>JBBMOC010000029.1:274960-901315 GCA_037975185.1 Centropyge bicolor
CAATCAATACTTTCAATACCAATACTTTGACTCCAACCTTGTCCCACCAATTAGCAGCCATGGCCTCATTTAAGCTGCCTCTCATTCTAAGAATTAGAATAATTGATGCCAAATTACCAGGAGGATGCAAAGCATTTTCAGGCCATCAGTTGTGATTAAGAAATGACAGTTAACAGGAATGCTGGACATCCAGTTGCGGTCTAGTAGACCAAGAAAACTCTCAGAGATTACTGCTCATATAGGTTTGCTAAAAAGCCAAACTAAAATTCCCGTTTGATCATCAGATACATTTAGATGCATTTTGAAAGCAAGTCCTACATTTTTCTTATACCAGGTTGGTTGGTGTGACCTGGTTTTTTTTCCCTCATGCTATTGCATTGTGAGTCAAATCATCTTTCTTGTTTTCCCTTATTTGGGTTTAGTTTCAGAATGGGTCATTTATATTGTTGTACCACATAATGAAATATATTGTTGATGTGTTGTGGCTACAGGTCCAAATCTGTTGTATAACTTACTGTCATGCTGTGGTTTTCTTGGGTTATTTTTTGTGCTTTTCCAGCTATTTCTCATCTCACCTCATCAGGCAGCTTAAGAACCCTCCTCATTCACTACCAAGCTGCCAGTTTAGTTTTTATAAGCTTGGCATGACTTCTCTCTCTTTCTCTCTCTCTCACCATGTTATATAAAGCAGAAATTTGTGAATTTCCCCACTGTGGGACAAATAAAGGCTTATCTTATCTTATCTTAAATAAAAACAGAAAATGATCATGTACCAACTCTGAAGTGTTCCAGAGTCCATATAGCAATATCCTTCACACGATCATGTTTTTCACTAAGTGGTGAACCTCACCCAATTCTTGCTTGTGAACCACATAGCATTTCCCTCTCTTCCATCACCTTGCCCCTTTCATACCCAATCATGATACTATCACCTGTTAGTAATCAACCTGCTTACCTGTGAATGTTCCGAACAAGTGTTTTCGGATCATTCCACGACTTTCCCAGTCTTTTGTTGCAGAGTCCCATCTGTGAAATGTGTTCCTGGAATCAAATTCAGAATATGCATATATTTATAAAAATCAATGAAGTTGAGAAAAAGATTTAATATGCTGTAATCATACTGTTTTCAATTGTGTATATAGCAGAAATGATTCACTGTTGTCTTTCTGCTTTATTTCTGCTTTATACAACATTCCAACTTTTTTGGAACTGGGGCTGTGGAATGTCCACACAAATGGCCTACACACTATTTGTTGTTTAGATATGATGATATGTGTGTGTTTTATAAATGTCTCTCAGAGTTAGAAAGTCATAACAACATCCTTTATTGTACCTCAGTGCAGTGAAGTTCCACTTGAGGGCAGCAAAGCACCAGCAGGGTGTAGTGTGAAGTAATACACAGACCTAGATGTGTTATAGTGGCATATAAACACACACACATATTTTCTTATTCAGGCAGATATTAGGTATTGTTCGTTACGTAAAATTTGGCCAGATTGTTTTTTTTTTAATTTGCTGTTGTGTCTTTCAACACTTCCATCATATTAGAGGTAATAGGCACCGGTAGTGTAATGCCAGTTTTATTCTTTACAATTTCTATCTGGGTCAGGCAGGTTTTGGAGTTTATAAGATAAGGAAGGTGATATAATGTCATTCCAGCAGGGGGCAGCAGAAGCCAGCCTCCCTGATACTAGATAATGGCGAGAATCTCTCAAGGAGGATTATCTCTGTAGGCTTATTTAAAACACATAGTCTAAATATATATGTCTGGTATTTATAGCCACATGCCACTATGACTAAACCTACTTCATCACTGTTGATGGAGCTGAAGTTTTTGATGCTCTGTCTCTGTTATTTTGTTGCAGCAATGGAGAATCTCAAGAAAGAGCCAGTGCAATTCTGAAGGACACAATGAGTGACACCATTTAGCACAAGTTAATATGAGGCTAATTTCTAGGAGGCAAGTTTGTGTAAAGAACCAATATCAGTATGAATAAGAGGAGTGGTCAGTGTGCTGGTTGCAATGTGCTGGGGAACATTGTGAATGTGTGATGAGGCACAACTTTAACATTTATCAAGAAAGCTCAGACCATTTGATTGGATTGCCAGCAACTTCTACATGGCTTTAACTTGCTTCCATCAAGGCAGATTGTTTCACTTTCATATAGGTGACACAGAGGGTCTTTCAAACAAAATGTGATTTGACCTGTTACTAGCTGTAGAAGTGATTAGGTCCCAACCACCCACTTACCCCCCTGGGCTTCCTCTAGTGGTTTTGGTGGGACATGCCAAAGTTGCTCTTGAGCAAAAATTGATGAATGACTATGAGCGTGTCTACCCCGCCAGGTTGCCGGATTGTCGGCCAAAACAGCTTTTCATAGCTGTGGAAACAAAGAACACACAGGCATTGTCTGCCCCATTGATAAAAACCCAGAATGCTGAGTCTGCTGAACTGCAGCCAGTCTAACAGCATCTACGTCCGGTCTCCAGCAGCAAGCAACCCCAAACCCCAACAACCACCCCAAACTGCACCTAAAACAGCCCCAACCCTGGCTGTCTGGCCCAGTTGCTCTTGGCCTGTGGGAGCATGGAGTGGCTAAGCCCTGTCCTGGCTGGCCAAAGCCCTGTGGGATTACACTAATGCAGGCGGCGGGAAGCCACTGGTGGTGAAACAACAGGCATGGGAAGTGACCCTTATCTTTACATTAGAACTATGGCCTGTGGTGTCCATTTTACTTATGTAATGCATGTTTGTGTTATAAAAGGCTTGGGATCTTGAACAGTCTGCATTCATTAGTAGAACAATTTCTTTATTTGTGTGTGTGTTTTTTTAATGAATTAATGAGTTTTATATAGCATCAATAACAAGGAAATCTAATATCTCCATGTATAATATTCTATATAAGACATAAAAAGCCATTTAGACGAGATGAAAGAGCAGTAACTTTGAAAGCAAACGGCCAGGTTTGCATTAGGAGATGCCTGAAGCCTCAAGATGAACCCAAAGGTCAGTGCATTGTTGGTTGGCTGCCAGGTGAGGGCAGGGGCCTTGGTGTGCTGACCCTACTTAAGAAACATGGTCAAGGTCTTGTCGGTGACTTTTACTAATTATTCTTTCCACCAAAAACAAAGACCTCAGATATGTTGTCTATCTAACTCTAACTGGAGGACATTTTGGCACATCCATTCACTGATTTCTTCAGTGCACTTAGTCAGGGACTGTGCGCTGAAAGTGACCAGGACTGTATTGAAGTGAATGCTATGTAAATGTATGTGTGTATGGCTGCATTATAATAGGGCAATATTTTGTTGTTTTTAGTCCAACAAGAACAGTCTAATTGTTTTTATATAGTCATCCAGACTAGAAAACATCATCACAGTTGTTTAGAGCCAGTACAATGTACAGTTGTTAAAAACAGCTTTTGAGGGGCTTTAATGTGGCTTTAACTGTTCATTGGTAGGCTTTGGATGAAGTGGATGCTGTTTCATTATTATTAAATAACTAAATGAAGTAAATATTACTAGGTCCACAGCAAAAGGGCTATTGGCCCTCTAATTGGTCATTTAATATACAATTCCTTTTTTGCCTTTTATTTTAATTTAATCTATTTAATGCCACTATTCTTTCAACTTGAGTAATCCTTATTAGTAATAAGTTAGTAATACATACTTTTACCTCAAACCATCTGTTTTCATCTCTCTGTGCTATTGCTCCATTGACTCTGGGCAGCATTGTTTCTAAATCTGCCCTCTGTCCAACCACACAGGCCAAACAATACAGCAGCATTATGTCACTGACGAACTGACAGAATAGATATGTGTGTATCTGTTTGATGCATTATCGCTCAGGTAAAATCCCTCTTTGTCTTTTGTTTGCTTCCTGACCTCATTGTCTCTGTCATGCCCTCCTTCTCCCCTCCCCTCTGTCCAGCAGGGTTTGTTTTGGCAGCCCAGGGTGTCTGGTGTGTGAGTGGCACTGGGTTGAACCAGGGTCTGGACCCAATGCTGCCCCCCATCCTCAACCTGATTCTGCTGACAGGGCCCAACCCACCATGAGATAATGCCATTCCAGAGGGATCGCGACTAAAGCCCCTCTTTCTGGCTCTCAGGTATATAAAGAGGAGGCAGCTGTCGAGCAGAGGACAAAGCATTTTGGAGACATCCTTCACTCACTGCTTTCCATCAACATTCTATTGTCTTTATTCTGCCTCACCTACCTTCCTTCACCTGCTGGACTCTGAGCTGAGGCGGTACATCTGCCAACCTGAGCCAAGCCAAGCCAAGCTAGACCAAACTGTCTCCAGTCACTATGGATATTGCCATCCAGCACCCCTGGTTCAGACGCGCCCTGGGCTCTGTCTACCCTGCCCGTCTCTTTGACCAGTTTTTTGGAGAGGGCATGTTTGACTATGACCTCTTCCCCTACACTGCCTCTACCATCAGTCCCTATTACAGACAGTCGCTGTTCCGCAGCTTTTTGGATTCTTCCAACTCCGGCATCTCTGAGGTAACAAGAGCAGACTCAGGCTCCTTTATGTCAGGAGGCACATCATGACTCTTTGGATAGATTGGCTTAATTTATGACAACAGATATGATATAAAAGCAGCGAAGGAAAGGATTGTGCTCATCTGCATCAAAACAAGCAAAGTCTTGCACTTTGTTCCTTCATGAAAAGTCAGATCCTTAGTCCAATAGAATTTAAATAGTTGACATAAAAATGTATTGTCATAGCTTTTTAAAAAATGTATCATGGTTCTTTTGAGAGACAGTTGTTTCAGAGTTTAGCTACTCTGCATCTTAACAAAACTTCAACAAGTTAAAATTTGAGATGTTCAGTCTCTTGAAAAACTAGATTTACAAAGGACCTTCTGAATACTTGTGTGTGTCCTTCAGGTGAGGTCCGACAGGGATAAGTTCACAGTCTACCTGGACGTCAAACACTTCTCTCCTGATGATCTCAATGTGAAGGTCACTGATGACTATGTGGAGATCCAGGGCAAGCATGGAGAAAGACAGGTAATGGTCCTCTTCTCTCTCTTATACACAACACTTTTAAATAGTTGTTTAATAAGACAGAGAGTCATTGTATGAATTATTTTGGTTCATTTCACTCCAAAGAGCAGTGTAAGCTTAAGTTTTAGTCTCGGCTATAACACGTCAAGTGAAAGCTGAGAGCACTGTATTTTGTAAAAGATATATTGAAAAGGTTGTCTTAGGAGAATAATGGAACTGTTTAAAGGTAATAAAAAGGTTTAATGTTCAATAGAGCTGTTCTAAGAGGGGGCTCTCATATAACCATTAGTTCAGAAAATCAAGCTGACTGGTAGGACTGTGCCCTCTGCTGGAGGATCAGCACTGCTGCATACACAGTCAAATTCTTAATTTATGGTCATTTGAAAAACAAATTCTTCCTTTAATCATTGTTAATCCTGCTGTTTTTCAGGACGACCATGGTTACATCTCTCGTGAGTTTCACCGCCGCTACCGCCTCCCCACCAGTGTTGACCAATCAGCAATCACCTGCACCCTATCCGCTGATGGCCTGCTGACTCTGACCGGGCCAAAGGTCATGGGGGGGAGTGAATCCGGCCGCAGCGAGCGCAGCATCCCTGTCACCCGTGACGACAAGCCCAATGCTGCCGTGTCCTCTTAGAGAGATGGTGGGGGTTGACCAGGGGGTGCTGGAAGGGCTCGGCCCCCCCTACAACCTGCATCAGCTGGGATGGATGACCACAGAATCTCTATCCTCCACCCCTTGGCTTCTTCTTTTCCCTTTCCCTTAGAGGATATCTGTGTCCTCCTCACTTCACTTCCTCCTCTGTAGATGCTTCTTAGCACACTCTTACAGTATTATTAGTATCATTGTTTGAGATTAACAAAAATCTCCCCATGGGGATGGTTAAGTGAGGGCGGCTGGACTTTAAAGCAAACCTCATCTAAGGATGAGACATTCACATGACCTGATGCTTCCTTCTGCTGATTGTTGTTTATCTGTGTCAGAGCAAGTCCTCTGACAGTACAGATGGTTGGGGTTAAGCTTGGAGGAAAATGTCACACATGTCTTATCCCAGATTTGCCATCAGTGAAGTTCTCTGAGGCCCTGGCTGCTTCCATTCTTGTGCTGACTCTTTGAACCCTCTCCTCTCTTGTCTTAAATATATCCTGTACTGTAGTCTAGGCCTTGTTCAATGGATACCTACTCATTACTGAGAAGTCCATAATAAAGAAACAAACAATAAAGCTGTACAATTAACAAATAGCAACTCCTGTGAGGATTTATTTTTTTACTCTTTAGATCAGGTTTCAATCTTTCAAATTTTCTGATCTGGGTTTCAAAGGGACTATTAGCTGAACATGCTTCCACTTAGGCACAATATAAAGAGTTTCAAAGTTAGAATCCTTCTTGTCTTGACACTATTCAATCATTCATATTGCCTACCTATGTATGAGGGATTGACAGAAAATGATGCAGCATCTAATCCTGTACCACTCTTTATAATTTGATTGGATTGATGTCAGCATCAGTGGTTCACATCTGTATCAGAGCAGGATGAGCCCAACATTTCCTACTACTGCTGCTTCACATTAAAAGCATTGGGGAGGGACATATATATATATGATCAAGACTGTTGACAGACAGTCATTTTGGGCATGATTTTGAATTTTTGAAGAGGAATGTTGGGACATATAAGAGACCTTCACAGTTCACATTAAGGATTAAAACTTTAAAGATGTCACCTACCTCTGCTATGCAGATGCTATTCAACTATACAGCTCTTACACTCAAATCACAAAACTGCCTATATTGCATGACTGCTTAAATGCTGTTAAAAACTGAAGGGCTGAAATTTTTCTAAAGCTCAGAGCTGATAAAACAGATGCTCTTATTTCTGCCCTAGCCAACCTCTAAATGATCCTGTCCTGCCCTCCAATACTGTGGTAAACACCAAGGCTGGAGCTATAGCACCCCCTGGAGGAGGGCAGTCATATAGCTGGGACACACCCACCTATTTCCCAAGGAGTGACAGTGTCCACTAAAGAAGGGCACATGCATCTACAGAGGATAGCTAGGGCACTTCCTGGAGCCTCCAGTAAAAGGACGGGCTTGTCAGTGATCAAAGAGTGGCACCTCTACTCTTCTTCTGGAACCCCAGTTTGCTTTCCAATTTTGGAAGGAATTTTGTAAACTGTTGGCCAGCTTTATCAAATGCTACAACAAATAAATAATCTTGTCTCTTCTTAGGTACAAACAGAGGCTTAATTAAGCTCATTTGTAACCGACAGAGTCAGTTGCAATAGAGTGTAATCTCCAAGAAAGCAACACCAATAAACCCAAGTTAGATTCTGGAATCAAACTGAAAAAAACCCAGATTCAATAGATCAGTTTTTTAGTGTTTTAGGTGGCACCTAGAAGTCATTTCCTCCTTACCTAGAGGTAGGGCTTCAGGGACCTACTGATGCAAAAACCCTTTGGATCACCATCCTTCGATGAGTACTTTGCACAAGCTACTGTTGAAAAATGCCAATTACGGAAGAATAATGAACCATAAATGAAGCAATAGGGTTTAAACTGTATGATAGTCATTAATGTGAAATGGCCTAGATCACACAGAATTCATCAAGTTAAGGTCATATGACATTGCTCCACACTTGCAGGTGTTCTACGTCATACAGAGTTCACAGAGGGGCTCAGTTCTAACTATTGCTTATCATTGAATAGCTGCCGTTCAGCTACAGCTCCCAAATAACATGCAAGTGCATCTTCCACATCTCTAAGGTCAAGCTCACCAAGTCTAATCCACTGGTTCCCTCCTCCAAACCCACTCCAACACCCCCAGATCACTGATGATGGGCCAGCAGTAACAGTAACATCCAGCTCATCTCAAACTGTATTTCTTGTTTTATTTTTGTACAACACTCCCTCCCTCAATGACTACCAGCTTTCTCAATGAAGAGTTTGCTTTTTTGAATTTTACCACATGTCCTGTGAGATTATCTGTACCTGTGTCTTTGTGGTAGCCAAAATTATTAGAAGTTCTATGAAAACTGAGAGACAGTGCTCTGAGTATGCAAACAACATCTTTAATGTGTCCTTCAAACCTGTGTTTCCACATTTACATCAAGTGGGCAATTAACCAATTAAGACACAATCAGCTGAACAAATATGAGGGCTTCAACAGTGAACAGTGGAAGTTTTAAAAAAAAGTTTAGATAAAAAAGATTTTTCCTTTCATTTCTAATTTAAAGCTTTAACTTGAAAACTTGCATCCCTACATTTTCTCCTGACTGCATGCAAAGTGCACAGCACAAACACAGACAAAGTTAACATAGAAGGATAACTGGACTGTAGGTATTGAATCCACATCAGAGGCTGCTCTGTTTACATCCCTGACCCTGAAAACGAAAAAACAATATTTGTTTCTTCGCTCCATGGTGTTAACAGTTTACAGTGTTCAAAATAAACTGATACATTGTCAGATCTTTTAAAAATAAAAATCAGAAGTAATGAGCCATAAGTATTATAAGTGATTCTTCCAACTAAGGGAGTTTTTCTGTCCCCAGGGTAGATTTTCAAGAAAATGTATTTTAGAAAAAGCAATTTGTGTTTGTTAAAGAACACAACAACAACAGAGGAACACTCCCAGATATGAGGCAGAAGATGCTAAATAAACGATGCCTAATAAACACACTCTAAGATCAAGATGTACAAACCATCAAATTACTTTCATATGTGGGCATAAAAAAAATCAGGCCTCATGAGTGGGAATGTTCCTCTGGAGCTGGAACAGTGCAAATTACTGTTTTCTCTAAAATGTTGAGTGTGATGGTAATGACAGATGTGTGAGGGACAGCAATATAAACTATATATTAACCATAAAAAATTGAACAAAATGTGAAATTCAGTGAACAGTGAAATTCTTGCACATTTCAATTTTCAACACACTGAAAAATTATTAAAATGTCGTCATTGAGACACAGTTATTTTATTCATAAGTTGCTACAACCTAACCCTGACAAATACAATAATTGTTTTTCCTAAAAAAAAACATTTTTTTCTTCAAAATCTACCCTGGGGACAGAAAAACTCCCTTGATTGAAGAATCACCCATATGTGCACACTGTGGTTTTACATTCATCTGCTAAAGGTGGAAAGCTTCTCTGTTGCACACATTAACTCTCAGTTAAACACCTAGATATACCTGCAGGATTTGAGATATAAAGACTAGTTTGGACCATTCCATGATTGAAAAGAGAACTTATTCAAGTGCGATGTGGAAACTTAAAACTGCTAACAGACACAGGGAATGGCTTTTTCAAAAAGTGACATCTTGTGTTCAGTGGTTCAACTTTTGATATGAACAATATATACATATTTATGGATTGTGGATTTTTTTGTGTCTGTGGTTGGTACCTGTTGGAGGGCCTGCAAGTCTTCCAGGGTCTGCTGGGCAGCCAGTCTTAAGCTGGGCTGCTCTGTGGATGTGAGCTGGCTGACACGAGCCTGGAGGTCTGGATCCAGCAGAGAAGAGCCCAGCAAGAGCACCACCTCTTCCTCCAATAACACCGACTGCAGGAGACGTAGCGAGTGCAGACACACTTCCCCATCTCCATCTGTCAGAGAGACAAAGATCAAAGGTAGCGTGCTTGAGGTAGATTGTGCTTTTGTCAAAAAAGAGGTAATAAGATAAGATAAACCTTTATTTGTCCCACAGTGTGGAAATTCACATGTCACAGCAGCACAGGGGATAACAGCAGTTAAATAGTAAAAAGAACAAATAACAGGCCAAAAAGAAGGTATTAACAAGTTTACATGACTTATTTACAATTTCAAGTATGGATATGAAATATAAAATATAAAAATATATGACCAGTATAAAAATATATAACCAGTAAATATACACAATGGGCCTGAAATGAGGTAAGAAATGAGAGCTTAAATATGGAATAACATTATTATTATAAAATGAGTATTGCACAGATGTACTGATAAGTGGAGTGTGGTCTATGGTCTATTGGAAGCAGTGCTGCTTGTACAGTCAAATGTGTTTAAGACGGAAACACCTTTTCCAAATAATTCCTGAAGACACCCTTTTTCTCTTGGAGATGGCCAAGGCGACTGGTTTTGTTTTTTCTTCTGCTTCTTTATTTATTGGTGGTTGGCAAATGACTGGTTTGTTTGCAGTAGAGAACCTCTGCTTCTTCTACTCTGTTTATTACAGCCACGAGTAACTCATGCAATACCCTTCTATCTTAGCCAAGTGTAATCATCACCTCAAAAAAAAAAGTAATGTATTATTACATAGTTATTGCATAATATATTGATATTACTTAAATGTGTTAACTCCTCTTTCAGATCTATACTGAGCAGCTGGAGAAATAATTGAAACCCTGTAAGTGCCATCACATTAATGTCCTTTCCAGCTGTATATAAACATTTGATCACAGCTGTGCATACCAGCTTTACAGTGTCCCTTTATCACTGGTGCCTTTGGTGCCCATACTACAATTCTACAATTTTCTACAATTTTATTTAGCAGACGCTTTTATCCAAAGTGACGTACATTGACATACCAATGGAACAGCCATTGGGGGCAATTAGGGGTTCAGTATCTTGCCCAAGGACACTTCGACACATAGGCTGCAGGAGCCAGGGATCAAACCACCAACCTTCTGACTAGTTGACAACTGCTCTACCTCCTGAGCTATAGCCGCCCCCATACTATTTATAAACAGACAGTAAATGACCTTAGGCTGAAGGAAGCTGGTCCCTGTATAAAATTCATGTGAGTGTGTTTGTACCAGAGATGAACTGTTCTGAATGAGACTGGTGTGTTTTCCTAATAGTCTCCTTACCATCCAGCAAGATCCAGATGAGAGGCAGGAGTCGAGGGTTCTCACAGATATACTTCAGTCCTTTAACACTGATGCTGACATTATACAGAGCCATCAGCATCAATCTGTAACAGAGCATGAAGACAGTCAGATTTACACTACCAGATTAGCACTAGTGTAGCACTGACACCTACTGCCCACATCTAGATAGTGACATGTGTGGTTGAATCTATATGTTTATTAATTTGACTATGTGGCCAGTACGTAGTTCAATAAATGATCATGTTCCTTTATTCTGATTAAATGAGCTTTTGTGTCGAACACTGCTGCAATTACAGCTACGAGGTTTTGACTTTAAGAAGTGCGAATTTCCCCACTGTGGGTGGGATAAAGGTTTATCTTATCTTAAGAGTTGAAGGCAGGTTAAGATTTTTTCAAGTACCTGCATAACACCTGCATGCATTATAAACAGAATAAGTAGTGACTCTTTAACATACATATAGTATGTGAGTATTGTATTAAGATAGACTGAGAGTACAAAGTAACCCGGGCAACAATGCCAATGTTATATAATATAATGAAAACAATATGATTTAACTAGTACAAAAGTTGATCTGTACAGCAGATTTCAGTCCTGTCATTTTTATGATAAGTCATGGATAAGATGATCAGATCAGATGTTAGCTTATGTTCTATAAGTGGCCTAGTCTAAATTTCTATTTCAGGCCATATTCAGACCAACAGTGAAACTAGCAGTGATTTGTGTTATGTGTCCACATACACTTTCAGTTTGGGGAAGACACCAGGCTTCATCGTTTCCAGAAGCTTCATCAGAGTGTCCAGTAGGACATGGGCCGAGCTGGCCAGGAAGTCCCGCCCACACGCTACTGCTGCTATGTCTGATTGATACAAAAAAAGAGAAGAGTGGTGACTGGGAGATACCTGGTCTGGCATCACTGTAAGCCATTCACATATACTTTATGCTGCATTTAAGTCTTGCAGGAGAAACTGACATCAATGACATTAAGATGCTGACACATTGTTTGATATGGCCACAACGTCATGATTACAGTTTTTTGTTCTGCACCTGAATCACACAAGTTGGAGTGACTCAGTGGCTCCAGGTATGGCTCAGTGGTACAGAATTTACTGATACAGAACATACTCTTAAATGACCAATATGTGAATTGTGACTAATGGTCCAAAATATAAATCTTAAAGAGTGTGTGAATAAACCAGTGTGTTGCTATACAGAGCTGTGACCTCACTAGTAATGGTTCCAGCCAGAGCCAGCACAAACTGGTGCTCCTGGGAGCTGTGGTCCTCAGGTTGAGTTTTTATCTCCTCATCGAGAGACCTGTCAAAACTCTCCAGAGTCTGAGCAGTTACTGCCAGGAAGGACTGCAGCTTACCCTGCACCCCCATCAGCACACAAACACAGTGTACACACATTAGACAATACAACTCCACCAAATAGCTGTCAAGTATCAAATTATCTTACTATTCATTATGAAACTCTAGTCGGACAATTTAGTCGGACTATCATTAGGATGAGCATGACACACACACACTTGTGGAGACCACTCACATCAGCCAACCATTGTGTGACAGTGTGCTCCATGGCAGAGCTGCTCCACAACAGACTGCAGGCTGCATATCCCAAATCAGAGCAGAAGTCTGCCTGCTGCTGCAGCTCTGCCTCCCTCTGCCATAGCTGCTCACGCAACAGTAGTTTCACCTGCAAGTGGTAATACACAGAAAGGTGTTCTGACATAACAAAATACATGATGAGGTACAGCCAGAAACGCAATGGTTTTATGTGGAGTGGAATGTCCTCCAAGTGCATAGTTATGACTGAGTTAATTTAAAAGGACAAGCTATCTGCATGGCCCTATGGCAGTAGAAGACTGAAAATGTTTTTTTTTGTTTGACAGACAGACAGACAGGCAGACAGAGTTCTTTATTAATCCCTTTGGGAGGTTCCCTCCAGGAAATTGACATCTCCATTGTTCCTCATATATTGCACTGTTTAGAATACAAAGTATAAAGTAGAATATAAAATATAAAATTTAAGAATAGACACAATAATAACAATAATAAAATAAATTAGGCAGTAGAGATAACAGAAAATTGAGTCTGTATACCTGAGTGTGTACAGAGTAATAGCAGCAGTGGATATAGTAATGCTAATGGTAACGGTATAGTGCATTAAGGTTATATAATACAATCATAATATAATACAATACTATAATATAAAATAATACAATATAGCATATAGTAGTAGTATAATATAATCTAGCATATACAGTGTATAACATACATGTACATGTATAATATAATAATATAGTAATGTAATGTTATATGTACTACACTCTACTACATATAATAATAATAGTAGTAATATACTACTACTACTACTAATAGTAATATGTGGTATAATAATACTATATTATACTGTCCTGTGCTATGTAACATCAATATCAACAACAGCAGTGACAGAAATAATAATAATGAATAATTTGACTGAAACAATAGTTTAAGTCTGCTCAGTGTTATCACTATGTAAAGGAATATGAGTCCATTTTACAGGCCTCACACAGTATCTCCAGTCATGTTGCCTGCCATCTCTCACCTCTCTCTCTTTCTGACATTCAGCCTGCACTGCATCCAGTCTTGACTGAAGGTGCAGACACTTCTGTTGCAACAGCTCTTGGTCCTGCAGAAGGTGCTCTGTCACTACACATACAGACAGATAGACAGAGTACTTTATTAATCCCTTTGGGAGGTTCCCTCAGGGAAATTGACGCATACACAGATTTTGTGTGCATTAAATAATCACCAACTTCAATCAATCAATCAATAAATAAATAAATTAAGTGAATTTCATGACCATTGCTTAATGATCCAATAAAACTGGTGCTATGTGTAGAATTAACTCAACAAAGTTACTGAGGAAGCTTTACTCGGTCAACTGTGTGTATATATATATATATATATATCACAGTGCATGCAGATAGTGCTGGATGCCAATTTCAGTCTACTGGACAAGTTAACATTTTACTCTGTTTCATATATGAAATGTGTGACACAGCATATAAAATACTGAAATCTATTTGTCAATCTATTTCTCTAACATAATTCAATTTCAATCTATGTTTTATTACACATTTAATGGCACAGACATGGTCACCTGTCAACCAATCACTGTGAACATCCTAAGTTCATTCATGAAACATGACATCATCCATAGCAACATGAAGCCTGTCCTCTCTCTTCTCTCAGTTCTTTAGTGAAAGTATCTCTTAGCCGTATTGTGAAAAGATGAAACTAGTCAGTAACTTTACCATCCTAGCATTAAGATAAGACCTTTGTGAATATAGCCCCTGATCTTGTACTGTGTAATGTGTATGTAAGGTGTGGGTGTGGTTAAAAAAAAAAGGTTCTTCTCACACACATCCCTTTCCTACAGGCCAGTTATCATCAGCCCGTGTCATAGCTCTAGTTACTCTTGTCTCAGTCACTATAGATAACACACACACAAGCTGACACAGCAACTACCTCATTAAAATATTTAATGTGCCTCCAGGTGAAGTTTAATGGAAGTATACTTGTCTGAGCTGCTCGAGCTTTTTGCAGCATTTCAGTCAGGTTCCCATGCAGAACTCTGGGCAGGAACTCCTTCAACTGCATGACTTCTGTGGTTAACCTGTCCAAATCTCTTTTCTTCACTATGACAAAATCATCCTGAAAAAAAAAGAAAAAAAAGAAAGATCAAAGATAAACCGTTTCAGTCCCAGGCATGATAGAGCCAACGGTAAAATAGTTTGTCAAGGTGGACAATATATTAGAAACACTTTGGAATATAAAGCAGTCCAAAACAACACTGTTATGTTAAATAGAGAATGATACTAGACCTGTTAATCTAGGTGCTAAACAGGATGTCAAAATTCAGTGTTTACACTTTGTCTAGTCAAATTATGAAAAATAAGAGTAACTTGCTCTTCATCAATTGAAACACATCATCAGTTGGATTAAGCTCCTTGCCTACCCTGTCTATATGTTTAAGATTGTAGCACTATACTGGTGTACTGTCCTAGAAGTAAGGGGGGTGTATAAAGGTTTATGAAGCCATCATCCAATATGGCGGAGAGCATCTTTAAACACATTATAAAATGCCAGGCAGAACTCCAACACCAGTGATGTTGCAATAGAACCAAAAAAAATAAACATGTAACTGTCCAAATTCTTTCAACTTTAATTAACCCTTGACAGCACTTAGTCTGTTTCTAGATCTTACTTGAGTGTTTCCTTACCATTCCCTTTCCTCCATGCCTCAGGGTCACCGTTTTCCTGCCAAATGACACTGACATCATATAGTCGCTTTCTGTTATCTGGTGCTGCTTCTACTTGTCCTGTGGAATAGTTAGCATTGTTGGTAGCATCAGTAAATGAAGAGCACGCGTGTTCCTCAAAACTAGCAGAACACAATTAGCTAATATGCTAACTACTATTAAACGAAGTGGAAAAGACGGGACCCGTTATGAATATTATCAAAGAAAATTAGACACGTAATGCATAATCTAAATCTAAGTGTGAAAATAATTTCAAAGTTTCCCTCCGACCTCTAGGAGGCACAGCTGTGAATGGTGTTCCTGCTCAGTGGAGCCAAAACCGTGTAAAACGAATGAAAAGGCTCGATGTGCTCCCAGTCTCGCGGCCAGATTCCAGTCCGGGTTTTATGATTCTCAAGCCGACCTGAGCAGCTTATGTTCTTTTCCTTTGTGTGTGTGCACCTTTTTAGTCTGCTCTGTGGAAACCGGGAACACCGTAGAGAAACCTTTCAGAGTTCCCTCATGTCCGTGGAACTAGAAGCGGACTTATCTCGTGATGATGTGTTTACCAGCCGGTTTCCTCTCCACCGCGCCTGTCGGGACGGAGATGTTGGAGCTCTGGCCCCGCTGTTACAGCAGCTCTCAAACCGGGCTCATCTGACAGCTGAGGACTCCTGCTACGGATGGACCCCCATACACTGGGCTGCTCACTACGGACAGGTAAGATTAAGGTTAGATTTAGAGACTTAGCCACCTAGCAAAAACGTAGCCATTAGGGGTAAAACTCTGTCAGGGATGTTTTGTATTTTACGAAGCAATTCGTCAAGAATAACGTTATACCATTAATTACGCCAAATAAGTGCAGTAAACTTGAATCGTTAATTGTTGTTGTTTGAGTAACATGGCAGTGGACGAAAGTGACAGAAGACAGAAGTTAATAAAGTCACCAGAAGTACCCGCCGTTTTTTGAAGTGTTGTATACTGTTTTATAGTGTAATACAGTTATACGGTACTTTGTCGCTGTACAATAAAGTTGTCTTGATTAAAAAAAAAAAACAGCGATTTGCAGCGTTTTCATTGGTTCCCGGGGAGCCAATGGCTGTTCAGGCGCCAAAACCACTTTGTCCTAAGTTCAAAACCATGGTCAAAACAGGAACACATACTGTCTGTTTTAAGGTGTTGACTAGTTCCAAAACAAGCAAGCACAAATTTAATTTATAAGGTCAAATTGATCTCTTTAAATGAATGATGTCTTTATGTTTTATACACAACGTTATCCTGCTCCTCCAGTCCAGTAAGTGGTAGTAAAACATTCATGAAATAATATGGCTGGACTCACTATGAACATCTCCCCTGCTTTCACTACAAGAGAGTCCCATCAAAAACATTTACTTGAAAGTTGTATGATTTAAGTAGTCCTTTTACATAATATTCACAAAAAAATTTGTGCAAGTGAACACTAAGCAAGGTGCCCTTGTAGCACTCACCTAACTGCTAAAGCTTAAGTTGTTAGCTGCTATACCAATGTCTAAAAAGCAAAATTAACCTCTAGTAATTTGTATGTTGCAGCAATGTCATGGAAGTAAAGTTTAAATAAAGAAGGAAAAAAAAGAATTTCTGTAGTTACATTATTTTAATGCCTACAGAATGCAAGCAGGAGCAACAGGATGCATACAGTTTACGACCTTCTGTGTCAATAATAACACAGGTTTTCTGAAAGTCACACGTAGTGCCTTCATCCTATTCCTAACATCCTACTGTAACACTTTCTGTATAAATATCCCAGTTTATCTTGGGTTGCATATAAATATAAATGTCACTTTCATTTATCGCAGGTTAAATGTAATGGCCACAAATTTTGTAAAACATATTTTTAAAAATGCAATTTTTTATTGTTAAAAATCAACTTAATCTGTTATTTTAACAAAAACAAAGCCATCTTGTGCTTAATTTACACCAGCATCTCTCAAACTTGGGGTCTGCCCTAGAGATGATTGACGTGATTCTTTGTTTACTGAGAGTCTGTTTATAGGCCTGTGTTCTATGTCTCCGTACACACAGCTGGAGTGCGTGGTGCGCTTGGTGCAGATGGGTTGTGAGGTGAACACAGTGACCAGCAGCTTCAACCAGACACCAACACACTCTGCAGCATTTGGAGGACATCCTCACTGTGTGCTGTGGCTGACTCAGGCTGGAGCTGATATCAACAGGCAGGTCAGTCTTTCAAAATGCCTGTTGTCTTTGTTTCTGAGGCATAATTCCAAAAATCTAGACACGTGGTTGTTTATCAGAAATGCCTACGTCTATAGGATTTCCAACATTATTTGAATGGACTGGAATGGATAAGTAGGGGTAAGCTTGGCCTGTGTGGGTGCATCACTCACAATCCCAACTACGTATCTCATTTTGTCTCTGACAGGGGTTCATTGTATTAAAAGGTCTGTTTCAGAATACACCCATATCTTTAAGAGTGTAATAAAGTACTCTGTCTGTCTGTGTACAGTTGCTTTGAACTTTGAAGTTGCCTTTCACTGCCCCTCAAACTTTGCAATGCAACTTTAATGGGCAGTGAAGTAGTGTGAGAGCATGTCTTCATTGTTAAACACCCACCATTGCCATTTCATTTTTTTGGATTAGGATTTCTACAGTTTTCAGTGCTCCAGGAGCTGAATTATCTGCAGAGGTCTTGCCCTTCTTCAAACAAACCAGATTGTTAAAACTAGTAAAAACACTGAATGAATCAGCTTCATGTTAAAAATCAGTCTTTCTCCGACATTCTTTGGCAGATACAGGACGACAGGAGGGACTGCGAGCCAAACTGCCGCTAACACCAGCTCAGCTTGTCTCTAGGCGATCAGCTTGTTTCTTGGTGCTCAGCTTGCTTTTTACAGTAATTAAAACCAATAATTAAAATGCTGAATCAAGCAGATTCATGTTTAATATCAGCTTCTGTTCAGCGGACATAGAATGTCCTGGGGTATTAGATGCCACTGCAGATCCAGACATCTGATGATGGAAATTCTTATTCCAGTTAAAAGATGTAGCTAAAAACAATTAAGATGTAAAAAGTGACAGTGACGTCACATCACAAACAATAAGAAAGTAGTCGGCTGGAAAAGTTTTAATGGCTAGCTATTTGCAGCAGAGCATTATGGGAATTGTAGCTGGTGTAAGGTGGAGCTAATTGTATTTTATACACGTAAATCAGCTGTCTGTATTTTACAACAGTCCATCATATTTTATACACTCATTATAGATTTTTAAAATCTTAACTGACAAAGTAACCTGCAATCATAGTTGTGTACTAGAATAAATGAATTTTGTTACTTACCACAGATGGCAGTGATGATACGGTATGATGACATACAGTGGATAAACATAAATGGAATACCACTGGTTTACATTCGAAGTCACCTAGAATACATCATTGCTTTGCTCTTCATAGATTGCACAGAATGTTTATTAAAATGAATACACCCTCTTAAGACCCAAGCTCTTGTTTGATATGCATTTTTTATTTCTCGCTCTCTTTTTTTTTTTTTTTCAAATATGCTGTCTTGCTGTGTTTGTAATCAGCTTCATTATCACCTGTATTATGTGTTCAGGATTTTGTAGGTGAGGCTCCCATCCACAAGGCAGCTCGGTCGGGTAGCTTGGAGTGTATCCAGGCCTTGTTGATAGCAGGTGCTAAACCACAGTGAGTATCCTGCAGTCTGACCTCTGTGCAACAACACAGCAGCTCTGTCATGCCAAGTGTGAGGCACAGCGGCAGCTCCACACCTCCAAGCTCAAATCCTCTTTGAGTCTAAGACTCAAAGTCTCTTAGACATAGGCCAAATCCACACGCCAGGTTTGGTAATAATCATAGCGTTCCACTTTTAACGTTCTTCATAGTTTCACCAGATATATCATTTTATGGTGATGTTACCTGACAAAATCAACAAAAATACAATGTCATATCCTGTCATATTCCTTGATTATGTTTTTCTTGGCTTCATATCATTCTTTCATTATTCCTCTTTGTAAAATGTCACAAAATATTTCAGTTGTTCTGCTCATTCTTTAACATGCATGATATTATTAAGCGTGTGTAGAAACCTGTGCAACTTGCTACTTTTAATTCATTCATTCATCCATTATTCCAGCATACTGTGTAGAAAGTGTGACAAAATAATCTGAACTCATAAGTCCACGTACTAGTTTTTTCTGAGCTTTCATCTCCATCTCAGTTTTCCATCAGCATGTGGAGCTGGCTCAGGTGTTTCCTGTCTTAACCTGAGTGTGGTCATATAATATGCGGCTGGCTCAGTACAGTACACTGAGACATTGCCATGACTACAGAACAAACTATTCAATGCTGAAGACCACCTCTTATTCAGTTTGTCTGGTATTGAAGGAGATGAATAATATTTCAATTGTTAAGTTGCCTTGTTAGGAGACATTTCATTTCATGTACATCAACATTTAACCCATCTAACCCCAACCCCAACAGGATTGTGTTCTTTAAACTGCAGATTAGTCTGAAATGTACTTCATGCTTTGGATGAATCTTCTGCCAAATTTGAATACATTTTTTAAAAACCTTTTTAAATTTTACCAGCCAGCCACTTTTCCTCACCCTGCCCTCTTCTCGTTCAGTTTAAGGAATTCCAGTGGGCAGACAGCAGCAGACTTGGCCCATACTCATGGCTTCTACGACTGTTTCCGCTTTATCTCCAAAAACCGCAAACACCTGCTGCACCTCAGTGGAGTCAATGTGAACGGAGGACAGAATGGAAACAGTTCCTCATGTAGTCAGGACCTGCTCAGTAGAAAGCGGCTGCTGACTGCTGTGGACACTGGTCACATGAAGAAGCCCAGGAGAGCCAGTGAGTCATTTGTTGTTTTTTCCTAAGCATTTGTATATGAGCCACAAGCTCATATACAAATGCTTATTGTGACTTACACCCCAAAATATTAGTCCTATCTTTGATTGATCTATTTCAATTGATTCCTGGATCATAAAAACAGACCATTAGCAACTGGAATCACATCGATATCATTTTTAGTTTAATAGTTATACCCGAAAATCCACATTTCCGTAATGGTGGTTTTCGGGATCACCTCCAAAATTTAATCATTTGTTCCTTGTCCCAGAAAGGAAATTTCCTGAAAATTTCATCAAAATCTGTCCATAACTTTTTGAGTTATGTTGCAAACAAACGGACAAACCCGGCGGAGGTAATCAACAGTGTCAAAGAAAACATTATTTTTTTCAACTTTGTAATAAATAACTTCGTAAATGTTCTTTTGTACCATTGGCATCTCTGCAAATCTCTGTACAAATCCTCTGTTTCATATCGACGACTTTACAGCAAATAATTCAACAACTGTCATCAGAGGCTGATTTAAATATTGCTAAATCCTGACTGGTGCACAGGAGTATATGATATTATATTTTCCAACCCAGCACTGCTCATTTCAAAGCCTCAAGAAGAGCACAAACAGAGAGGTCCCATGTTAAATAATAGGGTGATTATACATATCCCTGTGCATCTCATCATCTCACTCATTTATTTATATTCAAAAACCAGTTACTACAGTTTAAATCATAAAAAAGATAAATTAATTCCATTCAGCTTTCTAAATCATTCACACTGTTTCCTTCTGCAGATGTGTTGCAGAGCAGTGGAGTTGAGGAGTTGGAGAGCATGAACATGGAGTCTACACAGGAGCTCAACTCAGGTAGGACTGAAGCTTTTTTTTTGCTGATTAAAAAAAAACATGTAATGTAAAAGATCACATAATAATAAACTACAATAATTTGCTTATGAAGATATTAACCTTCAAACTTTTTTTTTTTAAAAAAAGCATATGACACCAAAGTCATCACCAACGGCCATCATCACACGCTGCCTTATGCCGACCAGGATGACCCTGAGCTACCCAGAAGCCTCTCCTCACCATCCACTCCTCCAGCCAATCAGCAGGCTGCAGTGCCTGCTCAGCACTCTGTTGCTGACATGTGTGGTTCACTGCATCTGACCGGTAGTCCCAGCAGCTGTGCGTCCCACCGGCCGGTCTGGTGGGGGCTCACGGGAGCAGACTGTGGGGACTTCCTGCATTATGGACACTACCATGGCTTTGGAGACACAGCGGAGGAGCTGAATGACAGCTGCCACCTTGACTACAGCAGCAGCATCCAGGCTGAGCAAAGATACCAGCAGGCTGTGGCCGGCGCCATCCACCTGTACCACGGTTCATAAACATAGAGGGTTAATCTTCACAGGTTATGCTTTCTAGTCTCCAAGTCCACTCATTAGCTATTTTCTATTTTTTTTTTTTTTTTTTTAAAGGTGACCATATTTTCACAAAATCCCCTCCCCTTCCTCTGATAATATAAGTAAGTCCTTCCATTACAATACAAGATGCCATCTCCCTCACCCACATATGTATTGAGGGTATGTCCATTTTCTTCCAGTATAAAGATATCAACCTCCTGGCCTGCAGGAATCCAAAGTCGATGATTGTTGACTGGCTTGAAGTAAAAAATACAGCTCTCTGGAAATATACCCAACACACACGTCTTTGCTTGAAAGGGCACCCTCACACCAGCAATCTTGGACAAAGTTTGTATTTTGTATATTGTCATTTTGAACAGCTCCAAACACAGTGAAACAGAGTACCCTTTTCTTCTAGACATTTGCCTGGCCTGATCTGCCATCCTTCAGTAGAGAGGAACAACTGCACTGACACTGAAATTGCCTTGTAAGCCTTGAACTACCAAATGTAGTATGAGTATGCCATGGATTTGGTTTTCTTTGTCACCTTTCATTTTAAGTCCCCTGTTATGTTTTGACAGATGAGTGTCTTTATTCAGATATGTACTGTAATTTTATATATATGAGTAGACTCTGGACTTTTTGGGAATCCTTTCAGATTATTGTAACATATAGACAATGTGCTGAAGACATGCTGCCTCTTTTTGTAAACACTATGTCAGGTGTGTGGGAATGTGCACTGTGTGCCAAAAACTGATTTACACCAACCAGGCACCTCTGCTTTTGACAACTGTTTTTATACTTGTTGCTTGTTTTGCAGTTTCATAAAAATGGTAGAAGACAAGTCTTTGATTCTTATTTTTTAATTCAAACCTTTAAAACTAATTTGAAAACGTTTTCAAAGAAAGCCAATATGTCAGTCAAATATTTCTAATGACAGATGTAGCCATTAGAAACATCGGGTTTGGGATTGATTTTTATGAAAATATATAACTTCAATGCAAGAGCACAATTTGTATAAGTGACGGACAGCTTTTCACCAAGATCCAACTGTAAATGGTGACAGAACAGGCTTAAAATGGACTCAATAACACACTCAGTTGCTACTTTATCAGGTACACCCAGCTAAAACTAGTGCCATTTAATGCAGTCCTGCAGTATGGAAGCATATTGCATTCACTTGAGTAAAGAAAAAAAAATCTGTTTTTCTGAATTAACCAGATAATCCGGGTCAAAACACAAGTTTGAAAAGGGAAGTACATGGCTGACCAATCAAAACGGCACTGAGCGCGCCCCGCCCACAGTGGGTGGAGCTAAAAATTAAGAGTTAGAGGCTATGGATCGTTGCTATGGAGACGACGCCAGCCAGCTCAGTTGCCCAAACAGAACTCTAATGAAGGCGCTGTCAGCACTCGTATCATTGGCTGTGGGGCTAATTTTAATTACTTTAAATACTGTTGTGTATCTTAATCTACATCATTCTTTGATATTTTGCAATAAGCTGATTCTGCAAAATAACTAGAAACGAAATGCTTCAAATGTACTAGAAAGTGCAGCATGTATATAAATATAGTAAGAGAGTAAACCCTGGTTGCAACATTTAGTAGATAGTAACACAAATTTATAGTAGCTACGAGTACTAGTTTCTGATCAATTATGAAGGCAATACAGTGACATCACCCTGCTCAGTCAATCATTCCCCTTGGACCAGTCTATTCAGCTGTTAGTAATTTGTACCCAAAGGCTGAAGTCCTGGAAGAGCAACCTTTAACTTCATTATCACTGGCACTTTTGCATTTGTCTCCATGTTGGACTTCAACAGTGCAGTGTGTAAGTGAATAAGTAATAAGTAGTAGTCTTTTCTTGAGTCTTCTTGAATTCTTTAATCTTGAACATTACATTAAATAAATGTAAATATATATTTATTGGTGATCTTCATGCCAGTAGGAAACAAATTATAGTGGGAATATATCACTCAAGTTTTGATTTTCAGTCAGCCACACTGTTCCATGAACCATTGTTCCATGCAAAAAACAAAACAAACTGCCACAACATGCATTTTTTTCACTGACATTTTGAACTTTGTCCAGCCTGAGAAAAACAATTTTCAAATCAAAAACACTGATAAAACTACAGGCTGACATCTGAAAAGAAAAATAACTGTGTTACCCTTATTTTCCTCTAATCCCATTCTTCTTCAGCTGCAGTTTGAGCAGCCGGCTGATCTTCCTGTGGACCCTAAGGACATAGTGAGGACAGGTTGCTAGACTGACAAAAAAAAACCCCAAGAGATTAAAAAAAAAAAAAAAAAGTCAATCCAATTACCTTTCTGGAGTCTGAAGCTGCAAAGCTCTTCCTGGGGGCGTGGATACCCATGGCACTGGGCTGGCTGAATGCAGACTCCTCTAACCATGAGGGCACTTCTTGCTGGGCCTGCCAATCCCAGTCAACATAAGGAAACAATGAAGACCAACAGCAACTGTGCTTCAAGCCCTTCCTAATGATACACAATGCCTACATTTTAAATGACTGAACAGTAAAATGTTTTCTCATGGGGAATAACTCATGCAGGTTAGAATCTGCAGATTGAACATTAATATTCCAATTACTAAAATAAAAGGTTCAGACTGAATAATGATTCTAAAGTTTGTGCTATACAGATGTTTTCCTGCTCTCTGACCTTGGAAAGGACTGCGACCAGGGAGCGAGCCAATTCCCCATCAGTATCCGGATCGTAGAAAGACGTCGCCTTCCCAATGTTACCACAGCGTCCAGTTCTCCCAATACGGTGGACATAGTCGTCAATGTTGTTGGGGAGGTCGAAGTTCACCACGTGCTGTACATCGGGAATATCCAGACCACGGGCGGCTACAGAGGTTGCAACCAGGACATGACACTGGCCAGAGCGGAAGTCTGCCAGAGCCTTCTCACGCTGCCACTGCTCACGGTCACTGCCAAACAACAGACACTCTTTGCATTAAAACAAAACGAAAAATGTCCATTTCTGAATTTTCTTCTTCTTTCTGTCACTTACCCATGAATACTGGTAGTTGGAACCTTCTCCAGGCACAAGTTAGTAGCAATAAAATCCGTTTGTCTCTTGGTCTCCACAAACACCATGGTGCGCTGTGTTCCTGAAACAAACACTAGACATCAATATCAAGACTGTAGACAATCAACACCAGCTCATGATCCACAGTGAGCAAGTTATACTACATTTTAAGTTGTAATGCAATGTTAATTATTCTTGGTGGGGGGGTGTTACCAGTTGTTTTGAGGAGGTCAATGAGCAGATCCCTCTTGGAGAACTTGGTGACTTGGACGAATGTCTGCTCCACATCATTACAAGCTCCGCCCACCACACCCACAGCCAAAAACAAATAGTTGGCCTTGAGGAAGTCAGCCGCTAATCTGTAAAAACATGCTTCCATATTTATACATGCCAAGCTAAGTTCTAGGACCAGCTGTCCAAAGCAACAGACAAAGCTGTGATTGATCGAGGAGCAAACCTCTGGATGTCCTCAGGGAAGGTGGCACTGAACATCAGAGTCTGACGGTTTTCTTTGGATGGCATTCCAGGGGAGCCCACCAAGCGGCGCATCTCAGGCTCAAAACCCATATCCAGCATCCGGTCAGCCTCATCAAGTACTAGGTACCGCAGCTTACTCAAGCCAACCTAGAGTACAAGCACCATTTATTCACATGTTTAAGACTTCAATTAAAGACTGTGTAACTTTAATGATTGCATCAAGTGCCTGAATATTAAACTACCTTTCCTCTTGAAATCATATCCAACAGTCTCCCTGGTGTTCCACACAGCACACTGCATCCTCTTGAGATTTCTCTCATTTGGTGTCCCACGCTGACTCCACCATAAACAACTACTGGACGCACACATGTCCTACAACAGTCAGAAGAAAGTTTAGAAGTGATGAGAATATGCAACTTCATACATGGCAACCTTAATTTGTGGGATGTATTTCAAATAGCAGAGTGATTAATGGGTTTAATGACTCTATGTCAAAGTCTAAAAATACCCAAAGGCAAACTTCCTGGCCTCCAGGTAAATCTGGTTGATGAGCTCCCTGGTTGGGGCCGTGATGAGGGCTTCAGGCTCCTGCAGCTCACTGAAGGAACTGGCTGCCACACCATCTGCCATCAGTTGCTGTAGAATAGGGAGCAGGAACGCAGCCTGAGGACAGAGAGGACAATACATTTCAAATCTGTCCACAAGCAAAACTGAAGGGTCAGTTGTTGATTCTCTCTCATCTTACCGTTTTACCAGATCCAGTCTGGGCACAGGCCATGAGATCTCTACCAGCAGCAACGATCGGGATGCCATGCTTCTGCACGGGGGTTGGCTTCGTATAACCAGACTTGATGACAGCTTTTCTCAGGGATTCGCACAACGCTGCCTCATCAAAAGTCTGAAGGAAAAAGGTTTAAATTGCTGACTCATCAAAAGTCTGCAGATCTTATTGTTGGAGACATTCTAGTGAGGTGGCGGCTTGTCAGGTTAGTTAAAGGCAAGTTCAAACATCTTCAGCCACAGCATTCAAAAGGTTAAAACCATCCACTTGTTTTGGAACTAATGTTTTTTTAATAACTTTATGATAGAGTTTGAAGAGGACAATTAAGAATCAAGTTGTATTCTGATTAAAAAGTGGTTGTAATTTCATGTTTGTTAACTTGCTGCTTTTCACTTACTGACATCTCACTGTCCACAGAAGCCACAGTCTGCCTTTATGTCAACAATTATACCCTCTCAGGCAAGACATAATTTTTATTTGCAATGTTACTATTCAAATCTTTGCTCCATGTGTAGACAGGCAGACAACTTAGCATTAGGGCTGCAAGTTTGTTAAAAGAATCAATTAAGCATCAAGTTTATTTTGTCTTACAAACCAGCTGCTACAAATAGAAAAGCAGCAAATCTTCAAATATAAGACACTATGTAAACAGCAACTGTTAATCACCTAATTCCTTAATTAACTTATTTCATTACTTACCATGATAGCCTGTGGTGGATTGGTTCCACTTACGTCCACCAAGAGGTCATCATACTTGTCAAAGTTGATGCCTGTCTGGTAGTGGGCAAAAATGGAGTCCTCATCCTCAGGGAGGGCTGGAGGAATGTACGTGACCCTTGGCTCTGCAGGAAGGTACAGAAATTGATTGTGGTGCGAGAGTGAAACAAGTATGATCACACCAGGACTGATGACGTTATTTACAATTAATTAACTTACTGGTACCATCGCCTGCATCCTTATTTTCTTTATCTACACCTGTTTAAGACACAAATGTCAATCACATTGGTTCAATGTTTCCAAAACAACTGTATGACTGAAATCAGTTAATTATATTGATATCAATTTTAATCATATCAAATGGAGCCTATGAAGGGACATGTGCCAAAAAAAAAACTTTCAGTATCTCGTGATCACAAGAAACTATCAAAACAAAAATAATACACTCATTTTGCTTAAAATGTTGCAAAGAATGTTTCACCTTTAACTTTATGCCTTTTGGAAAATGGTTCAACTTCTACACTCTTAAATATTAGAAGAACATACATTTTCACCAGGGGTGCCCAAATTTATTAAAACAAAATTGTAAATACACTAACATTGAGTAAAGAGCTCCTCTTTTTCAGCACGGTAGCCTGCAACAACACAAGATACAGTCAACATTTACTTATATGAAATAATGACTCTTCCAAAATGTTAAATCATTGCTCATTTACCTCCTCCAAAGGTTCTTTTCTCACACGCGTGACCACCTTCAACACATTATCGATCATGAATGAAATGCTCGTCACATTACAAATGAAGATTGGATTACTTAAATAGAAATACATTCCAATGCATTTTAGAAAACTAACATCAATCAAAAAGTGGTCCAGCTTCACTACAACAGGACTGATTAAAGAAATACCTGTTCTGTCACCTCTTCCTCCTTGGCTTCCTCCCCTTGACTCTGTTGATCAGGATATATATTATAGAAAAACAAAGCTTCACATACAGTAATTAAAAACATCATACTTCTGTGTGAGGAAAAACAAAATTCAGACAATCCATCATCATCTCCTGTAAAACTGCTTCATACATACAAGTCAACTCATCTGTCTGTAGGTATGAATAGGTCAGATGCATTCATAATAGATCTGATTGCAGCTCTCAAAACCAAACATATATATAAATATATATACATATATACATTACCACTGAATTCACTGCCATCCATTTTTCCAAATCCTCTGCCACGCCCTGAGGGAATAAACACACACAATTTCATGAATGCATTTCAAACCATTCCATCTTCTTATAAATCTACCAACTAACACTGACTTAATCTGCCAATACAATATAGTATTTGCTCTTCAGAGTGTTCTGAACGACTAAGGAGTGATTTTATAATTATACAATTGTCCCTTGAAACACATCTGTTTTTGGCCCACTTATCTCACTGAGGATGCTTGTCATGTCATTTGAAAGCTTCTATAAATATTTGGATTCTTTTGCCTCCATGAAACTGTTGAAATCCTTTGCAAGTGCAAGTGGACAAGACATGACTTCCACCAAGAAAACCACAAACTCTTCGAGTCACCTTTTTAGCCTACAGGGACTGGTGTTTGATAATCAAAACAGGTTTGCAGGGGAGTAACTTTTCATATCTAAAACCTTGTTTTAGCATGAATGCAATGAAAGGGAAATTCAGGATGAAGATGTTTAAATAAATCTTATTTAAAATATTCAATACTCTAATTAAGCCAATGATGTTTTAATTAAAGTGCAATATGAGGCATGATATGAAAGGTCTATTGATATTCAGAGAATTTTTTATATTCATAATATGGTCTATAAGGAACCTCATAACTGTTTCTTTTAATATAGTATACAGTAGGTCAGTATAGTCAATTTGAAATTTTCAAACATATTTTTGTATATCCAAGCGTTTGTATCCTACATGTACTGAGGACAATGCCAAAAGGTGTGTGTGAATCCATCATACAGATCACACCATCATTTTTGATACATATTTGAACATTTACTACAGGCAAGTTTTTGTTCCATTGTATTAAATATTTCGGTTAGGTAAACAGCACAATGTTTTATGGACTATTACAACTCATACATTAACAGTTAAATCTCAAGTGAAACAATACATTGTCTGTCTGTGTGCATTGGTGAGTCAATCATAGTTCATGTCTCACCTCTTCCTCTGAAAAAACCCCTTCCTCCTCCTGCATTGTTCCTGTAGTTCCCATCTATAAAAAACAAATTTGAGGTCAGGAACATCAATACTGAGCAACTGCTAACTCACACCACAATACTGCCAGTGCTTACCATTCCCGTTCTCATCAGCACCTTCAAAACAAAGGAAAGCACCAAAGTTAGATTTGTTCTACAATTCCCATGGAGTCCCATCAAGAATTCATTTAACTCCTAATCAATTTCATCTCTACACTACACAAATCCCACTGTACATACAAGTGGCATGAAACAGTATGGAAACTCCTGGCCAAAATTTCTGTTACTGTGAAATGGTAAGTGACTGGAAGATGAACTGATCTCCAAAAGGCATAAATTTAGATGACCATGCAGGGTTCCTAAATGTTTGCTTCAGGGACTTTTTTTTGTTGTTGTATTATTTTTAAACTGTAAAAGATGGAAACAAGTACACAAGGAAAATAAAATAATCTTGCTTAAAATATTAAAAAAATGTATCATCTTTAACTTTATCCCTTTTGGAAATCAATCAATCTTTTGCTTGCTTAGTCATTCACAGTCACAAAAATTTTGACCTTGGATGCCTAAACTTTTGCATGCCACTGTACCCACTGGCTTTGATTGGCTGAAACCAGCAACACTGCTTCTTGGTTGTATAAGCAGTTCAGTGTATAATAATATAGTAAATAGTTAAGAGGCCTCAACGCAAGTCTGCAAGATGCCCACTGATGCATTTATTTTGCATGACATGCATCAGCAACATTGCTCATGCAGCTACTACTTACATTTCTTAAATTGTATGCAAATAATTTTCTGTGATTCCACTGCTTTTTGGTCTATTAAATGTCTCACATCATAAGGTTCTTAGAGACAAAAGTGACATCTTGCAATTCATATTGATACTTTTTTCTATGGCATTAATAATCTTCAGTCACTCCACTAACAATCATTTCAGTACTTGTTTAATAATGTGAGATGAGGAGGGTGAGCAACCTGTGGAGCTTTTAAATCCTCCTCCTATGCCTGTGCCTCTTCCACCACAACCTGGAGAGAGAAACAGAGAATCATTCTTAATCAATCTAGGGCAGAGGCACTCATTGCTAATTCTACACTGATCCCTTCCAATTTCACCACTTTCAGTATTCCAGAATTCCCCTTGTATGCCTAAAAACAAGGTGTTCATTTTTAACAAGTCATAAACCTAACTTAAACAGACTGATCCAATCATTCTTATTGTCTGTACTCTCTTTACATCCACTGCTACAAGATGTGGTTTCAGCAGATTTTAGCCCTTTGGTAAAAGGGTAAGACAGTCATTTTTACATTGTAAAAAAAGATGGACAAGCACCATTAAACTTTAAAATGTAATGGCAAATTATCACTGGATAATCTATGTACATACCAGTAAACGTGCCCTCACTTGAGGTCTGGCTCATTAGAGTGGTAGTACTAGTAGCAGTTCCCTGTAAAGATGGAGAAAATGGAACAGTTGCCAGGTGTATGGTTCCATGGCAGGAACAACAGAACAGGGCATATTAGGCAAATGACTCGATTTCTTTGGTGCTTGGACAATAATCGAAGATAATTCTAGATAAGATAATTCTATATTGATCCCCCATAGGGGAAATTCGGGGTTTCTAGTTTACCTCTTCGTCCCACTCGTCCATTTTGTTCACCTGGAAAAACTCAGACAAAATCAAAGTCAAAATTGAAATGCTCAACATTGTATTACAATTGCTTGCGACTACAAATGGTGGAACAGTTTAGGTGCCAGAATCCTACCAAAGGACTGGGCAAAGCAAATCTGATGAAAAAACTTAGATAAAAACAATGTACACATTAGTTATAATTTTCTACTTCTTCCAGTGTCTTTGCAACACCATTTTCCTTCGTTCCCTGACAGTGAGATAATTACAATTATTACGGTCTGACGCCACGTGATTCATGAGGCCACTGGCCTTTAGCTTATTCCAATTTATAGCTAGCTATGTGTTAAGCTAACGCTAGCTTAAACAGATTTAAATTGTGGGCAAACAATTACGACAAAACTGCTCTCTTCGCGTCCAAATGTTGGCTGGTGCATAAATAAACGATAAAAGGTTCCTCTGCCCTTTAAGACTAATTTTATTAGGGCAAACTACTTTACGCTAACATTATAACTGACCTTTCCTTTGCTAGCACCGTGTACAAAGTTCGTTTGCGCGGCCTTTGGTTAACATTGATCCCGTCAGACTCCACAAAGGCAACGCGCGTCACGATTCAGTTTACTAAATTTGGTCACACTGCATTACACAATACCCAAATAAAATTAAATATATGATATTTTTTTTCAAACCACAGTGCTTGGTAAGACAATGAAAGACAGGTTTTGAAGGTGGCTGACACGAGGACGCGGCGGACGGTGACGCTAGCAAAAATGACCGAATTCGCCACTAGCTGTAATGTACAATAAAATTTATTATTGACAAAATATCCGTTTTATTCTCTTAAAATTGTTTAAGAACTGATTACGGCGATAAAGACATAACTATATAACTTGTATAGCCATACTATGTGAGCTAACTTACTTTTACAGTAGTGGAATTGAGTTGCTTGCAGCTCCGGCTCGTCAGGTCACTGTCGGGGTCGGTGCGCCCTCTCACATCAAGCCGCGAGCGAGGGTTGCCAGTTTCGCTGATTTCCCGCACAACCTGAGTATATTTAATACACAGCTAAAGGGGAATTCTCATAACTAGTAACAAACTGTGGTCTAATCGTGCCTGCAACTACATCTTTTAGTATCCGTTCATCCGTTTATTTTGTAAAAGTGCTGTTGTTCTCAAATTTGGCACACGAGATGGAGAGAGGGTTGTTGCTACAAGTCCCTCATTTAGAGCAATAATGGGACAGTTTCTTCATTTCCTTTGGTACATTTGAACTTCTGCCTTCCCCATCTATTATGTTTTATTCCCGGTGTGTGATATCCTTATAGCTCAATCAAACATCTTCTTTCTGTGCCATATGCCCTATAACAGTTTCAGAATTTAAACATTGCTTGCAAAAACAGTAATGCTTTTTAGTTCAACATCACCTTTATGTTAAAGTCCTGTTTTTTACTATGTTTTTTTTTATAAACTTTTTGTCTTTTTTTTTTGCAATAAATGGGAACATCACCCAAAGAACAACTTTGAAAAGTATTTTGTTAGTTCTGGAATCGAGTGACAGTCTAAATTAAGTTTTTGTTTGATAGTCATCACAAGTAACATGCTTTTCTGTCATGTATACTGTCCTGATCTCATTCCCGTGTTTTCTTAATCATCTAATAGACATGGTTTCTTCTTCTGTAATTGCCATGCCTTGTAACAACACTTTTTGGAATACTGTACCTGTGGTGCTATATCTGCCCTTTCTTGCTCCCAGTGGTGCTGCTACCTTGATTAATTCTCCTCTGCCCTTAACTTCTGGCTTTAAAAGCTTTTATTAATGTCTGCAATTCTATTTATTTTTGCCTTTTTACTTTTGAATGTGTTAATATGATTTCATTCAATAAATCCTGACAAGTATGAAAAGCACATCTTGAATACTTGACAGAGTGCTGCCAACTTGCATATTGCAAGTCGTTCTAGAGCCATCAACATGCAACATTAGTTTACCCATCTCTTCTCATTGTTAGGAATAATCAGCTCCTCTTCTCCATTATCTTAATGCCTTTTGTCTAGGCCATACGGCCTGAGACCTCCTGAACCAACCAACCAACCAACCAACCAACCAACCAACCACACACACACACACACACACACACACAAATCATGTGACAGTTATTCATGTTGCACTTAAATAAAAAACAAAACAAAAAAACCTAGAACTGCAACCTATCTTAACAACAATAAAATCCAAGCCTTCATACACCATTTGTTTATTGTTTGCACACATCGATATTACAGTGTATTAACATTATATCATACATATAATACTAAGATCCAAATAATATCAAAAGCAAATGATGAAAAAAAGATTTAAGAAAAACATCACTAAGTATCTATAAATCAGCATGAAAACCAAATCATTTCTCCCACAGAGAAACATTGTTCACTGTCACCATGACAACAGTTACAGTACAAAGATCCATAGATTAGGCAGGGCTGTAATTGATCAGCAGAGTTGAGAAAAACAGTGTTCTATAATTCAAATAAACAAAAATTGTACTTGGTGAAATCACTGTAAAAATTACAATACAATAAAAATGGCTGACATCTAGTCAGATTATAAAGTGGGGATTTGGTTGTGCAGCGTTTTTATACAACTAAAACAACAGATGAAACTGACTTGTGCAATGTAATCATTCTGAATACATTTGTGAATTAAAAGCTATTATTTGGTTGACTGGATATATGTATTTCACCTTGCAAGAAAAACTTAACATAGAACATAGAAATGAAAGTGAGATCAGTAAATCATAATGTACTGAAAGAGGATTACACGGCCATGCTGAATTTAAAAAAACTTCTGTGTATTAATCTGAGAATCCTGAGATTAAAAACAGATATGAGTCAAAGTCAAGGATTAAAGTAAAATATCTGCTGTAAATCTGCATTTTAATCTTTTGTAATTAATTTCAAAATTCAGATTTGAATCTTTGAGCTTCTCTTTAATAGCAGAGTATTAAGATTATTTGGAAAATCTGATTTTTAAATTTTTTAATCCTCTTCAGTAAATTTTAAGGTTACATTTCTCAAGCCTGTGATAGTCAATTACAGCTGAGCTGTGTTCAACAATTATGGACAGGAGCTCCTTTGTCACCTTTCTGTTCAAGACATCTGTGTGTTAGTCTGCCATTTTGAGCACTGTCTAACATTCACACACCAAAGCTTTGTTGAACGCACCTTGTGTCGCGTTAATCTATGGCTGAACGGGCACACGGGCACTTTAATGGCTAACCACATTATCAACTGGGGAAGACAAATAAGGCACAAGCATGCACATACGCACACACACAAACATACATATTACTGTTGTCAAATGAAAAGTGTTTATCTCCAAGATGTCAATTTTTCATGAGGTAAGAAAAACTGCCTTGGATTAATCTTTTCTTGTTGTTGTTTTTTACAATGAGGTTTTGAATGTGTTTTGAGAGAATGGTTGAACCACTTTGTCAACCTTAAGAGATCATTTTTCTCATTCGTCAAAATAAAACAAACAAAAAAAAAAATCCAAAATGCATTCACCTGACAACAATAGCACTCACACACATCATGTTGACAGGAGCCCTGTTTTTTATTATATTTTTTAACTATATGTTTCAACCCAGCAGTTAGAGAAACTTTGTTTTCCAATGTGCTGGATTCAGCAGAGTTAGCATTTAAATACACTCTCACACACACACACACACACACACGCCACACCAATAGCATGTCAGTTACCATGGCATTGACATGACTTGGAATTACAACAGGTAAACATTTGTCAAACTAAATCTCTGATCTTTTGGTGTTTTTTAGTCACATCATATGAAGAATCATAGCAACATTACAATACTAATATTTACCTACTGCTAGTATTTTGTCTATTGACAAAATAAAAGACAACTGATTCAATAGCATAGTTGGGCATCTTAACATTATGTGCAAGACTACAGGGAAGATACAAAACTGATCAGGGTCACAAAAGTCAAGAGGTAACTGTTTTGTTCCTTTGACTTCCAAACTCATAGATATCATACCTGTTTAGTCCAAAGGACACAGAGCTGCTTAACTCATCTAGTTCAATTTTACATAGAACAGAAAGCTTTAGATGAGCTCAATTTGAAGACAAATGGCAAAAAAAAGAAATAATATTAATGTTCTTCAAATGAAGGCTTTGGGAACAGAATGAAGACCAGTAAGGCTTGGAGGTGCACCACAGAGTACAGACAATGATAACTGCAAAAATACTATTTGGGAATTACAAGTGATCAAAAATGGAAAATGAAAAAAAAAAAAGAGTAAACGCTAAATGAACAGTCCAACATACTGGAAAATGATTCTATTTACACAGCTCTTCTCTTTTAACCAGATTGAAAGCCTAGTTCAGGATGCTGTCAGATAGTGCAGCTACACTGGGTCTATATGGAGCTTTTACACTGTGACACAAAGCCTTTCACTATAACTGGAATACTCACTGCCCAGACAGCTGTCCAGTCTACTACTGTACCTTAAGCCAATGATTCCCATCCTTTTTGCTCCGTAACCCTTAACAACTGGATAAACCCTTCATCAAAGGACGTTTATCTCAGATTCAAGATAAGCCAGAACAAAATGAAAAACTCACTTTTGGGTAGAAGTAGTGTTTTGCCTTGTTTTTTCCTGTCTCTGCTACATACTTCTACATTTATAGAAACACGCGGTAAATACACTCAATAAGCAGAGGTGGGATAAAGACATTTTGCAAGTCATAGGTAAGTCCCATGTCATGGCTTTGAAGTCCTGAGTTAGGTCAAAATCAACAAGTCCCAAGTCAAGTCAAAAGTCTTAAGCTTTGTGTATTGAGCCCTCAACACAGTTGTTTGCTCTGTGGCCCTACAATGACATCTTTCTCTCCTGCTCAATCAACCACATTGGCTGCTGTCCAATTGATTAAATCAGTTGATTGGCTGGCATTATATCATAACATGATGTTTAATCTTTGGGTTTAGGGAGGATACCAAGGCAAAGCTAAAAAGCCCAAAGAATGAGTCACAGTCAAGTTGAGAGTCTTAGATATTTAGTCCAAACCTCTGTCATTAGGATTCAATAGTGCTAGACTGAAACCCTGATTCTATTCTATCTGGATATCTGCAGAGCTTGTTGTGGACTATCCTTCACCAACAGACCAAAGGACAGGGCAGACACCTGGAAACCACCATACAACTTGGTCAAACTCCATTAGTGGTATGAGTCAGCTAAAGATATAAATAAAATTCGCATCAGTAACAGAATGTGTTTAAAGGGATATTTTGTGCTATATGTGGGAGAAAGCTAAATAAATAAAAAGACTTGCTGCCTTTTAAAAGGATTGGCCTTGTGGTGGAGGGAAAACCCACAGAGGCCAGAGTGTTCGTACTTTGCATCGTGCATACAAGCAGTTCAGGCTGGTTTCGGTGATGGGGTGAAAAAAAATATACAGAGAAAGAAAACCTTAAAAAAAACCAAAGAAAACCAGCTTCCCACTTGAACTTCCTTCAGGAGCCTCTACCCCTTGCCTTTAAACAGTGAATTTCTCCTACAGACAAACCAGACTTAGATCGTAACCAGTTAAGAGGTTCAAATAACATTTCTATGTAAAAACAATAAAGATTATTTCTAATCAATATTATAACTGTTCCAACATGGAAATATTAACAATAAAGATTGTTTAGTGTAGTAAACATTTGGTTGTGAATTTGAATATAACCAATTAATATTATATGAACTGAGTGCATCAATAAATAAAGTAAGTGGTCGATTCTTGATTCGAACAATGTGAATGACGACTATATGCATTCTGAAATTACCCAAAATGACTTTTGTTAGCAGGTTATCATGCTATAGCCACATGTGCTTCCTATGCTACAAAACTTAGCTACACAACTAGAACTACAGATTTACCGTGCTGGCAGGATGGAATGAATAATAGAACTACAGACAAGTAAGCAACCTGCTTTTACACAGGTTGGCAGCGTGACACAAACGGAATTATCCGAATGCACACAGAGGTGATGCCACAGGACTAAAGGTGGTAGCTGTGATGCATGGCAACAAATTTGTGTATCCAACACAAAGACTACAACAGTACCTCATACTACCACTGTCATATCATCAGGTCCAAGAGCCTCTCAGTTCTGTTTACACAATGACCATGAGTGCTAAAGCTGCACTGGGCAACACTGAATGTTACTTACGCTAATGCTTTCAACTTCAATACATAGAAAGAACTAAGGGTAGAAGTCAGTAACACGTACACTGAATACTACATGTGATGTTGTGGGCTAGAGACTTACTGTTGGTCCATTTTTTCTGAACAAAATGGCGAGCCAAAAAATTCATAACTTCCTGTAATAAACAGGGGCTATAACACCAGTTTAAGTAGGATTAATCTACACTCTCAATTAGCAGGGATATGACGACTCTTTTGATGTTGTTGACAAAATGTCAGGTTACCACTATGATGCTCTAACTCAGTAGTCACTGAATAAGTGATGTGAAAAAGTATGTTATACTGAATTTATCAAGACAAGAGGTAAATGTGGAGGAAGTGCTGAGCTGGTATTAACCAATGGGGGAAATTCAAAACATATAATCAATATGCTATTTAGGAACTGACAGTAATGACATGCTGAACAGTTTCTTTACTTTAGTTACTAGATATTAGTCAACTGTTTATCCCGTACCATAGAAAAAACAAAAAAAACCCAGCTAATCCAATGAGCTACGATGAGACATGGCAAAATCTCAGTTACTATAATGAGAACAGAGTTTAGTCAATTATAATGTTGCGACAGGGGAAAGGTTAAAATATTAAAGTCAAATATAAGAAGTTGAGAGCTATAAAGGATCACACAAACTATTAAGATAAAGACTAGCACAGTATATTACAGAATTGTGAGTCTTCAGTCAAACCTAAACCAGGTCCAGGTCTCATTTTATCCACACGCACAGCTGTGTTTGGGTTCTAACTTTTAATGGTCTATTGTTAGAACCATGCATGTCCTATTCTACTGGCTACTTTAATTACAGCATTTCATAGATTGTCAACATCTGGTACCAAGTTCACTGTTCGTTAAGTTCACCTGAGACTTTCATGGAGACGCAAACTCACATCGCCATTCTCCCCAATCTCTCTTTAGTTTGGGATCATAAATCTAGAGGGGGCATTTGGTAACTGTGCTGCTTCATATCTGTAGTATATATTGATTATGCATTATCAACCTTCTCTCTGTGTCTTTCTATAAACGCTTGTTTTTTGGCACTATATAGAAAACAGCAGAGAAAGAGAATGACAACAGCACAGTACAAATATACAGGGAAAGACTTGGGGGCATTTAAGTCCAACTGCTATTAATCTGCCTATAGAGCTAAACGATGATAATCAGACTGTGTTCAGTTAGAGTCTGATACACACTTAAATACAGGTATGAAGGCATGCAGTTAGGACTGGAATATTTGAAGGGTCGGTTGCATGTAATGAAGTGGTAGAAGAGTCAGGAATGCATTGCAGTTTGCCTGTGGTTATGTGAGACTAACCATGCATTCACACTGGGATGAGCTTGATCTATAAATTTTACTTGAGTGCCTTTATGTCTTGAAAGATACCCTGCCTAATTGTTAGAGCACTTTACAATGCACAAAAGGCAACATCACAGCAGCAAAAATATATGACTTGCCAGAGAGACTTTGCCACTTGCCTGCCTCAACTACAAGGGCTAAATCTGTGCCTTTGGACAGACCAAAGTGAGCCAGTGTAAATGGATGCTAAGTCAACTACTTAATAGCTGTCAAATTTTGTGCTGGGAATGGAACTGCGAGCCAGAAGCCAGCAGCTGTCCAGACTTGCTGCTTGACATAACAAGACACTGCTGCTGGGCCAATCCAAATGTAAAGACTGGTGGGAGACAAAATGAAATGTAATTGGTCCACAGGATCTTTTTTGAAGTGTATGGTGTTTGAATGGAAAAACAGATAAAGTTGTCTGTGCTGTAGGTAGAGAAGGAAATTGATGAAGCTCCTGATTGGTCAGGAGCAGGGGTGAGCTAAAGACTACATCTGTGACAGAAGGGGTGGCTCAGTGGGGTTTATGACTGGAAGGGTAGGGGGGGATGGGATTTAGGTAAAGACCAGATGCTGCTGGTCCAGCAGGGTTCTGGTGAAGTTGTTGATTGGCCCAATGGCGCTGAGGGACATAGCATTGTCCCGCCCCCAGAGCAGGTTAGGACCAAACACCACAGCCAGGTTACTGTTGCTCATCTTATTCACTTCACTGTTGGCTGATACCTAAACACAAACAGAAATTACAGCTGGTAACAGACAGACTGAGGTAGAGGTTCTAGAAGGCAATTAGTTTGAAGTGTAGTTTATCAGCTGTACCTGTGCAAGGAATGTGATGAGGTGTCGCAGTGAGATGTAATTCTCCTCTGGCAGTGACTCCACCAGTGTCTTCATAACTGTCACCTGGCTGTCGCTAGGTACAGCTGAAAGTCAACAAACACAAACACCATCATTTAGGATGTAGATGCTGTAGATAAAGTAGACAATCAGTACATTTACATGTGCACAAGAACCCAAGCTTACTGAGAGAAATCAGGTAACACAGGAATGCAGTCGGGTTGCATTGTAGCAACCTGCTTACGATAAATTGGCATCTTCATGTGACAGATGGGGACAGATGTTAATGTGGGCACAAAATTGAGGTTCAGACTGCTTTTTGGTTACAACAATAGGGTAAGGGGTTTGAGGAAACTCAGTTGTGCCTTTAACCCCCTACACCAATTACTAAAATCAATTTCTTCTGGTGTACAACCTGTTGAAGAAAGCACTGCAGAAAGCCCACTGTAACCTAGGTGCTGAGGTGACTGACTGTCAGGGGTGCTCATCTTAAAGAATATTGCAGGCTTGATTTTTATCAAATTTGTTCATATAAAAATGAAAAAATTAAAACGGCTATAAGATATTGTGGCAGAATCGCAAAGTGCAGAGTACAATTATTTTAACTAAAAGCAAGGAATGAGAGAATTTACACTGATCCTAGATATGCTTCTTCATGACTTCAGCATGGCATCACACAGTTCGTAAAATGGATTTTTTTTGTAGCCATGATGGATTCCATCTAATTCCATTCTAGAGAAGAATAAAGGTATTGTAAAAATAAAAATACAAATAGCACTGATTGTTTGAACATACAGGCGAAGTTGACAATGTCGTTGTAGAGCTGGTAGGTGAGCAGAGGCTCAGGTAATTCCCTCAGGAACGTCTTCAAAATCACAGCAGCCAAGTGGACGTCTTCCATCTCTCTGAAATTCACTGTTGCACCTACAAAGCACACAGAATAAGAAAAGAAACTGTGAGCCGTTTACAACACCATCAACGCCTGTGATTGAATTGTTTTAGAGTTGTCGTATTAGAGGCCATTAAAATCAATCTGCAGACATAAAGCTTGAAGACAAGTAACCAAGAAACACTCTATGGAATGATTTACCATAATGGCTTGTGTGTCAGTGTTATGAGTCATAAAGTATTCTTGATTGGCTTGTGGCTTATGAGAAGAAAAGACTGGAGGTTCAGCAATGATGTTACACAAGAGAGACTCAATGTCATTAATGATTAATCATTGATGCAAAACACAGTTTGTCTCCTTACTTATGGTTGCTATTGCTGACTATTGTATAAACACAGACACAGTACAAACACTTGATAAAATGATGTGGTGCAAGGTTATCACAAGAAACAGTTGTCAATCTACACAATGTGACACATCCCCACTTCCTGTGTAGAGAGAAAGTTAAACTAGAAAAGTTCCCCCAGCTTATTGTGGCTTACATCCCAAAATATTAGTCCTACCTTTGATTTATCTATTTCAATGGATTCCTGGACCATAAAAACAGACCCTTAGCAACTGGAATCACATTGATATCATTTTTAGTTTAATAGTTATACCTGAAAATCCACATTTCCGTAATGGCGGTTTTCTTCTGGATATAGCTCCGTAACTATTGGAGATACATCAAATCCATTTGCACTCTACTGTTTTAGCAGACTTTCTGCTACAAATTGGTGCCAGTTGCATGTCTGTATCTGCATTTGTTACCTCACGGTGTCGAAAAATGTGATAACCCCCTATTTTTCTCATGTTCTGGATCGTAATATCCAGAATATTGGTAGGATCCAGATCATACTGGTACATTTCGTAGAAGCTATTATGACCATGTCCTGTATTTTTTTGCAAGCAATCTGGGTATTTTTCATGGAGTTATATGCACATATGTTGAAAATGCCCCTATTTTGCAATGATAAAGAATCCTGGGACAAGGAACAAATGATTCAATTTTGGAGGTGATCCGGAAACCGCCATTATGGAAATGTGGATTTTCGGGTATAACTATTAAACTAAAAATGATATCAATGTGATTCCAATTGCTAATGGTATGTTTTTATGGTCCAGGAATCCATTGAAATAGATAAATCAAAGGTAGGACTAATATTCTGGGGTGTAAGTCACAATAAGCTGGGGGAACTGTGCTGCTTGGCGGAGGTCCAAGCTCTCCGAGTGCTTTTCTAGTTTGCATATAAAACCCACAGTGTAATGACACAAATCTGGTTGATCCTACCTGAGTTGTACCTGAGCTGGACCTCCTTCACCAGAGTTACATTGGCAGATCGTCTGAAGATCCCCTCAATCTCCAAACCTGATGAACAAAGGAACACACACACACACACACACACACGATAAACTAGATAAAGAGTCACTCGGCAGTTCTTACAGAGAGAACCATTTATTCAATGAACTACAGTCGAGGTTCATTAGTGCATTATGTTTGTGTTTCTATCACCACAAGACAGACTGACCTTGCTCTGAAAGGAAGCTAATGGTGTCTCTCATCACCACAGGAACACATTCACCATCTGGGCTCCTCTGTCTGAGCCTGGCACACACAGTGGTTAGGATGACAACCTTAGACTTAAGTTGGGACTTTACCATCTTCAATCTTCACGCTTTCAACATTCAAATGTTTCTGGTAAGAGTGAAATCTGCCAAAGCGTAACCAGCAGTGATTTAGTGACTTACAGTTGGAGTGGCACACCAAACACCTGGTTGGGGAGGGGAGGGCTGCGAGGAGGAGACATTGGAGGCTGGGCGGTTGGCTTCATAGACGCTCTCAACTTGTTGTCGTACCTGACATGGAAATAATGTTACATTATCAAATCCTGTGTATTTTAAGAGATAACTTGTGGATTATAAAACTTAAAGCTTCACACCAATTGTGCCTGAAGAGGAGTAATATATATGTTTAGGATGATTGACATGATACAGAGAAAACAACAACAGTGAATGTAATACAACCAACAATTTCAGCACCAGAACATAAAAAACTGTAGCGAATCAAACACAAATATCCATTGAGTGTGATTTGCAAGTGGATTTTTGGAGTCCAAAATCAGTTTCTTACTCTTTGACACGGGCAGGAATGAGCAGCTGTTCACACTTCACCACATCCTCCAGTTCACTCAGATAACTTACATAGTTGATCTTCCTGCCAAACTTAAAACTACAAAGAGAGAGAGAAAGAGTCAAAATCAGCTTCAAATTGTTCCACTTCAGTTATTTTAGCATTTCCTGAATTCATATTCTGTGAGCAGTTGTAAACATGTTAGTTTTAATTGGAGACTGATGGTTGAAACTACTGTACATTTTTTCCTCCACTATCATAAGGATGAAGACGACATACAATGGCACATGAAACACTACGAAATGATTAATTAATTGATCAATGGCAGGCTAATCTGCCAAATGACCATAAAAAATGACAGTTTCCAAAAGGGTAACAATCTGATGCTCTTCTTTATCTTACATAACATACATACATAACAATGACAATATACCTCAAGATGTCAACTTGGCATTTCTCATGTTTTATACAACACCAACAACCAATAATCAGCAGATGGCTGATAATGAATATAGTGTTTAGTTACAGTCCTACTTCTATCCTAGACTACTGAACCTCCAAACTTTTTGACTACTGACTGAAATATGTCTGTAGCATTAAGTACAGACTTGTCCTGATTTAAATCATTTTATCACTTCATCATTAAATTGTTGACTTGATTTGGAGTACAAATCTGTGCAGAAGTTGAAAAGACGATAAAAAATACAAAATGAATAACATACAAGTAGCTTTATATTTGTTAGACAGGTTAGCATGGAGCTTATGTTTGTTACATTTTACAAACGCGTGTCAGTGCCCTCTGTAAGCTTTGTCGTGCAAGCACAAGCTGTTTGTCAGGTTATACAAGAATGAAACACTTGCAGTAGATTGAAGGTTGAATGTGAGACTTGCTAACTTTAGCTTGATGTAACAGTGTTGCACCACATCTGCTGAGTCTTTTACTATCAAATTTAATACTGGACTCTATAGGAGGTAAACCTGAAACCCTGTCTTGATATTTGTTTAAAAAAAACAACAAAAGAAACCAAAAGAGACACATTTGCCAGTGTTGTAGTTTTTTACAGCTGCCACTAGATGTTGCTAGAGCTGTCTTAGTGACTTCACCAGGCATGTATTTTCCTTATTTAAAACATTGCTTAAAGGTTTGAAGCTTCTTTCAATAAATATTTTTTGGAACTCAAATATCATGGAAAAATAACAGTAGTCTGAAGTATTCTGGCCAAATGAGTGCTGCAGTGATAGTTTCAGATTTTTTGGGTTTTTGCATCAGTAAAATTGTTGCTCTCTATGAGAAGTGCAGACAGTGGAAATATATCAGTGATTGTTTAACAGCAGGATTTTTCCACACTGAAATTAGAATTAGAATTAATCGGACCAAAGACTAATACTGCAGATGTTTTTTTTTTTTTTTTTTAAAAAAGACATCTGTATCTGCACAAGTATCTGTGATAACTATACTTTTAATATTGAAGAGAATCCTGTGACATATGTGCCAAACTTACTGTCTGTATTTAGAAAACTGAGTTTCAGCCATTGATCATTATGTAAAATACATTGGATGTTGTAATGTAAAACATTCAAGTCAGAGTTGAATCAAAGGCAACTGCTTTCTCAGTTCTAAACTGAAGAAGCTTCTTGGATGAGAAGTGAAACTTCTTTGATTCAACTCTTACTTGAATACCATGACATGGATGACTGACAACCGTCACAGGCAATGTTATAAATACCAATCCTATCAAGTTTCATTTCAAGTCTGCTCACACGCAAATTTAGAAGCAAACACATCTAGGAACAGTTTTACCCAAATTAGACTTTGCATTATGTGAAAAAAGATGAAAGGTGAATTTAGGTGAAATGGTGGGACCAAGAAAGAAATTTTGTCCAGCAATTTTGTCCTGTATAGGAAGGGTAATAGTGCTCAGAGAACATACACAGAAGTATTAAACAATGATGGCTTACACTAAAAGTTTCAAGCAAACCAAATGTTTAAATGTGGAAATGTCACACACACAATCATTAAATTATAGCTAAATCAGATGGAGCATGATGCTTGAAAACATGTTCAGCCATTTAAAAAAAACACAACAAAAAACGAACCTGATGATTGGTTTGAAGAGGATCAGCAGAGTCTTGATGAACATGGTGGGATGGACGATATACAGAGCCTTGATATTCTTCTTATACCTGAAATCATACATACATGAAAATCAAAAACCAAGAGAAATTGATTTTATCCCTCAAGCAGGATTAGTGATCCTCCCAGCTGTAAATGGTTCGATAACATTTTAAAATGTGAAACAGCAGCATGCTTTGCTTTCTAATGCCTTTCAAGAATGTAACATTAACAGCTGATTTTTTTGTTGGAAAGGAGTCTGTGTGGATTAATCAGCTCTGGTAATAAGATAAGATGAGACCTTTATTAGTCCCACAATGGGGAAATTTGCAATGTTACAGCAGCAAAGATACAAAAATAGAGGTAAATTTACAAGAGGTATAAAAAAAAGTGGCAAACTGGCACTACACTCTGATGTGGCACTTTTAATACAGTATAAAGCAGCTGAGGTTTTTTTGCCACTTTCTCAGTCAAGAAATGTAACAGTCAGAGTGCTGCTTGTGCTGGTCATTGCACTGCCCATAGTGTTTTAAATAGTTCTGAGAGAGAAATTTAGACCAGACCACAGTTCAGTCCATTATGATGTGATGTTCAGTCAGGCCTAAGTAAGCCCATACACATGCCTAATGATGTTATTCAGCTTACTTTCTGTCAAACTCCCTGTATGCATCTCGTAGCCAGCTGAGAGATGGTTTGTTTTCACTGGTCAGCCCATGATGGAAATAGATTAGAGTGTAGTCACTTTCAACATACTGATCCAGCGTTCCTTTAAGATACCTGCAAAAAATAAATAGATAAGTGTGTAAGTCACACTACACAAAAAAACAGCTCCTTTTGAAGACCTCTGAGAAACATATATTGCTCCATAAGGATCATAAGGATGTATCCTGATGAGCTAGCAACCAAAGACTTAAGACTTTGTAACCATAGTATCCCTGGTTTGATTTCAACCAAGGCATATGATCTTAATAAAACTTCCTGCCACTTTCTATAGTCAGACAGCTAATGAACAGAAATGCAAACCAAAGTGGACTCTTCAGTAGCAGCTTGTTCTAATTAGAAAATCAGCTGTGTCTAAAACTGGCCAAATGTTCACACTGTGCCATGAATCAAAGAACTCCATGACGTTTGATATTCCCTTTGGTGGTGAAAAAACCTAGAAAAATCCAGGTATACTAGGGCTCAATCAGTGATTTCACTTTCATCCAGAAAACCCAGCTTAACTTCAAATGAATAGGAGCTAAAAAGTAGAAATGTAAATACACTTACATGAGGAACCACTAGGGGGAGTGTTATTCTATTCTAAAGAAAGGTGAAAAGGTTGCTGTCTCAATAATCATTACTACTTACATCAGCAGCTTGTGATGGTCCAGTTGGTGCTGTGGAGGCATCCGGCAGGCATTAAACACAATCACCTTCCTGCCAAAGTTATCATCGCCTACGACAGACATGCAAAGATACCTATATTAAAATAGACTACTTTCACTGTATATAACTGCAGTCCAAATTCTGCAAATTCAACTGTAAATGACAGTCTGAACAAACAAACAATAAACTGAACTATTAATGTCACAGTGGAGATGGGAGTGAAGAGACGAGACAAACAGAGGTTTGTGAGGACAGACCTGCCACTTCAATGATCTGATGCCTGGCGATGTCATAGAAGGGATGGTCCCAGGGCAGGTGGGGAGAGCCAGCATCGAAGCGCTGGGAGATGTCTGTCTCTGAAACACACACAGAAATAAAGAAATACAGCAGAAAAAAACAGCATAACATACTGACATCACTGGAGGAGTTCTGAGCTCATAGTGTTTTTGTCTCTTTGTTGTTTCTGTCATCATTTACTGTTACTATCGGAGACTGATTAAGCACAGTAAACTATATTCAGGTATTCAAATAATATATTCAGCCCACTGTAACTTGTTATCTAAATAAATTATTTTAAAGGAATTGAGAAAAAAAACCCTGAAATATGAAAATGGCTGAATATTTACCAAAAAAACCCTTTTTTTTTACACCTGAAAAGGAGGTGAAAATATCCACTTTTTTTTTTTTTTTTTTTTTAAACACAGCCAAACTGAATCTCCACATAAGAGGATGCAGTTAGGGAGCAAGCACTAGCTCTGCTGCCATTAGCTGGTGCTAGCACAGAATAGAGTGGTAGCCCACCTGCTACAGCCCCTCCTCCTAGCAAGGAGCACAAGTCCACTCATCACAGGTTTCAACCCAGCTTGGCTGTGAGAGAGGAAATACTCCTGCTGGCTGTACAAGACTGATCTTGGTAAGTAAGTAAGTAAAGAAATAAGGAAAGAAATAATCACCTGACTTGCTGAGAGTAGACTCATCAGCGGGCCACTGCTGGTCCTCTATCGTGGCCAGCTTCAGCTTTCCTAACTGTGCAGTCGCATGGTCGTCACCCACGTCTACCAGCAGCTCTGAAGACATCACACACGACGCAGAACAGCTCTACACACACTTTAAAGTGATGTCTCAGATGCACACACACAAGGCTGCGATTGCCAGAGAGTAGCAGCCAGAGTCCTGCAGAGACAGAAACACACACAAAAAACACATCAAATGTCAGAATTTGCGACTATTCTGTGATTTATATCGCTGTCTTTTCAACTGAATATCTTAGTGTTTTGAACTATTGGTTGGACAAAACAAAAATTTGACAATACCATGAACAAAGGAAAAAAGAAAAGTCCAAAACCAATGTTAAAGTATCCTACCAACAAGTATTCTGTTGCCTGATATATCATATTTCCCTGTGCCACAGAGCCCCATTGTTGTCCACAAACCATTAAAAAACATCAGTGAGCCACAGATAAACTGGCTGATATGTTCCTTCATTACCATGAACATGACCTCTGCAGTGGAAATATGTCAAGTGTTAGTGGAATGGGGATTAGTCAGCCCAAGGTTGAGCGTAGTGTTAAACGGAAATGCAGGTAATACTTACAGTATTACTTACAGTATTACCTGCATTACATCACAGTTTCTTGACTTACTTGCTGTGCGTCAAATATCTATTAGTATCCTTCAAAGTAATGCTGGATGAGAACCCTAATCTAGAATCAACATTACTGTCATCATCAATATTACCATTAATTTAACTGAGAAAGGAGAAATGTTGAGCTGGTCACACTGTGATTAATTAATGAAAAGAAATCAAAGGAAGGAAGGAAGTATGTTTTAAAAGCCATGTTATTGTTATTATAATCAAGGAAAATGAGGCATATCACCATGAAGTAGATTTAGGTCATATTGCCTAATATCTCGTATCCAGTTGAGGTGGAAGACATAAACCCCTGGCTGATTTGAATCAATTGACCAATCAGAGGTGTGCAGTGTTTTAACTACACCTTATGGTATCGATCAGCTATCTTGGAACCTTGAGCAGGGTGATGTTGAGAATTGATTCAGTTCAGTAGTACATTTAGTCTGTTGCTGATTTAAGCTGTTCCATTCAGTTCAGTATAAAACTAGCCACTGTACATAAGGTTTATACCATTGCTGAATGAATGTGCTGTGAATTCTGAGTTCACATGGCTTCTTTCAGTCAACAGAGAGGAACTGCTAGAAGCTACTGATTCAGTCGGTGACAATGTTGATTCAATAAAATTAGCTCAATTTGAAGACTCTCAGCTAAAGATTCATTCATACTGGTACTTAACACCTATAATATCTGGTCAGAACCTTGACCTATCATATTGTACATGGTGTGTCATAGGTGACCATTCCCTCAATTACACATAATTTCAAGACTTGATATATTTTAAATGGCTGAATTATATAAAAATTCACCCCACATACAGATGTCGCGACAAATGAAATTAGCTATATAGACCACAACCTTTGTTGTGTCAGATCGGAAACATGTTTATTCTGCTGTAAAGTTCGGCATTTGGGCCATTTGAGGAACAGAAGGTTTTGTCACTTCCACATTGGCTTCACTTTTCAGCCCCACAAGCTGCTGCTTGGTTGAACAAGACACATGAGAAACAAAAAAAGCAGAAAGGCAAACTCATCTACCGGCAGTGGGAAAGGAGTCAATCGCCTTTATTTAGCAGGTTTACCCGCAAAATCCCAAATGTACGCACAGATTTTGTGTAAACGTTGTATTACATTCAAATACTCCCTCCAGCAGACCCAACAACAAACTAGAGAACTAAGTGAACTTGAGCCAGTAGCATAATGTAACTGCTTCAATTTAATGAGTGCTTGTCTCTTCCTCTTCTCACACATTAACTCTCTCCCCATTTTCTATGTTCACACTTCCTCTTTTATCTCCCAACCCCCACTTATTTATCCTGCTTTCTCTCAAACACACACACAGCCTCTGCTCTCTCTTCAGTATGTGATGTTATGCTGGCTGACAGCATGCTGCTTTAAATAAATATCACTACTAACCAAAAGACAGCCTATTGCCACTTACCACACACACACACACACACACACACACACACACACACACACACACACACACACACACACACTAAAGATGAACTGATTCCCAGACTGTGACCCTTACTGTACCAAACCGACTGCACCATAGTGAAGGTCCGCAAATCTTTCACAATGAACTTGATGACAGCACTGTGACCTTCTGCTGTTTTTCCTGTGTCATTTTACCTTGTCAAGCAATGGAGAATGGGTTGAACTTGGGTGTATGACTGCTATCCACTGACGAAGCTGTGACTGCTGGCTGCAGTTGTCTATGGGATTATTTAGGAACATTAATTAGAAATGCTGTGTCCTGCATTAATAACTACAGGATTATTTTCACAACAATAAAAAGTGTTACCTTGACTTGACAAAGTAGTCACATTTTTGACACCATAGAGGGATCAGTGCTATAGATGGTTCCAGATTTCTGATCCCAGGCCACATACCTGATTTATTCAATGAATCAAATAGTTCTGCTGCTGTGCTCGTCAAGGGGCTATTTGTCTTAGTTGGGAGATACAATTTACCAAGCTTTATAAGTGGGATGAAGAGCAGGAACATCACTTTCTTCAGTATATGCGTTTAATGATGCAGGTATCAATTTGGCTTTCAGTTTGTAGAGAACAGTCAAAAACTGAAAAGACCTGGGATTTTAATGGTAATCATGTTGAGCAATTTAAAATAACTGAAAATACAATTTGAGCAGAAATACATTAATATACATTTGTAATCAGACAGGTTACATAAAGAGATCATTTTAAAGGAAAATCTCCAGAATTAACCCTTTATTAACCAGGGTCATTTTAAAGGCAGTGCTCTGTTTATACCATCACATCTGGAAGATGCCCACAACAACCACAGTCTGATCTGTTGGCTGATGAGCACTTGGGGAGGGCCTTGCTCAAAAACATCATCCAGTCACAAATCTGTTTTTTAACCTTATCATCACCCCTGCCTTCCTGTAATTAGAAAAATCTGGTCACAATTTCATGTGTGCATTTATGCATACATTTGATCCCTGGCCGCTGCTGTCTATGTGTCGAAGTGTCCTTGGGCAAGATACTGAACCCTAAATTGCCCCTGATAGTTGTTCCATCTGTATGTGAATGTACATCGCTTTGGATAAAAAGCGTCTGCTAAATGAAATTGTAGAATGTATACGTTTCACTGTGACTTTGATGGCACAGCTGAAAAAAAGTCCATTGTAAACACATGAAAGCAGACTGACATGTTTGGAGAGATTAATGCTCTAACTCTAGTTGAGTAAGGGAACATAGTTGTGTCTATGTGTAACCCCCACCACCACCCCCTACATGATGCATGCTGTGTTTTACTCTGAATCACAGTGATCGTGTTAGAGCCTCAACTGAGTGAAATCCTGTAGGCTATGACTTCCGGCTTTTTTTTAGCGGTGTGACTGAGAAACTGGGCGGCTGTAGCTCAGGAGGTACAGTGGATGTCCACTAATCAGAAGGTTGATGGTTCAACTCCTGGCCCCTGCAGGCTATGTGTCGAGGCATACTGAACCCCAAATTGCCCCCGATGGCTGTTCCAACAGCATGTGACTGAGTCGCTTTGGATTTAAAAAGTGTCTGCTAAATGAAATCGTAGAATTGCAGAAATTGATGCACGCTATGTTTTACTCTGATCACAGCAATAGATAATGAATATAATACGTTTCCGGACCCATTCCTGTTACCCGTTTTTTTTTTTTTTGCTGATAGGAAAAATGATCCCATCCGTGACTCAAGCCCGTGATACGATCCGAACTGTGTAATCCGTTGCAGCCCTATCCAACACACGCTACATATTACACTAAGCTACTGTGTTATGTTTTGTTTTTCATTCAGACCAAACTCATTATGTAGTCCACATCCCTCCTTATGCTCAGTGGCTACACGGAGTCAACGTGACACCAAATGATGATGATGACAGATGACAGTATAGAATAAGCACTGTGGTGTGTATCAGGAAATATGTGAGGGTTTTTGTGTAAGCAGTGAAATGAGTGTATGAGTGAAATATTCTGATTAGGGGAAATTTGACCATTTATGATTAAAAAAAAATGCTAAGAAGAAGAAAGCAAGAATCCATTAAACTGATATGATGACTGAAGTGGCAGTAATGGAGCTAACAATCCTGCTATTGACAAGTCCGCTGTTCAAAGCAACAACTGAACGATGAGTTCATGAGTTCTTTGACTTTTACACACAAAATTAGCTCAACTTAACATTTAAAATGTCTTCGCTGTTGCTTTAGAAAAGCTAAAAGAGCTAACTTACCAACCTTAAGTGACAAATGTTACAAAGCTAATACACATTAGCAAATTGCCTTAGCAGGCTAGTATGGTTCATTTAGAAACATGTCTACATATGAATACACAGATATTTTACACGAACCGTCCCTATGTGAGAACATTGACCAGTAAAGAGAAAAAAAACGAAGTTATGCTAAGCTAAACTATATCACCGCAGTACAACAAACCAATATTACCAAAACAAATTAGCCCCACATTACTAAGAGCATACGTCAACGAAAGCTTTACGCGATCTTTGTGCCTTGATTGTTGAGATTCATATAACAGGACAAAAGTTACAGCATAGTGAAATATTTATTTACCGTGATTGTGTAGTTGCTTTGTAATCAACCGATGGGTTCTGTGGCGTCTGGAGCGTTGAAATTATACATCTGTAGGCGCCGGATACTTGATCGGTGCTGTTGACAGCAACAATCTGCGTCAGCTCCCATTCCGGTTTATTATTTTCAAAATAAACGTGTGGATTTCTCTTTACGTTGTACCGTACCTGTCAAAATAAAAGCACTCATAAGATGTGTGCGCCCTCTCGTGGTCATATAAGGACACTAAAATTGCAGAACGCACGGTGAAGTTCAGGAATCTGTCTCGAGCTCAAGCCTCTTTTGTTGTTTGGTCGTGCATTTTTCTTCCAGGTTCAAGATAATTACATTTAATACTACAAAGATCTGCTACCAAACATAGGCCCAGTGTATGGCTTTATAGTACCCAGTACTGTTTTTGCACTTCTGTCATCTGTGTCTAATACAAAAGAAATACACAATAGCAACAAAATGTTTTTTTTTCATCTGACAAGTACTACACTGATCCCGATACACCGCTGCAGTCATCCAGATTATTTATCAATCCAGCTCTTGTTCGAAATTAAAGAGACCCGTTGTATATGCTTCTCCTGTGACACAGATGAAGTATCCAAACTATGGCAAGGACTCATTGCAAAGCAGCACTGATGATGAGATTTTACTGGTGAAATAAAGTAAAGATTAACAAGCATTTTCTTCATCGTTATTTGAACTAAATCACACACTTCGACACCTTAATTAAGCTCGTCCTGGGTAAACTGGCCGCAGTAAATATTTTACACAGGCTTAACTACAAACAGTAAAGAATAGAACTACAGTGACGGAACTGCCTGAGGGACAATCTTGTGTACGGAAGTGCGACCGGAATAAGGCAAAAGAAGAAACCTGGAGTGCAGCAGTTCCTGATACAGTTTGAAACAGGCACTTTGTACGATGCATTTTAACACATGCGGTCTGACTTATAACTAAGTCTGTATATACGCAAGTTGTCCCATGTTACGTGAACTAAAGTTCATACTTTGAAGTGCACTAGAATGCCGAGGAGAGCGACGGACAGGGAGCTTTTGAGACCCAGTTTCGGTGGCTCACATTTGTCAAAAGACAGAGAGTTGAGGTCCGAGGAGACAGTCATGTCTGCAGAGCGACACGGAGGGAGTGCGGGACGGCCGTCCAGCAGCCGGGGAGGCCTCAGACTGTGGACGGTGGTCGTGCTGTCGGTCCTGGGCTCCGCCGTGGCTGTGGCCGCTGTCGGCTGTTTCTGTGCCCTCATCTACCCGATCCTCAAAGGTAAGCGCGCGCCCCAGTGTGCACGTGTGCCACAGGGGGTGCGTCTCCACTCATCGCTGTGAAACCGGCTGCTTTTCATTTTGCAGTTACTGGTTGCCTTGAGCTTTAATATAAGCCATACACGTTGACACTGTATGGCAATTGGGAGTCTTCAAATCTAATTAAACCTGCCAATTAGCACTCAGGATAGCAAACAGAATGTTATCTTTTGTCACTATGTTTTGGTATAATAACCATTTCCAGATCAGCTCTTAAAATTCGACACTCCACAGCAAGCGTGACCAAAGTGGTGCCTGAGGTCAACAGTTGGCTCACAGGCCTGCCCCATGTGGTAGGAAACAAATTATTAAGTAAAAGTTCAGTTAAAAAAACAGGTCATTTAAATCGCTGTTTAGGCGGTTTTACTCCTTGTGAGGTAAAACTGTGCTTTACATATATTGTCAATCACGTGATCTTGGGATCCCAGTGCCATTATGCATCTTGACAATACAATAAGATAAGATAAGCTAAACTAAGCTAAGATAAGATAAGATAAACCGTCCCACAGTGGGGAAATTCACAATAGGTACCAACATGTTATTATATACTATGCTGCTATGTAATGCTACTGTAATGCTGCTATTGTTTGTCAGTAGTGATTCTGACTGACTGACTGTTTCAGAGCTGCGGGCAGAGAGAGTGAGAGGACAGGGTGATAATGAAGAGAGGATGTTAGGTGAGTATCAATATCTGATCATTTTGAAAATATTCACGACTACATGTGGATTTTTTGTATCATCTTTATGTACAGTATATTACTAGCTGCATGTAACCATATTCCCTCCCACAGATAATAAATAGATGAAATCACTTTTTCTTACTGACCTTTTCATTGGGATAACCAAAATATGTAGTTTACATTCACAGCTCTCACGAAAATTGATGATGCTAATGGCAACTTTAGTTCCTGATTGTTCATAAAATAGTAGTTGTATTATTAGTACCCTAATTATTAGTCACTGGACTTAAGTACAAAAGTAGATAGCAAATGAGACTGAAAACCTTAATAGCATGTTTCAACTCTTCAAAAAACAGAAAGAAACCATCTGCCCTAAATATTATAGGCTGCAGCTAACCATTATTTTCATTATTGATAATCTGTATTGTCTTTAAAATGTCAGAAAATAGTGCAATAATCCAAATCCAAAAGAGTTCACTGAAATAAGCTCAGTTCATCAGTTAGTTAGTTAGTTAGTGTCCTCCGAGACCAATAACATCAGCAGCATGTACTTCCCTAATTCTAACCTTGAAAAAACTTGTATGTCTCTGTTTGTGCATGTGTGTAGGCTTCTGGAGTATCCTGGTGCTGTCAGTATCAGTAGGATGTATCTGCTGTATCTTCTCATGGACCCTCACATACCTTGACTCGCACAAGCCTGGCATGGTGCTCCCCACACTGACACTGGCCCACCTCAGGTAATACACCATGTTGCACCAGTAGCTCCCCTATAGCAAATGTAAGAAAGAATCATTAGCGTCCAGTCAATGTGGTGATCTCACTAGCAGATGGCAGGTATTGACATCAGCATGTTAAAAACAGGAATCAGTGTGTCTGTGTCTGTGTTTTCTTCTAGAGATGTATCTGGCCGTGGTTTCCACATGGGTTATAGCGTCGCTGTCCTTAATGGCATCATGGCCATGCTCACTGTCATCTGGAGCCTCACCTGAATTGATATGAAAATAAAATGTAAAAAAATATAATTGAGTTTAGTCATCATGTGTTTAAAAGATCACCAGACACACAGCACAGTCGAGTTGAAGTAATTCTCGTCACTTTTTTGTTTTTGTTTTTTTACAATTAGTGTGAAAAAGGGCTGTGTCTATGTAATTTAAATTTCTGCAGTTGTTAAGTATTCAACAATTACACTGTATTCAGAAGAACAAAATTATCCCATTATGCAGCGGAATGCATTTCAACCATGTTTCTTGGTCACCTGTCGCATAAAAGTTAAGTATTTTTTCTTCCATTGTACACACATAAACTACAGTGATTTTGTATTGTGCTGATAGTGCTGTCAAATTGTGCTGGCTGGCTGATAGCATCCTGTATAGACACTGATGGAGGACTGCTGATCCTGACATGCTGCATTCACTGCACAGCCTGTGTAGACACTGTTAGCAACAAGGAATGACCTGATCCAGTATTTCAACATACATTATTGATACTCAGTATTTACATGGTTTGTTCTCTGATGAGGGAGTGCCCAATATGTCTACAAATATGCCAAAATTAAAGCCTTAGTTCTGGCTTTAATTTGATTTTATGTTCAAATACTTAATTAACAACACAGAAATAGTGTAGTAACTTGTACTGTAGTCAAGGCTGAAAATTTGATCTCTGTCTTAAAATAGAATTTTTAAAATGTTTATTAGTGTTTGTTTTTTATGTGGAGATGAAGTGATATTGCCACCAGAAGAGCTTGGGTTCTTCTCTATTTATAATGTACAATGTGTATTTAACTTAACTTAAGAGCCCACCAAAAGATAAATATACTGAATCTTACCATTGAGGCTGAAGTTACAATAGCAATTAAGTACTCTATTTAAATGTCACAACATGTATGATGACACTAAACATCTCATGCAGGACAGTCCAGGCTTATACATACCTGTATACCCAGGGTAAAATAACTATGAAAAAGAAATTACATTTGGCTATGAAAGCAGCTTAATAAAAATAGAAAGCATGACTCAGATTCAGGAACACGATCAGAATGAATGAATGTTAGGACACAGCAACACTGGGGAGTTTGGGTTGGGAGAGTTTTACAATTTTAACACTACAGTCAATGTTAAAACTGAAATGTGAAAGTATCTTATCTGCTATTTTTTGAAAGGATCAAAACAATCCAAAAATGTGTATTAGCATGCATGTCTTACTAATTAAACCATCAGGTTATTATGGCCATTAGGGAATACATTGTTAATCCTGAATCCTACTGAAATGCTATACCAAGGCCTGAATAATGTACCGTGTTTAATGTTAATAATAACTACATTAAGACAGACACTATTTAGATTTTTCAGAATCCAGTTGCAGTCAGTTTAGCTCAGTACCTGGGAACCCTTTACCAGAAGACACTGTTGGATTACAGCCTTGTCTCATGGTTATCCTGCAAACTCATCAGCCTACCATCACTGCAGCAGGCCACATGAGGACCCTCTGAACTTGATGACCACTTTCTTCACATGATGATTATTATAGATTTTTTTTTACATTTTCTAGAAATCCACTCAAGCATTTCATTAAAAATGTTATTAAAATAATTGTATCTAGTATCTCTCTCTTATGTTATCCTGCAGGGTCAGTGTGATTACACCTGACAAACCTCTTAGACTCAGCCTTTTGACCTTGATTGACTGATGACTGCTTGACTTGACTGAATTTCATATCCAAACCCAAAGATTAAAATTGGTATGAAGCTAATCAACTCTTCATTTCCCTGACAACAGATATAGTTATACACTTACTTACGCATGTGTTTGTCAGTTTAAGACTTGGAAAGTGGAAAGCAAAGTTTAGAGTTTGATCTTGATTTGGAACTTGATTTTAGACTTTATTGCCAAGATTTGAGACTTCTGTGCATGAGACTTACAAACACTTACATTTACATGACCTAAAATGACCTCAGTAAAGAATATCTGGGCTTATACTTGACCTGAGTTGATTCTTTAATTGGATAACTTTATACCTAACACAGTTTGTTAAATAGATAAACAAATTTAGGTTTAAGTTTGTTAAATAGATAAACATTACAATATGCTTTGCCATTGGTCTATGGTGAGAGTACTCAAGTTAGAAGGTCAACTTCCCACTGTGACCTGACATTTATACAGCTATCATGAAACGTTACAACAACCACTGCTGGGCTTGGCTCACTAGAGTAGGGAGTTCTCAGCCAGGCCAACATGCTGCAAGCCCAACTCCTCAGGATCACAGAGAAATCCTACAAGCCATTGCTGTTTAGGGTCCATATTTATCTTCATTAATTCTCAAGAACAGTCAGGTTCTATTTGGAGACTTGTTCTGCTGACTGGCACAATGCCCTTCTTCACTGTTCTCAGATTTTAAATGACAATCATTTGGTTGCTTACTGTTAGTACAACCTTAACTGTGTAATAAAAACTACATTATGTGCGTTTACATCTTGCAGCGTGGCTCCAGGGATGACAAAGTGAGTCTGTCCACCTGCTTGGTTGTTGATAGGAATACCAAGCTGTTTGTTGTAGGGGGGGAGAGAAAACACATTGGAAATAGATAGTTCAGTAATTTCAGTTTATTTGAAGATACAGTAGAATTATAAAACAAACAGAATAAAACATTCAAGTTTGCTGGCTCTATGCTATAACTATCACTAAAAACTGCTTTGTGTTTTGTGTGGTTGTGTATTTTCAAAAAGCCACACAAGTTTCTGGGGTCATAGTTAAGTCATAGGTCAATCAAAACACACTTTTACATTTTTGGCAGGTGACAAACTACCACACAGGATTCCATCGTATAAAAATAGTGCAAAGAATTACAAACAAAAATTCAGAAAAAACACATCCACACAAAGTCTGAGGAGACCCATCCTCTGATGACTAATGATGTAAAAAGAAATGAATATACAGAAATCTTGAGAGGTACAAGAAGAGAGAATCAATTTGCATACAACCTCTTAGAACTTAATACAAGTGTGTTTCATTCAATATTTATTTCATTTTGAAATAAATACTGTATTATTCCAATTGAATTCACTATTTTACATATATATTTTCAGCTTTGGGTTCATTAACCTAATAACATTTGGTTTTGAAATGTGCAGGGCCATTTCCTTTGGAGACCCTGAGTCACATGTACACATATATACTTAACAATGACTGGCCTTTATTCTGCCTGAAAATCCAAGTGTTTCACAGTCTGTGAAAAGAGAAACTGTGTATCCACTTCATCTTTTGATTGTACTGAAGAGCAAATAAATTATTTTTGTAAGTGCTACAGCAAGAAAGTTACTAATTCACCACTGTTATCAGTTGTTTGTACTGATATTGAGTGAGACATGATCTTTATGAAATTGAAATAAAATCTAGGGGTTGGCAAGGCACCTAGCTGATACAGTGTTTTTTATTCAGTGTGAATAAATGACTACCTAGAACACTCTAATCAATAGTCCTGTCTTGTGTATGCAGCGTGTAAAATTTGGTCAGAAAAAAAAAATGAATAGGCATTAAATAGTATATGGCTAACCATCAGAAGCAATTCAAGGTTCAGTGTCCTGCCCAAAGCTCCATTGTTGTCTGAAAACTATTAAAAACATCAATGAGTCACACTTTTACATTGGCCATGACAGAGAGAGAGAGAGAGAGAGAGAGAGAGAGAGAGAGAGAGTCCTGTTTATTATTATGAGCATTAATCTGCCTCTGAAAAATGCACTATTTTTTCTGGTCTGAGTGACATTTGTTAAAAACAGTAAGTTCTTCTTAATAATAGCTTATATATATATATATTTATAAGCTGCTGGAACTAATGAACTTGGAGCTGAGAGACAGACAGGATAGGGAAGTGAGAAAGTTTGATAGCAACTCATTGATGGTTTTGATCTTTTCACTGAAAAAAGTTAAAGAATTTTTTTTTTTTTTTTTAAAGACAGCAGCTCGAGATATTTTTGACCTTTTAAGGCACTTTGTAGTCCAGTAACGGATTATTAGCAGTACAGAACATCTTGGACAGATGTACAATAAGCAGCTTGACAATAGCAAACATGTGGTGCAGGTGAACAATGTTACATTGCAAGCTTCAACAGCATTGTATTCATTGAAGATAGATATTGATAAATCTGATACCAATACTTCTTATCAGTACAAATACTTATCAATAATGAGTAAGTGCAATACACAGTCTGTGCAGTTACAGTAGGAAATAATAAATATAAAAATCTTTTTAAGCTGGTGTCAAACACACAGAAATAGTTGTGCTAATAAGGTACCATTCCTAGTGTTTATCTAGCTTTTCACGTCAAGTCTAAGGCATTAACTGTAATAAGCTGGGAAGTGGACAGAAATGAAATTCTAAACATTTGTAAAACTGGGTGAAGTGTATATAAGATGAAGTCTCTCAAGTGTGGTCATACAAAGATGCACTGATATATTTCATGTTCAGACTGAATCAAAACGCTTTAAAGGTGAAAGGGGTCGTTCATATCTGTGAACCAGAAAGAAATATCACCCAACTCTGCATCTTCTTATCAACACAGCTTAATATGGCATTAAGCGTTTCAATAAGCAAAGTTTTAATCTCCTTTAGCTTACCTTCTACTGTGCCACTTCGTACATTCATAATAAAGACACTCTGCTGCTGACCTTGTGGAGATGCACCTTTTCTGCTTTAGTATGTGAGAAGCCAATCAATATCTATCATTATATGCTATCAGCTCGAGCTGGTGGCACAGATTGGAGGAGAGTCTGTTTCTGTTTCTTCTGGGCTGTTGGCGAGGGCCTGTTGCTTGGAGCGCCTCCTGGAGGCCAGTTTGCAAAGTCCAGCAAGGAGGAAGACCAAAGAGATGACGGCAAAGTAGCTGCCGTAGATGAAGAACTGAAGGAGGCAAACAAGACTATCAATCAGTCAAATCTACACTGTACGAGGTGGTGCCTCCATGTATGTTGTCATGGGATACTGAGGGTGGGTTGGGCTTGTTGTACTTGCTCACCTGAGTGAAGACATTCAGACCAAGGCCAGCTGAGTCAACCACCACCACAGTGAGCAGAGACTGCAGCAGCAGAGCCATGAAGGTGTTCACCCCAAACACCAGAGCGTAGCGCTGCATGTTGAGACTAGCTGCGATCTGATATCTAATGGGTCAGAGGGCAGACAACAGGAAAACACTGTGAAATACATGAGGAAGATTTAGTTCTATAGTAAAGTCTCTCTTGATTTATACAGCAGTTTGACAATGGTCAGTAATATAATAATAATAATAATAATAATAATAATAATAATAATGATAATAACACACAGTAGCAAAACTTAGTCGTCTTTAAGAAAGCTGACATTCAAATGCACCCACAACCTTCTCCCTCATCTAAAGTATAAACAGAGATCCAGAGAGAAGGACAAACACAGAGGGAGAACAGAATGATCCCTCATGATCAAGCAGCGCTGCTATTTGTTTAAGCTCAGGTTTAGTTATTATTGGGGTGGTGATTCAACACTTTTCCCAACACGTTAAGATGCCTTTAAATGAATGTGCTTCTTCTTGTGGGCCTCTCATGAACAGCTGGGAGAGTTTATACAAACAGTGACACGGCCCCCAGATGTTTAGGCATTATAGTCAATTATTGCTGCAATCTGGACTACACCTTCTCTTCCCCTTTCTTTACAGATGTCTGTGAACTGGGGATGTGTTTCTAAAATACAGCTTGCAAACACAATGGCTGAAAAAACAGGAGGAAAAATATTACTGTTCAAATTTACAGATTTTACATTTCTAGCACTGTGAATAACCCAATTTAAATGAGAAAATAAACATTAGAATGCTTAGATGCTTACAAACATACCAACGAGTCATGCTTTTAATAACACACAATAAGCACATATATACTATGAGCTAATGAATCACAAAACGTGTATATATATTTTAAAAATCTAATCACATATTCAGTCGATGTTACCCCCTATTGTACATCTAATTTTGACTAATTATCAGCAAACAAGTTTCAGTAAATTAATATGCAGCATCTGCCTGATGAACAAGGAGAAAACATTACACTGGAAAAAAGGCCCCTCCAAAAATAAGTTAAAAAAAATAAAATAATACAAGATATTTTTGCTTGTAATAAGTGAAAAAAATCTGCCAATGGAACAAGTAAAAATTGTCTTGATAAGATTTCTTGAAATAAGACAATATGTTAAGCCTGACAAGATCTTGAAATTAGCTGGAAAAACCTCATTATTAGCTATATTTTAATTGTATTGTGAAGTTTCGAGTTAACTTGAAACAAGATGATTCATCTTATACAAATAGCACAGCAGCTTAAAAACCTTATGACATGTTTCATCTGAGATAAGACTCAAAACAAGATGTTTTCAAGACTGTTTCACTTAAGATATTCAAGATGCACTGTCTAAAAACAAGTTACTATATCTTACTGAAATGTTATTATGTGAGTGTGTCTTATATTAAGTGTGATGAGATATTTTGACTAGAAATTAGAAAAATATACTTGGTAAGATTTTGAGTTTTTGCAGTGTAGTGCTGTCTGTTTGTACTTACGTGGCCACAGTAATGAGCAGCATGTAGGTGGCTCTGAAGAGAACGTAGGAGCTGTAACACAGCCAGATGTTCCTCACTGTGTCCATGACAAACACACATACAGCCATCAGCAGGGAGAGAACGAAAAGAGCCAGCTCCCCCCACAAAGCCCAGCACACAGGCATGTAGCCCACCAGTAGAGCTGCCAGAGCCCCTGTGGAGCCGCAAAACACAGAAGAGCTGTTAGATACACTGTTCTGAGGGGAAGATGTATACATATGTGCATGTGCATATGTGTGTGTATGTATATGTATATGTGTGTGCGTGGGTATATGTATGTATATGTGTGTGTGTGTATATATATATATATATTATTTTTTCTTATTTTTCTTCTTTTGACTTTGTTTTTTTCTGCACTGTCATACTTATTATGGGATGTTGTCAAGGAGTGTTTCGTTCTGTATTGTGTCTTTTTATGTTCAATGAAAACATAGTTCAAAAAAAAAGAAAAAAAAGAAACACTGTTCAGAAGAGGAGCTTGGTACAATATTGACAACAGGTTCTTTTGGTTGTTACCATTTCAGGTTTCGACATTGTTACATCATACAACTTCGGACGTGCTGTGTCTTCAGAACTCAACGGTTTTGGGTTCACGTTTTCTTCATACATTGTTACTTACTCGTTTCAAAACATGTTTGTCATTCAGACATATATTCATAGTATGGACTCCAGTGCTTTCCAAATCTAACCCAAACTTTGGACTCTTCCCTTCTCCTTTTTAAATCGTATAAACTTGAAACTCTTTGTGATAACCTCACCTAGTAGTGTGGACAGTGTCTCGACGTAGCCATTGTAGATTTCATAGTCAAGGGATGGACGAATGTTCTCCCACAGCGGTTGAGCGTAGTTGATGACCTGGAAGTAGCCGCAGGTAGCCAAAGCCCACCAAACGGACCAGGCCAGCAGAGGGCGACATCTGTAGCACCGCAGGAAGTCTTCAAACAACATCCTCAACACATCCACAAGGCCCCTTTTATGACTTCCTGCCGGCGAGGAACTGGATATCTGGGGGTCAAACATGGCCAAGTAACTAAGCATGTTCCTTTAAAAAAAATTGTTTTTTTTACATTACATTTTAAAAGATGAATCTTAGTATGACCTTGGTGTGACCTGAACAAAGCAGCGTGTCACTCACAATGGAGGCATCCTGGGTGTTGAGAGGCACTTTGCTCTCTGAATCCTCAGCCTTCTCCTGCAGGCTCAGTGGCCTGCCTTCTCCAGCAGGCGCCTCTGTTGCTCCTGGACTCTTGTGGAAGAACAAACTCCTCTTGGGCATGGGTAGAAACCAGGGGGCGACGAAGGCCACGGTGGCCGACGTCAAAGTGATGATGACGAGGTGAAGCAGCTGAACTTTGGCCATGGACAGCAGTAGCTGACCAGTCAAAGATCCAGCGGCTGATCCAAACAGAGTGATGCTGCGGCAGTAACCTGTCACTCTCTGGTAGTGTGCTGGCTCAACCACACTATAAATGTAGGAGTAGTAGGCCACCTCTGAGGCTGTGGCCAGCCCAAAGAAGAACTCCAGGAGCTGCATGGCCAACAGGCCCTGTACCTTTAGCAGCATAACATAAGTAACTACTAAGCTGGTGGCCTGTAGGACCAATACAGGCTTATAACAGAGGTAGTCAGTAGCCAGGAAGATGGGGAACAGCAACGCCAGGTAGGAATACGTCCATATTGGATAGATTTCATTGACGACCTGCAGATAACAGATGAAGATTTACAGCAATAAGATTTCAATTCCATTCAATTTTATTTATTTCAATCCCCTCAATGTTACTTGCCGGGGACTCCTGGGGACATACGGAGGTTAAAAACAAACAACCAGTTAGACAAATAAAACACCTCAGTATAACCTGTGTACAAAGCATATTAGTGTTCAGCTTTCGGTTTCCATGCCAAAGCTGTAGACAAGTTGGTTCCCTTGCAGACTAACCGATTCCGTACACTGGCACTAAAATACTGCTTGCTGCTCTTGAAGCATTTTTGGCTGCGGGGGACTCCAAGAGATGTTGTTGCTACCTATCCAAGGCCTTGGGCCAGTTGCCAATGGCGGAGTCAACATGAATAATTCTGTCACGTATTAAGGGGCACTGTGAAACACAGATTTATAGAACAAAAGTTATTTTATTATTGTCACAGTGTTGGCAGTACTATCTCTCATTTTTTCACAATCTTACTGTGATCCCTCAGATTCTGGCCTGTCATGAGACTTGCAGGTCTGTTGATAACTGGCTGGGTCTGAACGTGAGTCTGTATGTAAATGAGACCCGATCATTATCCATACCACTTGTTATGATGAAGGTGTTTAAGAGAAGGTGTTTCTGGTGTATTGCAGTTTTTTCAGAGTTTAGGGAGGAGAGAAAGAGCAGTAGAGAACTGGCTAATTTGCAACCACACATTTGCACTTAATCAGCTGTGGAAAGTCATTTATATATAAATATACGACCACGACGACCCAGGTAAATTTCCCTGTGGCACATCAAATTGGCATCATGAAATTGAGGGCAAGAACAGATTTAACACTGCGTCCCTTTTTCGAAAGATTTTCCAGGCCAGCTTAGAACTTGATGGAAGTAATTATTTTAGGATTAACCAAATTCTGAGGGATTTGACCATTTTTCAAGAGGGATTATTCTGTCTGAAGTAAGTATGTATGGACCTGTTGTTAGAGCCAGCCTGACAAAACAAAAGGATGGAGTCATTAGACGACTGCAGCCCAACACATCAGCGTTTTCTATAAAGGTGGCTGCTAAAATGGTAGAAATATGGAGCTCAATATGGATTTGGGTATGTTATTTGTTTAAGTGTAAAACTGATAAACCGTCACAACACATTCAGTACGTCTCAGCAAATGTAAATGAATGATTTGAAATGTGCATGCAAAGAAAGAGTGGATGGGTGAAAAATGGTGACGATGTGGAAACATGTTGAAAGCATGATGAAAGAGAAGATAAGATAAACCTTTATTCGTCCCACAGTGGGGAAATTCACATTGTGTGTGTGACACAGGAAGCTCCGATCGTGGTGCAACAAGAAAAAACACAATGCAAACAACTGACATAGTGAGACATCCACTGCTGAGGGAGATGACTTTAAAGGAAAGGGTCAATTCATCCAAACTACAAAAAAATACACTTTCTTAAATATTGTCATCTCTAAAGGCATCTAACCATGAAGATTATTTCAGCTTGATCAGTCCAGGTTTCGAGGTATTGATCTCTGGATTTGTGCCTCCACATCAATGCAGTGGAGAAATTAAGAAATGTAGATTATGTTGCTTACAGCACTGAATGTGCATTTAAAAACAATAAACGTAGAATTAAACAGACTCAGCGTAACTGGCTAAAGGAACGTCATTGGAAAAAGGGTTCATTGTTGTGGCAGGAGCTTCAGTCACAAAGCCTGCTCAGCTGGCTGGTGTAGTCACAGTGACGTCAGCAAAACGTAAAGTGTGGTTGACAGTGCACATTTTGATGAAGGTGATGCTGGTGCATTAGGGGTAAGGAAAAACAGAAGAGCAGCTCTTCCTCAGGTGACTAAGAATATCAATGTGATCAGACTGTCAGCAAGAAGAGTCTGACAACAATGACGTAAAGAGGAATATTATATTATAGTACGGCTGCAGTGCATTAACCCCTCATCTCGCTGGAATGGTCTTGGGCCACTTGTCCACTCAAATCAATACAAAGTTGTTCTGAGTGATCACTTTTATCCTATGATGAAACATCTATCATGATGAGAGTGGTCTCTTCCAGGATGACATGCCACCATCCATGAGGCACGAGGGGTCACTGAATGGCTTCTTGAGTATTCGCAGTCACGAGATCTCAAGCCAATTTAACATCTATGGCGAATTTTGCTGAAGATGCTCTGGTGTCCAACACTTTACTAGGACCTCTAAACGCACCACTGACCTTGTCTATGTACAGTTCAGGTGCTTCTGTAAATTATAAAGAATGCAGATAAACAACTACATGACTGAGTTAGCTACATGTTCTTCAGAGTTTAAAATACTTTTTTTTAAACACGGGCTGCTTATTATTCTGCTGTTGAGGAAACGGAGAAATTTGTGCAGAAGAGACAAAATAACTCTGTGTATTATCTAACTCAAATGTGTATTAAGGATGCATCAAAAGTAATAATGTGACGCAAGATCTCGTAAGCAGCGCGTGCTAACCGCTCAGTAACATTTCACCCACCTGAGTCTCCGTCAGGTTCTTGTCTGGTCCCATCAGGTAGGCGGTGAGGAAAGGCTCCGACGGCCGGAGGTTGGAGAAGAAGCCGTAAACACAAAGCAGAAGAGTCGGGTAAACCACAGACATTTTGAACTCACGCAGCATGACCTCCACACGCCGCTACTGACAGAAATGCAGCCTGTGACGGAACATCTACTTCTTCTCTGGTGGTGGGCGTGTTTAATAGCCGATGTTAAATGTGCAGTCGTTAATATGCTACTGCCACCTGCTGGCCGAAATATGGAGTAGCCGTTGAAGAGATGTAAAATAATACAGCTTGAAAAGGTTTTCTCAGAAAGAAAAATCCCCCATATTTATTGTGTTGTGTAAGTACTGTGAGAAACATTCGTGTAATGAGACAAATAAAGTTTAGAATTCAGGATCTTACAAAGAAAATACAACAGGAATCCATTGAAGGTTTTATTGAAGTACACTGAGAGGCATGTGACAATAAAACAGTTCTCCATTTGTTTTGCAAAACTGCTGCACAATAGAGGTCATAGCCAACCTTCGCATAGCTATTAGACACAACAGATAGTGATACATCAAGCTTGTAGAAGCAAGACAAACTGGAAAAAAATGTCTCAAGGTTCTGACACATGCTGCAGAGGAGACAATATTGTTCGAAAATGAAATAAAAAAACAAAAACTATATAAGCCAACGACAAGAACCATTGATAAATGAAAGGGCCTGGCCACCAACACATTCAGAGAATGAAGTATTAAGACAAACTGGCATTAAGAGCTGATTTACAATAATGAGGTCCAGCCCTGAATCTGGCACAGTGCATTAGAATGGAAGCTGTAATAATCACTGCATCGAGGCAGGGGAACTGTATTATTAATAGTCAAGAAGATTCTATCGCTGCTGCTGTCAGGTACAGTTTTTTTTAATTGATGTTAACATGAAAACATATATTTCCTACCAATAGCTGTCCAAATCCAAACCCACATATACGAAAGATTTTCTCCTAAATATTATTTGAAGTTGTATAAGAAATGGATGTGTTAAGCAGCAGACAGACTCATAGAGACAAGTTGATGGACAGTGGAGCATTTAACAGCTAAAAAGTTTGTCTTCACCAGCTCCTGAGAGTTGGTGCCCAAAAACAGAGCTAAAAGAAAATGAGTGTTGGTCTTACATTCATCAGGTGCAAAGAAAAACGTAAATGCTTATGTTGCTCTATGTTTTCTGGATGTAGCCATAACAAATTGATCAGGTGGTAAAATATCAATGTTGCATTTACAGCTTGTTCTGTTGTTCCCAACTGACCTAAAAATCACTTGATGCAGCTTTTATTTCTGTCACTGACACTGACGGCAGGAGATATTCTGAAGATAATGGTTTTAAATGTGTGCACTAGAAATGGTCTAATCCAGGCCTGTTTTCCCACAATCCACCTAATTCTTACTATTTCAAGGAGCTGACAACCTTGCACAACCAGGGTTACTTTATTTTCTAAAATGGACCATTGCATTTGAAGCAGTATAACAGTGTGGAATGGGTGAGTGTTCGTGAAAGCATCAAAATCTTAATAACTTTGTGAGAGCTCACCACATTGTGGTCACAACATTAAACCTGTAGAGAAACATCAGAGGAACAGTTCGACTTTTGGAATAAAGTCTTTCCTGCAATCTTACCCAGTCTGATGAAAAGTTTAATTTCTGTATGTCTAGTACAGAGATAACTTAGCACAAACACTGGAGGCAGGGGGAAACTACTAGCCAGCTTTGTCACGAGTGAAACACCATTCAACAACTCAAAACTGTTATAATTATAAGATAAGATAAGCTTTTATTCGTCCCACAGTGGGGAGATTCACAGCAATTATGAGTGTTTTCATTTCTATTTTCCACAGGTGAAATAAGATGTGAGATTGAGGAAAGCTGTATATTTAATGTCATAACTAGGCGAGCATCAGTTAGACAAACTGCATGCTTCTCTCTACTGGATACACACAGATTCAACTGTTTGGGGTTTGCAAAGCAAGTCTGTTTCCCAAAATGTCAAACTGTTCCTTTAAGAGACAGTTTTGTCACATACCTCCAACATTCCCCAAGTCTCACACACACAAAAAGTGTCTCAGAATAACACAAACAGTCCACAAACCAGGTTGTAATCAGACAAGAGCAGACCAGATAGAATCTCAACACAGAGGCAGAAGAGCTGAGCTTCCCCTGTACAGATGTCGAATTAGCAGAGGCAGATTCTACATGGTGAAGTGTCTCGTGTAGTCGTATTCTATTGTGGGAATGACAGCCTGCACGAACTTGAGGAAAATCAGAAGATACCTGGATGTCTCAGTTAAGGAAAACACAGAGGAACATGTCGAGAAATTACACAGTACTGATGATGTTATCAGACCCATACCACAAAAATGTAGAATTAGACGAAATGGCAGGGGCCCACACAAGGTAATGGAGTATCCAGGGTTCAACTTATGAAATGGGGATATACTGATATACTGTATGTTGTGGTATAGTACATTTTCGAGAAAATCTACTGAGAAGCTCATCTTCATTGATCAGTCAGTCATAAAGAGGCCGACAGGAAACAAGGGTATGACACACAACGGTGACATGGTTATGTTGCATGTGCTGTAACCACTCGGCTACCAGAGCACTCAAAATAGTCTCTATTTGCAATTTAATAAGAGATAAATAAGACACAGCCCTTATAACTAACTTAATTTTTTTTTACTAATCTAGCAAATGAAATGTCTGATAAATCAAGGTGTTTTTTTTCACATAAAAATCCAATACTGTCTTCAATAGTTCAGTGAAATATAAGGAAGAGGCCATATAAACAGTATGTACCCTTTGTTATTATTTCTCGTGTAAAAGTTTATATTCTGCCAGATGGTGACTCTAGAGAAAAGATCTAGTAGTCACCAAATACCTGACTATGAACAGACATACCTAATATCATGCAAAGCAGTTGGTGAGGTATCTTCCATAGTTCAAAGTGTAAGACAGCTGGAACATCACAATCCTCAGGCCTAACACAAGCAGGCAAATCAACCTGAGGGAGGTTAGTAAGCCTGTTGCAAATTACCATCAGAATCAAAGTTTTGCTTTAGTGCAATTTGTTAATTTAACTGGGTATTTACTAAGACAAAAGCTGTAAATGATGCAGTTCATCTGATTTGAAGAAAGTGCTGCTAAATAAGACTTGATGTCAGGCTGTTATGTTGCACATGTCTGGAGAGCAAAGGACCAAAAAACTAAATGTTTTCTGCCTTTGACCTTTGGAGTATTGTTTCAGGGGAAGATGCTTTCAAAGCTAAAAGTGTACATTCATTTCACAACAGTTAAGGCTACATGTGAGAAAATAGAAAGTTAAATAGTCTGATATTGTCAAGTTGAAAATAAAAGATTAGTGACCGAACAAGTTATTTTTATTTATTACATTTAAAACTCACTTGACTATACTGTTCCTGTGACAGGACAAACAGGCATAATTGTAATTGCAATGCATCCTTTAATTTGCATTTCCCTCTCTCCCTCACTCATTGTTTTGACCAGGCTATAGTCTCTCGCCCATTTTGTAATAAAACCGTGCTTTTCCCAGAAGTTACATTTCTGGCATGTGTTGTTTGTGCATGTTGCATATGTCAAAGAAGCAGACATGTAAGAGGTTATTACAATGAAAGGATACATGTGCACTCCCAGTTCTCCCCCGCCTTCTGCCACGGTCTCAATGATCTTTTTCATCACTTCAGCATGTCTGAAAATGAAAAGATTAGATCAGGCAAATATTCTTAGCAAAGCATCTGTGAAAAAGACGATTTACTACTAACATTTTTAACACACAGTCACACTACCCAAAACATGCCTTACCACTTAAGACATCACGATATATATAAAAAAACATTTATTCATATATTTCTAAATGCTAATCATTGGTTGTGGTATGTCAGTATAAGCTCAGCTGAGTAGGGCTGGACAGTATTACAGTATTACTGTTTGCATACTAGAGACATTTAGTTGACACCATCCTGTGGTTTTAAAGAGCCAGCTGACATGATTTTAGGAAAGCCTGCATTGTGACGCCCTATAGAAGAGAAGAGAACAGATGAAATCCCTCCAGAAATGGTCACACTGATAGCATTGTTCTATCATCATTTTGATTACCCTGTCCCTGTTAATGGAAAACCATCTGGATGGTTCACCTTTGAGGCTGGTGTCAACAGCCAACACACCCACAGGCATCCATTGTACTTGAAGATTTTCCTGATGACCTTGCTGTCCCCCCCTTAAAGCATATCCATGTACAGGAGAGAACTGACATACCAAACACATTCACTTGACTCTCAGTGTCTCTGCAACCGAGGTAACAGGGTTACCCAGGTGATGCCGGTAATGCGTTACTCTAATCTGACCCCTTGTGTCAGTAACGAATAATCAAACGCGTTACTATTTCCAAACCAGTAATCAGATTAAAGTTACTTATATCCAAGTCACAGTGTTTTACTATTTTTGCCATTTTCCTTAGTAAAAATTTATATTTTTTTCTGCAGGAGGAGACCCACCACCCAAACAACAAAAGGAGATACATTGTTTACTTGACGCTACTGTTAAAAATGCACTAATAAAATGAGTATTGACAAAACCGGTTGTCATTTTTATATTGAGGCGGGGGGTTGTCGGCAGCTGCTGAATGTAACTTATACAGTAACTAGTAATCTAACTTAGTTACTTTTAAAATTAAGTAATCAGTAAAGTAACTAAGCTACTTTTTAAATGCGTAATCAGTAGTCAATAATCAGATTACTTTTTCAAGGTAACCGTGGCAACACTACCAGGTAATACTTATTAATGCCACTCGACATGCACTGATCACAGTGAATGGGGAAACTCTCAACTATGTGAAGGATTTTAGACACTGCAGCACAAAAGGACATTTGAGCAAGGGCAAGGCTTGGGGAGGCTCACACCAGCCCATCAAGCTAAAGCAGTACAGTAAGGACAAAAGTCTGAATATAGAACAGCATGTAAAAACAGTGCTGTGTAAAAATAGTGCTGTTTGGCTCAAAAGCTGGTGAGAGGCAACATGTGACATGAAAGATAGATGTCTTGCACAATGGACGCCCCAGGAAAGTCTGCAACATCAAAACCCACATTAATGATGGTGAAATAGCTCTTAAATCCCACCTGCATGTGTGTATCTAAATGAGGGTTAGGTTTTTTTTTTCCAGTTTTCACCTGCAGGGGTGGACAGAGCACATGGCAGGTGGAGGAAGATGGGGGTGGTTCTCAATGGTGACAGTCTTCTTCACGTGGTCCTGGCTAATGTCCTCATACATCTGCTCTACAGTCAGCGGTTGCCTGTCCTGGGAAACACAACAACTTGATGAGCTGATTTATGAGTGCTGTGTGTATGCGAGTCTTTCTCTACCCCAGTTGTAAAAAAAAACGACTTTAAGCTAAAGACTATCAACTGGACATTATTGTTTTACTTGTTTATCAAAACTCTGTATCTGTCATAAAAACGAATGTCACTTGACTGCTACAAAGAAGTATAGTCTATAAAGTATTTAATACAAAAAAATTGTCTGAATTAGCTTTAATTTTGCTACATCACAAATGTCTAATAGAACAGTTAAAAACTTCCATTCTTATACTATTTTGCTCAGGTACATACTTCATCATATCCAAACAGCCAGAGTCGAGGGGTCTGGTAGTATTTATCATATGTGATGTACAGGTCATATGTTCGAGTCTGAAGGATGGCATCCTCACTCCCAGGCTCTGCTTTGGCTTTAGTTTCTACCATTTTACTGGTGTCAAGGGTCGCCTAGACAGAGGAAAGAAGAGCAACATAGATTGACAATAGCTTTACAATTATATATATTATATTGGATCACACAATAATTGATAAGCCTTTGAGCCATCTACCTCATCTGTTTCCAACAGGCCACTTTCTTCATATTCTAAAAAGACAGCATTAAGGATAACATGAGCTAAAGTACAGGCTGTTTTCAAGAAGCAAAATGACTGCTTATTTACTGGTAGGGTATGAGTAAGATATGAATACCTTCCATATCTGCTGCTTCTCCATCTTCATCATCATCTTCATCATCACAACATGCTGCAGATGTGGCATTCATATTCTTGTCCTGGAGAAATTCAAAAGGAATTTAAAAAGGACCTATACTTGCAAATGCACACACACACAAAGGTCATACTATATAAAATGATTGTTCTATAACTAAAACTATAATTAAGCTTGAAATTTTAGCATTTTACGTTGTATTCAGAATCAACATGAAACCAAAAAATATATGAAGCATACCTTACTATTGTCCAGTGAAATTTCTCGTACAGCATCTGTGACTCCTAATACTCCAGCTAAAACAGTAGAAACAATTCAGATCATCTTTAATAAAACTATAGAATTATTTTATATAATCAGAATCCGATCCATGATTTGATAAGAACTGAGACTAATAAGCAAGTGGCTTCAGAATCAGTCAACTCTAACTGGTATCCAAATCAAAGTACGACCTGCTACATGCACACTGTACTACATAACACATAAAGAAACTTGGACTGCATTACATTAGGTACTGTATCAGTCGGGTAAAATACTCTGTGAATCACAGTGTGATAACTCAAGGTGGATAGTTGGTCCTATGTAGGTCTCTGCTTGGTAGTAGTAGGTTTCTTACTCCTCTGACCATGAATTCTTTGAAGCTCACAAAATGATGTGAATTGAAGTGTTTCTATTGTATTTTCAAGAGCATACAGTGCACAGCTAATTGAAATTTTAATATATATTAATCATACAAATTTGCTGCTAGCTCACCTGCACGTCACTCAAATCAACATGGGTATTCTGACATGATGGTATATTCAATATGGATGTTGAGAGATGGTGTCCAACCTGAATTGTGGTAAGTGTCCACCCAGCCACCGTCTCCATCATCCTCCTCTATGATAGCCTCCAGCTCATCTGAATACTCCATCTGTTTACAACGCTTGTAACAGGGAACTGCAAGTCCACAAATACAGAGTCAACACATAGAGAGGTGGGGTTAAACAAAATCCAGGGGCAGTAAAAAAAAAAAAAAAAAGATGAGGTCACTAGTGACCTAAGTTATCCTTTATTGAGGTTTTGATATCGACATGGTAAAATATGGTAACAATACTGGCTTACTTTCCAATGAAGATTATCTATGTATTCAACTTGTGTGTTATAGAAGACAAAAAAATGCTTTATTTGTATGTCATAATCGAATATTTTCTACAGGCTGATGGATAATTTAATTTACATTTAGAATTTAACAAATAGAATTTGTTGAAAATGAATAAGCAATTCATAAAGAATTTAAATTTACCTTTAAATTATGATATTTGAAAACATTCAGTGAGGGAGCTTTTAAAATACACATCAGAATGTGTCAATTAATATATCAATTTTTCCAAATTAAGAAAATGATTTTATTACATTTTACTTTTCATTGCATTCGTTTTCTCATATGTCATGCAGTTACATTGCCTCTCCAATGAGTTTACAGTTCATTTTTATTCACACTGTCATTCAAAGATGCTTCTCTCAACTTTTTTAAGAATCAAATCAAATGAAGTCAAACCCACAGATATTTCATTGGCCTTTCACTTTTTAATTTGTGTTGAAATGGAGAGAGTTGTTTACGTAGCAAATACAAATAAACGGTTGATGTGACAAAGTGAGCAGTCTATGGAGTGGGAGAACAAGAGACAACAAAAAAGAGCAGCAGTCCCCATATTGAATCCACCTCTTACCATTGCGTGTCAAGAGAAACTGTTTATCCTGGGGCAAGTATGGCTTGACCTTGACCTCTTCCCCAGTGGCCCTGAAGGGAGATGGAATCAAAAACATGAAAAATGAAAACATGAAAAATGTCTTTAACCCTTTGATGCCCGAATTTATATACAATTATATTAAAAAATAAATAATTTGTGTTTTTGCTTTCAAGCAGATGCTAAATTAAGTGGAGATTGTTAATTTTACTCTAGCACACAGAATGCACATAATGCATGTATATCTAATGTATGTATATAATATTCGGATGTCGTTCCGAATTTGAACGGTCCCCCAAGAAACAAATGCTTGCAAAAGGTTCCTAGGTGCGTAGTGAATATGCATGAACCGGCATTGGAGGAACACATAGACTTCCTTGGGTGCATTCTGAGGCGAATTCGCGACAATAGGCGTCAAAGGGTTAATTTAAACATGACTTACTCAGTTGACTCACAATAATTTAATATTTCATAAACCATTGCTTTAGCTTTGCGTTCATATTTCTTTTACAGGAGGAACAAATGCTGAATCACTCAAATCTGTGTGTTATGGGTTTTATCCCCCTTACGCACTGCAACAAATTTTTCTACATACATTGTATAACATTTGAAATAATAGATGCAAAACAATTCAACAAGAAGCAAAACCATCTCTTTAATTTCTTTAACAGTTGTTCATAATGTGCCAAAAGGTAAAAGGGGAAGTAAATGCTGTGATGTAATTTGGGTTTCTACAAGAGGAATATTGCATTATACAGTGAAATTCCACAGGAGGAAAAGAGAGTGAGAATTGTAAAGCATCTCTAATCCATTATGTGAGTGAACCTCACCTTGGTGGTACAACATTTAGTAAAAACAAATACTACAAGAATGACATAATAATAAGTACAGCTGAACAGCTTGGTCTGAACTCCTCCTTCTCTTGACCACTTTCCCAAACATCAATGATCCTTCTAGAGCTAATAATCATATTACATCAAGAGGAATTAATACATCTATGATTCAGCTTCATTAGGACACTCACCATTTCCATGTGGGACAATGGTGAACCAAGTGATCTCCAGCTGCCACAAACTAAAATACAAAAGAGAGGAAGTATGAACCACAGGCTGTATGGTTTAGTGTATCTGCGAAAGGTAAGATAAAAAACGCATAATCCAAATGTGTAAATAGGCATGGAATAAGTATATCCTCACCTCCTCTGGTGTAATCACTCCAGTCTCCTTGAATTTCGATTCCTGTGATTATTAATAAAACCAAAACTGTCAGGGGGATTTTCAGGAGCACCAACAGCTGTAAATAGGAATACTGCGCATTTACCACAACTGTGCAAATATATTGATGAAGGGTCGATTTTGCATTAGATCTATCAGATTGTATCTAATTAGTGTTCTAAATAACAATAAGGAAAATGACGCATGTTACTTTAAGCTAACGTTACTGGATAGCATTGATCATCTGTCCATGTGTTTATGGCATCTCACAGTAGCCACCACCTATCAACAAGCTAGCTCGTGTAATGTAAGTTTACCTTCAACACTGGAGTGAGAAACTCGGCCACTCCGAGAGCCGTGCCTTTCACTGTGTTTATGACGTTCTGCATGTTGCAGAGTTTCTCTTGGAAAAGACGTGAGCTTCTTCTCGGTCCGTCCTATCGACACCAAAATTATTTTGACATAGCTACTCAAGCAGAGTGCTAGCAAGAGCAAATCACATGATACATCTCAACTCTTCCTGTATCAGACTCTCGCGAGAAGTGTGGAGGTGACGCGAGCGCTCGCGGAAACAGTGGCTGCGTTGCTACATTTGCTAACACAACAGACTGTTGGTTGTGTTAATGTGCTAACATAGTATACACAGTGCTTATATCTGTGATGTGCATGTCGAGGAGCGAGGCTAAGCTAAACACAGTGAAGGGGTCAGTATGTGGAGGTACTCGGTGAGGTCGCTGTTCCGGAAAGCAAAGTTCTTCTTCGGTCCAGCACAGACAGTGAACACCAGATTAACTGGATCCTGTAGCAGTGTTTCGGGGAAGACATGGGTCAGACCCAGCGGGTTTGACACCGGTTTGAAGACTTTCAACAGCCTGACCAAACAGAAAGAGCCTCTCATCCTAGCCAGAGAGGGAGTAGCTACCTGGTACGGAAAATTGCTAAATGCTTCATATACACCGCACACATTCATAGCCACATAATAACAGTGTTGCGCACGTGTTGGTTTCAGGTACAGCTGTGGACCCACCGTGTACGACCATGCCCACCTGGGTCATGCATGGTATTGATATGATCATTTATACTTACATTTATGTACAGGGCAAAGACAGTAGAGTGTGTTTGAGCTACATTGCTTTACGTCTTGTCACAGCTCTTACGTCAGGTTTGATATCCTGCAGAGGATTCTGTCCAGGCTGTTTGGAATCACTGTCATCCATGCCATGGTCATCACTGACATTGATGACAAAATCATCAAAAGAAGTTGGGAGGTAAGATAACATGAGTGTTCAAGCCAATGATTCTTCTATCGATGTTCAAAACACGTTTTTGTTGCTGTTGTTGTTGTTTACAGAAAAGCTGTTTCCTTTACCTTATAGGAAAATGTTTCCCCAACCATCATAGCCACAATGTATGAGGATGAATTCAAGAGGGATATGACGTCATTAAAGGTGTGTGATCAGGTCACAGCTATTGCCTTTTTTTACTGAAGTATATTTCATCTGCTGACTCCCTTCAATGCTGACATAAATGGCACGTTCTCTATCTATAAACATGTCTTTGTGTTTTGTCGTTGTTTTTGAGGTGATTCCTCCTGCAGTGTATTTAAGAGTCACTGAGAATGTGCATCACATTGTCATGTTTATTGAGAGGATCATAAAAAATGGACACGCTTATGCCACAACAGAAGGTGAATATTCAGAAACTCATGATTATTTTCAAAATGTACAAAATATTGGATGTATCCCCACAGTACCTGAGTCAACATTTTTCAAATGCTTTGGTTGTAGGTGATGTGTATTTTGACATCCAGTCCATTGGCGATCGTTATGGCAAGTTTGCGGGAGCTGTGGATTCTCAGGGTGAACCTGGTAAGAGTTTCTGTCCGCTTCAGTCACTGTCAGTCATTTTGTTATATTGGAGGACAGGTCTGGATTATTGAGGGAAATGATTTGGATTCACCCCTTTTAGAAAATTTCAGATTTCTTGAGCCGATATGTGAAGCCTCAAGTGGCAAACTGCAAAGGAGAACAAGGATAACTATTCCATGTGGAAAATCCTTTTTATGACTACCTAAGCGTTGTTTTCATAGTTTTTGCATCAGCTCTAAAATAATTAACTAATAACACAGTCATGGAAGAAAGTTTCCTTTGCTATTATTCCTTCTGTATTAATTCAAATTGTTCCATTTGTTCACATTTTCTTTGTTGTCACCCAGAGTTTTACCCAATCAGAATCAGAATCATTTTATGATCCCGAGAAGGGAAATTAGTGTTGCAGCAGGAGCACACAAAGACAGGTATACAAGGACACAATCAACAGTGAAAATAAGACCCAATTAGAAGTCTAAAAGTCAATAATAAGAGTCATGATTTAAAAACAACACAATATAAAAGCACCATAAACACATGCAACATCACTGGCAAAATGTTCAGTCCAGAGCTCAAGATTTATTAACCAGTAAAAGTTCTGCAGGGTGGCTTTTTGAAACCCACTTGAAACACACTGTGATTTCTTTCGCTGCTTGCTCTTTATGAAGCAGACTGTGTGTTACACTTGCTAACTGACATCAAACTGCACCGTTCTCCAGGCAGCGCAAATAAACGAGACTTGAGGGATTTTGCTCTATGGAAGCATTCCAAACCACAGGAACCATACTGGGAATCTCCGTGGGGCAGAGGAAGACCTGGCTGGCATATTGAATGCTCTACCATTGCCAGGTTTGGATTAAACACAACATGTCTGTTTCATTTAGTCTATACTGAGCTAATGTTTCTATATTGTTGTTATTGTTTGTTTGCAACATAACTCAAAAAGAAAAACACCATTACGGAAATGTGGATTTTCAGGTATAACTATTAAACTAAAAATGATATCAATGTGATTCCAGTTGCTAAGGGTATGTTTTTATGGTTCAGGAATCCATTGAAATATATAAATCAAAGGTAAGACTAATATTTTGTGGTGTAAGTCACAATAAGCTGGGGGAACTGTGCTGCTTGGCGGAGGTCTTTTCTAGTTTAAATTACAATGCTCAAAAATTGTGTATGGAACAAACAGGAATAATTTGAAAGGCTTTTAGCACAATACATCTGTAACTGAATTTTTTTGTTACTGCTACTACTTAAACTTTGAAGTATATGGTTTGTACATGTGGACGCTCATACTGCAAACTCACACATGCAGTTGTCAGTTTATTAGGCTACCTTATGAAATGAATGCATTCTAATCCAACAGCTCTGCAATAAATCCTTCTTGAAGGGTCTATTCAGTTATTGTTGAAACTGTTTTAGAAGGTGTGTATGATCATTTTGGAGGATGTAGTTTGTGCTGCCTTTGCATGTGTTTCGCTTTTTATGAATTGTAATATGCTGAGAGGTGTTCCTTATATTTAGTATATTTAGTATATTTATGGAAAGTAAACTACTGTTTGTGTCAGGTTGTACAGACAGAACGTGAATGCAGTTTTTTTTTGTCAATATTGTATTATGATAGAATGAGTAATTGGTGGTATCAGATTGACAGCAAATTAAGTCAGTTTTAAAAGTAAAATATTTCATTAATCGAGCATAAGATTGATGATTTTCTCTGTTCGATACTATTGTAAATGTCTCTTTTTTTTTGAGGGTCAGACAAAATGTGCCATTGTAAGAGATCACTGTGGTCCTTTGCAACTTGTGACATTTTTACAGTAAAATCAATAGATTCCTTGGTTTCAAATTCACCTTGTGGTGTTGTTGTCTCTGGTGCTTTCAGCTCAGTGTTTGGGAGTCAGTTGGATATCCACTCAGGAGGTATTGACCTAGCCTTTCCACACCATGAGAACGAGATCGCTCAGAGTGAAGCCTATCACCAGTGTGGACAGTGGGCAAACTACTTCCTCCACTCAGGTAAATCCCAAATAGTTACATACATTAAAATATAATTGGATGATTATATTATCAATAATTTCTCAACAGAATAAAAAAAAAAAGTGCACTGATCCTGTTTGTCTGTGTCACAAACCCACACGTAATTTATAGCAGAAATGAAACTATTGTAAATACTATGCTTTTATTTTGAAGAAGCGTAGCAAATCTAAAATTCTTTCTCTCTCCTTCCGTCATACTGCCAAAAGTCACTGTAACTCTATACTGCTGTTCTGATGATCTAGTCAGGTGTGTGTGTGGACTATACAAGTGCACTAGTCATTATAGTGTGATAATGCTATAAGAATGTTCTGTACCCAAAAGAAAAGATCCATTTTCACCAGTGTGTGTGTGCTAATGGTTCATCTCTGCATACATTCTTTTTAGGGCACTTACACCTAAAAGGCAGTGCAGAAAAAATGTCTAAATCTTTAAAGAACTATGTCACTATCAAGGTAAAGTCATCAGAATTTTTCACCTCTCATTGACTAACTAAATGCATGCCTGTGTCTTCCATGCTGTATATTGACGTTGGTGAGAGTAATCATTGTGTCTTGTTTGCCTTCCAGGATTTTCTGCAGTCTCACTCTGCCAATGAATTCCGCATGTTTTGTCTTTTGACCAAATACAGATCAGGTATGACAAACAACGTCAGACACATTTACCACCATAAAATGTTAAACAGTCATGATTTACTGGGGTGTCTCCATAGCTATTGACTACAGTGAGAGCAGCATGTCAGAGGCTTGTACCTCTCTGGCAACCATCTCCGACTTCATCCATGATGCTCAGGCCTACATGAAGGGTCAGCTGCAGTGTTTGCCTGTACAGGAAGCTTTTCTCTGGGAAAGGTAGGAACACACTTTGATCAATTCATTCATGTGTTGTTGGAATTTTCTTCATCATATTCGTTTCAGTTTCTGCCATACTGGGCACTGCATGATTTCTACTGAGTTCTCAACTCACATTCTCTGTTCTGTGTGTGAGAGTAAATTTGATTGAAGATGGTATTGCATTTGAAATGTCCAAATCTGCAATTACAGGGTGAAGTGAATTATTACTTATTGCCGGCGTTTGTTTGTTTGTTTGTTTGTTTGTTTGTTTGTTTGTTTGTCTGTTTGTTTGTCTGTTTGTCTGTTTGTTTGCAACATAACTCAAAAAGTTATGGACAGATTTTGATGAAATTTTCAGGAAATGTCCTTTCTGGGAAAAGAAACAAATGGTTAAATTTTGGAGGTGATCCTGACAACCGCCATTACGGAAATGTGGATTTTCGGGTATAACTATTAAACTAAAAATGAAATCAATGTGATTCCAATTGCTAAGGGTATGTTTTTATGGTCCAGGAATCCATTGAAATAGATGAATCAAAGGTAGGACTAATATCTTGGGGTGTAAGTCACAATAAGCTGGGGGAACTGTGCTGCTTGGCGGAGGTCTGCGCTCTCTGAGTTACAGTATATGGATGACAGCTAACACGTGGGTGCAGGTTTAATATGGTGGGAACTTTGGGATGACAGAAAAGCAAACAAAGCCATTCTGATTTCAAACCATACCTGCGTATGCCTTATTTAGAGAAGAGGTTTGTATGTGTTGGCTTGAATTTTACACTGCTTTTGAAAGTTTTGCCTCTCTGGAACATCCTATTGTTTTAAGTGTCTTCTGTTTATGTATCTATGGAGGAGTGGCATATACACTTTAGAGGCAACCCCCCCCTCAAAACTAAAATACATAAGAAATGATTATTGTCGTCTTGTTTTTCTTCAGGTTGTCTGAGACTAAATCTAGTGTAATGAAAGCGCTGGCAGAGGACTTCGATACCCCGCGAGCCATCAGTGCTGTGATGAATCTGGTTTATCATGGAAATTGCCAACTTCAGCAGGTTTCTAAGGTAACTCACTGTTTCTCACTGCATTTCTGGCTCTCGTACACAATCAGACTAAAGGTTACACTTCTGCTCATTCTTCCATATTTCTAATAAGCCTTACCAGCAGTGGAACTGAAATGTAATCTTTGTCCTGAAGGGAGCTGCTCAGAAACATCATGGGGTCATTGTAATCAAAAAGTTGGCTGTCCATATGATTAATTACTACCCTCAGCCCACCTCTAGCAGGGAAATCATTTCTGTGTGGGGAGTCAGTGGCAATTGAAAAGATGTAGAAATGTAGTTTTCTGTCAGACAGTTGATTTACACAGTACAATGAGGCACCAGATGTAAGTGATTACAGATGAACCCTGAACCCCTTTGTGTGTGTTGTATGTGTTCAGTCTGACGGGGCGGCTCGAAGTCCTGCGGTGTTTGCTGCGATGGTCAGCTACATCAGAGATGTCTTGGATGTGTTTGGGATTGATCTACTACATAGTAAGGTCCGAACTTTTTCTCATTTTTTGTCTTAACTGGCAGCAGTATAGTGTTTGTGGGAATGAGTTTAAATAAACTACAGTGTGTGTGTGTGTGTATACATGGTAAAGATTTTCTTTACCTTTGCTGCCATGTGCAGGACACTGGTGTGGTGAGTCTGGATGGAAGTCTGGATGGCGTGGTGGAGCAGTTGACTCGTTTCAGAAGTGAAGTTCGAGCATTTGCACTCACTCGTCAGGATGGTCCAACCACAGGATCCAACAAACCTGGGCTTTACCCAGAGAGAATCCCTCTCCTCAAAGCCTGTGACGCCCTCAGAAATGACCTGGCTCCCTTGGGCGTGCTGATAAAGGTATGCTGGGTTAGCTCACATTGACTTGAAAACTGGTGTGTTACAGTTTAAATAAACTGATAAAGCCGTTACTCTGATGTCAAATATTACAGTTTATATGTTTCATGTTTTTTTTAGGATAGAGGAGCCAACTCAACATGGGAGATAACACAGGCAAAACAGAGTCAGAGAGGACAGAGAGCTGGGGATAAAGACCAGGTGACATCTGACAGCTGAAACCCAACTCAGCCTCCGAGACAGACTCTTTATTTCAGGCTTGTGGACTCAACTTCATTAAGTGTAAGAGAACAAGAGACCAAACCACCCTGATGCCATAACAACTGAAACTAAGTTTAATTAAGTTAAATGCCTGATGCATGTGTCATCAGTGTATGAATTCCTTGTTTTTAAGTCAGAAGGTAAATTATATAATAAAATCTGCATATTTAAGCAGTTTAATACATTTTGTGTGTCCATTCGACATTGAGTTCCTATGGTGCAAAATTTGGTTGACCTTGTTTCTCTCATTGAGAGCTGGCTTAAGATACCCACTAATCTCTTACCACAGCGATGGTGGACCGGGTGTTTTCCTCCACTTAGTACTAGCCCCACATCAGGTCCTATGCTGATATTACAGGAGAGGCATCTAATCACATTAATATTATAGAAACAGTTCTGACAGGTTAGGAAGTATGACCCCGAATCAGATTAAAAATCTGGCACTAACTCATTGTTCTCAGTTTCCCCATCTATCTACTTATGTACCGTTTGTCTTATTAACTGTGTTTTAATGTCAGGAGATGTGTGCTATTACAGTCTTTAATCTTCTTCAGGAACGCACATTCTAGATAAAGAATTTAAATAAATAAATATGTTTCTTAAATGGTGCTAGCACTGGGCTCTTTATTAGAATGGGGAGTTTTACTCTGCTTAAAAACAAAGCATCACAATAAAAGGCAAATGTGCTGAGAGGCAGAGATCTAGCAGCCTACTCTCACACTGCACCTTGTTTAACTTGGACCAACTCCAAGACATAGGTATGGTGTCCAAGGTATGCAAGGTGTACATTTTTAATTACTTCATATTGTCCTCTCACAGATTCTGTATGACATAATCACGATAAGAGTCATATCACAGTGAACAAGACTAAACTCAAAAATGATGTGACAAAAATATGAATCTCAAACTGTACCTTTTTCCAAATGTTTACTTTTTCATAACAATGCTAAATCACTGTCGGGTTGATGGGCTTGTTAATTTATTGTCATACACAGTTACTGCTGTTACAGTGCTAAGCCATGATATCACTATTAAGTACAACAGGACATCAGCTGGTACCAGTCACCAACCAACAGCCCAGTTTGTGCTTTTCACCAGCAGGAGAGTGAAAACTTCACACAGAGTTGTGAATATTCTTCAGCAGTGTCAATGAAAACTGTTACTCAGCTTTCCTGCAGCAGTAAAGTGTCCGTCAGGCAGTGATGTGGCTCTCAGGCATCAGGTTGATCAGAGAGTTACTGGCCTGAGCCAGTTCTGTGATGGACACTCTGCCTCTTTGTCTGATGAATTGAGCCACTGAGTCCAGCTCTTCTGGAGTAATGGAGATAAACTTCCCTCTGTCATCAATCACTCCTGTAAAAAACATTCAGAAAATACAGCATGATACAATAATAAAAGATCCCTTCTTCACAATGAGAGAAGTTAAGATGTTAATTCAGTATCAAACAGTGGACATGGAGTTAAGTTAAAGTACAGACCAGCTTTGTCACACCCTGTAACTTTTTATCAACTCCATGTCTTCAATTATTTTATTCATTGGAAAGTACATGGTCTCTGCCTCTGGACATCTAGCTGGTGACTTCTGACGAGTTACCTCCGCCAAGGAGCTTATGTTTTTGCCGGCGTTGGTTTGTTTGTTTGCAACATAACTCAAAAAGTTAAGGACAGATTATGATGAAATTTTCAGGAAATGTTCTGGGACAAGGAACAAATGATTAAATTTTGGAGGTGATCCGGAAAACCGCCATTATGGAAATGTGGATTTTCGGGTATAACTATTAAACTAAAAATGATATCAATGTGATTCCAGTTGCTAATGGTCTGTTTTTATGGTCCAGGCATCCATTGAAATAGATAAATCAAAGGTAGGACTAATATGTTGGGGTGTAAGTCACAATAAGCTGGGGGAACTGTGCTGCTTTTCTAGTTTAGGATTTTTTCTTTGTCTCCAAAATCATCTAGGAGCTGAGACACAGGAATATTGCTCCATGCCATGTATAAAAGAAAAGGGGTTCAAGTGTCTCAGTTTACTCTGAACGTCATCCATACAAGCCCTAATCACACTAACCTGTGAGGGAGCCTTCAGCTAACAAGTCCTGCAGTCTCGAGATAGCATCCTGTGTCCTCATCCCGAAGTGAGAAGCCAAGTCCTCGAGGAGAACCACCTTGGAGCTCTGCAGGACAGAGGAGACACTGTTAGACCCAGTGTGGTCAGAGGCTGCAGTACAGGTTGGAATGTAGAGAGTTTGTCAGCACCTGGATGTACTGGATGAATTCTTGCAGCAGGTTGCGAGACTGGGAGTAAGAAACACATCACATTTAAAACATATTATCATCAAAAGACAGAAAATGGGATGTTAAAATGATATGAGCTCAGTAGAGATGTGACCTGGTCCTCAGTGAGCTGTTCCTCCTCTCCCTGGTCCTCTACGATGAAGGATGCCTTTAGTCTTAAGTACTCCTCCTCCTCCCGTCTCTCCTGCTCTTCTTTAGCCCGGCGCTCATCCTCCTCCTAAATCAACACCAACATAGATTCTCTGCATCTCCTCGTATAAACACACAGGAAGGAAACAGCTGGCGAGGTGTGTATGACCTGTTTCTGTTCCAGCAGTCGCTCTCTCTCCTCCTCCTGACGTCTCTCCTGCTCTCTCAGCTCTTGCATCTTCTTCCTCTCCTCCCTCTCCTCCATTTCCACCTGTATTAGGAGAGAACCTCGACAGTGAACTTAAGACATTTGAAGACTGTCCTTAAACACTTCCAACTAAATCAAACAGATTAGCTTTAAGACAGTTTGAAATACGTCTGAATGCTTCAACATAAAGTAATAAAATGACTCACTGACACATCAGTTGTTTATGTATCAGCATATCTGAACATAAAAGCTTTATGATTATATATCATAGATCATGAAGTCACCCTAAGCATCTTCCACTGTGACATTCTTTAATAATGTTAATGCCCATCCCATGTTCACAACACCTCCTCAGTGTTGTGTTGTAGTAACCACAGACAACATACTGTACACTATATGCACATGTGGCTTTGGATGTCTAACAAACTGCAAATTTATAATGTCATTGCTGAACTTCACAAAGACACATCAAAATGTTTTTCCTAAGATGTCATTTTTTGGTGTTCAAAGATCTCTCTGGAGCAGTCTCACCAACTAATTTAATTATCTTTCAGATGTGAGCAGCTCTCCCATTTCCACTGTAGCCTGGGCTAAAATCAACCGTATTTAGTCTGCAAACTGCCTGCTTTTGAGTCTACTTCCTTTTGTCACTTTTCCAGTGAGTCTGCACACTCAAAGCCACCGTAGAATTACTGTGCCATAGCCACCACTCACCTCTCGCTGGGCTTTCTTAGCCTGTTTCTCCTCCAGCTTCTTCTGCTTCTTGGCTCCGACTTTTGCTGTCGGATGGAAGTTCTGCTGCTCCGCCTCTTCTTCATCCTCAAGCTCCTCCTCTGAAATCAACAACACCCTTGTAATATGTTCTTTTATATTGCATAAATAACCATCTTCACCGTACAGAAAAACAAGAAATCCTGGAAGTGAAGGTACGGCCCCACAGAGCCCTGATCTCAACATCACAGTCAATCTGGGATCACATGAAGAGACAGAAGGATTTGAGAAAGCCTACATCCACAGAAGATCTGTGGTTAGTTCTCCCAGATGTTTGGAACAACATACCAGCTCCTTCGAAAGGAATTTCCTTCAAAAATTGTGTGCAAGTGTACCTAGAAGAATTGATGCTGTTTTGAGGGCAAATGGTGGTCAGACCAAATATTGACTTGATTTAGATTTTCTCTTCTGTTCATGCACATGCGAAAAAAAACTATTAACACTTCCATTATTGAAAGCATTCTTAGTTTACAGTTTTTTCCCCACCTGCCTAAAACTTTTGCTGAGCACTGTATATCAAACTGAAAATAGAGCCCAGCTGATTTCATCTGCCAATATTAATTCATCACAGGTATATCAGTATTTACATATTTGTTGAGCATTACGCGCCGATATATTAAATTTTTAAAAACAAAAAAATGCCTGGAATAACTTTGAAATGGTGTCATTAGGCTTTTCCAGTACAGCACACTGCAACTACAATTCTCAGAGATATCAACCTGCCAATGACATTCAACACAGTGGACCATAGCTCCAGAACACTATTAAAACAGCTTGAGTCAAGACTCACACACAGAGCATATCGACTGATATCTTGGACATTGCTCAATGGAAAGAGTCTACAATGCAAAGTGAAAGCCATATATCAACAACATCCAAAAAAAGGCACTGGCTTCTCTGGGCCCAAGCTCATCTGAGATTGACTGATGCAAAGTGGAAAGGTGCGTTGTGATCTCATTGTATTTGAAAATAATGGATATCATGTCCTCCTGGCTAAAGAGGAAAAAGATCCTCCAGACTGTTACTAACGCAAAGTTCAAAAGCCAGCATCTGTGATGATATGGGGGTGTGTTAGAGCCCATACTATGGCTAACTTGCTCATCTGTAAAGGCAGCATTAAAGTTGAAAGGTACATACAGGTTGTGGAGCAATATATGCTGAGATTTCCCTGCTTATTTCAGCAAGACAACGGAGACTCCGGGCTGCTGAACAACTGAGGTCATGGATCAACAACAAATTGTGTCCTGAGTTCTCAAAAGCTTAGTGAATGATGTTAAAAGACTGACAGTGTTTACCATGTTCTACAGCTTCTCTCTGTGGCCGTCTGTTAGCCATGACTGCAGCGAGGTTCCTCCTCCTGCGAGGCATACCGGCTCCTCGCTCCTCTGCTGCCCGCTGAGGGGGCCCCGCAGCCCGGATAACATCCCTCCGCTGTTCCGCATCAGCTGAGCATGGAGAGGACATACAACATATCATACTAGTGCAAAACACATGAGATGTGAAAAGACTAGAAAGACAAATTTAAACAAGGCACTGATATCAGATGAGTGCATTGTATTAGTAAAAACCCTAAGGTTTGGCCCTGGACCTGTACAACACCAAAATAAGATTTTCCTCCAACCATTTTAGGTGAAAAACTTTAAGACAAAAATAATAATAATTTCTTCTTGAAGCTTCAGCTAAGGATCTGATCAGGTCTGTTCTGCCCCCAATCCTGATCTTAAGGTTTTTCATGTTGAGCACTATGGAGCACTCGCTCATCCTTTTTCCTGAACATGTGTTTTCCTTCCGGAAGTACTCGCAGAATACATTATTTTTAGATATCATACGTATGAAACAGAACTTTACATCATAAAGTTGCAAAAGGGCTTTCAATCAATTACATTAAAAAAAGAAAAATGTAACCCACGTTTTAAAACTGCTTATACGAGTATAAATCAATGAGAAAATAGATAGAAAAAATTACGTCGAGTATAGCCAAAAGATTCAATCACTTCAGTATTTCGTGAACTCGTTTTTAGCGTGCCGATTAAATGACAGCTTCACCGGTAGATGAGGAAATATTACAAGTTGAGGTGGCCTCCTACAGCCTCGTAGTTTACTACGGACTGACAGCTGCTAGCATTTCTTCAAACAAACAGAAAGTAGCTACGTTTGAAAAGCTTCCGGTTTCACTTGACGCCGTTTCCTGTCACTACTTATACATATACTATAATGTCAGAACTATGACACCGAGTCAAAAACAGTAACGCGAAAAACGTATAAACCTCATGTTAAAGCTAAATGCTAACCACTGTCGTAACGTTAGCTCTCGGGCTGTTTACCTTCTTGTGTTTTCCTCCGCACTTTCAACGCAAACAAAATGAGGACGATAAGGACAGCAGCAGCTACCAAATACACTGCTACGTCCATAGCTGTGCTGACAAGATACTGTGACTAAATGGAAACGACGTCCACGACTACTTCAATGTCCAGCAGTGGACCATGGAAGCCCTTCTTCTTCGGCTACTGCTGCTTCTTCTTCGTGTTATTGGCGGATCGTAAATCGACGTGAGGGGTGCACACTGCCACCTACTGTCTCGGATTGTGTAGCTCATGGACGCCTTCACTTGAATGAACTTGTCACTCAAAACCTCTTAAACAATGACATTATAGCTGCAACAAGTCGTCTATTAATTGACAAATCGATTAAGTTATTGAAAGAAAATCAATCACCAACTAATTTGATTGATGTTTCCAGTTTCTTAAAGGTAAGGATTTGCCACATTTCTTTGACATTAATTATAATAAATGAAGGTTTTCAAGGTTCTCCTGCCAGGTCACTGCTCCAGTCTCCGGAAAAGTACCTGCAGAAAGCAAGAGGAGGAGAGAGACAAGAAAGCATAAAACTACATGCATTGATGGGATAAGAATGCTTACAGATCGAGAGAGAGGAGAGAGAGAGTGCATCATGAGACATCCCCTGGCAGCCTAGGCCCATAGCAGCATAACTAAGTGATGGTTCAGGGCCCGGCTCACCTGGGCTCTCAATCTACTTTTGGAGACTCTAAAAACCAGAAGTAACCCTGCAGTCTGGGAGTTCAATGTTCTAGTAGGGCACTAGGTTACCATGAGTACTTTAAAATATGATGGCCCTATTAAAAGTATTAACAATTGTACTTAAAGAAATACAATAATTATTAACACAATATGGGAGAAATATGATCTCTTTTCCTTGTTCTTGTCAATACATGTGCTGCAGCATTCTGGATTCCCTGGAGAGTCTTTAAGATAAGAGATAAGATAAGACAGAACTTTGTTAATCCCAGAGTAAATTCATGTGCCAGATTACTCCATAAATTTCAGTAGCAAAAAAACCCCAAAACAAAATACAACTACAAAGCATCCAAATAACTAAAGTCATACAATGCAAAGTGTATAAGGATAATTGCGAAGGCACAGTACCTAAATAAGTCCAGTTATATTGAGTTATATTAGACTTATTGGGGCAACTTGATAATAAGAAATTGCAATAATTCAGGTGAGAAGTGAACAAATGCATGCACAAGTATTTCTGCATCTTTCTGAGACAGACAGTGCCTGATTTTAGCAATGCTATGTAGGTTTAAAAGGCAGTCCTTGAAGCTTGTTTAATGTGGGAGTTAAAGAATATATCATGATCAAAGCAAGATTTCTTACTGTGGTGCTGTAGGCCAGAGCAATGTCATCTTCAGTATAAGATAAGATATTTCCACAGTGGGGAAATTTACATTACACAGCAGCAAAGTACAATAACTTTAGTTTGGTTTCATTTAAACAGCAGAAAATTACAGGTCATCCAGGTTTATGTCCTTCAGGCATGCTCGAGGTTTAGCTAGCCTGCGGTACCTTGAAGAGATACATGTATCAGCTGGTGGTTTTACGTTAGCATTTTTTGAAATAATAGCATGTTTCAATACCCAAGGATAATGACATCTTTGCAGATCTAAGGTCTAATTCATCAAGCAATGCAGTTTGTTGTGCCTCCATGTAACATGCAGTGCAGTTTGACACTCACTAGGTGGCACACAAGCTGCCTCTGCAGGCATCATCTCAACTGCTGACACACTGTATCTCTCTCTCTCTCTCTCTCTCTAACACACACACACACACACACACACACACACACACACACACCTCATCCATCAAGTCAGAAGGAAGGTCACATTCATAGTACTGCGCTCTCCATAATAAAACACACCTTCGTCCACTACTCGAAGTGATGATACAGTTTCTAAATACTGAAATGTCTGTAATAATGTAAATACTACAAAATGGCAGCTATAAAAACAAAAATTCACCTTCCTAGAGATTTGGTGGGTAAAGCAAGCAAGGAGCCTGCTGAATCAGAAACCTGATCCTTTTCAATCCTTTCTCTACAGATTATACAGGCTGGCTTAGAACCTCAGAATCAAGTGGACATATTGCATTAAAGCTAAGTGAAGGCAATACCAGATTAATCTGCTCCTGGGACCTTATGAATCCCCCTATCCTACTGCTCCCCATGTAATGTATACAGTATGCAACACTAGCTCGCCCCAGTTTAATTGTGGGGTCATTTGAATGCACCATCCTACTGAAGTAGAGCATGAGTATCAAAAGTAAAAGTACTTGTTCTGCAGTAAAAGGTCCCTTGTGACTCATGTACTGTATGGTATGCATGTACTTATTCTACATGATATTATTAGATTGGTAATACTGATGCACCAGTGTGTAACCAGTGATTCTCAACCTAGGGGTTCAACTCATACACATCAGAAACATGACAAGGAGCCCCAACGGATTTCATATCAGAGGTCGCTAACTAATTTAACTGGTTTAATCATTAATAATGTATTGTATTTTACAAGCCTGTAAACAAATGTTTATATAAATATATATCTTCTCCAAGTCACCCATCAAACCAAACCCCTGCATCTTGTCCTTTCTGGTAACCATCATTAGTGAAACACAACCCTGACATTGATTGGTCTCAGGGAAAAATTGCTGCAATCCCTTCTGTTTTGTCTTCATGCCTGTGGCCTGGCCTAACCACTGCACTCATCACCCACTGAGACCCCTGATCTGTCAGGCATTCCCTCAGTATATCATGATTTAAGTGAAGTATTCAGTTTGCTGTTCCCTTCACATCGCCCTTATGACAGTGCTATTGACCTTGTCCCTGGTGCCCCTCTGCCTTCTAGCCACTTGCTTAATCTGTCCCTTCCAGAGAGAGAAGCAATGGGTAAAAAAAAAAACACCCATGGATCCCAAGCTGCTGGTATCATTCACCCACCATCCTCTCCTGTGGGGGCAGGATTTTTCTTTGTAGCCAAGAAAGACAAGTCCTTCCAGCCACGTAAGTGATTACTCTGCTTTTGATCCCATCCAGCAAGCCACAATCTTCTCCACGCTGGACCTGAGGAATGCTTACCGCTTGGGCAGGAACAGAGATGGATGAGTAACACACAATGAGGCCACACCAAGTCCTTGGTCGTGCCCTTCACATGAACCAATGCTCCTGCTGTTTACCAAGCCAAGTTAATGATGTACTGCAACATCTTCTCAACTGGTCTCAATATCCTGGTGTTTTCATGAAATCTAGAGAAGCACTGTACAATACTCCATTCAATACAATGTACAATATTTAGTATTCATTATTTAATACTTCATATTTAATCCAATATCAAGCTCTCATCTCTTGTTCATGTTGACATGCTTTACTATTGACTACAACTATACACTAATATATAATATAACGCCCCCCCATCAGACCTTGGTGATAAGGAACCTCTAGACTCCTTTAATGACAGTGCTTTCTATACAAAATTATAGAGCTAACTTTGTTTGTTATTAAGAAATGTGTTTACAATGTGAATAATGATAAAACAAATGTGAAGTTTGAGTGAGAGGAGACAAATAGTGCTGATGTGTTTGAAGGGTCCCTTAGTGTTGAATGAGTGAACACGTAAGTGTAAGAGTGTAATGAGTTCATCATGACACATCATGTCTGAATGCGGGATATTAAAGTGCCGTGAACTCATTCTCTGCTCGTGCAGCAGGAGCTGAAAGAATGTCACAGTCAGCAGTTTTCTTAGAACAGCAGCAGAACATAAGAATAGGAGAGAAGAGCACAAATGAAAGTGAGGACGAGCTAATCGTTTAATCCTGTCTGCCATAGAAGGATGTGAGGCTCCACTGGGTGTGACAGTACTTTTCCGTCACTGGTGACATCTGGAGGACACAGCCTCCATCTTGAGCACCCAGTGCAATCTGATACTCTCGCTTGCTCTCTCACTCTCTCTCTATTTTCTGTGTACATGTGTATGTTCTTGTGGTGCATGGAAATGTTTTGTTGCTACTAATAACACTTTTCATGCTGGTAAAAAGGTTTGCATGTGTGTGTGTGTGTGTGTGTGTGTGTGTGTGTGTGTGTGGCTGCAGGATCTAGTGACTCCAGTGAGTACAATGACACTGCAGTTTGTCTTCAGACTTACTGCCTGAACAGACATCTGTCAGTATATGAGAAGCTGTGGAGAGGATGAATTTAACTAATTTTCTTGTTTATTCTTGTGTCTGTGTGTCCCGAAAGCAGATCTCCGCTGTGTATTGTGTTTTACTGTGAGTTGTAAATGTGTCTCTGCTTACGGATAGACACGATTGCATATTGCCAATGAACTGATTCTTATTACAATCTACCTGGCTGATGCTATTTTATGGTATGTAAAGAATGTATGCATGGCTGAGATAGTCTAAATTTGATGGGCATTCGAAGGACACTACACTTGCCGCAGTCCTTATTTCCTGGTTCACCGCTCAGGTGATCTGCAGGGGGCGGAGACTACTGCAGCCCCTCTCATGGGACAGCCTTGCAGAGGAAAACTGCAATATACAGAGGTAATTGTTCTAACATGGCTGCTGTCCCCTGTTTCTATGCCAAACTCTAGACTTTACTGTGGCCTCAGCCCCACATGAGAGGAGAAGAGCCAGGATCAGCTCAGGAGACTGTGCAGGTGTAGTAGCGGCGATGCAGTCATCCAGGCACAAAGAATAAATAATAGTAAGGAGGGGGCAGGACAGAGAGGCAGGAAGAGGAAGACAGGAAGGGCTGCAATGTTCTGCAGGGACAAGGTGACTCCTCTGCAGGAGAGATCTGTTCACGCGTGAAAGCTGAACAAAGTCCACCCACACCTGCAGAGTCAGAGGGAATATGTATCACACATTACACACAGCCCGAATCTGACAACAGGGGGATTAATAATCGAGTGAATTTCATGTGGGCCAATATAGTTTTCAAGAGCAATGTACTGGATTATTTAGCCAGTTACTAGCAACACAAAACGGTCAGACAAAACACAGAGCAAATACATTAGTAATACTTTGTTACATATTTTACCAATGAAATGTCTGTCAGACAATCTACTGAGTGATCAGATCGCTGATTTACATTGCAAGGCCAAAAGTATGCCAACACTCACATATTACTGCTTCATGGGATTTTTGTGCCTTAAAGGAGCAAATCTTACCAACAGGCATTTGTGTATATCCAATGCATTATATATCTTATTCCTCTGTGCCATACCACTACTATACCACCACACCAAATGTGGATTAATCCACTGCTTCAAATAGTCCACAAGAATTTTATCATTTCCTTGTGTTTGAGTAATGATTAATAAAAAACTATGGCGACCAGCTATTTTAGGAAACCACTGAGCCTTTAAAAAAAAAATGAAACTGAGAAACTGAAAATCTATTTGTGAGCAAGTTTTAAAGATAATCTTCTTCAGTAGAAACCAACTGGCTTCAGAGCAGAGAGCCACAGTCAGCATAGGAAATACTGAGACACAAACTAACACACTGATTGTTTTGGTCATGTCATTGGTTTTGTTGCCAATAAGAAAAATGTAGAATGCATTCAGGCTTATCCTTTCAGTACAGAGCTGAGTTCAGGACATGGTTAGGCTGGCTTTGTATAAAAGCTTGCCTGACTGCCCAAAGTTCAAAAATTCATCTCCCAACACCTCTAATACAGTGATTAACATGATGTATCTTGTTTGTTCAATTAACCAAAAATAAATGTGATAACTCTTTGTAGTTTTAAGGGGGAACTTGGAGTTGCAGCTGTAGTTAGATACAGAGGGGGAAACACCTTTTAAGAGTCACTGTTGGTCATGCTAACAGAAAGAAATGAAACATTATTTTATCACCTCAACACAGGTAGGGGTTCAGGTACAGTGTAGATAATGTTGACTGTATCAGGTTCAGTCCAAGGCAGTCGAAAACATAAAAGTTAATAAGAGTCTGGGACTGTAAAATTATTGGAGTGGGGAATGTGGCTGAGCCTTCTGTTTGACTTTTAAACAGTAATTCCCCTCCCACCATTATTATTATTATTCTTTGGACACTCCACTCGTCTGAGGAAAAACTGCAATGACCTCAAAATAATGTTCCACAATTAAATTTGTAACATTCCCCTAGCTACATGTTCACTCACTAAATGCTGCTTCTCAAATAAATCCCTGAGTTAAATACACTACACATTACATATAGTATACATACTATCTGATACGTTTGTTTGGTTTATATTCATCTCCTGTTATTACTGGATTAAAATAACTGCTTTTTTGACTTTTCTTTGCTGTATCATTTTCTGTCACACAGGAACTCTCCAGTACTGTGACACCATGTTTTCAGAAGATTATATTATGAGATAATTATTAAACACTTCCTCTCTGTGGTCTGGTTAGATGACGTTCAATAACCGCAGGGCCTTGCTGAAGATAAAAGCTGAAGGTTTACTGTCGTGTGATTAAGAAATATTATGAGTATGGTTTCAAAGCCTCACCACAAACATTTCGTCACAGTGGATTAGGCAGAGCATGCTGGGAATATTCCTGTCCCTCTCTGCACACATGAAACACTGACAGACCATAATATGCTTGATGTGAACATAATGGTAGAATATGTGCCGTATATGTTAGACCCCACAGTATGTCCAGTACAGTAAAATATTTCATCTCACTAGTACATTTTACAATGTGATTGTATAGCATCTGCATCTTACACATCTATTTGCATTTTTTGTTCATTAACACAAAAATTCAGCCATTGGTCAGACATGTCAAAAGGTAACTACAACTAACTGCACTGGAGCTGCAGTGACTCAAAGCCCCTTTCTAGTAAGGCAGTGATCCACCTTTTTCTCTTAATACAGGTTTTTTTGTACTAACAGGATATATTAACATCTTAAAATTTGAGAATTCCACAAATACTGAAAAAAAATCCTGAGCTTTCTCTGGAGCTGTGTGAGCTCAGGTGAAGAATTCCATGAAGAGATGGCCTGATTAAAGACACTAACCACATGCGTTATTGCCCGTGTAGGATCCAGTAACCCATACTAGGAACCAAACTCCCTCAGCCTCTACCGCTTCAATTGTGACCATTCCTTATATAATCTTTTTCTTGTGAGTCCAGCTTTTTGAAGGTGAACTAGCACACCACCGGATTGCCCCTTTACTTACACCACTGCCATTTTCAGCAGGAGACATGAGAGTAGTGGGTGAAGGGCAAGCCAGAGGGAGATTGTCCTCCTCTAAAAACAAACTTTGTTGACGCTTTGTACAACTGACTGATGATCTATAACGATGAGTTTGTTGTTGTCACAGAAGCTGATGACTTCCACTACTGCTCTGATTCATCAATAGATAGATAGATAGACTGTTGGTGGGACGTCCATGTGTCAAATCTGTTAAAAAAAAAAATAGGTTCTGCTCATCATAAGACTCTGATATGCTTCATCATCACTGTTTCATAAAGTGACGTTTAAGGCAGGGTATTTCAGGTTGATGCCATTACAACTTACATTGTGCTGCCTTATAATAAAAAACTTTTTAACAACTGGAGTATAGGATAGTATGTAAATGAGAACTGGAGGACTGTGCAGGACTAAGCTTGACTGCTGTCTGATTTACAGCATAATATTCCCTTATCAATCCAGCAGATAGCATGTTAATGGTTTGTGTTTTATATGACTGCAGATCAGATCAGTTGTGACAGGGTGTGTTGTGCTACTTTCACCTTGTGCTTCAAGGGCATCCTCAGTTAGACTCACAGTGTTTCCTTTGTCTTTCATTTTCAGCAAATACTCTGTTCTACCTTTCACCAGGTGTTCATATAAGGGTCTCATGGCACTGGAAGTCTTCAACAGACGGACCGAAGACTGGGATCACTCTTTCTTACCTGAATGAGATGGAGAGGACATACTCCATTGAATGTCATGGAATCACAGTATAAAAACATACATACATACACCTATGGCACTGCTCAGTAAATAACAATTGGAAAAGCCAATAAATAAAAAAATTACATACAATATGAAAATGAAACCTATCTTTATAAAAAAAAAAAGCAAAAAAAAAAAAAAAAAAAAGCTTAAACTGATACAGGATTTTAAAATGGTCCCAAACTGTTTCACATCAAAGTGAAGTGGTCAGTGTCTGTAACTAGATTTAAAAAAAATGTGATAACCATTGAAAACATCCAAGACAGGTTTTTTTTAGTTTATCATCACTGATTTTTTTCAACAAGATATCACAACACAAACACAGAGAAAAGTATAAACAGAATCAGGTAAAGGGAGAGTCTCACAGTATAGACAGAGCTCAAACCTGGCAATAACATGATGAGGACAACTTTTCAGAGAGACTGTTGTTGGCCAACAAACAGCTCCAATGTTATTTGCTGTAAAAAACCACAATCATCTGACTATGGGTAAAATTGCAAACAAGCAGATTTTCTAAAATGCTGGAGTGTTTTCTTGCCAGAAGAGTTTCCTATTTGAAAGAGTTCTGAACTGAGATTGATCACTGGGCCTTCACCTTGAAAAGGCAAGTTTCATTACCTCCACAGTGTGAGCATGTCGAGCTAAATTGCTCCCAGTTCAAAGAGCTGTCGTCTCAGTCTGTAGATCAGGTTAGCAGATCTGGCTCAAATATTAACCATCGCATGAATTATTGGAAGGAATGGGTGCTAAACTTTGTACTGGGGTAAGCAGCAGCTAAATATGAGTGAGAATGGATTAATTTGTAACTAGTGTAAGAAGTTACGCAAGAGCATGTTTCACATTGCATCGAACAGGTTTGGAGCTCAGTGACAGCTCAGCCAAGAGGGAAAAACAATGAAAGTTTAATAGGGAGGGTGTTTATTACAGAGTGGACACCAGGAGCTGGTGATATTCTATTCTTCTTTCGACTGTTTGACAAAAGCAGAGCTATAGGCAGATGACCACCAGCTAAAGTCTATGTACGTATGAGACAGAAATCTTCAAATAGGTTGTTTCACGGTTTATGAAAACTTACCTTTAGATTCCATTTTAAACACACTTTATCCAATTTTTACATTTTACTCAATGCAATTATTACTCTTTATCTGTTTTTTTATTTTTATTTTTTCAAATATGCACCGGGACACAGCTAATGAAACGTAAGCAGCCCTATCCAGTGTCTTGCCTTGTGACCTTCACCCTGTCGTGACATCATACATCTCTCTTAAGGGGATAGTGTAACAGTATCCTACGAAGAAAACATTCACCTGAGTTTATCGACAACAAAGTGACACAAATGCAGGCAAATCAGAAAGAGATCACACACTTGAAATAGCTCATATGTGATTTTTGGCATCAGCTCATATTCAGTATAACACACAGCAAAATGAGATAAATCCATAAACAATCCAGTAATCTCTTCTAAAGTCTAAATTGTGATTATTGTTCTAACTGAAGTTATCCCTTGCATCATGAAACTGTTCACAGAAGTGCTTGTTTTCTTTTCATTCACGTCACTGAATTGTGAGCTTCAAGCTGTCGGGTGCTGGGTTGAAGTTGAAGTCAAATGTGACCACAGATTATTTTCACAACTCTTACACATTAACCAGTGCCTTTTAGAGAGGACATTTAAACTTTCCATAATGATCTCTGTCAATTATTGACCTCTGGGGCACTATGGTGTGGCCTTGGGTTGCAAGTGACAAAAGGACTTCAGACATTACATTTGGCAAAGGTAAAGGGAAGCACAGAAAGGCTTCGCTCTCAACTGTTCCTGTGTCTATCTTAAATAATTACCTCCGCCAAGGAGCTTATGTTTTTGCCGGCACTGGTTTGTTTGTTTGTTTGTTTGCAACATAACTCAAAAAGTGATGGACAGATTTAGATGAAAGAAGATTTTCAGGAAATGTTCTTTCTGGGACAAAGAACAAATGATTAAATTTTGGAGGTGATCTGGAAAACCGCCATTACGGAAATGTGGATTTTCGGTTATAACTATTAAACTAAAATTGATATCAATGTGATTCTAATTGCTAAAGGTCTGTTTTTATGGTCCAGGAATCCATTGAAATAGATAAATCAAAGGTAGGACTAATATTTTGTGGTGTAAGTCACAATAAGCTGGGGGAACTGTGCTGCTTGGTGGAGGTCTGCGCTCTCCGAGTGCTTTTCTAGTTACTGCTGTTACTGTTGTTTCAGTGCTGTGCTCATGTGTGTCTCAATCTGAATTCACACAACACACAAGAAGAAATGAATATAGTTCTCAATGACAAATTTTTGACTCCTCTATCAAACCTGCACAATCCACCCCCCCATATTTGGCATGCGCATACACAGGCCACAAAGCCCCTCAATAAATAAATGCAAGAAAAATAAAAGTAATTTGAATGCTCTAAATCCCTGTTAGTGGATAGGTACATAAAGGTGGGGGCACACATTAGGACTGTATAGTTATCTCTGACGATGGTTTTGGCATGACAACGGATGGGACAAAGTTGGTGTTGACAGTCGGAAGATGAAATGATATGCTGTGTGATGTAAAGAGTCTAATCTTAAGTCTTCAGATTCAGTCTCCCCGCTGTCGGTTCTCATTTTTTAGACATGTTTGACATTTGCCACTGACATCACTTTACCTGAAGTTAGCCTCCTTTTGCAAAGTTCATTCTTCTCCATTTCCACTGTTTTGGTCTTTTCAGCAGAAATGTCACATACAAACAAGCTGTCACTACATGTTTGTTTTGGTACAGCAACCGGCGACTTGTGCGATTTGCGGGGTCACAATGTTGGTTTTGGTCTTTTCTTAGGATTTGTGAATGATTAAAAAAAAAAAAAAAGAATAATGTCAGACTGGTGTTGTACGAGTCTATTCAACTCTTTCTGTAATTTAATTCAATGTTTCATTTTAATTCCTTTATTAGTCCGACAATGGAAAACTTACAGGCTGCCCCTCGTGAGGTACCAACATGCTCAGGCAAGAGGCCGGAAATCAAACCCAGGTCACGGCAGGGAGAGCACTGAATCCTAACCACTGGACCACCAGGTTTAGTTTACTGAACGTTGGCTGGAAACAAACCACAGTCAGTAAATCCCGCTCCATTTCTCAGTTCTACACTGCTGTTGAAATGCCATATGCCTGTATCCTGTAACAAACTGTACAAAGGCATTCATGTCAGTGTTTCACTTATAAACAGCTGCACAGTACACTTGATTGCACAATATGGCCAAGGTCAGAAGCAAAATGAGCCTGAAACATGATCCTCCTGTATTTCTGTCTATATTCTAAACTTTGGCTGTCGACTACTGTCTTTGTTGGTACAATTAAAAGTTGTCAGATAAAGCTAAACTCCCACACCAGGAACACACACTATAAAGATAAAACCAGGATTTTATTTATTATTTTATTATTATTATTATTATTATTATTATCATTTTCATTTGTAACTTAGTTTAGTGAAACAAATATATGTATATACATATATAACATCTGTTCCCTGTCTTTATGCTAAGCTAGGCTAACCATGATTTGAATCCAGCATCTGTAGAATGATTATATTGATGTATGAAAAAATGACACCAAAAAACACCAAACGCCAAAAAGACATGAACACAGCATTGAGACAGAGAGATGAGATTTATATCAATCTCCTCATCTCACTCTCAGGAAGAAAGAGAATAAATATTTACTCATGTTGAAACTGTTATTTCAATATCAAATAAATCACAATACAATAAAAACAAGCAATTTAGAATATAAAACTAACAGAGACAGTAATATAATGTAATGTTGAATTGCCAGTAATCATAGTCAAGTCCTTCAGTCACCTGTGAAACTGAGAGGAAGTCAACAGGATATAGAATGTTATAATCCACAGCTCTTGAATTAATTAGTCATTAACCTCTTTGAATCTGCCAGGCACAGCAGTGAGTCAGTCGGGAAGTTTTTACAACCTCATGTCAAGTGGACAAATGTACCTATTTTCCATTTAAGAGGAGATGGAAAAGTTTCCAACATGTCGGGTTGAAAATTTGAGGAATGAATGAACAAAATGTCTATGTCTGAAAAAATATTTTAGTTTTTCAGTTTTGGTTTTACTACCTTCCTAGCACTGTTTTGGTACTACTTTATTAGGCACATATTAGGCAATTTCCTCAAAATTGTTGTTCAGATGATACTGTACTGGTCCCACCGTGTAATATTAGGATAGATACCCAGTAGTTAAAAAATACCTACAGTAAAAATTCTTTAACTTCACAGGTTTTCCCTTGTTCCTCAGTAGGCTATCTACTGCACTACACTGGACAAAAAATGAGTCTGTACATTCAGACGATTTACAGTCCACGTTGTCAGCGTTACTGACATACCCATTGGCCTATTCCTAAGAGCTAATGCCAGCATATTAACACACTAAACAAAAATGTACACATGGTAAATACTAGAAAAGCACTCAGAGAGCATAGACCTCCGCCAAGCAGCACAGTTCCCACAGCTTATTGTGACTTGCACCCCAAAATATTAGTCCTACCTTTGATTTATATATTTCAATGGATTCCTGGACCATAAAAACATACCATTAGCAACCGGAATCACATTGATATCATTTTTAGTTTAATAGTTTTACTCAAAAATCCACATTTCCGTAATGGCAGTTTTCCAGCTCACCTCCAAAATTTAGTTGTTCCTTGTCCCAGAAAGGAAATTTCATCATCATCTGTACATAACTTTTTGAGTTATGTTGCAAACAAAACAGACAAACAAACAAACAAACAAACGCCGGCAAAAACATAACTTCCTTGGCGGAGGTAATAATAATCATGATTAGTATAGATGTAGTCGGACACACGTTTAGCCCAAAAAATTAACTCTGTCACATGTGAAAAATTATCCTTTATCTCATGCTAAATTTAAAACTAAATTTGAACGAGACCTGCAAACAAATATATTTCCCGAAATGTCTTTTGGGCATCACAACATGAATTGTACTAAATGGGCTAAAACATACAAGAAGACTTGTCTCGTAAAGTCAGCTCTCACAACCAATGTCACAAGCAGTTGCTATCAGATCAGCCTGATGAAACTGCAACTCAGTTTCATCAGCGTTACACACCCACATCCATTATGCATACAACTAAGGTAAGAGTAGGTGTAGTAGAAACTTGTGTTAATGGTAGTCTGCAAGTTGTGCAGGTCTCAGACAGCAAGATTCGTTTTCACCTTGAGCCTCCCCTCCCCCACACACCCTTACACTGTACACATGTTTATTGTGTACACAAGATGACAAAAGGCAGCAGTTGTCTAGGTGTGGTCACTGTCAGACACCAGGCTGTATCATTTGCTAAATGGTAGGCTTTATCTCACGGGCTGCTCCATAAACTCTACCTCAGTGATTCCAGCTTGATGGTTACCTTCACTTCATCTCCGTTTTATAAATACAGGAAATGAGCATTGTAGTTGTGCAAATTACGACAGTTTCGGAGCATGACAAGTATACAGAAGCATCATGGTTCTCAGCAATTATTTAGCTTGTCACATGCTAGACAGTTGAAACAGTCACAGTGAGTTCTTAATAACTTTTTTGAATTGTAGCTGTTGTAGCGAACTAGCAACAATGTTCTATTCCCAGCAAATTGACTGAAATATAATGCAATATTACTTGTTAATAAGTGCACCTGAGAAATATTTGCAATTATTAGAGTATATGTTTTGACTTGTATTTGTAAAGTATATATTTTGAAGGAACTATAATGCCATGTGGATTGTCTTTGTTATCAGTATATCAAGCACAACTTTTATCTTGAAATGTTCCCAGCTATTGTTTTGCAGTTGGATATTCCTTCCTTCAGTATCCTCTCACAGCAACTGTTTAAAAGTTAAAGGATAAGTCTGGCGTGAATCTATATTTTTTCTTTTTGTCAACAAATCTCATGACAAGACCCGAACCACTGTTGTGTTAGTCCTCCAGTGATTTTCTGACTTTACGCCTCTGTCTGTAACTCTCAGCCCCAAACTCATTGGTTCCTACTGAAGAATTTTTAAAATGGGTTCAAACCAGCTGGACACTGTACTTTTGAACAAATGCTGAAGAAATTACTGCATTTCTTGGGGACTATTGTCAGTGCTGGATTAATCCACATTTGGTGGTCTAGTGAGTATTTGGCATGGTACAATGGAATAAGCTACGTTGGCCATTGGATACACACACAATACTTGTTAATAGGAGATATTCCTTATTGGTTTGAGTCTCAAGGCAAAATTGTTGCAAATCTGCTGCTAGAATAGTTTTTAATGAACACAAATAAAGCCTTAACGAAAACTCACGGTGAGGTCGCGAGAAAACAAAATCCAAAACACAAAAACATCAGCAAGGCAAGGCAAAGGATAACATGGACATGGACGTGAAGCGAAGACGTGAACGTGAAGAGTAAACGTGAAGTGACGATCCGGCAATCGTAAACAGAAAACAGCTGACTTAAATAGCGTGTGGTGGTAATTAACTTCAACAGAAAACACAGGTGACTTGATGAGGTGGGTGTGGCTAATAAGTGACATGATGCAGAGGCGGCGTGAGAGACAAGACATGGATATAGAATATGACAAAAACAGAACAGAAACCAGAACACAGAACTAGAACAGGCAGAACTGAAACATTACTTTACATATGACGAGGCTGGGAAAAGGCAGAACAGAACAACGACAAGACTACAACATGACAGGACTGAGCTGAAAGAACTATGACAAAACACAGGCAAAAACTAAGACAAAACTAAGACAAATCCAAGACAGAAAACTGAAACACAAATCTAATACAGAACATTGGACAAATACAAGACATGAACAGGACAATGGCAGAAAGGAAACTATGGCAAAACAGAAACTATAGCATAACCGTGACTAGACTGAGAACAAAACCAAAGGCTGAACCAAGACCTGGGTGCAAAACTGTGACAGGTTAAAACTGCCACACCCTTTGGATGCCTCATCTCGAGTGTAGTCGTTGCACTTGGTTGTACACATGAAAAGCTTTTGTGTAAACAATGCTTACTTTCATCCATCAATATACCTGACTGATTACTACATGAATCATACTTCTTAGATTGTCGGCTTCAGAAAGTTACAAAAAAAATGTTGGACATTATTCTATCCAACGTGCACTTCTTTTGAGTCATACTGAGGCCTTTAACATGCTGAATGGTTGTGCTGACTCAGTGTGACTTGAAGACTGGCTAGGTGTTTAAAAAGTTCATCCACATGAGGAAGCTCCACCGAGATGCTTCTCATGGTCCCTGTTGATTTAACAGTGCCTGTTTAAAGTCAGGATTCTCATCATCTGCTGCTTGTACCTGTTGGCTCGGATCGTCCTCTGGCCTGCTCCACCTCCCTCTCAGTATTCTGCTTCTCACTTACACATGTGCTCTGTGTAGGAGAGTCCTCACTAATAGTTTATTTTGTAAGGGGGTGGTCACGGTGGTCTTAACTCCCATCAGCTTTCACATGAACACAGGTGTGTAGAAACAGCATCCTCTTCCTGTTCACATGTGAATATGAGGTGTTGGTTGACATTATTAAGATAAGATAAGATAAGATAAGATAAGATAAGATAAGATAAGCCTTTATTTGTCCCACAGTGGGAAAATCCACAAAAATAATGTTTCCGCCCAATTTCGAACCAGGGACCTTTCGCGTGTTAGGCGAACGTGATAATCACTACACTACAGAAACTGCTTGATGTGTTGAAACTGTCCGCACTGAAGCAATGTAAGTGTGAATTTCCGTTTGGTTTGGGTTAGGGTTAGGGGGTTAAAGTATCCCAAGACTTGTGGAAAACTGTTACTTGATTGTGAGCAGGAAGTCAGATGAGTCTTTCTTTCATGATGGAGTCACGCACAGCTGGACAACATCAGTGATTTGACTTCTATTGTCCTTTAGGTGGTATTTAAAGGTCAAAACCCCCATGTGCATAATCCCAGCCAATCACACCTACACACACATGTTTACATTTAAACAAATGTACACAGCTCAAGAAACCCAGATGGCAGCACATTGCTGAGCGATTTCACACATGCATGCATGAACACACACATTACACACAGCTCGGCCAGACAAGAATGTGAAGTTAAAGGATATACATGTGTTTGAACGCCCCCACAAGTTGAACTGTGAACAGATAGAATTGTGAGCCACACAGGCATCAGCCAAATGAACTCCATTCTGTTAGTGAAGGGGGATAAAATGATTGTATTGTTTGTGCCATAATGAGTGTTTTACAGCAACCAACTTCATTCAGAATTGTAGGTTGGTGCACTGTAATCTGCTGTGCTGCGTGCACCTTGTTGTAATTGTTGGCATCCAGTGACTTAACATGAACAGTCATGCTGAATTACAAGTCTTTAGCTACACATGGAGCTGTAAAAGACATATTTTTTAAAAAACTTGCATTCTTCTCTGTCCAACCCAAAAAAGTAAAGAATGCAAGGTTCAAAATGAACCATCCAGATTTTAGTGGTATTGGTATTAAACTGAAGCCCAAAGTTAGATTTAGCCTGTAAAAGTTGAAATAGATATTGATCTATCAATAGGGAGATAGTGCTAAAAGTCTGTACCTATATGATCTCTATCTGTCTTCCAGATGTCAAAGTTATAAAAAGTTGGAATCTCTCTATTTCTCTTCTCATGGGGCTCTCCTAGAAACGCCCTTGACTGACACACACCAGCTTCACAGGAAAAGACTGACTGGGTTATTGTCTCTCTGTAGTCCCTTTACAAACCCATGGGATAGATGCATCCTGGAATATCTCAAACTGGTGTCATTGTACTTATGTGGACCCGCTATTCATGAGTGAAGTGGTTGATGAATCACTTGAATAGGGATGTTGGGGGCGAAGGGATGAGGGTAGAGGTGTGGTGGCTCAATGGGAGTCGGTGGGTTAAATGAGGGGGAGCTAGATAAATATTTCTATAAAGATAAATAGATAGATAGATAGATAGATAGATAGATAGATAGATAGACAGATAAAGAGATATAATTAGATAGATAGTTGTTTGCCTTTCACAATATCTCTATATCTCTAATTCTCTATAATAACCTTTGTATGTATTTATGTATGTATGTTAGTATGTAGGTCTGTATATAAAAGCATGTGTGCTACATATATACATGTGCAAAGCTGTGACATATTTTGAACTATATTTTGAAGAGGTTGAGGATCATGCTGAAAACTGGAATTAAGTGCTGACAGACATGATACTTCAAGACCTGAATAACTGCCAGACATATATGCAAAGCTCAGCCAAGATATGTATAGCGTTAAACGTCTACATCTATATGCTTTTTGTCCGTGTACCGGACGTCAGAGTTACGCAGGGTTTCTCAGCTTCCTAATTGGCCGGCGGTGCTCCGCCCTCCTACTAGGTAACTTGTTGAGGGTTTCGGGCGGAGCCGAGGAGGGATGCTTTATATTGGGGAGCCTTCCTTCGCGACGAGCTGGGATCCTCTGCGACGGGCTGTGAATTGGTTACCAGGGGGAGTCCGCCGAACAGCGAGCGAACGAAACACCTTTACGGGAAATAAGCCAAAATGCCTTCAAATAAAGATGACGGCGGATGGAAGAAGTTTCTGTGGGACTCTGAGAAAGGAGAGCTGCTGGGTCGAACAGGAGGCAGTTGGTGTGAGTATGTCCGCGAGCCGCCCGGGTGTTCAGGGTAAATTGGTTAGCGCGCGCTCCCGGTTACAAGAGCGCGCGCCGGTCGCCTCGTGTTTCTTGCCACCTGTTTGATTTGACTTTGCTGCATTCAGTAAAAAGCCGTAAAATCGATTCATTATTGCTCCATTGCAACCAATATATCCAGCAAGTTTTATTTGATTGCTATGTCCCCACTTTTGACCCGACATCGAGACCCACATGTGTTCTTGTTAGTTTTATTAAATAGCTTAGTGATGGTTAAAACAAGTGCAGAATATTTGTGGGGTTGCTAGTTCTAGTTCACATTGACTATGCAGGGAGCGCAGACGCTGCGGTGCAGACGATGCAAAGCGAGCAGATGATTGGCTCTCAGTCTTGTCCACTCTGGCTGTTTGTAGTTGGTGAAACGTCAAGTTGTCTTTAGCAGTTTTAGAATGGGCAGTCAACGGGTTAAAAATGCATCATGATCCAAGGTGAGTCAAGGTGAGAGGGCCTGCTCGGAACTGGAGAGAGAACTATCGATCCGTGTCGGACTCCGCTGATCAGATGTCACTGTAATCTAACGAACAATACAACTGATTAACTCGTTCGACCTTTCTTCTCCTGTTTCTCTCGCAGCGGCAGTGCGCATGTCCTTGTTCCTCCTTTCAATGTCACACAGCTCTTCAGTCTAGACACTAACACCTGGGTAGAAATAATGTCACAGTGACACGACGCGTGCTCAGCTCAGATGAGAGCTCAGAGCTGCAGCAGGGGCTCGAGCTCAGTGAGGCTGATGTGTGCAGCTCAGGGGCTCAGATTTGTCCTTTTTGAGGTCATCTGAAAATGCTGATCCGTTTGGGAAGTGTGCCATGCGCAGTGCTGTGCTTGAAGGTTGTGATGAAAGGACACCCCAGGCTGATGAACATTAATGAAGTTTTAAGGACAAGATATTAAATGTTTGCACTCCTGGCTACAGTTTCACTCAGCAATATACCATGAGTGGAATGTTAATTGCCCTCAGGCTGTGGCTGATGTGTAACAGAGATAAGGTGAAATAGATATGTAGGAACGTCAGTTTTACAATGACCAGAGGACATAGGCTTTGATTGTATGTCCTTGGATCTCACAAGCTCAAGTGATGTGTCATGTATTAATTGGTTAATACTGTGACCTTTTGACATTGCTTCATGCAGCAAAAAGACTGACTGGATAAATGTATAGCTTGTTGACTGCAAGGTTAACTGAAGCTGTTCTTTATTTATTGCTTTGCACAGCAGATAATAGTACTATAATGCTTTATTGCCTGTAATTCTGCAACATCTTCATGCTAAAAATGTGCTATAATGAGGAGCACCCCGAGGAATTACAACTTGGTATTACACAGGCTTCACAACCGAATTCCTGTAAATCTGTACAGACAATGACTGCCACTGTTGGACTGTTTTATTCTGAATGCTGGCTTTGTTGTTCCTTACAACCATAGTGGAGACACAAGCTCTGTTAGCAGATTTGCGTGACAGATGTCCTTGCAGCTGAAACGGCATGACGAAAGACTACTTCATGTTGAAGAGACTAATGTGGATGACTCGACTTAGGACAGTGTGCTTGTAGTCACACAAGTCAAGTTGTCGATTTGGGATCATTATATCGTAAAGCATTTAATCCAATAAACAGTGATTAATTGAATGTAATTGGCAGTCTTGTCCCAGACAACATTTAACTTGAACTATATGAAGTATTAAATTGCCTTGGATGTTTTCACATGTTTTTTCAAGAGAAAAAGATTTAATAAAGAATCATTACAAATTCACCGCCCGAAAAAGGTTGGTATTCAGTGAAGGCCCCGTTTGCAGCAGTTATAACCTTGAGTCTGTATCTACTTTGCTTATCTGCGCACTGCAGTCTACAGAACTAGGGCTGTCACAATCTTGAGGTTTTAGTTGTCCAGTAACTGTCATACAAATAGTTGCAATTAACAATGGTGGCACTAACTCTCCACTCAGGTGCCATTAAACCATATCAGAAGAAAGGGGGGAGCAACAAGATGACATACTTGAAGGAGCACCAGTCAAGCCTCAAACGGTGGAGATAGTAATGGAATTATGACATTTCTGTTCAATTATAACAATTATGCAAAATGATTTCCGAACAGACAACTGTGTAATATTTGACCTAGGCACAACTAGTCAAGCTCTGTCAAGTTATTAGTGGACTGTGTGTGAAAATGGCCTTTTTCAAGGACCTGGATTTAGGTCTGGACCATGGTCATTCCTGGAATAAACATTAAGGTCGAAGCTGTACCTTTTGTAGCTTTGGCTTTATGTTTAGCTTAGTTCTTTTGCAGACTGTTGGAGGTTCTGCTTTGTATTTTGCTGCATTCTTTTGACCCTCTTTCTTCACCAGCCTTCATGTAATGCTGCAGAGCAACACCCCCACAACATGGTGTCTCCTACATGCCTTCTGGCCAACACAAGTTGAGATGTCATGTGAGGCTTTTCCTTTCAACCTTAGCTTTCTCTTTGCCATACAGCTGTGATGGTGATGGAGCACATGCTACTGTATAGCAGTTGCTGTGCAGTCTAGTAGGACATAGGGGATCTCCAACTTTTTACGTGACTTCTAACTCAAGTGATTGTGTCAATGGTGACTAGACAAAAAGGGGTGAATATTTAGGCAATTGTATGAGGTCAATTGTTTGTTTTACATTTGCTTTTACTTTGATGTGAGAGTTTTTGTTCAGTTTAAGAACAAAACTGTCACAGTGTCATGTGTTACTGTTAACAGTTGTTGATCTTGTAAAGTTACCTGTTACTGCTGAATGAACACCTTAGTCTTAATTTCCATCTTGACAGTTCCGAACAGTATCTGTTTTTTGCTTACTACCAGATACTAATTTGGCACTTTTGGCCTGGCCATGACTCATTTCCTCTATTTTTTTTCTCCAAAGACTCTCATGGTAGTTAAAAAAAAGCGTTCTATTTTATCTTCTATCTCTCTCTGTCCAACCGTACTGACACATTCGTTCTTTTTTCCTCTTCAGTCAAAATTCTGTTATTCTACATCATTTTCTATGGATGCCTGGCTGGGATCTTCATCGGAACCATCCAAGCCTTGCTGCTCACCCTGAGCAACTACAAGCCCACCTGGCAGGACAGAGTCGCACCCCCAGGTAAGAAGGGACACCTACTTCCTGTCTGTCAGTTGGCATGCGAGCCTGCCTCTAAGTCTAAAGGTCATCTCTAGACACTCAGAGGCAGATTAAAAACATCACTTGGTCAGATACGGTTCGATAAATAAAATGGCAAATGATGTCATGAAGGTGATCTAAATTAAACTTAGCCTTCCTGAATTGGTCTGTGGGATGAGTTTTTGTTATTTCAGATGAGCTATGACAGCTTAGTCAGTGGATGAGAGGCTGTCTTCTCAGTGACCTTGTTGGCTTGACAAGATTGTTTTTCATGACCGTCTCAAGGCGAATGCATGTGTAATACATTATGGTCAGGTGACTGAGTGGAGTGAGTAGTGCTATGTTACCTGTGGTCACGGGTAGCATGACTCCATTTTGTTTTGGAAATGAACTCTTCATAGATCTTCATATCATGGTCCCAAACCTCAGCCTGGTTTCCATGGAGGAGAAGGCCAGCTGGGGTTTACCAGGTCAAACCGAGCATATGTAGAATACAGTTGAGGATGTGTCAGAGTTTCACTGTAAACGAGGTGAAGGTAAACAGAGTTGTGTCACAGGGAAATCTGTCAGTGGTCAGTTCTCTAGGTCAGCTGATTAGAATTGACACAGTGTTCACATGCAGCTAATAGATTAAGTTAAAACAACCAGATCAGGAGTCAACAGAAGCTCCTTAATGTGTGGTGTTATTTGGCTAAAGGGCTAGTTTGATATTTAAGGAGCCACTTATTTGAGTCACTATATCTCATTTTCATCCAGTATAGGACACTGCAGGTCCAGACCATATTCAGCCTATTCAGCTAATCTTAGCACAAAGACTGGAAAAAGGACGAAACAGTATCTGTGTCCAGGATGCAAAGACATGACATTGATATCGATCGTCTCGTCTGAATCTGCAGAAGCTGGCAAAAACATAGTCAGTGTTCCTGAATGTGTCACAGTGACTTTGGGACATCTAAACTCAAATATTTCATTTTCAGACTTTCGAAGCTTGTGTAATTGTCTGCTCATATTCATGATATGAGACTTTTACTTATTATGACTTTTTATGCACTTCATTAGGATCAGGACGTGCATGTTTAATATAGCAATACTGTTGATAACAAGTGGCTGATCTGTGATCCCCTGCAGGCCTTACACACACCCCACGATCAGACAAATCTGAAGTGTCCTTTAACCTCAATGACGTGGAGACCTACCTGCCTTACACAAAGGCCTTGAAGGACTTCCTGGCCAAGTATGATGATGAAAAACAGAAGGACCAGATGAAGTACGAGGACTGTGGAGGTAGGTGGCATCTCATTGGATCTTCCCCATATCCCTTCTGAAAGTCCCAGAGCTGAATCCCTGTCTCTAGAAAGCAAAGATAAGATAAGCCTTTATTCGTCCCACAGTGGGGAAATTCACAACAATAGAACAATAGAGCTCCAGCCATGATGACGCAGTTTGAGGTGCGTTATGACACAACATGGTTTGAAACACAGAATCCAAGAGGCCATGTTTTTATGGCTGCATCATGAACAGGAAAGGCAGATATTTTAGATGTCTTGTGCATCATTTGATACCCCCTTGCCCAAAACTCCTGACAATTTGGTATTTTGGATGAGCTCTAATCTTAGAATCTTAGTGTCGGATCTCGCATATGACGATGGTGTGTGTGCTTAAGCAGTTTGTTAAATGTCTTCGTTTTAACTTTCATCCATGCTAAGTAACTTTAGCTCGTAAGCTAACCTGGTCAGATAAAACATACTATTTGTATTTTCACTGTCTCAAACTCAATCGCGTTGCTGTGACATAACAATTAGGATGTCCTCGTCCTCTCCCTTCCTCCCAGGACGCGTCTTTTTTCCCCCTCGGAAAGTCGCAAAATTGCATTGCACTTGATATGTATAGTCAGGCGCGTCAAAATTCGTGTCATATATTTGCGTCGTTCCCGGTGTGTAAGGACCTTAAAGCTGATAGTGGACAGAATGTAAGAATACTGTTTCTCTCACACCCCATCATCATTTGAATATAGGTGTTAGAGAAGATTCCAGGTTTAGCAGGCTGGACTTTCAGACACTGTTAACCAGTCCTAATCCAAGTTGAACTTTGATTCTCCTCTCCAGAGGACCCTGCAGAGTACAAGAACCGGGGTGACTTGGAGAGCGAAGTGGGCGTCAGGAAGGCCTGTCGCTTCCCCAGGACCGCACTGGGACCCTGCTCTGGCATTGAAGACCGCGAGTTTGGCTTCAAGGAGGGCAAGCCCTGCCTGATTGTAAAGCTCAACAGGATTGTCAACTTCCGTCCAAAGGTAATTGGCAATTGGTGAATGAATCCATCCTGAGGAGAGCTACTCACTACAATGTAATCTCAAGCCCCCTTCTCGATTTCCACCTGTTATTCATCTGTCTTTCCCTGGATACATTATCTTGATCATGACATCTGATCACAGACCTCAGCTTGCATTGTGATCAGATCTTAATTATCAAATTAGTCTGGCAGACTTGACAGCTGATATGGTGTGTCTCAGGTCAGGGGAAGTAATCCAGGATACCCTCAAGGCAAGGGTCACATGACAGACGGATGAAGGTGACCAAAGTCTATCCTATACGTAATTTAAACTTTAAGTCATTAGAGCCAGTGAAAAAGCAGCTTGGCAATAGTGCTAGCCCAGCTACCTCACCAGTCCTGTGACCCTCATCTTGCACCTTGTAGCAGTGATACATGGCCTTGACTAATTCTCTACAGCTTGAAATGACATTTGCGTCTTGTCAACATTTTAACTTGTCCCCTTGTTCAGCCTCCTACCACCAATGGAAGTATCCCTGAAGAGGCTCAACCCAAAGTGCAGCCCAATGTCATCCCTCTCTACTGCACCAACAAGGTACACGCGTTTTCTTTTGTTTGTTTGGATTATGTTTTTGCCGGCATTTGTTTGTCTGTTTGTTTGTTTGTTTGTTTGCCTGTCTGTTTGTTTGCAACATAACTCAAAAAGTTATGGACAGATTTTAATGAAATTGATGAAAGGAAAGGACAGGAAATGTCCTTTCTGAGACAAGGAACAAATGATTAAATTTTGGAGGTGATTCGGAAAACCGCCATTACGGAAATGTGGATTTTCGGGTATAACTATTAAACTAAAAACGATATCGATGTGATTCCAGTTGCTAAGGGTCTGTTTTTATGGTCCAGGAACCCATTGAAATAGATCAAAGGTAGGACTAATATTTTGGGGTGTAAGTCACAGTAAGCTGGGGGAACTGTGCTGCTTGGCGGAGGTCTGCGCTCTCCGAATGCTTTTCTAGTTTTAGATATTTTAGCAGTACAAATGTGTGATTTTCTTGCGTTCTTAAAATAAATTTAGCATTTAATAAATCTGTCCCAGTTCTTTGAAACATTTGTGCATGCTCTGCAGTTTTGTCATGCCATATATTTGTATTCTTTCCTCCTTCCAGAAAGAGGAAGATGCTGGTAAAATTGGGGAAATTAAGTACTACGGTATCGGCGGCGGCTTCCCCCTGCAGTATTACCCCTACTACGGCAAGCTGCTGCACCCTCAGTACTTGCAGCCGCTGGTGGCGCTACAGTTCACCAACCTGACCCTGAACACTGAGTTGCGCATTGAGTGCAAAGTGTTTGGAGACAACATCGACTACAGCGAAAAGGACCGTTACCAGGGACGCTTTGACATCAAGATCCAGGTTAACAGTTTATGACCATCATCAGGACCATAGCACTTTCCCTGACCGCCCCTTCCTCCTATGCGCCCTTTGTCCTTAACTAAATACCAATCTAATGTAGGAGATGATAAGTGAGGGCGTTAGGCTGTAGCGGTCAAGTCAATCACAACTAGTCTTGAATGAATATTTGAAAGAATAAACCTGATAGGGGACCGATGTGTAATCTGTCTGCTTTCATCACTAGCTTCTACACTTCTGTCTAGAGTTAGAATGTAATTTAGAGGAAAATTAGCAATAGGTCTGATAAAAAAAATATTTATTCTGCTGTAAATGAGACTTTTCCACAAGCCATGGGACATTGTTCATCGATGACTGTAACGTTTAATTCCATCTCTAAAGTATAGCGAGCTGTGTTTGTCCCCTCTGCATAGCGCTGCCTTGTGTGGTTTCAGTAGATATTTTTGGAGTGTGAAGTAGTCGCAAAAATCTGGTCCTTCCAAACCACACTCTTCTTCGTTTTCTTCTGTGAGTAAGCTTTAGCAGTTCGAACCACGTGTGTGTCAGACATGAACACACACTGTCACTTAATGATGGAAATTGTTTGACATTGTACACTCTTCTGATCCGTGTAAGGAAACGGCTGCACTCCAGGGAATTTCTTTCCTCTTTTTATTTGTCTTTTACATCTGATTACGGGAGACTCGTTATACTTTGCCTTTTTTTGTCCTTTGTTAAATCACTAAAATGTATGAAGGGATTTTATTACTTGGTTTCATGTCTTTCACTTTTGATTTTTGCCTTGAATGTAGTAGAGTTGTGTGTCCAGCCTGTTAGACACTGGCCTGCTGTAACGGTGCTAACTGGAGTTTTCAAGAAGGATTTTTTTTTTTGTTCATTTGTTTGTTTTGCGGGATTCATCACAACATTGTGGTGGAACTCTCTGAATGTTTCAGCCATTAAACATGGAAGGATTTTATATTTATGCAGTTGTACATTTTGTTTCTTTGCAGAATGGTGTAATGTATAAATGCAATACCAAAGTGATGAGTTGAACAGAGTCTTTATCAAAAGCAATGCAGTACTTTTTTTTTGTTTTTTTTGGATCTCATGTTAAGTGCTAAAGTCAATGTCTCGCCTTGCAATCTTTCAGTAGTCTTGATTTATGTTTTGGCCATGAATGTAGTTAAGTGTAGAATGAGCAGGTAACAGGCAGTTTAATTCCAGAATGACCTGATGTTCATGCATTTAAAAAAAGAGTTCTTATAGAGCTCAGTGGCTTTAGATGACTCATGATGTCAGCTTTATAATTCCATAAGATCTCATGTTGATGTAGAACACTCGACTTGAACTTTACCAACAGTTCTTTCCATCAGTTTATCCACCTTTGTCATTTAATCAAAGATAGAAACAAATAAAATCTTAATGGATCTTTCTACTGTGTTTTCTTTTTCTGTCACATTCTGACATTCACTAATGCAGATCCTGAACCACAACATCTGACCCCAAAGTGTTTAAGGCCTTTTCACAGCATGCACTGAGAAGGAAAAAGCTCGGGCTGTCTGACATCCTTCCCATTTACTGTTAAATGTTCTATTTGAGTGAGTTATGAGTGTGGACATTTGATTAATTCCTACAGTGGAACAAAAAAGCTGTCCACGATTTCTACTTGATATTCTGCTAGCAATCCCACAATGCAATGCATTCTATTAACTGTTACAGGCATGTACTGGCAATTTTCATAGACAAATATTTCAACCACAATGAAGCCACTGATGTTAGTGCTCAGCTGAGTAAATATGAAACACGTGCTGATCATAAATCTATTTTCAGTTTCAGTTAATTATTACACACCTGATCTAAGTTGAACCAGAAATCCTCCCAAGACTCAGATGGCTATACCACAGTATCACAAATGTTAATACTGAAGCTGTATTCATTTAATTGGCAGATGGAAACCATGAACATGGAAATTGAAGGTCAGGACAGTGCTGAAAAATTAGCTACCTGTATTACATAGTCATCAGATATTGAATATGTAACAAAAATGTAATAGTGAATTTCCCCTGTGGGGAATCGATAAAGATTATTTAAAACTTACTCAAGTGAATTTACTGGTAAGCTCGAAGTAGTGCTGCAGTTCAAGTCTGTTAATTTGTCAATAAAAGCACAGGTTTTTTGTGTGTTGGAAGTTAAAACATTATTTGTATAGCAAAAATGTTTTCTTTCTGTCTATCTTATTAATCATCTTATGGCCCCTCAAATTTATCCTGGTGCCCTCCTACACCTAATTGGGCATCCCTAATACAGATTATCTATCCTGGATTTAATTATTTAACTATGATAAAGAGCTGACACATAATATACAGTATATGCACATTGTGCATTGTGAAAACAACATTTTCTGGATCTTTTAAGCGACTTCAGGAGTCGGGCATTTAAAGATGCAACTCAGTAAAACTCAGTTGGGAACTTAAGCAATAAGCTGGGAAGAATTTTTAGAACTGGGAGGTGCTGTTGCAAATGTACCCAAGTCAAGACGTTCCAGAATGAAACTCTGGTCAACATAGTACTGTGTCTGAGTCTAACTGTATATAGCCTTTTCTCTAATTGACCCAGGGACAAATAGAGACTCGTGCAGAAGCAGTAACATAAATGAATATCAATGTACTATATTCTTATTTTGTCTTTCTTCTTCTCTTTAAACTTTAAACTCTTTAAACTCACTGGCCTTTTTCATGTTTGACTTCAGAATGAATGGACTGTTGTTGGCTCAGGGAGAGGAGCAGGGTGACTGGAGGACTCCTGTTACCATTCAGCTCACAGTGTGTGAGCAGGAGGAAGCTGCTGGATCAGTTGCAGACACATGGCTCTGTAATTACAGGAGGTAGCCACTGTGTAACAGGTAACAGAGGGATGTTGTTTCAGGCACCACCAGAGAGCAGGTATTAAGTCACCAGGGGCCAACACAGCCAACCAATCAGCAGCCGCTTAATAGACTAGGTTCTTTCTATTACCTCCACCCAGGGACTCATGTTCAGACTCTCTTATTTTTTGTTTCTTAACAAGATCGCAATACTAAATTTGAACACAATGACCACTTTTTAACTTTTTTTAAAGCTTTTTCTAGAGCCCTCTGTTACTCTTGTTCTTCATCAACAGACAGAGTTTCAATGAACTGGAGTGAACTTTCAACTTAAGTTAGGCCACGGCTCAAGAGACAAGTGATTAAATTAGATGCCTTATGGACTTTGTGAGATGGGACATTTTTAGTGAACAGATAAATAATGCAAAACAGAGAAAACAGCAGCAAAACAGAGAAAAAAAGAAAGTGCTCTCCCTTTCCATAGCAAGTTTGACAGATCAAAAAATAAGATAGAAATGAAAAAATTAAATGTATTCCTGATTATAAACACTATATTTGTTAAAGAATGAACTTTGTGACTGTCACACATGCTTTAAAATTGAGGTAGATTTTTTTTCAGGACATGTTTAATTTTAATATTGGATGAAATATGAGTGAAGCAATTCATATATGGTACCAAACTGGCTAAATGCTGTAGACCTTTTCTTCTTTAGATTCAATACATTGTCCAGTGTTGTACGGGTTGCTTGGTATTAAAGTACATTTTTAATCTGATCACTAACAGATCTGATTAATATAGCAGCACATGTTAAGTTACATTGCTGGTTTTTACAGCAAGGGTCTCTGGATTTGCTGTAACAATCATATGATATGTAAGAACTATGATAGATGGATTAGAGAATATTAAAAATATTAAAAGCAGTGTCTCATTGTTTAGAGCCAAGTTAATTAGCTGGCAAATACAAAGAAATCTACCACTTGTCAGTACTTTTGTAGTGTATTGGTGATTCACACTGAATAGGACTGTTACTGCAGGAACACTTGACACCTGATAGAAACCTGACCACTTTACCTGTACAAGAGCAGTCTGACATCATGTGTTGTACAGGCTTCAACACCCTCTGTCATGTTTAAAATATGAAACAACAAGCAAAAAGAATTTAACATAAACAATAGAAGAAATTTCAGGAAGAGCATAACAGAGGAGATGCTTGCTTCCAGTAAAGAGGGCATGTAAAATGTCATATATACAGATTGGACAACAATAATATCACTAATAACATAATAATAACACTGACAATTTTAGGTAAATGTATAAAAGTGTAAACATATATGAAAACTAGAAAAGCACTCGGAGAGCGCAGACCTCCGCCAAGCAGCACAGTTCCCCCAGCTTATTGTGACTTACACCCCAAAATATTAGTTATTATAATATTATATAGTTAGTTATTATATAATATATAATATTATTATATTTCAGTGGATTCCTGGACCATAAAAACAAACCCTTAGCAACTGGAACCACATTGATATCATTTTTTGTTTAATAGTTATACCTGAAAATCCACATTTCCATAATGGCGGTTTCCGGATCACCTCCAAAATTTAATCATTTGTTCCTTGTCCCAGAAAGGACATTCTCAGATAATGTCATCAAAATCTGTCCATAACTTTTTGAGTTATTTTGAGAAGATATCAAGTAACTTCCAGGTGATGGGACTTTTAAAAGCCAAAAATCTGTGTGGCGCACTAAACATTCAGAAGGCTTACAGAGCTGCATAAATGAAATGCAATATTGGGATGTACTAGAAAGATTTTGTGGGCTCAGACGTATGTATGCTGTCACACACACACATATAAAAGTCTTCAACCATCCATGACCCTGAAGAGAATGAAAAAAATGGATGGATGGGTAAGTCCTTCAGGAGGACTGTTTGGAGGACTTCTGTAAAGATGAAGATAGTGTGGGCCGAGAGGAAGAGAGAGACACGCACACTCAGGGGAGTCTGTTCACAGGGCTTCTGATAACAGTAATAGAGAAGTGAGATAGCATCACACTGTCAGGGCACAGAGTTTCCACTGAACACTGAGGGACACAGTTCATGTGAAGCACTAAACATAACCTCCTTGGTGGAGGTAATAATGACTTGCATCCCATCCACTAAATGAATGTTGTCTCTCCACCTCAGCTCTTCCCTGACACATAATTATCACTTCTAAACACACTCGAACACAAGAGGGCAGCAGTGCTGCATGTGTAGAAAAGATCTCCATCTCCAGCAGGAAGGATTTTTAAGCCAAGAAAAAACATAACAAATTCAGTCATTAATTTGCTGTGGATCATGTGTAGCATGTCTGCTGTTAGTTGCTGTTATGTTATTGTAATTGAGCAGTCAGTTAGAATCAGAAAATAATAATCATCATCTGACTGCGTCATATTTAGAAGTATTGGTGACAGGTGGACTTATAAATCTCACTAAGCCACTTTAGATTCCACTTGTACTTTTTAAAAAATAGTTTTTCTTACAGTTTTTTTTAAATTTTGTATACTTTATACTTCTACCTGATTGTATGCTTGTGTTGCTGCAACACCCGAATTTCCCCTATGGGGGATCAATAAAGAATTATCTTATCTTATCTTATCTTATCTTAAATATCAGCAGACTGAGATAAATGCAGGATGTCACTAATTCTAAATCTGAAACTTCAGTGTTCTGGTATTTCCACTTGAGGACAAACAGATGAGGCACCATAAGTTTGGTTTCCATGTGAGGCAAAACTGTCTCATGTGTGGAGGTGAACTGTTCTGACCTGGGGTGCAGTACTTATCTGAAGCTGAGAAAGGAGGAGAGGTGGCGGAGGCAGGAGCCAGCATGACTCACTGCTCCTGTGGGGAGGCATGCAGAGCTGCTACTGAGGCAGCAATGCCATTTAATTGGCGTATGGAATCAGCACTGACTGTCAGCAGCTTGTTAACACATGGGCAGCACTGGGAATTGATAGTGCATTGATGTCACAGCTTGATCTGAACCTCCAGCATTCACCTTTGTAATCCTCTAGTTTAGATACAGCATTTCATTCACAGTGTTATTTGTACCTGGTAGAATAGCTGGGGATATCACACATTTATAGTTTATCTAGGTGCATCAATTATTGTTCTTATTGTTCTGTGATTCACTGAGCAGTGCAACCTGGGAGTCATTGGAGACAACAAACCAAATCAGAGCAGCTTAGCAATTATAAATGCACATGGGGCCAGTGATTATCTATGGATGACCTCCAGTGTCATGAAATGAGTGTTGCAGCCTGGAGACCAGCTGATCTGATCCCTGCAGGAGAGACTCACTGAGGCTGCAGACAGATCAGCTCACCAGCATTCATCACATATGTGACAAAATGCATGAAGTACAAGGTGTGTTTTTTTTTTTAAGTAAATAAAATGTCCTGTCCTAAATCCTGTTCCCAGTCTGTTCTTTTCATTACAAGACATTTTCTATTTTCCAAAAAAAAAAAAAAAACTCTTATTCTGTCCTCTAGATCTCTGTGGAAACTCAGTGATGTTTACCACCTACCCCATACATGTGAATAAATGGCTGTGTGTTCAAGCTAAAATAGTGTGCTTGTTAAATACTGAAAACCCTGAAAGAATGACTGATATTAAACGAATACTGACACTATAGATTTGAGATAATATGAAACACACACTGTAACTAGAAAAGCACTCGGAGAGCGCAGATCTCCATCAAGCAGCACAGTCCCCCCAGCTTATTTTGAGTTACACCCCAAAATATTAGTCCTACATTTGACTTATCTATTTCTATTTTGGAATGGCATTGATATCATATTTAGTTTAAAACCCCTTGAGCCCGAGGTTCCCCCAATTGGGAGCGTAAGACAAAGAAATAGTGTGAAGCAATGCACTTATCATGAGAGAATATAGTACTGCTGCACATCAAATTAAACAGCAGAACCTGGGCTACAAGAATATATAAGCCATTTTTACATGCACCAAACACAGCTCAAACGCCAGCTAAATGAATGATCAAATATAGAAATTAATATAGCGCCACCTAGTCAACCCACTCGCCATATTTCTGGCTATAGCGCTGTGGTACTTTATGCAAAACGGACAAACAACCCCTCAAACGAAAGCACAGTCCACAGTTTCAAACCATATCCATCAAAGCTCTCTAAAACCAAAGCAACAGCCACAAACAACAGCAAAAACCGAAATCGCTTTGTCAAACTATAGTCGTAAAATTTCTCTTACCTTAGCTGTTTCGCCATGATAAGTTTGTTTATTGGTAAATCCACACCGGAAACAATTAGCGCTACTTCCTTAGCCACAATGCAAACAACCCGGATGTCTCTGGGAGGCTTCGTTTACCTACGGGGGGGCCACGGGATTGACTGGGGCGCAAGCGGCGCAAGGCAAGCTGGCGCACGGGTTGCCTTCTGGGGCTTCTAATTGGCTAACGATGCTGTCAATCTCACGATGACACGTCCCAAGATGTGACCTGGCCTGCACTGTCTGCACTAAAACCTCTCTAATCTTGTTCTGCTTCACTTTATCAGAGTCACACTTTGCAGAGACAATGCTCACATATTGTGCTATGATTTGATAGAAGTTTAGAGCTGCAGCTGGATCATTTCAAAGGCATTATTATCCTAAATTATCCTGCTTTTTTTTTTCAGGCAAACCTGAAATTTTTCATTTGTGCTGTGTGCCATCTTCATTTACTCTTACCCAGTAACATATATACTGATATTTACACATCTGAACAAAACTTAGAAGTGTTCCCTTTATTATGACACAAGAATTATTCAAATAGACCTTGTGGTCGCAGAGATACACTCATTTTATTATGGTTATGTAATTTTCGAGCAGAGGCCTGAAAAATAGCTTTGGGCTCAAATGTGACTTCTGAATAGGAGATGTCAATTCAGTTTAATGGCAACCACCTCAAATCTAACACAGATTTCCTCCCTTCACTCCTTTGGAAAATCAAGCGACTGATGAAATTTCCATGCAGGCTGGATTCTGGGATTAAACATCAACAGTTTGAGACCAGAGCATAATAAACTTTACAACACAGTTTGTCAGACAAAGTTTGTCTCTGTCTTTAGACTTGAGAGTTTTTGATGTACTCAAAATTTATTTAAAAAGATATTTGGGCTGTGTTCGCTCTGTCTTAAGCATCAACAGCTTAACTCTAATCTCATTTACAGCAGCTAATTTGACTCTGCTGTGTGGCTCCAACTTCACCGACACACACTCAACGTGAAGACACGTCGCTCAAACATCACACCAACCAATGTCTTGTTAATATCAATGTGATGTCTTTCTTGTTGAAACAGGCCAGAGAGGTCAGTCTGCCTTAAGTGTTAGAAAGAAAGGAGGTATCAATTTTCCAGGTTGCACTCATAGAGGAGCAATCTGAAAGTCAGGTGATGATTTTTATGGAAAGAAAATGATGCAATTTGGCATGTTAAGTTTGTACACTTCAATTTATTTAATTCCATTGAATTATTAGACACAAAAGAGTCTAAGTCAGAGCATGGCAGGTCAACTAAACATGGGAAAAATGTCATATTTGATCAGTGGGAAGCAAATAATTCAACATATTTGATTAATAAAGATTCCAATAATAAGGGTGTATAAAATGATGAGCTCTAGAACATTTCTATTTGATATTTAAAAAAAAACCTAGAAATCAAAGAGATTGCTACATCTCACTTACAATATAACATCTGCCCTCCAACCTGACACAAAAGTTCTTGCATATAACATGTTACTGCACTTTATATATATTCATTTTGGCATTGGTATTTAGACAGATACCCATAAAACCAAACAAAATAACACATAATGGAGAGAACTACAAATGCTACACTTGTAAACAGAATGCAAAAAAGACGATTAAGTTTAAGCAGCCTAAAGGACTTGTCTAAATTGTTTTGCTGACATTGCAGAAAATGAGATGAAGAAGAATCCGAGGGCCGACAAATATAACCCCCTGTGATGTATTCTCTGCTTGTGGCCTGTGACACTGTGTTTGCACCTCTAGCTAATCAGCTGATCTCACTTTCACAGCAGGCAGGGTTCCCAGAGCTCCCAGCTGTCACACTGAGCTCACAGTCTAGGGGGGCTGAGGGAAGCAGTGGAAGCAGAGCTTAGATTAGCTGAGGCTTCCGGGAGATTGTTCTGCTCCTCTCTAAGAGCTGGAGGTGGAGTCCGATGTTTCACTTTAGCTGTGCACACACTAAGAGGATTTGCTCAGACTGGAAGGGATAAAAAAGGAGGTGGCTCAGACCCTGGATCAGTCCTGTTTATCTATGCAGTGATACTTAACATTACATATAGCATAATAAAAAGATATACTTGTCAATGCTCATACATCCTTATACCAAAATTAATTATGCACATGGAATTATTAGAACTAACATTAGCACTACTTTGTATTTGTATTGCTATTGTATTGTATTGTATATTGTATTGTATATTGTATTATATATTGTATTGTTTCTTCTGCACACTAGTTGAGTATACCTGAAGCACTGTCTTGTCTCAGTCATATGTGCTGACATTGGTATTAGGGTGTCTGTTATGTGTAAAGCAGCCTCCCTCTCCACGATCATCATCCTACTGGACCTGGACCACCCAAGCTTGTGTGCTATGTTCTGTTTACTGCCAATCAGATTACTTCTGCCTCACTACAAGCAGGGGCAAGCTCCCAATCTGCACTGTTCTTTTGTCCTGGCTCTGCAATGGAGCTCCTCATTGTCATCAGGACAGCAGGAACAACACACATTTTTTGGTCACAGACTGAAAACTCAGTATAAACTAGAATAGAAAATAGAAAATCGAAAAATAAACACAATAAATTAAGCAATAGAGCTAACAGAAATTTGAATCAAAAATAGGCATGTAAATGCATATGTGTATGTGTGTACCTGAGTGTGTGTGTACATAGCAGTAGCAGCAGTAGATATGGTAATGCTAATGGTAGAGTGCAAATAGTAATACAATATAATAAAACAATATAATATAGCATATAGTATTAGTATAATATAGCATATACAGTGTATAACATCCAAGTGCATAAGAGACATATAATAATATAGTATTGTAATGGGATTCATACGACACTCTACTACATATAATAATATAATAGTGGTAAAATACTACTACTAATAATAATATGCATTATAATAATAATATAGTATACTACACTGTGCTATATAACATCAACAACAGCAGTGACAGAAATAATAGTAATAGTAATAATGACAATAATAATATTAATAACAAATATAGTAATATATAAGTGTAATACAAGTGCAATATATGCTACACACAACCAAATATAATAATATTAATATTAGTAATATACTAAAAATAATATGTAATGGTAATATGTGGTATAATAATAGTATAGTATAGTAAACTGTTATTAATAATAGTAATATTAATAACAACAGTAATAATAGTGATTTACATTCTATATGGTACACACAATATATATATTGCACAATGTGGTATTGCACACACATTGACAGTCCAGTTATATTGCCCAGGATGGGGTTATATTGCACATGAGTTAAGAGTTCAGTTTATTATAAAAACCTGGGAAAACCATTTTCAGTAAACACTAGTTCATTTTCAAATCCAAACTCTGATGATATACTGACACAAATGATGATGATTGTCAAGTACTATAGTTTTAAGACAGAAAATGATTCTTTCCTTCCTCCTCCCCCTCTTCCTCCACCTCCTACTCAGCCTCCCCTATCGTCTGCTGGGAGGTGGTGCAGAGTGTATGAACAGAAAGAACTCCTCCACAGCAGGGGAGGATCTTGTCCATAGAAAAGCATGATTGTTGTTTGCTCCTGTGACTTCTGTTAGTAGACAGATATTAACTTTCACAGCAGGATCTATATATCTGAACATGAGTTTTCAGCTCTCCTGCCAGTCTCGTGTTTGATGTGAAGGAGGAAGTGCAAACAAGGAGCAATATGGGATTAATTCAAAGCTCAGCCTGACTTCTCCTCACTGCCTGACCTGCTCATCGTCATCATTCACATTCAGGTAAACTAAGTTGACACAGAAGATAGTGATTGTTGATAATGTTACAGTGTAATTGTAAGAAAAAGTGACTCTGAAGTCTTGAGCTTAACAAGTCATTCCAGGTTGAAAATCTAATTTTAGCCCATGTAATCTGGGAGAGAAGGATTTGAGTTAACAGTGCTAAAGAAGAGACATGCTGAGCTTATAAGACCAAACACAAACAAGCTGTTTTACAGTTTGTGTAGAAAACCAGCAGGAATAATACTAAATCTTCATTTGACAGGTATGAATGCAGCTGACTGTATGTGATTATTGAGAATAAGATTTCATACCTCATTTACAAGGAACCAAGTCAGCAGCATTGACACTTATTTAAAGACAGGACAGAACATGTGTTACATGTTAACTAAATAAAATGTAAAAGCATTAAGGCAAAAACATGAAAACTTCAAAACCAGTAGTTACCAATGTAGTGCTCTGCTCAAAGGAAGCACTGAACCTCTGGTTACAAGCTCAGTTCTCTCATACGCTAGAATCATAAGCCAGCTTCTTCTTTACATTTACTGCCTCTGTGAGGAGCTTAATGTGTGTCTTTCTGCACAGCATCTACTTCTTGTGTACTTTTAGCTCAATGTATATTCTTTGTATGAATGCATGTCTCCTAGGTGATGACTAATGTAATGTAATGACACTGGAGTAAATAGGAAGATGCATTTTAATATATTTTTTTAAACTAAGTGGTCGTTCTGATGACCACAATACTACGCACTGAAGTGAGTTTACACTCTACAATTAAAAAATCACTGATGATATTCCAAGTTTTTTTTACTCAGCATATTAAATCTGACCTCTTTTTACCCAAAATGTACACAGTGATGATCTTAGATTGAACTTGAGTCCGGTACAACCTACCAATTCAAATATCCTTTTTAAAATACAAATCCCTGGTATATGATCAACAGGTGTTATATTGTCCATCATTTTCTGCCCAGCATGTGTATCTGCTGAAAAACAAGTAAGATCATTTTGATCTCGCTAAGGTAAACACGCACGATGCACTTTGGAAGGAGCAGCGTTGGCCCTGCGCCGTCCAGCCTCGGCAACCAGAGCACAAAGGAGGACATGAAGAGCAGGAGCAGGTGAGCTGTACACCGGTAATCACATCCCAGAATTGTTAGGCATGCTGAATGAATTACACCTTGGATACCCATGGATACACAGTCAAATACCAGTCAATATTCAAAAACATATTAAGGTTTCACGCTTAGTACGTTGCTGTAGTAACCAGAAAGATTTAGCTGAAGCTGAAAAAGAACATTATTTCACTGAATGATGAATGTAATATAGACTGCTTCAGCTCACATCATTTTGCTGTTACTAAAAGTAAATTAAATTTGAAATATAAGTTCAATTGCTTCATTTGGGTGCAGACAGGCATGTTTTCCTAAACCTTGTAAGCCTGTTGTATATTTGCATTAATTTTTTGATTACTAGTGACAGCCCCAAACACTGACAGCGGGAAATAAGCATGCACAGTAGGGAAGATGAGAAATAGATGTGGATCAGAAGCATAGATGTCTTCCTGGCTGAACCTTCGCCTGAGCTTCATATGAGACACTGTACTGGAAGACATTCATAGTGTTTCACATATTGTTCATGTGAAAAGTGACATAATTGACTAATCAAAGAAGTGACTAATTGTTTGTTTGTCCTTTGCCAGTGATGGCCAGAGGCCCTTGGTTGCACAAAACATGAACAACTGCAACAACAATGATGGGTAAGATGATATATGGATCCCCCATATGCCCTTAATTATTACTATTAAAGTATATTATTAGTATATTATCTTATATAAGTATAGCATACTATTACTATTAAATTTAAAAAGAGATAGACCATAGGATTTTCTTTCACATCAAAGTGTTTACTGAATATATGGACAGTATGCATTGGTTGCGATCTTGAGTGTCTGGGGAATTTGGTGTTCCAGAAGTGGGCCAAAAAATGTATATTTGTATACTGACGTCTTATGAACATGCTCAACTGTGCACTCAGCACACAGCAGCAAGTATCTTGCAAAAAAAAAAAAAAAAACATCTGTGAGAGTCCACTGATGAGATTTTCAGATGCTATATAAAAAGTGATCTGAGTGAAAGTTTGACCTCATGGTGGTAATAGTGGAAATGTCACAGGATGGCCAAAACCGTTAGTGTTCATGATCAGGGGACAAAATATATCACAAGCAGTTTTTCATGATAATCTCTTCATTGACATGATCCCACTCTGGAGTAAAGTTAACTTCAGAAATAAGTCAGTGCATTCAGATGGGTCTGAAATTACTTTTTTGTCAGATGCACGACTATTTAAACTAAAGTACCAAACCACTGTTTTAAGCTCATTTCACTACAATAAAACAGTTTTATAAACTCCTCTAAATCTTCGAAGTCTGAGAAAATCAGATTTCTCTCTGATTGGCATTGAGACTTACAAACTTTGTGTTACAAACTTTAAATTTCAGATGTTTTACCAAGCAGAGAAAATCTGATTCAAATATACTAATAGTTTTCATTATGGAACAGCAGCATTTTAGGGAGCTCAGTCTTGCTTCAAAAGACAGTGATGATGCAATGACCAGCACTGGGACTGCTCCTTACAGTAACATGGCTGTACTGTGTCACAGCACCCTCCTCAGGCTCTCTGACACTACTGAATGATCAATTATGCTTTTCTCATCTGCCTCTGTTTATGAATATTTACAGGAAAAAAGATGACAAGAAGGAACCAAATAAGGATGATAAGAAAGACGACAAAAAGGATGACAAGAAAGACGACAAAAAGGATGACAAGAAAGACGACAAAAAAGATGACAAAAAAGACGATAAAAAAGATGACAAGAAAGACGATAAAAAAGACGACAAGAAAGATGATAAAAAGGAAGAACCGTAAGTACTACAAACTATTTTGTAGAGTTGCATTTTTTTTTTTTGCATTTTTCTATCAAGTGAAAATATGGTCAATGTCCTATTCATAATTGTATATAAATTTAGTATCTTTGGGAAATTTAAAATCGCCAATATAAAAAAATATAAAAAATAAAGTTCTGTGGGTTTGAACAAAATTTGTAACCATCAATTTTTTGTTAAGGGCCACCATCATCCGTTTGTATGAATGTTGCTACCTGTTCATTAGTCAGTACCATAATGCTCCCACATGACCCCACATGCCAAAAGGACACATTTCTGAGGTTGAGTCAGAACTCTATCACTAATGTTTAGCTGTAATACCTTTGGAAACAACTGTCATTTCTCAGACTTTATGAAAGGTTTTTAATGCATTATTATTTTCAAACAAGAAGTTAGTATATTCAGCAGTGGTATCAGCAGCAGTAGCAGAAATTAACTACTAACTACAACTATTACTATAAGCAGCAGTAAAATTAAAAGCCATTGCAGTAGTAGTTAATAGTTTTGCCTCTAAGGCTTTATCAACTATGTGGTGTACTTGATTTATCATTTTAAAATATAATATTAAAAATCTATATACCCATTTTGTATAAGATAAAAAAAATGAAGATCTAAATCTGTACAGTCTGACAAAATCACATTTTCATTAAGAAAGAAAAACTAGAAAAACTCTGAACTGGATCATAACGCATAATAGATAATAGTTTCCAGCACAAGTAGGACAGAACATATTGTAGGCTGAAATCCTTCAATACTGATACCAATATAATACTTGAATCTCAGTGTTGATACCAACAACTTTTGTCAGTACCTTACTTCTTTTCTGCCAATGAACATGTTTTGTTTTTTGTTTTTTAAAAACCCTTCTTTTCTCATTCAGAAAGGAGGTGTGGATCATGGACCCCGCCACAGATATGTACTATTACTGGCTGTGCACAATATCCATCCCAGTGTTCTACAACCTGATGTTGCTGGTGGCCAGGTCTGAATTCATGGTATTTTGTATTTCCTCTTTTCCTTATTGTTGTTTCAGAGCTCCTTGCTATGCTTTTGCTTCCCTGTAGGGCTTGCTTTAATGAACTACAGTACAAAAATTCAACAATGTGGATGGTCTTGGACTACATTTCAGATGTCATCTACTACACTGACACCTTTGTGAGAGCCAGGACAGGTCAGTGATTGGAACTTTGCTGAATGTGTGCAGTATGTGATTACAGGGAACTTTGAGTGTCTGATAATGCTAATGATTTTCCAATTTGTCAACAGGTTTTCTGGAGCAGGGACTGCTTGTAAAGGATGCAAAGGTCCTAAAAGAAAAGTACATGAAGACGCGCCAGTTCAAATTAGATGTCATATCAATAATTCCTACTGATATAGTATTCCTCAAAATTGGAATTGACAACCCAGAATGGAGGTTCAACCGTCTCTTTAGGTTAGCCCGACTCTTTGAGTTCTTTGACCGGACTGAAACTCGAACCAATTTCCCCAACATCTTCCGCATTGGTAATCTTGTTCTTTACATCATCATCATTATCCACTGGAATGCTTGCCTCTACTTTGCCATCTCCAAGGTGCTCGGCTTTGGCTCAGACACCTGGGTATATCCAGACATGAAGAATCCTGAGTTTGCTCGCCTGGCCAGGCAGTACATCTACTGCTTTTACTGGTCCACTCTTACCCTGACCACTATTGGTGAGACTCCACCCCCAGTCCGAGATTTTGAATACTTTTTTGTGGTAGCTGACTTCCTCACTGGGGTTCTGATCTTTGCTACAATTGTAGGCAATGTTGGTGCCATGATTTCCAACATGAATGCTGCACGTGTAGAGTTCCAGGCTAAGATTGACTCTATCAAGCAGTACATGCAATTTCGGAAGGTCACCAAAGATCTGGAGGCAAGGGTGGTGAAGTGGTTTGACTACCTGTGGACGGAGGAAAAAACATGTGATGAGAAGCAGGTGCTAAAGAACCTGCCAGACAAGCTAAAGGCTGAGATAGCCATCAATGTACATTTAGAGACTCTGAGTAAAGTGCGCATCTTTCAAGACTGTGAAGCAGGTTTGCTTGTTGAGTTGGTCCTTAAGCTTCAGCCTCAAGTTTTCAGTCCTGGTGACTACATCTGTAAGAAGGGGGACATTGGCAGGGAAATGTATATCATTAAAGAAGGAAAGCTGGCTGTAGTAGCAGATGATGGAGTTACCCAGTTTGTGGTCCTCAGTGATGGGGCATACTTTGGAGAAATCAGCATCCTCGGTATCAAGGGCAGTAAGGCAGGAAACCGAAGAACAGCCAACATCCGAAGTGTGGGTTACTCTGATTTGTTTGCCCTGTCCAAAGATGATCTGATGGAGGCACTTATTGAGTATCCTGATGCTAAAAATGTATTGGAGGAGAAGGGAAGGGCCATCCTGATGAAAGATAATCTCATAGATGAGTCACTTGTTGCTGCTACTGACGTCAAAGACTTGGAGGAAAAAGTCAACAAGATTGAAGCCAGTTTGGATGTCATGACGGCCAAATTTCGAAAGGTGACGGACCAGTATGAATCCTCCCAGCGTAAACTCAAGCAACGGCTCACTAATATGGCAAACGAGGTTCAAATACTCAGATGAGACAATGTGTAGAGCTTGGCTTGGCATTACTGCTGCAAGGCTTAAGACTCTTCTACTTCTGGACATTCGGTCTGAGGTCATGCAGAGTTCTGTAGGACTCTGACCGGCAGCTACAGTGTCTGTCTCTTTATGGTTCTCATATTTAGAAAAATAGTAACCTTGCCTTGAAAGTTGACTATTCTAAAAAACACAGATAGGCATAGGGCCTGATATCTCAATACTTTGAGTACTAACTGAATATTGAAAAACTATATGGTACCACAATAGGGTACAAAATGTTTGGTCAGACTCTCAGTCTTGGTTAAACTTGTCCTTTGAACGGATGTTCTCTCATTTACACCCTACACACCATTTATTTTGTACTGTTATTTATAGCTGTTTATGTGATGCAATTAAGAATTATTTTGTTACTGTAAAATAAAAAGTTTTGTACGTTTGTACTGCATAAGAAAAGGCATCAAAGAAGGTATCATTTTGGTATCAGTTCATAAGTACTGTAACTGTGATGAAGTCATTTGAATGAAGGCCAGCCTACTAATGCGTTTTTGGAATGAATTACAAAAGCATGCCACATGCTGTTTATTTAAAGCAATCACTTACACTTTCCTTTGATCTTCTGTAAAATGCCATCTTCCCCACACACTTCCCTAAATTTTACAAGTATATATGTGATGAAAAAAAAAAAAGTATTATACTTTTTGTTTTCATTTGTGATATTTGTAGCTTGATTTTAAAAACACTGTGAGACTAAATAAGACACATGTGTAGTTAAGAAATGCTGACATGTAAAAATGTCCAGTTGTAAAATTATTTCATTAAATGTTTATAATAAAAGTTTTATGCTTTTACTATGTCACAGTCTTGTAAGATACTGACAGAACATGTACTGTACATCAATTTGAGCATGACCACAGTTAATCAGTTAAGATATTGAGTAAGAGTTCCATTTTACCATCTATTCAAGAAACATCTGTCTGTTTCTATCTAAAGCAGATGCAGACCAACAGTGAGACAATTTAGGAGATAAAAAGTTAACATTACAAACAGCCACCCTGGTCAGTGTCTGGTTTCAGAGTAGACTACCAGTGCTCAGCTGTTGTTTTGTAGCACTCTTGTTTCAGACTGCTAGGGAATTTGAAACATATATCCATGTCCTTCCTCAGGATATATTTTAATAACACAATGGTATTAACTCAAGTGACTTATCATGTAGCGCCATCATTAGGCCAAAATTATGCATATTAGCATTCTAATGCACTAAGTAGGTGACCATGGTAACCATTCAACTCTCAGCCTTGTTCAATCAATTAGCAACTGAAAGTATTCTGAATAATTTCCTTTCTCAGCATGACATCTGTTTGATGTTCCTGAGGCAGCGCTACATATTTGAGTGTATTCAGCAGAAACAATTTAATGACAGAAGTAATGTGAGAAGGTAATTCTGTGTTAGTCCCTGGTCAAAGCCACTTTGACTTGATCTACTATCAAGAGCTATAATTCAGGATTATAAAGCAATACAAGTTGGAAAAAAAGCAATCATCTTTATTTAGCATGTTTTCACAACACTGAATACTTTTAGCTTTCCATCACTTTCTCTTTTAGAATGTAACTGTAAAGTCTAACCAATTGAGGAAAACTGCTTCCAAAGATTAGGTTGACCTTTCACCTTTTACCTTCACTAGGCTCTAGAGGCCCTTTCACATGTCCAGGGGAGCAGCATCTTCAGCATTACAAAACAGAGGTACAGTGGAACATTAAACAGCTGAGACCAGACCTGGGCTCAATAACAGTTGTAATTAATCCTTTACCTTTGAGTTCCATGTGATTGGGTTTTACTGCAGTATACCAATGCCAGCTAAGTTGTTAATTGAACAAACATGTCATATGCTGTAGTGGCTCTCCACCCACATTTTCAGGCACTCTTTGTACCCTCCAAACAAGGCTGAACCAAGCAATGAAAGGTATTCTACAACATCATTTGGCCCAGGTCTGGCTAAAACCATGAAGATGGAAAAGTAAGAGCAATGGAACAAAAAGAATGGTTCAGGGATGTTTAGTACTGCTGTTCTGAGCACTGTGACATAAGTGATAGACCGAACCTGCAACAACCATAACTGAAGTGTCCATGATAATACAAAGAAGATGCATGTCCTCTGAATAAATGCAACTGTTTGCAGACTGACACATTGCAGCTTTGAATGTATCTATGCAGATTTCTTTTTGTATCACCATTCCCTCATGATGTTACTTTCAACATGGATATATTCTGTACGTATTAGTCCTTGTTTAAAAAAAAAAAAAATTAATGATCTGTGCCTCGACAACAAATCCTAATTCACTTCCACTTACTAGTTTTCGGGAGTTTGCACAACCTTTTGGTTTTCATTGGACGGAGTTTGCTCAGCTGCCATGAAGCTGGCTCAGGCTCAGGCTCATTTGACCAAAGAAAACAACTTTGGTCACATGATAAAAAAGAGGTTGTATATGGGAGAAGACTGATATACACCTGTCTCTGTTCAAAGGCAGTCTCTGGTGTCACATGTGTATGTCCATTGTCTCCAATACCCTTTGACCTCTTCCTAGTGGATGTTGTGAAGAGTTGTGGTGTGGTATTAAAAGACAGTTAATGTTTCTGTTTCTAGTGTTTATTTAGTCTCTTGCCAACATTAAACCAAAAAAAGAGACAGGAGTTACCATCTCCCCCCTTGTATGACCACTTGGTAGAATATGACTGAAGTTTCATAAGTAGGTTATGTGATGGCCACTGAGCTAGCTCCATTTACTGTAAGGACAATGAGATGTGGCTGAAAGTTCCAAAAGGCTAGTAAATAGGCCTTGACACAAATGCTATACCCTTTAATAACAAATCTGAAGAAGAGTGAAAACTGTAATGACAGCCTTACAGCAGTGTGTTTGGACAACCACATGAGTTGTCAAACGCGTTTTAGTCCACAGTTATCTGAACCGCTTGTCTGTAGGTAAAACAAAAGGTAAATGTTAGAGGACCAGTGAGTATGCAAGTTTAGTATATACTGAACATTTTTGATGATCACATTCAAATGTATGTGAATTTCCCCACTGTGGCATGAATAAAGGTTTATCTTAAGAATAGTTTTTTCATGTTCAACGTAGCCATTGGCTTCCATTCATTTCCGTATAAATGAAAATCTATGAGCAAACTTTTGAAATGTACTGGAGTTGAATAATTTATTACAATGAACATCAAGTGTGTTCATTGTGTGTAGTGAAGGTTCAGTAAAGTTTGGCTGGAAAATGTGTACTGCAGAATGATAATATAAAGTAGACAAAAACTAATGCAGACTTGATACAGTTTTTCAAAACTCAACCAAGTTTTAAGACTCTGCCAATTGATTGCAACATTGTACTGAAATGACTACAACCCAATGGATGCATGGAATGTTGAAAAGAATTCTAATGCACACCACACGGTTTGCAAAAGAGTTGACTGTAATGTACACTCAGCGGCCAATGTATTCAGCACACCTGTACAATCTAATGTCATACATCAGCTCAGCCATTAATTTTGCTTTTAACAGTATTGCCTATAGTGTTCAGGGTTTTTTCCGTCATAGAGGTGTTAATTGATTTTTATGTTTCTGCATCAAAGTAATCCCTCCTCATGTATGTAAATAGGGAGGACAATAACATAGAAACAACTCTCAATAAAATTTTGTTTAGTACAACACTTTTAACTATGATCTCAGTAATAACCATGCAATTGAATTTACACATTTCTGACTGAACATTATAACCTTCATAAAAGTAGATTTCATTGCAGAGCTATTGTATTGAATGGCAGGTATACTTAATACTGCGTACACTGAGTGTATATGTGTACACATGATTTAAAAAAAAAATTCATGTTGTAAAACTACTTGTACATCCTTTAAAAGGACATACACACTGAGATTAAACACAAAGATTAAACACACCATGCATGGTAAACATCCACCAACTTTTGCAGAGCCCCTTCTTGGATTACCTTTGACCTACCATGCTTACTACAGATACTGGATGTACACAACACAACGAACTGTTCACAGTGCCATTTTAAGTGTGTCCATTTTGTTCGTGCCTGATGACTTGTGCTGCTTGCCCTAATGCAGCGTGAAAGCGCTAAGCCCAAAAAATGGTAAGCATGGTCAAAAAAAAGAAAATGAGACCGAGGCTGTTAAAAAAAATTTAAACAAATTTAAACAATCCAGAATCAAGTCTGTGTGTAAGAACATCATACAAGTCCTTTCAGCATCAACCAGGAAAAAAAAAAAAAGATTTAAAAATGCCTATTCTGTAGGGAGACGGGTTCACAGTTAATATTTCCAATTAATGTTGCTGAACAGAAAAAGTCATATTAAATACTTTTTGTTAGACTTTTCTATAGACAGTGGTTACACCTGTTTTCATTCTCACTGAATTTGACAGATCTAAATATAAATCTGACCACAGTTAAGTGTCCACACAGTATTGTCTACAGAGTGAGAGACGACAATCAATATGAATATTATGGGTACATACTGTAGGTCCAGGACATGTTCAGTTTAGCTTAGGACAAAAAACTGGAAGCGGGGGGATACAGTTGGCCTAGCTTTTATATCCACATGTAGGAGATACAATATGACAGCTATAATTTTTGAGGTGAATATTTTTTGGTTCTACAGAGCTAGGTTAATTGTTCCTGCCTACTTTCAGTCTTTGAGCTATACTCAACTGGATGCATTCAAGATGACAATGATCATTTGATGGACAAAACCACAAACATGTTTTAAAATGCCACTGTTCTTTTAAATGTTCTCCCACAAATATCAGTGAGAGAGCAGATCAAACCACAGATTATTTTCTATTGTGGGTCAAAGAACAAAGAAGGGACTGGTGGATGAACATATCTGGGGGGGGTTCTTGGAGACTCAGCAGCTTCAGGATTGACTGACCATGAGTGGCAGCTTTGAGGACTGTCCTCACTTGCTCAGCGTCCAATCATAGTGCCAGCCAGCCCACAGTGAGATCTGGCATGGCAATGTGAAAACAGACACCGAGGCCTGTCAGGTCATTTGTCATGTGGTAAGAGGATAGATACTGTAGTGCAACCCCGATTCCAAAAATGTTGAGATGCTGTGTATAATGTAAATAAAAACAATGCAATCATTTGCAAACAAATTGTGTTTATCAACAAAATGTTCTCGAGCCCATGTTGTAACAGCCTTCATACAATCAGGTGTTCCACAAGGTGAAAACCTCGTACCACCGTTGCTTGTGAACGACTCAGCCTTTTGAGAATGCCCCTTTCATACCCAATCATGATACTCTCACTTGTTACAAATGAACCCCTTTACCCGTGGAGTGTTCCACACAGGTGTTGTGTGGGCGTTCCACAACTTTTTGTTGCCTGTTCAAACGTGTTTGAAATGTTGCCAAATGTTGTCAAACCTCAATGAAGTTGATACGATAAAACAATAAAAATATTGTCTTTGCACTACTTTTAATTGAGTTTATGTGTAAAAGGATTAGCAAATGATCACAGTTGGTTTTACACAGTGCCAAAACTTTTTTAGAATCAGGGTTTTAAAATGACAGGCATAACCACAGCCAGACTTAAGTTCAATAGACTAAAGATCTAAAATGACAAGGAAAAGGTTAAGTGGGGTCCAAAAAGTCTGAAACCACTAGTTGAGAAATAACTGTTTTGCATTTCTTTTTAAATGTAATACATTTTTTGAAATATCGGTTTAAGTGAAATGCCTTGAGGTGTTAGGGGTCATTATCCTGCTGCAGTATGAATCATTATCTACAAAGATGCAAACAAGAGGGTACAGCACATCTCTGAAGAAGGGAGTGATACTTCTGCTAAGTCAATGCTTGGTCAACTTGGTGTTCAATTTCAGAGTAGGCAAAACACCCCCAGACTCAAATTTTGTCAGTTTAATACACTGTGGTATCATTCTCTCTCCTGTTCGTCCACTTACATACATCCTTCTGTTACTGCCATCAATCTCAAACTTGGATTCATCAGTAAATAAAACCTATTTCCAGTCATCTACTGTGAAGAGCTTGGTCTTGTTTCCCTTCCTGAGAAGAGGTTTAGAAAGTGCTGCTCATCCTCTGTGACTACTACAAGACCAGTGTTGGGAGTAATGCATTACAAAAGTAATGTGATTACTGTAATATATTGTTTGCTGTAACACAGTAATGTAAGGCATTACTGAAAAAATTGGGTAATATTTTACTCGGTACAAACTTCAGTAACGCGCGATACAATCATAGACTGTATAAAACATGGACGTAGTCTCCGTGACGTCGTAATGGTAGTGCACAGCCATCTTGGCAGTGGGGGATGCCGCCTAACTCCGGTTAATCTGGACAAAGAGGTGGAGCGAAGGTGGAGCTGAATGAAGCCTGTTTAATGAAACATGCTCACCGAGCATAGGTACCGGAATAGAAATAGAAAAGACTGTATCTTGTCATGTCATAGGCTTTAGGTTACAATATACTGGGCTCTAGCTCTATTGATTTTAATATGAATAGGCCTACAGTTACAGTGTCTCTATCACAGTTAGCAGACTTTAACCTTTTGTCTGTTTTTCAGATTCAGGTTGTGATTTTTCCTTGTATTGCACCAATATATTCTACTGTTATATATTCTGCTGTTGTTAACCTTAAGCCTGGCTCAGCCATTCTCAGTCTCAGTTATCGCCCTCCACTGGATGTGTCATGAGCTGCAATAAGTTACATTTATAATGCCAATTCCATACTTCCAGTCAATTTGGTGAAAGTAACTTAAAAGTAATGCAGTAGTAGTGTAATGCATTACAATTCAGACACAGTAATATTGTAAGGCAACTAATTCCTTTGAAATGACACATAATAATTAATCCATAATGCATTACATTTTTGAGGTAACCTGCCCAACACTGTACAAGACAGCCTTCTTCTGGCAATACTGTAGCTGAGTGTAGCTTATTTATTAAATATTATATCTGTGATGATGTTTTTTTTCTACCTCTTAGGGATCTAAGCTTGTTGAGTTGACCTTCTGTGGATAAAACTGATAAGGTTTCTGCAAAGCTTTTGAGAGTTTCATGCACTGCCCCCCGCTAGAAACCCTCTATGTAGCCATTACCTGATGCTGAGAAAGCCCCTTTTTGCTTTGAATAACAATTTGACGTCTAATATTTTACTTAGTTCTGATGCCATGCTTCCCACGATTACAATGCTACTATGCAAGTAATGATCTGAGACAAAGCTATATTTAATACAAAAGAACACTAGCTATGAGTTGCTTGAATGAGCATTTGATGAGTAGATCAAATTCATGTGAGTGTCATCTGAATGCATACTAAGGGAAGGGACACAACGCAAGGAAATCTGACCTTTTCAACAAAGAAGTTAAGCTGGTGAATGCAACAAAAAAAAGAGTATTTCTTTTTCTTTTTACATTTAGTTTTTATGTTTTTCTTAAGGTCTAATTATTTCCAGGATTACAGGAAACATTACAGATTTTCAATGTGGTATCAGACTTTTGGACCCGACTGTATGTGGGCACTTTCTTTAGTACACACTTCCTTCTTGTACATGTTGCACAGGATCTGCATAAACTATGGTTATATTGAACAGAGACTCTGCAGTGCGGGCTGTCTATTCATACAAGATTAACCCAGAAACAGACAATGCTAAATGCTTACTGGATTTTCACCTATCAACTGATTGTATAGGTTGGCACAAGAAGAGCTTTATGTATCTGGGAACATCATCAGTGATTGGTCTACATGTGTACATCCTCCGAAACGTGCACAATACTGTATCGTAGTTCCAAATGCACTGATATATAAATACTGTTTTTATTCAGAATCATCAACACAGGAAGACATGGAAATAAAATGCTTCAAACAATCATGGCAACGTGTGGCCAAAAAACAAACATTCTGAAAATGTCTAAGTGCACTTACACAGCTCTGACAAGATTTTAGTCTAACCTGCAGTGTGCCCCCCCTCCCCTCCCCCCAACCAAAAGGAAAAAGGCCCAAAAACAAAAAAAGAAAAACAGCAATTTCACAATGTGCCATTTTGGACCAAATGACAGTAAATTTCTCAAATGCTTACCTTGATCAAAAATGGGGTTGGTAGAAACAATAACTGATGGCTGTGATAGGAATGGTCAGAAAGAGCTCCTTCTTCAGTGGGGAACAATATTTTGTTGTCAAGACTCCACTAAGGCTAGAATTTCTCTGTCAACAGTCTGTGAACAAGAGCTCTGGGCTACTTTCATCTGTTTTTTTTTTTGTTTTGTTTTTTCAATGGGGTTTATAGTGACTTGATAATGCATCATCCCATCCATCAAATTTACATAGTATAATATTAACCCTCCCCTTTTTCCCCAAATAGGGAAGCTATCACAACAGGCAGGCATGAAAAACAACCCATTTTAACCTTAAAATAAATAGTAAGGAAAATGATCCTCTCTGTACATAGAAAAAAAAGATGGGGAGGCTGCAGCACATTCACATAATGTGGATGTGGAGGTGGACACTTTGATCAGGAGGTCTCTGTGCTTACACTGACTGATGTGGGATGATGCAGGCACAGAAGAACTACGAGAGCACTCTGGAACCATTTCTCCTTTTGCTTTTCCTCAAAACATACTCTGGTCTGTCTTTTGTCACCTTTTAGATTGTGTCTGATAAAGGAAAGGCGGGGCAGGGTTTGATGGGCTTTCTGAGAAGGAGTCAGTTTTGCTGTGTGTTTGGAGCAGGGGCTCAGAGCATGCCAAACCCTTTGGCATAGGTGATGGCTTTCAGCAGTCTCTCTCTCAGCTTCTCCTTGCTACTGTACTCAGGCAGCAGCAGCACATTAAAGCAAGTGTGAGATGTCGGTAACCTGCCAAGAGTAAACACAACACAACCGGTCAGTTTTCCTCTAACTGCCTGTCTACACATATATAAGCATCAAACAGAAAGCCTTTCAGAAACACCTATGTACAATGATTTGTGCCATCTGACAGCAACATTTCATCAATGATCATCAACCTTGATTCAACTCAGAAATACACTGAGGCAGAGATCTCATTTACAATACAGTCAAGTGTACATAATATATATATATAAAATTTTATATATATACCTAGACACCAAGAAATACAAAGAGGAAGCTTAGTTAAAATGGCGACTAAAAAGTAAAAACAATAAAAAGTCAAATCTGCGAAATAAAAAAATAAATAGGAAAAATAAAACCTTTGGCGCAGTGGAATAAACTGAAAATCAATAAAAATCTAAATTGCCCTAAGGATCCAAATAAGGTAAGCTTTTCATTGTTCTAAATGTTATTCCCACAACAACAAAGAAGTCATGCAGGGGGGTAAAAAAAAAACAGGTAAGGGCCTTATAAATAAATAAAACCCTGTGTCTATCACGTTACAGAGGGAGACCACCCAAGCTTTGTGCACAGCTCACAATGATTTTTAAAAAAAAATTTAATCCCTTTATTAGTCAATGGGGAAATTTCCATTCAGGCTGCCACTACACTCACGCAGGTGTGTGAGCATCACCAGTAATTAATCTTAGTGCAGAGTGATAAACAGCATCCAAGGGCTTCAGAGTTGCAGATCTGCGTGTATAAAAGGCCACCCTTATCCAAGACTGACAGGAAAGTTGCCTCAATCTTTGCCCAAATAAGCGTCTTTCTAGAACGTGGAGGAAAACGCGTTTTATTCCAATGGAAGAAACAAATTTTTTCCCCTTAATGTACTCACCAGTTTAGTCATGTAATATTTAAACGTTATCTTGTCTATTATTGATTTGTTATTTACCACCAATGTTGTCTTAGAATTCATAAGTGGTTGGGAGGGGGGAGGGAGGGTTATGTGGTTCAAGAGTGACCCATAATGTTACCAATTTATGCTGTAAAAGAGGTGTAATATGTTAAAAGTTAAAAATCAATAAAAGATATGTGTTAAAAAAAAAAGAAGTTACCTTGTCATCAATCCAAATTCCAAGACTTATACTCTGTGACTTTTTCAATATTTATACCATTCTTAGTAGAAATGATTTGATTATCATAATAGATATGTTTAGCTCTGGTGAAAAACTGGACTTTAGGAACCATAGGAATATGGTGTGTGTAACACTGTACCACAGGAGTCTTGTTAACCCTTTGGTTAACTCTGAGAACCTGAGAATAAAGCCTCCAGTCTTTGTAGAAAGATTTGAATCAATCTGGTTGATCGAAATTAGTCATACTCTTATGCATTCAAGCTGCTTCGGCAGCATCAATAAAATGCTGTCTTTTGTTCTTTACGCCACGTCTATTCTACTAGGACTGAAACCTGTACTTCACGCTTACAGTAGGTCTCATTTATAGTTCAAAGAGAGTGTTGTACCAATGTTGAGGAGTAGCTATGTAACAGCACCAACACTGTACATGTGATACAGGTCAGACTGATTTCAAGACTTGGGTCCTAAAAAAAAAACAAAAAAAAAAAAAACATCCTCCTCGTTCACAGCCTCAATGTGAATCACAATGCGAACACTGTTTTGGCAAAGCAGAGTGCTGCTACAAACAGTGTAGCAATCAGGTCAGCCAGGTTCATGTGTTCAGACAAAAGTGTTGCAGTTAGTTTAAAATTAAAATCACTGTAAGGAATAGACAGTCATATCAATCTTCAGTGAAAAAAAATGACTGTATAAACAAGGTCTCTCTTAACGTGAGGGAGTGCTTGACTGTGTAGAAACATCTCAAATACATTACAGGTAGAGCTGCAGCATTGTGTATTGACATGGCTCACCTGTCTGTGTCAGGGCCATTCTTGGCAATGATCATCTTGAGCTTGCCCAGCCCACCCACGGGTGCTCTGTCAGTGCCAGTGGTGAACTGCAGAAAGAGGCGCTTCTGCTCCTCACCAAACGAGTGCAACGTCTCCCAAAACTCCCTGTGATGATAGCAAACATCTCCTACAGTCAGAATGTGTGCTGTGTTATTTGTTATGTGTCATTTTAAAAAAGGATTTCAAAGGATCCAGTGGAATTCATACAAATACATTTTCTCTCATCAAACACCACAAACAATGATTTCAGCTTTTGTGTAACTTTTCTGCCTAACAGCATGTTAAAAGTTGACCTTAAACATCACTAATGTTTACTGACAGTAACAGTGATCCAATCAATATTTCTACGTTTCTATAGTTCAAAAAACACACACACACACACACACACACACACACACACACACACACACACACACACACACACACACACACACACACACTTACTTGATGATTCGAGACTCTCTGTTGTAACCACCATCATATTCTGTTGTTTCTTCGAGTGCAAGGAAGTCCAAGTTCTGGATTATGTGACAAAGACAAAACAGGGGTGCAAATGAAGCATTTAAGTACATTTAAATGACCTACTATTATATTATTATATTCAAATGTGTGGTAACAAATCTCACTCTGCTTCCACAGATCAGGAGCTCGATTTCCTCTGGTCTGAACAGGTATTTGAGTGGTGACTCGTTGGTGACCATGTGGAAGCCTCTCCTGAACGCTTTAAACTGCTTCTCTACACTTTTGTTCAGCATGTACTCTGCGTACTGTGCCACAAACTCCTGCACAAACACACATCAACAGGGACAGTTATGACTAAATGTCTAAATCTTAATGGGCCAACATTTAACACCTAGTGGTATCTAGGTATCTGGAATTAAATTTTTCTGAGCCCTGAAAAATCCTATATCAACATGGCTTCCCAGAAAAAATATATCTGTGACTGTGCCATCAGAAATCATGAAATAAATAAAAACACTAAAAACTCTCCACTGTGAGGTTGTAGTTTATTGCAAGTGATGCACCTTATCAAGTGCATGGCTCATTTAGTCAAAACAGCAATATGGTCAGAGTTGGGCAATATGGCATAATACAAAGACTGTCAACTAAAATAACAAAAACTAACTAATCAGCTATCAGAAGTAATGACAGGCAGCTAGAAATGGGACAAAGATGCTGTGTCTTATATCATAACAATATGGAGGTTAGCCCTAAGATTTAATACAGTTTAGAAATGCTTCATGTTTTCTGTTGGCTCACCTTTCTGTTTTCATTTGTGACTGGTATTTTGTCCCCATTTTCCCTTAAGTCATACATGAGTGGGTTCCCAAACAGGTCTGTCTGGGAAATCTGAAAAGTGATCATCATGTCGTCCTCCACGCTGCCCTCGTACTCCAGCAGCTCCTTCAGGCTCTGGTATAGAACCTTCCCAACACAGTCAGATCATATTTAGCATTGCTCATCAAATCATAAACATGGCTATTCAAAAAGTTAAAAGTTGAAAGCTAAACTGTCTAATTAAAGACCAAAACAACAGTTCTTACTGGGTTTGCATCAGCCAAGTCCCTGAAAGTTCCCTTCTTGCCCATCAGCTTCCTGTATACCACCATAGGAAAGTGGACGTCTAGGATACAGTTGTTATAGATGGCCAGACCGAGAACGATGCCAATCAGAGTGTACTGTCCCTCATTTTCAAATGATGACGGGTTGAACCAAAACAATTTGGTGCGCTCATCATATGTGAACATGCCTACAGGAGGAATCACGACACAAAAAAGTGTTAACACACACACCAGTGTTTTCCACATATGCATTCAACAGCGGCGCAGCACCACTGCTAGAAAAATCTCTCATAATGCAATAAATTCACTATCTCTACTGTCAGCAGTCAGAGTTGGGGTCTTGAAACATTGCTGCCTTTTGGCAGTTTGTTATTGGATGTTCAAAAGTGCAGTGGGCAGCAACAAAGAGGCAGAGATGACAGAAACAGTTCAAATCTCAGTAACTCCTCTTTATCCATGGGGGAAAGTCTGTTATTTGCATAGTCAATAGAGATAGAATATATACAGTATATAGCCTATGAAATAGAGTTAAGATATCTTAAGGACCACTAAACTCTATTGTCAGGAAATATCGAATCCACAATCACACTGAAACCAATGGTTACAAGTAGGTAGAAAGATGTGATCAGGGCAGTAATAAAAGCACAATGCAAAGCATAAAAAGAACACTATACAAGCACAGACTTGAAATCTCACCACAATGGACTTGTCAAATTGACTATGCAAGAAAAAAATGGTTAAGACTACAGAGTTCTAGAATTGTGTCACTGCCTGTCTCTGCTCTTGACCAAACTATGCCAGCTTGCAAGTCACTGTCTATGTACCTGCAACATCTGTGCCAGCTCAGTTTTTTTCAGCTGCTGGACTTATTGTTTATGGACTGAGGTTTTGCCTTTCACCTAAACATGCTGACATGTAGATTTTGCTGAAAAAAAAAGTTTTGTCAGTTGCATAAGTAGGCCGTGTTTTAAGTGTCACTTAAATCAGTAGGTCTAATTGTTATATTTTTGTAGGGTTATTATTGGTAGTTTCATGACTGACTTTCAATGTGATTGCATTCACCCATTGAAAATGCTTTTGTAATATTTGATAAATGTTAATTTATGTCAGTGCCAAACAATACAGGAGCATTTAAAATATGATTTGGTTATTGAAGTATAGTGGAAACGATTAACAGTTTCAAATAGATGTTATAATATACACATTTTTTTCAGACAATGTTAAAACTTTCATTTAAACATCAGGGAAATCAGTCTAGTAATATCCCTAGACAAAATATTGACTTTAGGGTCGAATAATTTCCTTTATGGGCCTTTTTGGAGGTAATTTCAATTATCTTTAGTACTAGTAAGCTTAACATTATATTCTCAAAAAAGACAAAAATGTATTCAGGAACAGCACTATGCTCCCCTTTTAGTGGAAACCTCTTAATTAAATTAAATTTCAAATACCAACCATTTGCCCTACTTGCAGACATGATAAACTCTGCACGCAATTATCTATCATTCAAACTGAAAATGAAAGTACATGTTCAAGGGGAACATTATTACCCTACAGCCCGTTGTAAATTTCCATTACATTTGAACAGTTACTCTCTGTTCAACTTTGACATAATAAAAGGGCTACAACTAACAATTACTTTCAGGATGAATCATTGAGTCAATAAGAAAATGTTTTAAATTTCAACAGATTGGAAATTATGCTCATCACAATTTTCCTGAGTGCAAACTGACATGTTCTAATTGTTCTAAAACCAAAAGACCCTTCGTTAACTATCATAAATGACAAAGAAAAGCAACAAATCCTTACATTTAAGAAACTGGAACCAGCAAATGTTTTGACATATTTGCTTGAAAAATAACTAAATTAATCAGTTATCAAAATACTTTTTTATATATATATATCAACTAATCAATTAATAGATGAAGTTGTTCATAATAAAACTCTAGCTACACATAGGGTTATACAGTGCTGTGGAATGAGTTGAGTTTTCAATAAGGGGCTTGGATCAACTATAAACTAGCCTTGCAATGCTGCATAGAATCAGTTGAAAAGCCATGTCGTTGCTACCCCACATCACTGCCACCCAAGGTGCTAGTAGAACCAATTTAATTGCCATGACAGTGTTCATCAAGTGTGTTTCCTACTCATACAAATTAGCATTGCAACATAGATGCTAGTCGTTTTGTGTTTTCTTACCGATATCTGGGTTAAAGATTTCCTCCACCACCAGCTGAAAGAACTCTTTGGAAACACCTCCTTCATCAACACCTTGCTCTCCTTCAAACTCCACGTACAGCTGTTTCTTCAAGTCTGCAGGATTCTCCATTGCTATCATTTCCAGCTACAGAGACAGAGAAATAGATCCGTACAATGTATCAAACGTTTCAAAAGAGGGTGTTTTGGAAATTGTGTGTTTTGAATTGGCACACACATACCCTGACCAGTGCGTCGTCGATGATGTGTTCTCGACGCACTTTGAGCCTCAGGTAGGGGTTGAGCTGCTGACCCTGCACCAAGCTGTAGAGTACAGTAATGCGCCGCTCACTGTACATGCGGATGCGGTTGTCATAGTACAGACCCAGGTTCTTGGTGACAGCGTTCAAGATGAAGGGGCAGGTCATAAAGGAGAACTTGTTTTCAGTTTCAACCTTAAAGAAGGTGTAGTCCTTGTCCATCTCCAGAACCTCATTTAGTGGTTCATTGACAAACTCCTCAAAGGGAATGAGCGGCCGCCGGCAATCATTGGTTCGGATGCCCAACTCTGTCTCCAGTGGGTCCACTCGAGGGCCCTTCTTATTCCGCCGTTCCTCGCCTAGCAGCTCCTGCAGGGTGAGCTCGCTAGACTCTGGGATGGGCTCCTCGTCCTCTTCTTCATTGTGCTCCATGTCGAGGTCGCCGCCGAGCACATTTGCATAGTAGACAATTTTCAAGCACTTGGTGGCCGCCACCACGGCGTCATCATCATTGACCAGGTTGCGGCTGTTAAACTCGTTACTGATCACCTTGTAGGTAATGAGCTGCTGGAAGGTCTCCACCATGCGCCGGATCTGCTCAGCACTGTAATGTGACCACAAGCGTGCTAGCTTGGCCTGAGCTGCCAGTGGGAGTTTGCTCATGGCCTTGCAGAACTGTGGGAGGGCTATCTCTAGGTACTCTGGGCTGTGGAGGTTACTGTTTTCCATCACAATAACAAACAGGTTCAGGTAGTTGGGGTCTCGCGAGTACACGTTGTGGTACGTCAGGTCGCACTCTACGTTGGGTGAGAGGTAGACCAGTGCATTCAGGAAGGCGGCTTCTATCTTTTCATTGGACAACAGGCGCTCATAGACCCGTCGTACAGCTTCAATGTCCACTGACACCTCATCAGGGGCCAGCTTTTGGACATCATTTTCCCCTGAGGAGCCCTCTCCGAGCCTCGTTGATGAAGAGGAAGCAGGGGAGTCCTCCTCCATAGCTGTTGCAGAGCAGGCAGCTACCTCCTTCTCATCCTCGTCCTTGTCCTCATCCTTACCCTGAAGGGACTTGAGCTCCTCCTTGGTGTGAGGTTTGGACTTCCGAAAGCTCTGCACCAAGCCCTCAGCACTGGAGAACACCCTACCTATTACCCTGATCAGAGGTGAGTAATCTTCCTTCTCTCCACAGATGTCCAAGATCTCATACACTTTCTCCTCTGTCAGGTAATTTACATCTACATAAAGAATAAAAAAAAGGTAAAAATAAGAGGGAAACAAAATTAATTGCCCAACAGATTAAAGTCTCCACAATGATAAACTATGACAGACACAGTATATTATGCTCTATTTCTTTCATCAGCAGTGTGTAGATCCTGAATGTCTGGCATCAACTCACCTTTGAAATTGTCCCTTATAGAGTGGACATCTTTGTGGTTCATCTTCCTGTTGCTGCAGGCTGAGTTGCTGTGAGCACTGCTCTCCAGGTAGGCTGAGGCAGTGCCTTTCTTTGAGGGGTGGGGGTCACACAGCTTAGCATTGACCTTGTAGAGCTCCAGGGCTTTGACCGCTGCAGCGTTGTTATCCATGCGGTTGAAGCCGACTGAGGAGGCACACCATGAGTTGGAGCATGCTTCATTCCCACAGCCCTCCGTTAACTGGTGGTAATAGCGCTCTATTAGATGTTTGGCAGCTGCTCGCTTCCTACATTCAGAGGTAAGGCACAACAGGTTATAAATACTAGGTCGATCCAATTTATTCATCATTAAAAGTGGTTAGTGCAATATGGGATAAACGGCAGAGATGGGAATGATTCCATGTTTACAACTTAGGTGAGTATTCATTTCATCTGACAACTCAGGACTGCAGTGTTGCTCAAGTGAGTGTTAAAAATACAGTGGTTGAATGGGTTTGAAGGACAAACATGAAATGAAGCATCTATACTTTGCCTTCTCAAGTCCTCCTTGTTTTCAAGTGCCTCGACTTTTTCAGACACTGTTGATAATTACAGTAACTCTCACATGAGATAACTGCTGGACCAGAATAAATCTGATATTGATACAATCAAGCAAAATGAATTCATAAACACTGAACTTAGACGAGAATAATACGAAACCACTGCTAAGCCTGTCTTAAATTTGAGCGCAAAGGTTCATTCTTGACCTAGTGAACAGTAGCTTGACATACAGTTTGGTCCACAAGTCTGACACCAGATTGAAAATCTCTAAAATTTTCATATGAACCCAGAAATAATCAGAAAGTGGGAGGATTATAAACAATTAAACCCCAAGAATTTATATTGTGCAAAAAGAATGAAGAAGAAACATTTAAAATTTTCCACTATTTCTAGTGGAAAATTATCCACTAGAAAATTATCTACTTGCACAAAAGGTAAGATTTCCTTGAGTTGTATCCGTCCCATTGAAATATGCATTCAGATGATTTTGATCTAGTCAACACCTTGTTCAAACAACTCAACTTGCAAACTTGCAGCCAGTGTTCACCTGTTATAAATATGGCTGTGTCTCAACTTTCCTGTATCATTACACAAGTAGCAGTGTGATAGTGGGAGACATGGCATTAGAAATGAGTGAAAGAGTAAAAATTGCAATTTTAAGCAAAAACAGGCTTTCTAACTGTCATCATTAAATCATGGCTAGACTAAAGGTTTCAATGGGGTCAGTGCAGGTCAATGTCTTGCAGAAACTGTATCCAAAGCACAATCAGGCAGACTGCATTGAGTTTGCAGGGGAATGCAAGACTCTAATCTGTCAAAAGAAGGCTGTCTTGTTGTGATCTTAGTGGATGAGTAGCAGTTTCTAAACCTCTTCTTCGAAAGGGAAAGCAAGGCCAAATGCTAAGGGTAGGCTAAGAAACACTAACATTTTACAGTGGATGACTGGAGAAAGTCCAGTTTACTGATGGATCCAAATTGAAATTTATGGCAGTAACAGAAGCATGTATGTACAGATACAAACAGGAGGCAGAAGGATACCACAGCGTATCAAACCATCAGTGAAACATGGGGTTGGGAATAATAAAGTCTGGGGTTGTTCTGTCTATTCTGGACTTGGACTCCTGCAACAGACTGAGGGAGAAGTACAACTCCATTCTTCACATGCTAGACCCTCTGGTTTGCATCTTTGAAGAGAAGGATAACGACTTCAAACATGATGACCAAAAACACCAGAATGTCCAGGACTTTCCTCCACACTAACCTGACCTCAACTCCAATGAACAATTATGGGGGCACTTGAAGCTCTTTGGAGCATTGCCAACTCATGCTGAGATAACAGGTCATCAGGTTTTGCAAAAACCTGTGAAGTCCATGTTAGCTGGAGTGCATGCTCCAATTTAAGCAAAAAGGGCGACATATTAAATATTAAGATATTCAGAAAATTCATGTTTGTTTGTTTTTTAAAGATTCATCTTGTCACTCTAATTATTAAACTGATCTTTAAACAAATGCAAAATAGAAGTATGTTGACTAGAGGGCTCAGATTTTTTTAACTCCTCCTGTAAAAATTTGAAATTAAGATCTAATTGAAGCACTACTTTTTTCCAGGGGCTTCTAATCATATGTATCAGCTTTCTTCATGCTGATTTAGACCATTTTTTAAAAGAAACCTAACTGTGCTCCTTGAATGATTCAAATTATGTGACTATCTTCAAACTAAATAAAGTACAGTGCTATTTAGTACTCAGCAAAGAGATCAGCTTAGAAAAACATATTAGCATGCCAGTGTCATTTTGTGTGTGTGTGTGTGTGTATATATATATCATAACATGGTTCTAACAACCACAATCAAAGTGGCTTTAACAGGGAGAAATGAAAATAAAAAGTGAACAGGGCAGTTTTCAATACATTCGCACAGACACACCTATGTGCTAGTATAAAGTGAGTTTTACTTACATTCGGCTTGCTTCTGGGTTTTCAGTTTCAGGCTCCTCGTATTCTCTAATTGAACAAACACGATAAGGATAAGAACCACAGCAGAGGTCACGAAGTGCTGCATTGACATGATAATTACAACAAATACCTTTGGCTCTCTGTTGTTTGCCATTAGGGACTCAGGGGCAATGATATAATATATTGTAATGTAGGAAATAGCATGCTCGCTAAAAGGGAACACTGGAAGCGGTATCTTGTAACTACAAGCAGCCAAGTTAGCCTTAGAGTGATTAGGATCAGCCAGCGTATTCTGTTTATGTGTACTGTAGTTAATAAACGTACACTGTTATTGTTTGTCAAAACGAGCGTTTGACAAATTCCTACACTCAAGTCATAGAGGGGCAATAGGTCCAATCAAGCAGAAATGTCAGGGAGACCTGGACATCCTGACGCTGACTTAGCAGGCTAATGTAGCAAATACGAGCTAGTCAGCTGGCCTTATTTCAATAAACGATAACGTTATTATTCATGCAGAATGACGTTGCCAAAATAGCAACGTTTTTTTCATTTTTTAAATCAACCAATGCGTGTTATACCCTTTGCCTAAATATACTAATAAAAACAACAGAACAATAGCATCCGCACAGTTACCAGCAACAGCTAGCTAGCTATCACTTTCAGTGTTTCTCTTAGCATCCCCGACTCTTTCCTCTTGGCGTCCCCACCTATATGGTCCTTCTGCGGGGCTAGTCTCGGCCTGTGGTGGCGCACACTCACAGTCCTCCTTCTCGTCGGAATTCATACGAGACTTTATCCTCAGTTGTTTGTTATTCTGTTGCTGTTTGTGAATCAAATATCAAGTCCTGCACAGATTGATTACAACTTCAACAGCACGAGGTGTTAGCAAGCACCGATGAAGGATTTTCAAGTCAAAACTTCATTCACGGCCTTCTGACTGCAGGGTCTTTCCTCTGCTTGACGTTCATTGCCATCTTGACTTCACCGTCAGCTCACGTCCCACAATGCATTGCGTTCTAGCTACAGGACCCGCTGGAATGGATCACTGTGTTACAAGGAACTGGATTCATTATGTTCCCTATATTAATCATCTATCTATATCTATATGGATATAAATTAGCTTTCTTTCAGATTTTGGAGGGATCTCATGATATGTGTGGTCAGTTTGTTCAAATGTCCCTATTTCATATTTTGAGAGGATTATGCTCTGCATTTTATTTTGCATCTTCTCTGCTGCACACTGTAAATAATGTAATATCTTTTCAGTGCAATAACATAGAAATTTCTGTGCAATAGCATTTATAGCATCTTTATTCTCATATGAATATAGAATATATATATTTTTTACTGCCTTATTTTTCAATTAGCCACTTACTGGTATTTATTTTTGAGTTACTGTTTACTGTTTGTTACTGCTGCTGTGACAGGTAAATTTCCCCTAAGGGGGATCAATAAAAGTTTTCTTATCTTATCTTATCTTTCCCTCACAGGGATAGCTGTTCATCCCCTCAAATATGCTGTCATATCTGCTCTCTCCCCATCCATAACAATGCCTGACCTGAAGTCTGGAGAAATCTGGGTGTTTTGAAAATTCTAATAAATAAATAACTAATAAAAATTTGGAAAGTTCATCATTGTTTTGTTCTCTTTTTTTCTTTTTAGGTGTATGTGTGACTGTGCAAAGATTGGCTTGAGGTACAGAAATGCACCCCCACACTTTTCTACCTTGCATTTCTACTTTTTGCTTCTTTCAGCCACCTCATAACACCAATTCCTCCACATAGAAAAATCCCAGACAGAATCGTGGTCAGGCTGGGCTGTTGACATATCTGCTCGGTATCCTCCTCTATCATTCTGGCATACTGTGAGGGACCAAGCAGGCAGGCATGAGGAGACAAAAGTAGATTTTGAAAGAAAATGTTTTATTTACAAAAATGAATCTATACATAAAGTTCTGGGCCCATAAAAAGGTCAACTAAACAGAACTTAACTCAAGCTACAACAAATTAAACTGGAAGAACTGAGTGGATAGAACTAACTTAACAAAGGAAAAACAACCCCAGACTGCGAACACATGAGGACATATATAATGGCTGATCAAACCATTAGGAAACAAAAGGGGGTAACACAAGGACAAATACAATTAACCGGACTACAAATGACACAAACAGGACAATTCATAACTCAGGTAACATTACTAATAGTTCTACACCAAACACAGCCATAAAAATCCTAAACTAATGTAAAGAAGCAAACAAACAACTAAACTAAATTCCCTAAATCCCCCCATGATGCGGCAGGCAGATAGTGCGGCCTAATTAGCCTCTGCCTGGATTTAAGGCCTCCGTTCACTGTCGCCAACCCTTTTACAATGGCCTGGCCAGATGATGCCTCCTCCTCAGCCTAACCCTCACCACAGGTAACTCAAAAGAAACAAGGTCAAAACTTAAGACAAACTAACTTAAACGAAAGTGTAAATGTACAAAAGTTAACTAAATGTGCGCGCTTACAAATAGAAACTATTGTACTATCAACTTAAACCAAATAAACATGCATGTGTTGTATGAAACAAAAGCTATGTGTCCTCATTTATGTGTATAGTTTGTATGTGCAATGTGAGTGTCATGTATAAGGTCAAAAGGTCAACTAAATAAGCAAATGGACAATTTATGTAAACTAAAAAAACCTGTGGTGAGTGCAGTGTCACACTAGGTGCAATTTAGCTGTGTGGCAGCAGATGCAGCCATCACACATACCAACCTGTTATTGTCCATAAGTTCCAATAGCATCCGTATGTCCTGCTCCCCAAACCACGCTACAGCCAAAAACAAATTATAGTAATTCACAACACAATATGTAACCCTTTTACCAATATTTTATGTATATTCTTATTTTGTGCCTCTGCCCAATAGTATCCCCTGCCTCACAAGCCTACACAGCCATACAACACCTACTTCCCTTTGTCACATTAGAAGCAGAATCACAATTAGCTTTATTGGCTAATTATGCGTACACATACAAGGAATTTGACTTGAGTTTTTTAGGCCCTTCGAGGTGTTCAGAATCCACTGGCTTAAGCTACATTTCAAATGAAGTATATACTGTCTGTCTGCAATAAGCTGGTGAAGACAGAATAAAAAACACATTGGCCAATAATACATGATTCCTGACTCACCTAAATTGTGATGTTCAAAAACACTCTATATTGTAAGATCTCTTTCAAAGAACCCAAACTAATACATTGGCAAGTTGACATTATTGACATGTTTTCCCAAATGAACAGTACAAGAATGCCAAAACAATATTCAAGGTCATTTAGAAAGTGTTGTTACAGATACGTTTCCCAGCAGCAAGCACTGCAGCCAATCAGCCAGTTCATTAACATGCACTACATATCTTTGACAGCACTCTTTATTATATTTGAGGGATCCTTGACTTACAGTTCTATGAAACATACTCATGTAATAAAAAAAAAATACAATACAATACAATACAATATATTAATATCAGTGTTGGGAATCAACTGAATGGGCAGTTTGGCTATCGATAAGAATTAATAATTATCATAAATAATTATTAATTATATTAAATAATAGGATCTGATATACATTGGATCACCTCGGGGCACCACCCTCAACAGTACACTGCCTTACACAGGGCACCATTAGAGGTTGGTATCATTCACTTTTGTACAACATTAAAGACACAACATGTATATTCACAAGTATTTATTAACAAATAATAAAAGCAATCACATACTAATCTAACATGTACTGTATACAAGTGTGTATGTGTGCGTGTGTGTGTGTGTGTGTGTGTGTGTGTGTGTTATTTCCAGGTGAGACACTGAAGTGTAAATTCTGTTTCTCAAAGGGGGGTAGCCTCAGCACCCCTACCAGCAACTAGACCTGTTCAGGATCAGCGAACGCCTGTGGAGCCGTCATATTCCAGGAGCCGCTGAGTGAGTCTTTCTGTGGAGCCTGGAGTGTTTCACCAGGGAGATAATTAGCTTCTTCTTTTGTTAATTAGCCTCTCAGCACTCTCTTAATTTGTTAATATTAAGTAATTTCATAAAGTTTATTTTAAGAGCTTATATAAGAGCTTGCAGCTTCTTCTTTTTTTTAAAAGGAGAACTTCACAATTTTTAAAACTTCAGCAGTCTGAAACCTCCAAAGAGAAACCTCATATTAAATTCAGAAAAACTTTCAAATACATTTTTGCACAGAATGTGGACTGTTGAGAAATTAGAAAATAAAAAAAAAAGCTGTTATCGTGTTCATATATGATCTGATTATTGTTTTAATATAGACTTGAAAAATTGTGATTAAAACTGAGAGAAGAAACAAATCATTAAATTTACATCTACACCATTGCAGACTTGAATGTATTGTGTTTGTAACCGTGACACTGTCAACCTGTTCATTAAACATGACCATATACAGAATTTGATTAAGACCAAAATGCAAAGTGCAAATCAACCTCTGTTTGGTTTATTTAAATGGAATTAAAAAGATGAATCAAATTTGTAGGCAGCCATAACCTCATTGTATCACTTGTGTGAGGTCCAATTTAAACTAGTTAGGATGAGTACTGCTTCATGACACTAGATGGCAGTAGAGCACTGTGCAGAACTTTGATCATTCCCTTTGGCCACTGCTGCAAGAGTGTTTTTAAGAGCATTACTGAAAGACAAATAATTAAATTGAGCGACATTTTATTATCTGAGCTTTACTGTATTTTTGAATGACAAGTGGTGAGACTTATCATTGTAACCCTTGTGTGGTCTTAACATCCTATGCAGGGTCAGAAATGACCCCTAAGACAATCTTGTACCCTTGTGGTGTACAGCTTTCATGGAATATGAACAAAGGTGATATTTCACTTTTTCTAATGTTGGAGTCACTTTAGGAAAAGCAATAAAATTTCAAGTTGGAAAAAGGTCATTTAGTCATTTCACCTACAGCTGAATAGGAAAAGATCATTCTTTAGTAATGGATATATGGATTATAATGAATAATACAATAATAGATTATCTGTTGAGCAGAACATGTGCAACTTCAATACATGTTTCAGTCACAGGCAAAGATGAGCAGAAACAGATAGAGGAGACTCTGACGCAGGAATATGGTCGCTTCCTGGATCTCTCCTGGCGTATAACAAGAGAGAGAACAACAAATAATTGTTAGTAAGACTATCAAAGAATGTTTCAATTCAGGACTAAACGGGCTGCATGGTGGCTCGGTGGTAAGCACCGTCGCCTCATAGCAAGAAGATCGCCAGTTTGCTTCCCAGTCAGGGACTCTGACCGTACATTTATGTAGTATATTTGTAAATATGACAAATGATTTACAAATCTCCCAAAAGTCAATTACACAACATTCTGTGTTCAAATTCCAAAATCTGCTGAGAAACTCAAATTAAACTGCTTTATTGTTCATATTTATCCCAGATGACATATTTCCAAGTGAAGAAACTAAATCAGCACAGTGGACTGTTGTGATGATACCATCTACAGTGCATTTGCCTGCTACTGTATACTCTGTCATTATCACTGTGAGGCCCACACAATCAAGAAAAATGTCCATTCAGAATAGATGTACCCAACAAAAAAAGGGCAAGTTCAAGCTTTGATTTCTGTCCAGGCTAAACTGGCATGCACTATAAGCAATCAAACCATTATGTATAGAATGTTGATTGCACTTATTACAGTGGCTTTATGAGGAACTACATGAGGAAAGTTGATATATACCACATAAATAACAGGTATGCAATTTTAGATATGTAATATTATGTTTCTGAATCCTCACTGTCCTGTAATAACGTGAGAGCAGAACATAGAGGCAATGACCTTTAACTAATTGAATATTGGTGCTTAAATAAATGAAATGTAAAATCATGTACATGCAAAACACTGACAGTGAGTTTCTCATCTTATCATTTCATTATATTACTGTTTCTCATGCAGTAATATGTGTCATACTGTTTCTCTAAAAGCCCATCTGCAGATGCTAAATTAAAATGGCTTACATAGTGTGGTACAAGGCTTGGTTGATGGTGTGTATCTTTAAAAATACACATTAAATATAAGCATAATAATATGATTTCAACACAAGCTGACAAGGCTGAGAGTCAATGCTAGAATCTCTTTGAGGCTTTTAGGCGCAGTAGTTGTTACAACCTCAATTCCAAACCCTCAAATCAAGTGAATATATTTTTCATGAAACAAGGACATTGTTCACTTTCAACATTCAATTTGTTGTCTATGCACTATTTTCAATTAAATATAGAGTTTAAGTGTCAACCATGAAATATGTTTTTATCAACATTTTACACAGCGTCCAACCTTTTTTTGGAATTTGGGCTTTAATGTTAAGCATGTTCACCATCTCACTAGTCATAAACATAGGCATTGGACTGATTGAACCTGATGATGGTGCTAGATGAAAAGTTATCACAGTTCATCTTGATTAATGTGTGATAGTTGTTGAGAGATTTCAGTCTGAATAAACCAAAGGATAGATTCTTTATCATATATCCAAGAATACAACACATTATTTCAGTTCATTGTGAAAAAAAATACTAATAAAAGTGAACAAAAGCACAAACTGCCTGAAGTCGACTATAAACTAATTTAGCTGCTGTGGACCACATGTCCACCAGGGGTTCACAGATAACTTGTTTTCATTCATTTTATAATTTTGTGGGCTCTATTTTTCAAAGAATTCTACACAGCTATAATGTAGATCTCCTTAATTTTTATATGTACAGTTAATGTACGGGCGGTGGGGGGGTAGGGCAGGGGGCTTACAGATGCCATCTGAATGAAAAGGGCACAAATAACGCCTGTTGTTTTGCTGATACTGTGAGCAGTGACCCCTGGGTCACAAGCACGCTGCTGTTTTGATCAATAGTGATGAACATGTGAAAACCGGACAACAATAACTCATCACACTGGTGCGTCGCTATACATAAACAGATTTGTGTTTATAAAACCTATTTGGATGACAATACTTTATGCTGTGCCATCACACAGCTACTTAATATAAAAGGGCAGCGGCACAGGGAGCATCTATTGACCGTCAGTGTGGCCCCCACTAATATAACAATGGGAAAGGTAAGCTTGTGTGTTGTTACTGAAAATACAGAGTGAAACTGAATTAAACATAGTGGTGATCATTAATCAGTGCTTCAACAAACATTTGCAGATCATATTCTACGAGGACAGAAATTTCCAGGGTCGGCACCATGAGTGCATGAGCGACTGTGCTGACCTTCACCCTTACTTCAACCGCTGCAACTCCATCCGGGTGGAGAGTGGCTGCTTCATGGTGTATGAGAGACCCCACTACCTGGGCCACCAGTACTTCCTCCGCCGGGGGGAGTACTCTGACAACCAGCGCATGATCGGAATCAATGACTGCATCCGCTCCTGCCGCATGATCCCCATGGTAAGCCTGAGCTGGTATGGAAGAGGTATCCATTAATTAGGATGAAATCATTGATCCATACACAACAAAACAATGTCCAACTAAAAGATGTATATCAAAATGTAAGTAGGTTTACATACACATACTGAATGTGGACTCACTCAGAACTCACAGAATTTGTAAGAAAATTCATAAATGGAGGCCATTGATGAACAAGTAACTGATTCTGGCCATAAAGATTGTGAAAATCAAGTCCCTCAGATCAGAAATACAATATTTTCGAGGCTTGATAAACCGATAAAAGATTAAATCCTCAGCAGCTCATGTTGGACTGAGAATCAAGGTTATTTTGGATTTAGCACATCAGGATGACTTAGGGTCTACTGGTTGGACTTCACCTGTGACTGTGTTTGCAAACCCGTCTTGGTGTAACTATGCATCAACCAATGTATTCGATAGGTGGGGACTCTTTGTACTTTCACTTCTGCATTGGTGAGGAAATCTATCTGACTTGTGAATGTTCTTCTTCCCGCAGCATCGTGGCTCCTACAAAATAAGACTGTATGAGCGTCCAGACATGGGCGGCCAAATGCAGGAGGTGAGCGATGATTGCCCCAACGTCCAGGACCGCCTCCGTATGTCTGACATTAACTCGTGCAATGTGGTCGACGGCCACTGGCTGCTGTACGACCAGCCCAACTACAGGGGAAGAACCTACTACCTGAGACCCGGCGAATACCGCAGATACAGCGACTGGGGCGGTGCCAGCCCAAGGATCGGCTCGCTCAGGCGAATCACTGACTTCAACTAGGAGTCTTTCGAACCTTCTTCCTCTCTCTGTTCTCAATAAACATGCTGGGCTTATACTGTGTCTGTGTCTCTGTATCTAAAGGAACTGATGTTTTTTAGCTTGTGTTTTAGTCACTTACCTTCAACATTTGATCCACTCACAAAATCATGGTATGGCTTATAACAAGTGTCTGGATAATGTAGTTTTGCACCATTGGGTTAAACTCTAATAACGAAACCTTTCAACCCATTAAACCCCTTAAAGAGCCTCAAGAGAACAAAAGAAACAGTTGACAGAATAGTAATTATTGGATGGATTTATTGACAGTACTTAGTGTCTGGACATCAGCTTTTTTTAAATAGTGATACGTCTGATGGATCCCACCCTGGAGCTCATGCTTCCCCACTCATTAAACCTCCTGTATTCACCAGGGCGAATCAGGTACTGGCGCCCCCTGTAGTGGGGATGCTCGTAGAAGATCCAGTGACCGTCCATCACGTTGCAGGAGTAGATGTCGTTGGAGCGGAAGCGTTCGTACAGGGAGGGACAGTCGTCGGTCAGCTCCATCATCTGGCCTCCGAACTCTGAGCGCTCGTAGATCATCATTCTGTGGGAGCTTTGGTGCTGCAAAGACAAGGTGATTCATTAGCTTCTATTTGAAGGTAATGCTGAGTGAAGCTGTCCTAGCGAGGCTTACCGAAGGGATCATGCGGCAGGATCGCACGCAGTCGTTGAATCCCATCCAGCGCTGGTAGTCCGGATAGTCGCCCCTCCTCAGGAAGTACTGGTAGCCCATGTAGTTGGGTCTCTCATAGACCATCCAGTCGCCGTTGTCCACTCTGATGGAGTTGCAGCGGCTGAAGTGGGAGTGCAGGTCGGAGCATTCGCTGCTGCACTCGTAGGAGCGACCCTGGAAGTTCCTGTCCTCGTAGAAGATGATCTGCAAAGATCAATAGAGGGATTTTCGAAAGTGCAGAACTAAAATTAAGAGAATCGTGCAAACTGTACCAAAGTCTTCCAGTTCAGTGGTTTCGGCTGAATAATCCACGCAGGTATGCAGACGCACAAAAGACACACAGCAAAACAAGCAGCCTTACCTTCCCCATTGTGTTGGCTAACCTTGATCACACTAGCAGCAGCTGTGGGCTCCACGCTGCCTTTATAACCCATGGATGACCTGTGTCATTGTAATTCAGGACAATGACCAGACTCGTCAGCTCTTTCTCACCGAACAATATTTCTCTCTGTTTCGTGTGGTCGATGAAGCAAATCAGCTTTTTTTTTTCCTAGGCAGAAGCTTCCCTTTGAATTGGTTCTGGTTGATGGTGGAACTTTAATTTAAATAGATAAACCCAAACTGTAACACATCAATACATTTCCAAACATACATCCTGACTGGAAGGGAAAGATGGATGAAACGATGAAAAAGTCATGCGTGAAAGCTTGTATTTGTTTGTACAAAGTTTATTTTTCCAACTTCAACTTACATATATCTTTGTGCAATAGGACACAGAATATTACACATGTAAAATCCAATTTATGATTGTGGTACTGTGCAGACTGTCCGGCCAAGGTTAGGTTTGCTGGCAACAAATGATGCATGGAATATAAAGGATTTTCCATTTTAAGTAGCCACATTTCACAGGACTCAAACACAACATTTCAAATTTAACATCGTAAACGCTGGAGTGAATGTTCAACATGCTTCTCCTTCACGAAATCCTGTGAAGTGAAAGCAGCCACCGCCTTGTCTGGCTTTTATATGATTTGCAATTCAGAGACCGTTATTTTCTTCACGTCAGCATCATGACTTTTTACATAGTCGCTAGTTCTTTCAATTTTACTTTTGTTTGCCTTCAATCGCCCCCATATTGTGATTTTCTCTATGGACTAAGCTCTAGAATGTTTTTTTCAATACGGCCTGCGCGTGACAGATTTCGTACAATAGAGCTGCTCCACAAAGAGCAGTGACAGCGAGTGTAAACACTTGTTGAGTACACATGTATCAAGTGAGTGCACATTATATAGAGTAAATGGTTTTAAAGGGCTTCTCCTGCAGTACATGCGAGAATCGCTGGTGCCATCACACGTTTGTTTTGCTTCAGTTACATGCAAGCTCGTATTGACCCATACATATCTGCAGCAGTTCGATCTACCAATGGCCAAAGCTTCAATGCACACGTCAAGGTGAAATGTTGCATGCAGGTGTTATGGCAGTCCTTCCTATTAAATCCTGTGGAGCATCCAAACACCATGCAAAATGTCAAGTGATATAGTAGAGTGAGCGAGAAGGTCTGCATGAGGTCGTGGTTGGGGTCAATGGAAGCACAGCACTTTCACCCAGGAGACTTGTCATTGTGTCCTGTGTGAACCCAGAAGTTAATGTGGTTTTAACGTATGTCCATAAGTTTACAGATGTAATGTATTTACACTGTAGTCTACGTCTGTGTAATATAAGTTCATATGTTTATTTTGACCCAAACTACATTCTCGCAAGATTTTGGCTACACAGATATCTCTTCCACAGATTATCTATAACACTATGAAGCGTGTTAACCTGGCAGATAAAATGAAAACAAGGCAAACATTAAATCTGTCATTCACAACCCAATTTGCTTTCATCCATCAACATGATGTTCCACATTTGCACTACTTCAGCCTGTGCTCCCTTAGGAGACAGGTGGCATGTATCATTTCATAGTAACGCTTATAATGTGTCATCTTTTCTCAGAGAGCATTTCTGATTTGCACCTCGCAGAATCTAATGGAAGGCTTGGTGTGTGACCCAGACGTAAGATTGGATGAGTGCACTGCACGCAATTTGAAAGTTTTATTGGGATCATTAATCCTTTATATCTAGTTTATTTTTCATAGACATATCTCTCATTCTTGCATAAATCTAATTTCTATATTTCAGGGTTCAACAAAGCGGTCAAGTCCATTTCCTCGTCATCCCTCTACTGTCATCTTTCAAATCATGCTGTCAAATTCCCCATTATTACTAATAGTCCGTATAAACTACTACTATCATTACATTCCTTAACTTGTTTCAGACAGAAAGATTTAATAGATTAGATTTATTTTCAGGAATCCTTAACAGTGGATTCAGACGTTTGGACCCCACGATATGTTAATCTGTTGGTGAGATAAAAGACCACCAACTGGCCAAACCACTCAATGATGGAAACTGTGTTCAGAAATATGCAGCAAATCATTTTATTGTGCGCATCACACAGTTAAAGAGGTAAATTCATTGTGGCTGGATTGCACAGTATAACTGGAACTACATGCAAACAATGCACAAATGCACAGTTGGAGGATAAAAACAAGGCTCCGTCTTTTGGCCTCTCGTTTTTTGACAACTCGTTAATATCGATAAAACGAAAGCATCTGCCAAACTCATCAGCTGACTATGAGTCATCAGACGCTTTCTGTGATGCGTCTGATGGAGTTGAACCTCATATCGTCGCCACTCATCTCTCGGAGGTTCCTGTACTTCCCCGGTCTCAGATAGACCATCTTGCCCTCGTAGTTCGGCTGCTCGAACACCAGCCAGTAGCCTTCCATCACGTTGCAGGACTGCATGTCAGACATGTGGTAGTGATCCTGGATGGAGTCGCAGTCGTCGGTCACCTCGTGTGTCTGCCCTTCGAAGTTTGCTTTCTCGTAGATCCTCATCTTAAAGGGGCCCTTGTGCTGTTTAAATACAAAACGTCAAATGAAATACAACATATACATGAATCTTATGAGTCATAGCTCTGTGCAATGAACTAACAAACTAAAGTGGCAGCTTTTGGGGTTCAGGAAGTTCATGATCAAGTAGTTTGACAAATAAAATCTTAACCCAATGTTCATTTGCACATGAGCTTTCAACACATCCCATATTGTCAGCCATGGTGTTTTGCAGTTGCCATTAGATATCATGATGCTGAAATAAAACTAAAAGCTCAGAATAAACTAGTATCAGGACCTGGAGTTCAGATTTTTTTTGTCAAGCTATGGGTTTGTTTGGTGTTGTGGCTTTTTTTTTTCATTTTTTACGTTGTTGAAATTGACCTCAATATTCTATTGCTTCTGGGTAAGACAAGCAAACTTCTCATCAAACTCTCCTTTGAAATTACTGCCTTTGCGTCTCCTCGGTTGGCGAGCTCGGACACATATTTACCACAGGGACAATGCGGCAGGACTGGATGCAGTCGCTGAAGCCGATGGTGCTCTGATACTCGGGGTACTCTCCCGTGGTCAGGAGGTACTGCTGGCCCGTGAAGTTGGGCTGGTCGTAGACCATGAAGGTGCCGCTCTCCACCCTGCAGGAGCTGCAGCGGCTCAGGTGAGAGGCGATCTCAGAGCAGTCGCTGACGCACTCATACGAGCGTCCCTGGAAGTTTCTCCCCTCGAAGAAGACGATCTGGAGAGAAAGACACAGATGGCGTTCGGGTCCAACATTAGAAAACATGCAGAGCTGAATGGTCAGTTCAGTAATGTGATATCATGAGATGACAGTGATGCATGGCAGACGTTAGGTGACACAGTATTCTGGAACATATACAGTATAAAGTTTGATTGAGTATATGCATCAGTTAGTTTCTGTCTCTTGCATTGACCGGTGCACTGATCTGTACCCTTCGTTACCTTTCCGCTCATGGTCACGCGATTTGATTTCTGTTGTTCTTCTCACTGGCGTGCTGCCTTTTATGCATCATGTGACATCGAAAGAATCTGCCCCTCGATTGTACAAAATGACCGAGTCAGCTCATCAGCATGGAAGTCCCTGCTGCATTATACATCAAAGCTGTGAACACTGCAATCACATAGATTAAACAGTAGTGGTGCAGATTTCACAGTGACAAAGCAGCTCTGCTCATTGCATTACTTTTGTATTTTTGTGCCATCATTTTCATTATAGGACACATTTATGTTGATAGAAGAGATTGACATTTACACAAGATTCAAGCTGGACTGCAGGACTTTTTGTGTATGTAAATTAATCCTCATTGGGTTCAACTTGCCAAATGAGTTCACACAATGTTGATTGAGTCTATCGCCACCAGATAAACCACAGTATATCTAAATTTTGTGGTGGTGACATTCCCCTGCTGGTGCACCAGTACACACCAAACAGCAAAAATAGGAGGGTTGAATGGGGGAGCAAGCACAGCAGGTGAGTTGGTGACAGTAGCTGGAAGTAAAGCAAAGCCTATGGCATCATAAGCACATTGACAGTGATGGAGGAGACTGCAGGTCTGAATGAATGGCTTTGATTTAAAGCTCAAATAGGTAACTTTTAAGTCAGGAAGTTATGATCCTCCTCTTACAAATTAAAAGTTGAATTCATTTTTGATGCTACTTATATTAATGTGTAACAGATATAAACTACATCAGTTCATCACGCTCCCATATTTTTGCCACAGTAACATAACATTTAACATTTATTTATTATGTTTTCAAATGAATTTTAAATTCTTTGATGCAAAAAGTTAAGCAGGAAGTAAACACAACACTTCATTATCGTGCAGTTACCTCAAATTTACAGTCTCCCTTAGAGGTTTAATAAGTATTGATGATATGTTCTGTGTAATATTCTGCAAAACAAGACTGGTTATGATCAAACACTAGTGCGAAACAACATCTCACTCGTGCTCGAAATAAGAATCCCAGCCGTTCTGTCTCATGTGTTTTGTCTCCTCTGTCACCATCAACTCGAAATACATTTGGCAGATGGCTATGATACTTTCTGATCACATTCATGCTCCTCAGAGGATGAACCCTCTCTATGTTGGAGAGTCCATCAGGATCCCTCTAGCACCCAAAATGTCAGCTTTGTAGGCTTTACAAGTTATCTGATGATATAATGTGCAGATTGCTGACTACATTCATATTGTGAAGGGGATCAAACTTTTTGAATTGAAGCACATGGCCTTTCATTTAGCCCCATTCTTAGCATTTTAGCTCCATTAGTGGGAGGAAATGGAACATTTATTATCATGTTTGTGGAGTTTTTTAATCTAATTATAATATTGACTCAGTATGATCCAAATGTAATATTATGGCAACAATTATTTGTCATGTAATTTTATTCCATATTTTAGAAAAAAAAACAGAAAGAGAGATATTTCAAAATAAGATTTTTATTTTTGACCTCAGTTCTTTTTAATGAACAACAATCAACAGATATCCATGATGCGCCTGATGGAGCTGATCCTGGTCATGTTGCTCATCCCCATCTCCCTCAGGTTCCTGTACTCTCCGGGCCTCACGTACAGCATGCGGCCTCTGTAGCTGGGCTGCTCGAACATCAGCCAGTGGCCGTCCATCACGTTGCAGGACTGGCAGTCGGACATGTAGTAACGATCCTGGAGAGACTCGCAGTCGTCCATCAGCTCGTGGGCCTGGCCTCCGAAGTTCTCCCTCTCGTAGATCTTCATCCTGAACTGTCCCCTGTGCTGTTGGGGGGACATGATATAAAACTGCATGAGATCCAGGAACAGATCAGACATCCTAAGCCAGATCATGATATAAAATATAGCAACTACCAAAATATGTCTTACCATAGGGATCATGCGGCAGGAGCGGATGTTGTCCATCATGGCCATGCCCATCATTCCCATCATGCTCCCCATGCGCTGAAAATCAGAGTACTCCCCTCTCCTCAAGAAGACCTGATTACCCTGGAAGTTGGGCCGGTCGTACACCACGAAGCAGCCGTTGTCCACCCTGCAGGAGTTGCAGCGGTTCAGGTGCATGTGGATGTCGGAGCAGTCGGTGCTGCACTCATAGGAACGACCCTGGAAGTTCCTGTCTTCGTAGAAAATGATCTGCGGCGAGAAAAACATACAGTTGTTAGATGAAAACACTCAAGAATAAGACTCTTGGAAGATGTATTATTTGGATGGAAAACACTCTCTGCTACAGTGGAACAATGCATTCTAATCCTATCAAGAACCCTTGCTCTTAACACTGTATCTCTAACTTATTAATTTATTGCACAGGTTTTCAACATTATACAAACATATGTTGACTCGTACCCTGCCCATGGTGACGCTTGTAGTTTTTACAAATGATGCCAACCCAGCTCCACTTTTATATAGAATCAGCCACAGACCACCTTGCACACCTTTGTATGAAACATCATGAGTCATCACGAGGTTCACGTGGGCCTGCATTCATTTTTTTTAACAGCACGCCTCAATAGTTATTATTGTATGTTGAATGTAGTTTTCAGAGGTCATGCCAGGTCATAACAGAAGCAAAACACTTCTCAATATTAGTCATTGCATTTTTTTATTGCATTTCTATCCTTTCAATGCTTCAAGGCCAGAGAGAGTTTTCTAGAGTCTGCACTGTATCTTGCCATTTGTTCAATGTTGCCATAAAGTTCATCTCCATTCACAGCACATAGATTTTCACAGAAGACATATGAATTAAATAGTTGAATTTGCTGGAAGCATGATATTCAGGTCACAATAACTATTGCAGATTCTGACATACAGTAAAGTCTGCCACCCTATAGTGCTGCACTGTGCCACAATATAGAGTGATGACTCAAAGGTTTCAGCACAAGCCATGTGGAAATACTATGGCTGTGTAATGTATAAAAAGGGAAAAGGGTCGATGTTGAAGCTGTACATCTGAGATTAGCTCACAAATATCATGACCATGGGCAGGGTAAGTGAAACTTTATCATCATCGGAAGCAGAGCAGCATTAGAGAGATTTAAGAGAAAATGTTAAAAGTCAAAAGTGCCTTGAGATGAAATTCTTCTAAGACTTTATTGTTCTTTGCAGATCATCTTCTACGAGGACCGCAACTTCCAGGGTCGCTCCTACGAGACCAGCAATGACTGCCCCGAGCTCACCTCCTACCTGAGCAGGTGTAACTCCTGCAGGGTGGAGAGCGGCCTCTTCATGGTGTACGAGAAGCCCAACTTCATGGGCCACCAGATGCTGGTGAGGAGGGGGGAGTATCCCGACAACCAGCGCCTGATGGGAATGAGCATGAGCGACTGCATCAGGTCCAGTCGTATGATCCCCATGGTAGGTGGACGTGTTTATCAGCAGCATTAAGATCGCAATTTTAATCAGCTAAAGAGGGATTCTGTAAATCCACTATGTTGGACTGTTCAGTGTTAACACATTAAAGGCAGCTTTTTGAACCTGGCAGCAACAATTTGTAAGTTGAGCAAATCCAAAAGGCTTAAAAAACTACAAAAAATTTCACCACAGAAGTTCACAACTAACCTTGAAAACACATCTGTGATCAAATATTCCAAACTCAAGATCCACTTTCTAGCATTCAACCGAATCTCACAGCCTTTTTCAACAGCTTGCTCATGTTGTTGTCAATCACATGACTCGCTGAGGAAGCCTGTGAGATATGGTTGAAAGCTCCACTACTAGAAAAACTACCAATTGAACTTTGAGTTGAGAATATTTTCTCATGAATCTCAGTTTGTTTACATCCTCATGATGCAGTGATTCTGCTTGAAATTTGGTGCCATGGTATTTGCAAACCATCTTTGTGATTAATGCATAAGATGTGAATGTCAATAAGTGGCAGTTTTCAACATGGACTAGTTTAATGAAATTTATACTGCAGCTGCTTTTAACACAACCAGTATGGAAGAATGGCTGTGATGCAATATTTTTTCAGTAACCATTATCTCAAGTGCATCATCATGTTGTCATTACTGTTATTTTCTTATGATAACATTCTCATTACACAAGTGTAAAATGAGATCTGAATGTCAGGTTTTCAGCTCAAATTGACTTCCCTGATCTTCTTCACACACAGCACAGGGGACCCTTCCGCATGAGGATCTACGAGAGGGAGAACTTCGGAGGCCAGATGCACGAGCTGATGGACGACTGCGACAACATGATGGACCGTTTCCGCATGTCCGACTGCCAGTCCTGCAACGTGATGGACGGCCACTGGCTGATGTTCGAGCAGCCCAGCTACAGAGGCCGCATGCTGTACCTCAGGCCAGGAGAGTACAGGAACCTGAGGGAGATGGGCATGAGCAACATGACCAGGTTCAGCTCCATCAGACGCATCATGGACTCCTGTTGATTCACAGTCTGAATGTTCTGGGTGGAAAAAATAAAGCAAGCTGAAATCCAGTGTTTCTGATTCCTGCCTGTCATTCCAGTGTGAAACCAGTTTTCATTTAGTGACTCTGGTTGGTCACGTCAGTATGTTACACTTTAAGGTAATAGTAATCCATCAGGGAACATTATTTGTCCTTGCTGGTGTTCATGGATGCTCTGACATTCAGTATTTGAGAGTGAGGTATAAAAAAACAATAAGCAAACAGGAAGATAGTGAAAATGATCATGAGGTCATTTCTTCCTTTACAAAGGTCAGCAGCTGACTCTCAGGATTCAATCGAGTTTCCCACAAGCACACCAACATGTTTTAAAAGCCTGGATGTTATGAAACAGACTGTACAGTGCACAGGATTTGTAATGAGCTAGAACATGCAAAACACCAACACCTGTCCATTAACAGCAGAGGACAGTGAAAATGTTCCAGTCTGATGAAGACAAATTTATGATCTTTCAGCACATGTTCACTCAGTCTAAACTTCTATTGGTGGACAAACTGAGTTTTGAATCACTGACTGTGGTATCAGGTGGTCAGACCCCTTAGCCCCTTGATTGTTTATGAAAAGAAAATTAAGTCAGAAATTCCAAAAATTCTTTCATGTGATGCCAAACCTGAACAAGTGACTATAAGATGCTGCTCCTACATGCATCACTTCAGAGCACACACTATAGGTTCATATGGGACTTGTGTATCAGTTGACTTGCTTTGAAAATTGTAGGATTTTTTTTTTTTGCTGTAAATTCGTTTGTCACAGCCAAATGGCTCTGTAGCACCTATTGACCCAAAGACATGACCTGCTTTACTTGAACTGACACCAAAGAACATTTAGCGCAAAACAAAAGTTTGTTAAATAGCTCATTTCTTCTTTTGCGTTTCCTGAATGAATAAATAAAACTTTTGGGAAATCTACAGACAAACTGCCTTTAATCTGTTCTCATATGAAAAACACAGCAATGCATGTCCCTACTTTTTAGTAATAAATTCAGAATACAGGAGTCATGACATCAAGGAGAGTGCACATTTTGAAACTTTAGGAAAGAAGCCTTGATGTTATAACTGAAAGACAACAGAGAAATAACAAGATGCACGAAACAGAAGAAAAATTACATATCATAAAATTATTGCAACCCTACATTAAAATGATGTTATACATTACACTCATTAAATTACAGGTCTCTCCAATTGTATTGACATGAAGCTCAGCCAGTGTTGAGAATAAGAAGCATTGAAAAATACAAACAGTAACAGTGGTTAAATGTCATTGTGATGTATTTCCAGCCGGATGATCGTGCGGATCATTTGCAGCTGTCATGAAAATGCAGGAGCTAATTTAACTCTGCCAAATCATTTCTTTCCCTCACTGTCCAACAGCCACTCTCTGCCTTCGCTGTTCCAGCATGTGTTTGATACAGAGTCATCATCAGGCGGGAACAAAGGCAAAATCAAACAGCACCAAGCCATTTTGCTGATATGTAAATCTACCTCATTTGGGTATCAAAGACTTGCCACGCTCTGCACATTTTGTTTATCGATAAATACTTTGATGGGGCTGCAGCAAAGAATGAGGTTTACAGTGCATCCAAATGGGGAAGGTAAGATAAAAACCGGTTGCATCCACTCTGCTTTTTACTCATTTTAACATAGTTCAAATTGAAACAGTCACATCGTGTAACTGAAGTTCTTCCTCTTGCCTTTGCCACAGATCACATTTTTCGAGGAGAAGAAATTCCAGGGCCGCTGCTACAACTGCAGCAGCGACTGTGCCGACCTGCACACGTACTTCAGCCGCTGCAACTCCATCAGGGTGGAGAGCGGCGTGTGGGTGATCTATGAGAAACCCAACTACAAGGGTTTCCAGTACATCCTCAGCCCCGGGGAGTACGCAGACAACCAGCAGTGGATGGCCTTCAGCGACAACGTCAAGTCCTGTCGCGCCATCAAGAACGTAAGAGTCTTCAGTCAGGGGTTTTCAGATGTTTATGATAGATAGGAGGATCTCACTCAGCTCTGCAGTTCCACACAGGATTTTAGTGTCTTTCAGCCCCGTACCTTTAGTGTTTTGGTTCAATCACTTCAATCTAATCAATCTCCTTCCCAGATTCGTCCACAAGGCTGGTGGAGCCCAAACAAGACTGAAAAGAAAAGTGAATATTGGCCACAACATGTCAAACGTGTGCCTGCTTGTTTTCGAGTTCGGCTCCCAAAAATACTAATAATTCCTGCAGCTGCGAACGCACCAATCATGAATCAGTGACAGATGAGTTTCCCCAGAGAAGCAACAACATGGACGGCCCTTGGAAGATGCAAAAGGGATACCGAGCTCCAACGTGCCAGCTTTCTTGAACATGCCGTGTCCTTTGTTTGCAGGTGTACGGCAGCGCCTGGAAGATGAGGCTGTACGAGAGGCCGGACTTCGAAGGGCAGATGGTGGAGTGCTCGGACGACTGTCCTTCAGTGTATGACACCTACAAGCTGCGCGAGGCCTACTCCTGTGTGGTGACCGATGGCGCCTGGGTGTTCTACGACCTCCCCAACTACAGGGGGCACCAGTACCTCCTAGAGCGGGGCGAGTACCGGCAGCACAGCGACTGGGGGGCATCCTCGCCCGGCGTGGGCTCCTTCCGTCGAATCACAGAGTTTTAACTCTACCTCGGCTTTAGCTTTGAAAGTGATTCAAGACGTTTCTTGATGCCTGCACTGACATAGTTCCATCAATAAATGAGAAGCAAACTCTGACTGTCTTGTGAATTTCATGTAAATATGCTTCTTATTTGCAGTTATGAACCATTTCTATGGAAGACTATAGCCACTGTGGTGGTGATAAGGCCACTTGTTGTTGTCATCCCAACTGACATTTTTTATAACAACAAAATATTTCATTTTGTGAAATGAAACACAACAGAATTGAACACATAATTTAATTAGAAGAATTTGAGATATTGAACACCCAAAGACTGCTCAAAGATTTCTAAAACACCCACATCCAGACATTTAAACTCCATGTCCCCATGTCCAACATATTCAGTCCCCAAACTCAAACTCAAAATGTGACTCAAGTGATGTCACATAAGTACTTTTCTCAGGCTTCTCCAGAACCAATAAACTATAACTATTCTGTATATACTCTACACAATATATACCAGAGGAATTGCACTAAAGTCTTGATCTTGCTTGTTTTTTGATAAAGACTCAACTGCTCACAGCCACAAATCTATAATCAGCCAATCACATGGTAGCAACTCAATGTATTTCGACATGATCAAGACATCTGATTAATAAGTAATTTCAGTGACTTTAAACTTGACATGGTTGTTGGTGCAATATGTGCTGATGTATTTCAGAAACTGCTGATTGCCACGACAGCAGGGTAACAGGAGCACAGGGATAGGATCCAAATACAGACACCTGAGGCAGAGCTAATGCAGTTCAGTGATTATATTTGCTGAGGTGCAAAGGCTTATGGGATGGTGAGGTAAGCGGTGGTCAAAACCAGAGAAGGCAGTTTGAACAGGCAAACAAATCTGACTAGGAGAAGGCAAGACAGAAGTTAGGAACAAAGGAAAGGGAACAAAGGAATCAGTGTACATGGTGAGCAGGTGAGGAGGTGGGTGATGAGGGAAGTGAGAACAGGTGTGTAGTTGGGCGGGGCATTAGAGTCTGAGGACATCTGGTGGAGAGCTGGAGAAGGCAAGGGTGGAAGCTTGAGGGGAAATACACAGCCTGGGCGAAGTGAGCAGGGGCTGATGGGAACTGAGGAGGAGCAGGAGGTGACACTATATACAGTTTTTCTACTGATTGAAAAAAAATGCCAGTGACGCAATGTCCATTAAACGCCACAATATGAAAGCTGATTTATTGTTTTACCTGTGGTCGGTGCCCAGTTAATGGAAATGCTTCATCCTCTGAAAATGTTTCCATAATGCAACTGTTCTGTTTTCAATAAAAAATATATCAATTAATCATGATAACATTTTAGTACTTCACTAGATTTTTCCTCCCAGTTGGAGAATAACATCATCGCCATAAAAGTGCTCAATGAAACTTCAATATTTTTTTATGCAACTACTATGTCCAAGGTCGCGAATGCACATTGTTTAATGTGAATAAATGATAGAGTGTGTGACCTCGCCTGTAAAGTCTCTGGTGGCTTCCTGCCTTCCTGCTGTGCCACTGACTCAGCTGAAAGCGTCTCGTATCAAACCAGATGTCCGGCAGTGGCCTTGTTTTCGTCAGCACGCTTTGCTGCGTCCAGTGGCTTTGGGGCGCTCTGCACTTTGCGTTTGCATTGTTTAGGGAAACAGGAGTCACTGCTTCAGAACAATGTGACAAGCCTGGATAAATATTTGAATCGCTGATTGAATAATCTCAGTTACACAAAGCAAAACCATGTGCTTGGTTTTATTGTTCTTGTTCTGTATAAAGAGAATATCGGAAGTGGCTGCTTTAATGTTTTATACAACAGCAAACTGTTTGATTAACGATGGAGAAGGTACGGTTCACATAGATAGAATTATCTCTAAAGATAAATATAAATAACTTTGTGCATGTATTTTAAAACATAACAGCATTAATCTGAATATTTTTTCTCTTTTCCAGATCGTCTTCTACGAGGACAGGAACTTCCAGGGTCGGTTCCACGAGTGCGACAATGACTCCAGCGACCTGCACACATACCTCAGCCGCTGCAACTCCATCAGGGTGGAGGGAGGATTCTGGGTAATCTACGAGAGACCCAACTACATGGGCTACCAGTACGTGCTCAGCCCGGGAGAGTATCCAGACTACCAGCGCTGGCTGGGCATCAACGACACCGTCAGGTCCTGTCGCATTATTAGAAACGTAAGTTAAGAGAGTGAAATAACTTCAATCATTAATTAATTAATTTCATTCTTGAACTTGGATATAAGCTTCTCCCAGAGCTTTCAACCACACGTCATGGTTGTTATCAGAGGATGAAGTCTGCTCAATTGTTCTAGAAATCTTCTGTTGTTATCATGTGACTCTAGGTGGTCACAATCTCAAACTCATGTGCGGATGAAGACCATGAGATGTGGTCGAAAGCTCTGGGAGAAGCTCACTCAGCTCCTCCTTCTTGCCCAAAATAATTAACAAGCAGTTTGTCACCTACAAGATTTCTTGTGTCAGCTGTTCAGTGTGCTTTATGTCTTTCCTCCAGGTGGGAAACTCCTGGAGGATGAAGGTCTGGGAGAGGCCAAACTTTGAAGGACAGTCGATGGAGGTGGCTGACAACATGCCCGCTTTCCACGAGCGCTGGCACAGCCGCGACGTCCACTCCTGCAAGGTCTTTGAAGGCGCCTGGATCTTCTACGAGCATCCCAACTACAGGGGGCGCCAGTACTTGCTGGAGAGGGGGATGTACAGGCGGTACTCTGAGTGGGGGGGCATGCAGCCCACTGTGGGCTCCATCCGCCGGGTCAAGGAGCATTAGTCATTGAGTGTGAAAGGGTTGAACATGTGTGTTGAAAAATAAAGTCATGATATGAAATGATGCACTGTTTTTTTTTATTTCATCTTTTTCACGACAAAAACATATTCGATGTCACATATTAAAAGTGTTTCAGACACTTAATTAATTAATTTTGCCCTTCAAATTTTGCCACATTTACATAATGATAACTTTAATTTTACATAATGTTGCTGGTAATTTATTATACCATATAAGTTTAAATAGATATTTGACTTGTTGCTCAGCTTGAAAATCTTTTATTTACTTATACTGCAAAGCTCAAATATATGAAAAGCATATGGTTTTAGTTTAATAAAGATTTTAATTAAAGGTTGTTTCAATACAAAAAATGATTTTAAAATGCTTCAATATAATAATATTGTGAACAAAGACAGCAGCACAGAAACAGTATTTCAACAATGAGGACGACTGAAATCACATATTAACTAACTAATGTGAAAACAAGCACAAATTAAATAAAATACACATCCCATTAACAAGTTTACTTTCTATTCTCCACACTGCTCATATGTACACACTGTATCTGGCTTTGAATTAAATAAAAATCAATTCATAGGTCTGTGTCTAGCTTTTATTTCAAGACATAATCAAATAACAATCTAACGAAATGATTGTCCTTGAGAGCAAATATGGTCTGAGTATGAAGTATGAGGACATGTGCAATGATGAAAACAGGAGTAAATAGTTAAACCTCCAAAAACCAAACACAATATGAGTTTGTGTAAGAAGGAGCTGGTTTGATTTTTAAAATGTTTTGTAGACTAGTGATTGGAAATTGTAATTGTCAGTGAGTAAATGAAGGCCTATATGCTCTAAACTGAGAGAACATAAATATGTATTAAGAACATAGAACACAACATTAAATTCCACAAAGGAACATAAAGAATGAGCAATGAATGCATGAAGTCTTAACCCATCCTGGAGTTGAACAGGATCCAGTCAGAATGTCTGCATCGACACTGGAGCAATCAAACAGCGCCTATAAAGGCCAAGTCCTTAAATGCAATTGCAGCATCAGCAGCTAATGTTGCCAAAGTTAATGGAGAGCTCATTTAAATGACAATCGTTCTCCTGCCACTGCATTTCATCAGCCTTTATATGAACGTGGAGCATCAGTAATGCTGAGTGAATGAGGAACTTTAATTTGATTGGGAGCATTGAGGTCATCATGGAGCACGCGGGAAAGGTGAGTAACTCTCCAACACAGTCATAGCATGACTTCAGACTGTCTGATGGACTGTTTGTGAACGTCCCTCAAGAATCATAGTGATGCTCAAATGTGAAGTCGAGTTTACAGAATCTGAAGGGAGTCTTTCAACTTTTCAAATGCATTTAAAAAGCCTTTGTTTTACTGGGCCAAGATGAGTTAATGGGCCTACTGTTTCTAAATTTTAGCTTGTGATTTGTCAGCCTGTTCTCACTAGATATTTGTTCTTATTTGTGCAAAAATGCTTCTTTTGTCACCAGTAAAGTTTGAAAAAAACCTAAATTCTCAGAGCTGCAGATTTTTTTTGGGCCACTTTGGGGCAGTATAACATCCTAAACACATGACTTCTGACATAATATCAACTCATAAAGTTATTATAACAAGCAAATCAACAAAGAAGTTGCATATTGTAACTATGGAGATGTGATAAAGTGAAATTATCCTTTAATAGGATTGATGGTATTAGTAGACATTATATACTACAAATGAGGGATGTAAGCAGTTGCAGTCATCTAGTAGAAGATATGGTTCAACGCTTCCTGCTTTCAGATCTTCTTCTATGAGGACAAGAACTTCCAGGGTCATTACTACGAATGCAGCAGTGACTGCCCTGAGCTCAGCTCCCACTTCAGCCGCTGCAACTCCATCCGGGTGGAGGGCGGGGCCTGGGTCATCTACGAGAGACCCCAGTACATGGGTTACCAGTACGTCCTCATGAGAGGGGAGTACCCCAACTACCAGAGCTGGAACGGCTTCAACGACACCATCCGCTCCTGTCGCCTCATCGGATATGTAAGTCCAGGAAAACAGCTTTAGAGACAAACAGCAGCTAAGCAGATGTTACTTTAACTGTAATTTAAATGTATATGTGTTTCTGAATACCAGCATTGTTTAGGAATAAGCTTAAAGACTTTTTGCTTTTTTTGTCCCTATGTCCAAAATGCCAATAGTTGAGGTCATGTCCTGGTTCAAGTTTCAAGAGTTGTTTGCACCTCTGAAACTCACTAATGAACATGTTTTGGTTGTTTGATGTTCAAGCCTTCCAGCAGACACAGGATCCGCATCTATGAACGTCCAGACTTCAACGGCCAGATGATCGAGCTCAGCGAGGACCTGCCCAACCTGCTGGACCGCTGGCGCTACCGCGACGTCCACTCGGCTCTAGTCCAGGAAGGCGTCTGGGTCTTCTATGAGCATCCCAACTACAGAGGACGCCAGTACCTGCTGGAGAAGGGCGAGTACAGACGGCACGCCGAGTGGGGGGCCCTTCATCCGTCTGTAGGGTCCATCAGACGTGTTTTAGACTTGTAGACTTGCATCTTAATGACTTCCCGTTTCTCACCTTCCTCTGCTCACTACCCTAACTTAACTGGCCTGCAAATAAAAGCACACCAACAGCAGCAGAATTGGACTGATTTCATTTTTCGTGACAACCAAAACCAAACATGGACATAGCAGTGTAAGCTTAAAGTGTATCCTCTGGGGAGCAGGAAATTCATGACAATCTATCCATTGATGATATTTCTTGTTTAGACATCTAATTTGCCCTGAAGGAGCCATTTTGGCCTGATTGTGATTTTAGACAAAAGACGGACATGAACATCATTTGCACACATCTGGTGAATTTAATGTTACATTAGCAGCAGTGGGCGCTAACATCTGGTGAGCGCCCGGCTAAACCCTGGTAACAAAAAGGCTGCAGAAGCCCGCTGATGATTCAAAAAGGACAACAAAGACCACTGGTATGCCAGCAGCCATTGTTCTTAGATGGCAGCCTGTGCCAGAGGCTGCAGGAAAATACAGCAGAGCAGTGCAACGACATCCAGCTGGTGCATAGACACAGCAACTAAAAGAATACAGTGTGTTGGACAGCTGTGTTGGTGATGATATTTTAAGCCACTTTTGCACAGATAACCATCCACTGTGCCACAGATATGGTGGTTGATCATCCTTTTTTATTATTCTTTTCCTGAGCAGCTTCAGCAACATCTGCCTGACCTGCTGACACTGGCCTCACAATAATGGATTCATTCTTTAGGCACTTCCTGAAAAGGCTCTTGATTATGGGTTTATAAGTTGTAATAGCTGTAACTCATGAACCAACTCATGATGGTAAGAACCAGGAAGACACTCAGATCAGATGTAGATGATTGTAATGAAAATGATGTTTCCATGAGTGCAGGAGTTATTGAACTATAAGGATGCAGGCTGTAGGCAAAGAGCCACCTAGTGGTGCCTGAGCTTTATTACAGGTTTTTATGCACTAATGAAGAATCCTGACACTGTGTGGAAGCTCACTGGCGAGATACAGAGATAGATTTTTAAAAGAATGTTGATCATGAATAAAAGAAACAAATTTCACCAGCATCTCATTAAACTGACTTATTCAACATTCAGAAGAAGAAGATTCATATAAACATGGCTGAGATTTGAGTATCAACATTTTGACTTTGAGACAAAATTATGACTTCATGTTATCTTATAATCTTATCATAGCTTTGTAGCTTAAATTGATCACTTAAACTATTGAAAACTAATATGCAGTTTTGACAACTTAATCACAAGATACAGACTTATAATCATCAAAGATATACAATAGTATTTCATATGCCAATATTTCTCCTTTTTCATGCATTTGGTTTTCCACTTCTGTTCCTCCATTATCACTAGTTTACACCATGTATTGGCACACTTTGATTCTGCATTACAGCAAAACTTATGAAGTGCAACAATAATTGTTACTAAAAAACAAAATAAGATCATATTTCATCAAATTTAGGATTATATTGTGACACATAACACATAATAAGCTACTAGATCTACAGCATCAAGCAAAACAAACAAATATCACAACACAACCTGCAGACACTTTTGATAAGGGACTGTAAGAGTGCAGTGTCTAATTTCCTGTCACAGGATATGCTAGATTATATCAATCATTGTTCATCTGCCAAAACGGAAGAATAAAAATCATGAATGTGATATGAACACAGTCGTGGACACGTGACGGCCGAGCAAACAGGAGAGGTTGCAAATCAGTAACAGAGCTGCTGAGCTCAGCTCGTGTTTGAACTGGAACTTTTATCACGCACAAATCTGCTCTGGCATCCCCCAACGCTGATCAAGCAGTTTCTAAGTAGAACGCAAACAATCACTGTACCCGGCAAAAGGAGAAAAAAAATGTCCACCTGAGCAGGTCATGCAGTTTAAAGTCATAAGGCGGGACTCTGAAAATGAAGAGCTACCAATGGGATTTCCAGTGCTCACTGTAAAATAAATAACACTGTGAATGAAATAACATCTGCAGCCATGTTTGAAATGAATGTTTAAGAATGAATTAGCTGCAGACAGACATCATTTGAAGTTGATTGACAGTTCTGTGAATGAATCAAATCATCAGTGACCTTTCCTACACCTCATCAGACAAATGCACCATCTGTGAGTTAGTCTTTGTTTCCAGTTCGGAAACTTTTAAATATATTGCTGCAATTCTGGAAACATCAGATTTCTTCTGAACTATCCAGCAAAATTAAGATCCTGACTAGAATGGATGAAAATGTAAAAAAATAATTCTTTGTAAAAGCCAAATGTAAATAAAGGTTTACATATTTTCAGGTGTCAAGGATGACTGAAATAATGACTGAATCTATATTTATGGTTGTCTCTCAAGAAACTATAGAGACACATTAACTGCGCTAAAGGTTGAGAATGTTATGGGAAATTGCACCACAATTACATTTGCCTGCAACAATGCTACCTTGATTATTTATATGTAGAGGTAATGATTTAAAACTACAATGTTCAGTAGCAAACTGTGCATTGTATCAGGGCTGCTGCTGCTGGCCTTTTAGTGTCCATTTCTTCAATAAAGTGTTGATTACTGGGGTGAAAACATGACTGGGTGGATTCAAAGGTCTGGACCCATGCAAGTGTTTATATGCTGGAGATTTCATTCTATTATCAAGAGCCACCAATTATAAAAGAGGTACATTTGAAAACGTGACCGGCGGCCTATAAAAGCATTAAATACCAAATTTAGCACATGATCAGGTGACACTTGTGGTGCAGTGACTGGTAACGAAGCGGAAACAGATCAAAGTGGGATTAAAGTGGAGAAACTGCTCTGCCACCCACTGAGATGAATGGACTTTGAAGCAGTCATGCATGATCCTCGATTAAGTCTATGAAACATGTAATAGCTATGAAACTGCTGTGAAAAGTTTTTGTCTCAGGAGATAAAGTACAGTATTTCTACACTTCATTGCAGTATGTGAAAATTTACCAACATACACAAAGTGAAACAATACAGACAATCCATAAAATGAAGAACCACAATAACACATATCATCACCTCAGGCTGTTTAAACTCAATAGTTTTCCCCTATCCTGTATTGTGTACTTTTACTTGAGTTTATAAGTATAAGTAAATGAATCAATTTACTCAATTCCATCTCCCATAGTGCCTTTCAAAATCATTTAGAGAGGAGGTTTGAACTTGTTGCTCTCGGTCAAAGATAGGCATCCGATGTGCCCTTTGAATTTATTTATTTGATAAATGATTGTCTAATTGATTTGGAGACTGCACGTGCCAAGGAGCCCTCACAGGATGGAGTTAGTGGCACCTGCATGTCGCTGGACAACCTCTTATCGAAAGGCGTGTGTGCCGACCATCGAAATGACTTCTTGTCCGTTATGAACCGATGGACCTTGGAAGGATAGTGCAAAATAGTGAAAAATGCAACCCATAATGGACCGATATGTTCTGTTTGATCAGCAGTGACAAAAACCCAAAGATGGCTGATTTATCATGACACAGAGAAAAAAAAAAAGCAAGAAATCATCACAATAGAGAAATAATCCAATGTGAGAGGCTGGAAGCAGAGAATGTTCGTTTTGCTTGATAAAAGACTCAGATGATTAATTCATCTAAATAGCTGGTAATTGATTTTCAAATGAATGAAAGACTAATTCATTAACCAGTTGTTTAAGCATTACTCTTATTTATTATGAGCTTTAATAATAAAATAAATAACATTATCTAGAACAGTATTAGTGGCACTTATAAGAGTATTTGTTTGGTTATAATGACACTATATTATTGTTTAGGAATCTATCCCTCTTAATGGTCTAATATAGTGATGTCATAGTGTTTATAATTATGTAATTATGCTGAATTATATTTACAAGTACGTTTTGTTTACCAAACGTAGTATGTTTGGTAAACTATGACTTTATGAATGATGGTTTTCAAAATACATTTTTGCTATATTATATAAGATATATTTTCATTAATGTATTTATAAATTGTGCCATAATTAATGAATATATTAATAAAATTCATAAATATATGAGCTTATATGATATGTATCTATATGGATATAGATTATTGAATTCAGCAGTTATTACATAATAATACACAACAATAATACATTAACTGAACAAATTTTTAGTTATGTATTCCTTTTTTTTTTTTTTTTTTTTTTTACAATGACCACGTTTGTTAATTTAGAACTGAAAGTGAATTCTTTTATTTACCTTCTTCTTTAATGGTCTGGCGGCTCTGGCCCTTTAACAGAGCTGCGGATCCATGAATGAAACGCAGCCATTCATAAAAAACACAAGGGACGGACGTCAAAGCAGCCTTGAAGACGATTGGCTCGGCCTTTGACTGACTCTCTCTTCCGGCCAATGGGCGGCCTGCACAGGGGCTCGGACTGGCTCCAGTGATCGGAGCTCTTCATTGAGAAAAATCCACAGGCGAGTTTTTTCCTCCGAGGAGCTGCAGGAGATGTAGAAGAGCAAATCTGCGTTCTTTTTCCAGCCTGACGACAAACTTCACCCACTAAGTGAGTCCTGCATTCTTCTTCTACCGCTTTAGTAAAGAAAAAGCAGCCTACATGTGGGCTTGTTTGTGCTCCGGGTTGTTACATAAACGTCGCGGTTTGTTGCTGGCACAGTCGGGAGCAGATGCGGGTTCAGAGGCGAACGCCATTTTCTAAAAATCAAAGGCAGCGCTGCGTCCATTTCGCCACATCTGTCAGCTGGGTTTCCGTCCGCAGCAGCTGTCTTTACGGCCTGTTAGCATCGTGTGCTCCGTGGCTATTTTCTCAATGGTGAGCTGGTGCCCCCCCTCCTCCTCCTCCTCCCTCCTCCCCCCTCCTCCTCCTCCTGCCAGGATCAAGTTTCACTTCATTGAGAAAAACAAGGACGTCCCACGGTTCTCCCCTGCGCGTCACGCCAAAACTCCATTCACAAAACGCTTCATTTTATGACTTTACGACCGCGTTGTGTTTTATCGCCAAAACACTTCGAGTAGCAAAATGATTTATGCTCGTGTTTATGTCGTTACAGCGAATTAGTCGAACTTTAATTGCAGGTTTTGCTCGTTATTAACACGATATTCTTCAAACAAAAGCTTGTTGTAGCCAGAGGTGTTGTTTACCTACGGAAGCCCGCAGAAGTCAGTAAAGTAAGAAACTCTTTCTCGCAATAACACTTCCGTATGTCGTAATCGTTAAAGAACAGATTTAGTTGTTTATAATGAGGCTATTATCTGGTACTATAGTTTGTTTGGATGTTATATTACTATCATGCTGCGTTGACTTTAATTTTAATTAGGAATTACTACAGTAGTTAAATTCAAATCTTGCGAGTTTTACCCGACTTTAACACATGATAGTGTCACATGTTGTAATGGGAGGATTTTGAAATGACAAACTAAAGGTTAAAAAAAAAAATCCATGCTTTGGAAAAAGCAAAGGGGTTTTGAAGTAATGTTGTAAACAATAAGACTGAAAAAAAATCTGGGAATTGTTATTATTACATAATTAATATTACTGTATTTATTTATGTATTCTATTATATTATTTCTCAAAGTCAAACAAATAGAATATGATCACTCTTTTTCTTCAACAGCGTGTTATGTCATGTTTGGTTACTTGATAAAACTCCTTTACAAACATTAATGATGAAATACTTTCATGATCAGTCATCAGACAACACAGCAGGGTCACCACAGTGCAGCCAGACAGAAGGAAAAGAAAAGGGCGTCACATTGTAGAAGACTATGCAGCTGCTTTCTGTTTATCTCCTCAAAACTAGCCGCCCCTATTTAAAGGTCTTCGGAGACTTGTTTCTCCTGCAGCTTGTTTTCATGTCAGACTGAACTTAGGTTGCATAACGCTGCCATTGACGACCAGGCTTTTATTTCCACTGTAATCCTGCTGCAGGGTCATGGGGGTTAGAAAAACACAGAGATAGATAAAAAAGATGAATTTGAATGATGTAGTAGTACTGGTGGAATTAACAGGCTACTTAGGCCAATTCACTGAGCATTTCTTTCCCTGACTGTTTCCCTAATCCCACCTCTCTTTACTCCAGGGTGAAGACTCCTGCAACATGGATGGCTTTTATGACCAGCAGGTCCCTTTCATGGTCCCTGAGAGTGTGAGTTTGATACATTCAATTTAATTCATTACATTTAATTTTATTTATGTTCGCTAAACAGTTTTGTTCTTGAATTTCTAGAAATGTCACGTAGCAGAAGCGGACAGATGTCTGAGCGAGCGGAAGAGGAAGTTCATGGACACGGAGCTGGCTCAGGACACAGAAGGTGGGCTCATCCTGTCATGTGATTAAGATGTATTTTAAAGCACTATGCACGATTGAAATGTTGTCAGATTTGAATCATTAACTCCTAGTTAATGGATGTTATCAGTTTATGTGCCAGGTAAGGAGGAAGCATGCTGAGGTCACAGAATAGCCTCCAAAATCAATCGCCCCAATAAACGACTGTAATAATAATTTCATGACTGTCTTGCAGAGCTCATTCAAGATCTGAGCCAGCTCCAGGAAATATGGATCGCAGAAGGTGAGAGCCACAAAGCAAGGAAGAAAATAGTCACTGCATGTACTTCTGATTTAGAGCAGGGTGTTCTGGGAAATGTAGTTTGTGTCTGAAGAAGAATATGAAGCATTTAATCACAATACTATAATTATGATATAAAGTATAAGGAGATTCAAGGGTGAAAATGTGATTGGAAGAGTCCTTTGACATCTTGTTTTTTATCCCTCCGACAGCTCAGGTTCCTGATGACGAGCAGTTTGTTCCAGATTTCCAGTCCAATAACCGTGAGTAGCTTCTCCTCTAGTATTTATCCGATGTTGTGATAATGTTGTTTTGAACAGTGGATCGCTGAAGTAGAAGTGTAAAATAGAACAGAATGGAAATACTGAAGTTCAAGTAGCTCAAAATAATACACAAGTACAGTACTTGAGTAAATATACTTCTGTACGTTCTACCTCACAATCAGCCTTTAAATGGTCACTTCACTAATCTGCGATGACATTATTGAGTGATTTTTTTTTTCCAACAACCAGCCAACACATAAACCTGTTAATATGACTGTGCTCAGTTTGACTGCGTATGACCCTCACACATCACATGCACACACACACCGCAGTGGATCGGTGCCAATTAGCTGATAGTCATATGGCTCAGGAAATGAGGGGGGGGGCTATAAAAGAACTTCAAGCGACTGTCCCTTCAAAAAACTGATGTCACAGATAAGACCTGAGCCGGAGGAAATGGTACATTTAGTGCCGCTGCCAAACACGTACTGCGTGTATTTATTGCTGCTCGATAGCTGCCTGGACAGAATGACTCCCGCTCCCAACAATAAATCTGACAATCTGACGGGGATGGAAACATTAGGGACGTGTCGTCACTGCAGTGTGCTGATGAGGATCTGAGCAGATTCCAGGAAGGAGCAGATCAGATAGGAGGATTTCTTCTCTCACTGTTTAAATTTGACACATCTTGACTCTGAAAATAAGACAAGGTTGACGTCGCTGCTTAGTTTAAAACCTTTGTCTTTTCATGTATGTGCAACCTCTATTTCATCTTGACAACAAACTGACTCTGATGTGTGTGTGTGTGTGTGTGTGTGCAGTGATGCTTCATGGACTGCCGGTCAGCAAAGTGAAGCGAGAGCACAGCCCGTCTAAAGACCTGTCTCCCTGCAGGACGCCTCACGCTGACATGTGCCTTTACAGCTACAGGTAGAGAATCCCTCTCACAGACCAGAGCATGATCAACATGTGTTCTGCCTCAGGTTGACAGCTCCTTCCTGTTTTCCCTCCTCAGTGCCTGTGACAACACACCAGCCGGGCTCAAAGCTCTGACTCCAGTCTCCACAGGGGTCCAGTGTGGCTTGACCCACCCTGCCGGACCCCCGCCCGTACAGAGGCAGCTACAACCTCCTGCCCCCCAGCTGACCAGCAACTGCCCCCCGAGCCACATTCCCACCCTGAGCCCCTCCCACCGCCACAACCTCCCACAGACCAACCACAGCCGGCAGTTTGCTCTGCCGCGCCCCCCCATCAGCTGCCCCAGTGCGTCTCTCACCTCAGAACAAAGGTGAGTTCTCATTCATACTTTTCATACTGGAGACAAAGTCAGTTCAAACCCTTCAACCTCCACTCGTGTCCTTCCACATGTTAAGGTTCCAGAGGCAGCTGTCAGAGCCCTGCCTGTCCTTCCTCCCCCCGGAGAAAACGGTGAACGCGCCGTACCAACAGTCGAGCCACGACGGGCGGCCGATGTACCAGCGCCACCTGTCAGAGCCCCTGGTTCCACACGGCCCCCGGGTTTTCAAACAGGAGATGGTGGACCCGCGATACCCAGACCCAGGCCCGCCTGGTCCAGGTCTGAGCCGGCCCCAGACCGCCTTCAACCACGTCACAATCAAACAGGAGCCCAGAGACTTTGGCTTTGACTCAGGTGTGTGTGTGTGTGTGTGTGTGTTATCTGCTACATTGGGAAAATTATTATAATATATCATTCTAGTTCAGAGACTTTACTCATGATGACTCACTTTGTGTTTTCCAGAGGTTCAAACCTGTCAGTCGTCCTCATTTGGCAAGTCTTCAGTCTTACCCTACCAGAATAACAACGTTGGTGAGTTTGTGCTTGTTTGTCTTTGCATTAAGTTTTTGTCACCGTGTCTCAGCCTGCAGAGATTCAACTGTTCTTATATGCTAAGTTGTATATACCTTTTTTTATATAGTTTTTTATACTAAATACTTCTACCTGATTGTTTGCTTGTGTTGCTGCAACACCTGAATTTCCCCGATGGGGGATCAATAAAGAATTATCTTATCTTATCTGTTCAGTAACATTTAGTTTTTGGCCCCACAGGGTTTGGTCCCGACAGAGAGCCACATTTGTACTATGACGACACTTGTGTTGTGCCGGAACGACTGGAAGGTAAAACATGAAGCTCATTTCGGTCTCACGTTACTTGAGTTAGACCGAGAGATCATTTGTGTTTATTTGCGTTGCTCACACGTGTAATGCAAATTAACACAAATGATCTACTTTCAGTTAGCTGTGACCACACCCTAAATTATGGCTATTTTCAGGCTCATATCCGGAGCGATGTACTGATTGTGTGTTTCCTCTGAGCAGGTAAAGTGAAGCAGGAGGGGCTGCCCTACCAGCGCCGCGGCTCCCTGCAGCTCTGGCAGTTCCTGCTCACGCTGCTGGAGAACCGGGCCAACGGACACCTGATCGTCTGGACGGGCCGCAACATGGAGTTCAAGCTCATCGATCCTGAAGAGGTCGGTCATACAGCTCCATTTGAAATCAAATGAAAACAGAAGAAATCAGAGTCTGTCTGACATATATTAAAATGTCAAACCTTAATATGAATCCAGCTGAATGTTGTGTTGAGTTTTCCCTCCTGTCTTGGGTTCAGGTGGCTCGGCTCTGGGGGATCCAAAAGAATCGACCGGCCATGAACTACGACAAGCTGAGCCGCTCGCTGAGATACTACTACGAGAAGGGCATCATGCAGAAGGTAAAAGCTATGATTCCTCCACTACTCTTATATGTGGTTACACATTTGTTATGAGAGGCTGCTCGGAGCATCTCAACCCTTGAGACAGATTATTGAACTCTGCATGAAAAAGGTCAAATGATCTGCTTTAATCATCCAACGAGCATCACTAACTTCTCTCACCTCTGATTGGCTCGTCCTGCAGGTGGCTGGGGAAAGGTACGTCTACAAGTTTGTGTGCAACCCCGAGGCGCTCTTCTCCATGGCTTTCCCAGACAACCAGAGGCCGAGTCTGAAGGCCGACCCTGACGCCATCCTGCCCCCCAGCGAGGAGGACGGCCTCCCCCTGCCCAGCTACGAAGAGGAGGGTCCGTACCTGGCCGAAGGAGGGGAGCAGTGCATCCAGGGACTGACCTTCGGCGACGGCTACCCGTACTAGACTCCACAGCCTGGCAGCTGGAGGAAACGAGATATTTGAAACAGGAGGGACCTGAATTACTGAGCAGTGTTCAAGAGAAAATGTTTCTTTTGCCAAAAGTTTTGTTTGTAAAATTAGGATTCGACCTGAGAATCTCTGAGATGAATAGTGTCAGAGAATAATTTAAACTCACTCCCACAGAAAAAATGCAGCTCTTTGTCCAAAACTGTTTTCGTTGTGATTTGGATTTATTGGTTATAATGGATTAACTTGAGGATAAAGTTGTAATAATTTGACAGAAGGTGGAGTGTAATTTTACAAAAAAAAGCTTTAGTATTTCAAAAATAAAGTTTATTTTTACAACAAAACAATCAAAGCTCTAAGATAGAAGTCATAATTTTAATAGACAAGAACTTGAGAAAGTTGTGATATGACAAGTAAATTGTGTCAATTTTAACACAAATCATTGTAATTTTGTTTTTTTGTAAATGTTTCTTAATATTTTTTTCTTGTAAAATTTTCAACTGTTTCAAATATTACAACTTTTTTCCCCCACATCATTTAAAGTCATTACAACTTTCTTCTCAATATTTAAACCTTATTTTAATTTTTTTTTGTCACCCGTCACAGTGACCCTGATTCTCAGTTGTAATTTAGCAGCATGGCCGTGACTGTGCTGTCGTCCTCGCGTGTGTGAACTCTGGGATCTGTATTTCAACCAAAAAGTATCTCAAAGCCATGGCACTCCTTTACTGATCTACTTCTAATTGTTTTTTTTGGGTAAACCCAATGTAGTGCTTCAAAGGGACACACTTGTATTTTCCAGATGTTATGGTCCTCCTATAAACATGTATATTGAAATGTCTTTTGTGAACTTTTCCTTGTTTTCAAAGCTAATATTTTTGGCATTATATGGTAAGTTTTTCCTAAACTGTTTTCTGACAAAGGTACTACTCCTATTTTTGATTCTGCCAAACTGCCACTACGATGCTAATAATAAGCATGGACTTTCTTATAAAGGCTCACCAGTTATTGTACTGAGATAGTTTTCTGCATTTTGTATAGTTGATTTGCTTCAATGTGTAGAGAAGGTGTATAATTATATATGAATATATTTTTCCAAACGGCTGCGTTTGCTTTACGTCGTGCCACGAGCTGCAGAGTTTAGCCTGCTAATGTATTACGTTAATTTCAGCCTGTTTAAGGTGGAATGACTTGCATCCTTTGAGTCCTGCAGATAGAAGCTGGATGGTATATTTTGCTATATGATGACGTGATGGTATGACCGAGGGGAGGTGGTGTCTGGTGGAGGTCAGAGAAAGACACTGACACTGCTGTGTGTCTACCCTCAGATACTGTATGTGTGCCTTCTGTTCATCTTTACTGATACAATAAACTATTTTACTCTTTTCTTTTGCCTAATTGTCAATCATTTCACAAGTATTTTAACGACTTGTACACAAACCTTTATTAGGCCATATTTAGTTTTTCCCCAAAAAAATCATGCTAAAATAAATTATTGGGAAACTCAGTCTAGAAACCGGAGATGTTGAAAATATTTCTAGCTCATCTCATACAGCAAATTCAAAACCTAATCCAATTCTGGAAGAGGTCATATTAGGCTATTAATGACAGGTACAAGGTTCAGTTATTTATCATTCTACAACACAGGGTTGTACCTGACACATGTTGTAGTGCCTGTATGTTACTGACAGAACAACAACAGAAATGGATGAATAAATAATAGAAGGCAAAATACAGAATATGAATACATCTAAAAAACAAAGTGCACTGTTCTGAACTGTATAAGACCTTAATAGTTGAACTGAGACTGAACTTTTTTTCTTTTTTACATGAGATTAATAATCATTTTAGAGGGACTCATCAAGAGTCAAAAACATCTAACAATGATTATATAATACGGATAACAAATAACTGTTATAACTGTAACCTTTTTTTAAAGTATCAAACTATCATATAAGCAGCATTTTTTTAATTATATTGCATCTATTTTACAATCGTATTTTTAATCAAAACTTCGAATCTGTAAAGTAATTTAGAACAAATACACATGTAGTGTAGTAAAAAGTACAATATCTCAATGGATTGATGTAGTGTGAAGCATAAAACTGAGTGAAAGTGAAGGACAAGTACCTGAAAACCTGCACTCAAGCACACACACCGGTTCCATATTAACTCTAATTAAAAGACCAGAAACAAGCTGCTGTTTGTCCAAAGCAGCAGCAGCAGCGCCCTCTGCTGGCTGTCATAAGACGCGACAAGCCAGCAGCGCCTTCCTGTTGGTGGTGACTGAAGCCAGCATTAATTATACTGTTGGCCCCTTAAATTGACATCGCATTTTCACCAACCTCATGTTTTCAATCTCAAATGTGATCAACTTTTCACTCTTTTTTTTTAGTATTATTATTATTATTAGAATTAAATTAGTCCTATTCAGGATAATAATCAAAGGCCCTTGAACTAAGCATTGTATTTTCAGTCACTATAAAAAAGGTGAGACGAGGTGTGTATTCTGATTCAGAGACGTCATTATTTTAGAATCTTTCATGCTCTGAATGATTTGACCTCACAGAGACCTCAGGTCTCCAGATGGGATGAAAAAAAAAAACAGGTTTGTCTTTTTACAGTCAAGACAGAGGACCACAAATCAACAGAGTTAAAGTAAATAAAAAACTTCCCCAAACAAACTACAAACTGATGGGCCGGTAAAAAAGAAAGAAAAGAAGGGAAGCCACCTCGGTCCAACCCTTACAGGGCCGTCGTAACCGGGTTCTTCCCTCTACCCTGACCAAACACCACCAAACTAAACCCTGAGCAACAAAAATAAAGCGTCGAAAACTGAACCACCGAACCCACCAGAAAAGCACGAAAGGGGGAAAACATGTCACTCTGCTGTTGCTGCCAGGTCAGAAGTGGAAAAGAGAGGGTGAGCTTGAGTCCCCGCCCCCTCTTTATTGGCTCCTCAATCAACCTGAGCAGCCTCACCTGGAGAGAGGAAACACACACAGGCCACGAGGCAGTGAGACTCCCGAACGTGCAGTACCTGCCAGTCACCACTAGATGGCAGGCTTCACACAGTTTCAGTGTTAGATGTTGTTAACTGCCTGAAAATACAGATTTTATTGTAGAGCCCCTAAGAGATCACAAACTGAGAATCAAAGTACAAACTACACACATGTATCAATTACACATTCATCACATTAAAAAAATATACTGTAGACGACTTTAGAACGACTCTTTTATTTTGAAAAAGAAATGTTTTAAGTCACTTGTAGCTTTGCCTTAAACACAATCACCTCCAATTTCATGTATTTTTCTTTAATTCCTTTTTTTTATATATAAATTAGAATGGTATATTATGCATGCAATACCGCATTAACCGCTTAGGATTTCATCTTCCACAGAACAAAAAAAAAAAGAGAAAGAAAAGAGAAACACAAAAAATCCCTTAAAAGTCCAGATGAAGCTGCTTGGAAAAGGGTGGTTGGAGAAGCCACAGCATGAAGCGATGTACACAGTTTGCGGTTGCATAGTACAGTACATGAAGTTCCTCATTTTAAAACAGCATGCCGTTTTTGTATTGCACATTACTCAAACTTTGTATACTGGACCTTGCTGTTGTTCCAAGTGTCCCACATGGGTCTCGTTTCAGCACATGTATACAGCAAATAGCATCTCTCAAAGACATTATGTACATTTATTTGTTATAAAAATAATCGCCAGCAAATATTCATCTATTACTTTTCTACTGGAATAAATATTTTGTTTCTTTTGTTGTTGTTTTTTACTCTTTTGTTTTACATGTTACCAAAGAAAGTCCTCCCTATAAGTTGGATTTTGTGGTCGCCTTGAGATTTTAAAAATGAAATTAGTCATGAGTTTCATTTTGAGACAAAAGTTTGGCCGAGGTTAAAGGTCGAACAAAAGGAAGAGAAAGCCAGGATGGACAGTTTTTTTTTTGAGGTGGTATATATATATTTTGTTCTGATCTAATTCCACGACTCAAAAGGGCAAAACCTGTCTCGTCATTTTAGGCCGTGCACAAAAAGAGAGGGACGGTGGGATGCTGGTCTGGACATCCCTTCTGATTGTCTCAAGCAGCCCAGCTCAACATTGGTTGGTTTGACTTTCAATGGAAAATGGCTCCCTGTTCAATCAACCAATGGGATTCATGCTATGGGGCAGAATGAGACAGATAAGCCTGTAAACAGTAGCTTTATGCACTTCAACTTTTTTTTTTCATTTGCAGTCTCGATGTTTCGGTCCATTCACAAACAGTGTACAACAAATAGGGAATGTGGGCAAATAAAACTGATTCTTAAAATCATCTGTGCCCTTATACTAGATTCACATTGTAGGAACAGTTGCTCAAAATCCACCTTCATTTTTTTGCTTATTCTTTTGTGCTATACAAGTTTTTCAAAATCATTTTCCCCCTCTTTCCTCCAGATCTATACAAAGTGATCTATTAGCAATTTCTGTATTTAAATCAATAAATTAAGAGCTGTATTGCACCAGGGGACAACATGTGCTCAGTGTTGTCTGGTCAGGCTTTAGGTTGTTTAGGAGGAGAAGTAACAACCTCAACTGTGAAAGTTGGTTTAATTAGGCCTCGCAAATTGGGTCCCTTCAAGACATTTTGAAACTGTGTCAGACTGTGAAGTTCTTGGGGACAGTCTCTTATATAGGACAGGATTCATGTCTACTTTCTGAAGATTCAAATAAAATATGTCACACAGTGTGACACGAAGAGATGATGCACTTTTAGGATGTTCCAACCAGTTTCCTTAAGAACTGACTCTCTCTCTCTTTCTTTCTTTTTAATGATCATTTATTTCTAAAATTTAAAACATGCTGTTAATCATAATCCAGAGTTTTGCAGAATTGTCCAATATCAATGCTTTTGTTCAATGACTAACTACACGCAGGTTAACAATCCTGCTTGTGCTGTCATCTAGTGCTCAGTGAACGTTCTGACCACAACCTATTTCCTGTCTGCTTCTTCTGTCTACCTGAGCACATCAAACTGTGATATCGGGCTCCTAACACTGTATAGTGTGGAGCTGCTCTTAAACATACTGTGAGCAAGTTTCTATTAATTTATGATAAAACATTTGTTTGAATTAAACAAAAATGAAATTCACCCTTAAAGCAGCAGCTCCCAACTTATCATTTATTCTTATTAATGAATACTGTTGTTTTTCAAATCTTAAATATCTAGATAGCACTCTGTATAGATCCAAAGACTAAAAAATCATAATACACTAACATTTATTTTCTGGGCATTTTGTTACAGGTTCATTGACTTCAATTGAACCTTTTTGTGAGGGCTGCAGTTTTTTCACTGTTAAACTGTTGTTTCAGTGCACTTTCTTACTGAATAAATAGAAGCTGTTGTCGTTATAGTGGCTCCACTTTTGAGTCATGCAATCCACATTAAAACCTTCAGAATAACATAAACCAACACTTGTGTGTTAGCCATGTCAGTGTATCGTCACAAACCTCAGGGATCCAGAGACATCGTTCATCTGTAATTTGGGCCATCTCTTTCTTTTCTCTTTTTGTTTTTTTTTTCTTCAGGAAAAAGGCGCCCTATACTTCTACAAACATCGACTTGATTACAGCAGGGTTCTATTTTAGAGGGAGCATGCTCTGCAGTCAGGACAACATGCCAGCTACACAGAGGATGAACATGATGCAACCGATTCTGCCGTGTCACATTTTTAATGCTTTGACCTCAGGAAGGAAATTCGATGGCCGTGAACCAATCGCAACATCTGTACTTACTATACAACTTTGATTTTTAATGCTAATAAATGCAACACAACCTGGAGTGTCAGCAGCGGATGCTCCAATGCTATTCTTCACGCTGGCAGGGTCAAAGGTCGAAGGGTTCTCCCACCATTGGTTTTTATGCTGGTCCACATCTGAAAAACATCAAACTGCACCTCAAGTAGTATTTTACTATCTCACTACACTATCTGACACTGTCACAGCTATTGCCTTCTCTACCTCCTCTAGCTAAGTGCTAGCTGTTAAGAACAGAAGCAGTATTGCCTTCTCCTACAGTGTAACTGAGATCTGATCCCAGCACCATCAGAATCTGCTCCGCTTATGACGGTGAGGGTCTTCACCCAAATGAAATCCTAAAGCTATGCTACAGAAAAGCTGGCCTTGCTCAAAGTGACTTTCAAATAGCAAAATAGTTTGGGAATGTGAAGCACCAGTTTTCAAAACTAGCAGCCAGATATCGTCTGCACACCCACACAAACCCACCACCCACCTACTGCCTATCCACACAATCAGGTGATTTAGAAAATTGGACCTCCGTATCTACACCTCGTCGTTGGAGAATCCAGAACGCTAGGTACAAAATATCAATGAAGTGGATGCGGAGGTTGATCATCTACCAGCATGCAAGAAGCTAAATGGTGAGAGGATTTATACATGGCCCAGGGTAAGGGTCAGCAGCCTTCAACAGTCTGCGTGCAGTGGGCTTCCCTCTGACCTGGTGCGACGGCCCAGGCACTTAGAAGCCCACGCACCATCACCACCTGCCCATTATCCATAATCAGCTTGCTGACACAGGCAACAAGCACAGTCTGCGCTGCACAGCTGCTGAGCATCGTGTTAGTACAGTCCCAAAAGGTCCCGCAAACATAAACGTAAGGAATTCATTTTACTGCATTAGTTAACGTTGGTATTCTGAACCTCTTGACTACTCGCGCTGTTGATTGACGGGGGGTTGCCATGGCGGCTTGATTCAAAACAAACACCTGAACACAATGTTGTCGGACTGTTAAAGAGAAAAATAGCCAGGTAGACAGAAGAAATTAACAGGAACCAAAACGAAAAGGTACAATTTGGGACCATCTTGGCTCTGTTTGCAGCGTTTATTTTGGGTGGGGTCTGGGCTGTTTGGGCCCCGACGATGATACGAGCGGGCTCAGAGCCGGTGCCGGGAGTCATGGCTGTAGCTGCCCGGTGAACTGCGATTGCGATGTGGCTTGTATGCATCCTGATATGGGTCCTGGTAGTCCTGGTAGGGGTCCTGCTGCTCTCGGCTATGCTGTGAGCCAGAAGACATGCGGTTGCGTCCTTTGTGCGCCCGCTCGTTGTGGTAATTTTCGTCCGATGTCATCAGGTTGCGTCGTTCGTTCGGGGTGGAGTGGTCTCCCGTGTGGTTGCTCTGTCGCATTCTTTGGCTCTGCTAATCAGATGAACACAACAAGGACACAAGTGAGTCTACAGACAGCATGAACAGACAATGAAAGGACTAGACAAAAATGTATAGTACTACACAATTCCCCATAAGGAGCCTGGTTTGAGTGGACATGTACCTGTAGTCCAGAGATGGTGGTGGGGTAGGGGGTGAGGGTGGTGGGGCCCAGGTTGCGTCCTAGCAGGGGGTTCAGGGGCGTCGCCATCGAGGTATGGGTCGCCTTCCAGTAAGCCTCGAGGTATTCAGCGAGATGCTCACAGGCGTCCTCCAGCTGGTTCTCGTCCAGGATGATGTCAAACATTTCCTGTTAGCGGCAGATGGTCAGAGAAAATAGATATGAAGCTCATGATGAAAGTGAGATGAGACATAAATGATCTCCATGCTGACACTGTGTGTGAGGTCTTGTGTTATTATGTACTGTGGAAAGAGTAGTATTATATATTAGTACTGCATTGTTTGTGAATAAGGAAGTGTGAATATATGATGTGGATAAAAGAAACTAAAACAAATTACAAAATATAAGATTCAGGTGCCAGGTGAACCAGTTACTTCATTTTGTAACATAAGAACAGTAACAGTAGGAGACCAACAAGTCAGTCATCAGAGTGAAAGGATGGCCACTTACCGGAGGACACTGGGCCAATTTGTCAGCTGCCACAAGCTGTACATTCAGGTGTTTGCTCTGGGATTTCCCTCTGGACTTGACTAGCCTCTGCAGAACCTGGATGACAGGGAAGGAAAGTACATGATGCTCCAGTTCCACTGAAACAAAAGTCTCCATCTTTGTGTGCACTTGTTTGAGGTCACCCGGTACCCTCTGCATCACAGGACGAGTGTCAGAGTGAAGGGATTCTGGTTCAGAATGAGCAATGGGACACTTGTCGCTGGATGTTACTGTGTGTGCACAGATTCAAGCAAAAACCTTCACAAGGTGCTGTAGTCAGAGATGTGGCAAACTGATATCTGTTCTTGCATTATGCATGCTAATGTTCAAGCAAGTATTAGTGAATGTTGACATGAATAGGAGGGTGTGGTCTAAAACAAGTGTGAAAGTCACCTGACCAGGATGTGATTGCCTTTAAAAGAGTTTCAATCAAAACCTGAAGGCACATCTTTACAGATCTGTGGTAGCAGTCTGGTTCTCTTGTGTAAACATGTGAGACTACACACCTTCCACACTCATACAACTAGTCTGGTCATTGCTGTAGTCCCAGTGTAGATAGAGGAGGTGCAGTAGACCTACTCTTCCATGCAAAGGTGCCACTGTGCAGATTACTCGGTGCAGAAGCCTCTACTGACTCCACACACTAAATTAAAAAGCCTTGCATGTTCGTCAGTGGCTTTAAAATCCAGTATTTCATGCTGGGTTTGTCAGATACATTGTGCTTGTGCAGAGCTCCTACACACCAGTGGAGGGTAAATATCAACCTGACATAGAGACTGTTACCTTTAACATGTCTCCACCAGCTGAGTGACTGTGTGGGACAGTAGCTGTGGAGATTACATCACATGTTGAATTTCCTTCAGTCCAGGTTTAACATTATGATTAGACTGATCAGTTCATGTGAGACACTAAATAAAAAAAGGTTTGTGTGGGCAAACAAAACACTCATCAACAACTTATCTTATTGCATTGAGATGTGTTTTTCATGTTTGGCTATGTGCTCCCAACATTCAGTACCTTTGGTGAGGAGACTTTAACATGAACAATGATGGGGGCCAGGGAGGTCTTGAGGAGCTGAGCCGGGTGGTTGATGGTGTCAGCGTCCAGCACCACCAGCTGCAGGGAGCGGGCCAACTCAAAGATCCTCTCGATCTCACTCTGCACCTCAGCTGTTGACAGAAGGTACAATTCAAATAAACAAACAGATAAATTCTAGAAAGCTTTAAGACTGTACTTGAATTTTGATTTGTTTCTATTATCATGTCTATTTTAAGGTTGATCTCATCAATGATTTAGACTGTTTCCAAACAGCAGCCAGACAATGGCTGGAAAAATAGTGGAGCATTTAGCAGCCAGACATTTCTCTCAGGAGTTGGTGGAGTCAGACTGACTATTAGACTTAGCAGTGTTAGTAGTTATGTTCTTACCTAAACTGGAGCGGGTGTTGGATCTTTCAATGATGGCCCTCTTACTGGGGTTGTTGAGAACAGACCTCTTGGCTAATGATATATCTGCTGTGACTCGTGTGATAGATATCCTGTAAAATGAGAGAGAATAAACATATTTTAACATGAGTCACACAGATAACATGTATGTAAAATGTAAGGAGCAGTGAAAGCAATCTAAACTTGCTACAATGCATCAGTGAGATGCATCATTCTGCCAACGAGTCAAATTCTAGTGGTGTTGTAAATATGACATTTCCCAAACTTTCAAACACACAGGCACTAGAGTGCACAAATAACTGTCACATTTGTCTTACCTGCCATCAAATCTGTGCTTGAGGAAGTCGAAGAGTGCTTTCTGCATCATGTCTGTTACCTGCATAGACAAATAGAAGGGTGTAAAACAGTAGTTATTGTTTTGAATATGACTGTTATTTTTGTGATCATTGGGTTGTCTTGATAGGCTACAGCAGATGAATGGCCCTAAATATGAATAAGCCCACATCCTCATTGTCTCCCACATTTAAAAATCTGACATATAACTTGTCTGCATTAATTTATATATAACCATTCCAATGAGAATTAATAACTACTCTACTCATATTTTTCAGAAAACAAAATACATGAATAAATAGTAAAGAAAGCAGTGAGACGGTTATGGGACAACACTCTGCTCAGAAGCCCAAATCTGCCAATTACACAACATATTTTCATCTGACCTCTCAATCTCCTCGTTAGTCTGGCTGCAATCTGGATGTTACGTGGGCGATGACACACTCACAATTTACTGCGCCAACAGCGAGCTATTTTTTAGAGGATTGAGGGGAAGACGTACAAGACTCATCTCCTCATCATGTGTAATAATTTCTGTTTTTCGGGTGTCACTCAGTGATGCTGCATCATTACTATTTATAGTCTTTGAAAGAATTCCCTTAATCAACCACAAAAAGTAGAAAGATTTTTACCTCATAACCCTTGAGCGAAGGTCCCACCAGCACCACAGGCCTCATGGAGGGAACCACGTCATACGGGGGGATGTGCTCCGTCTGTTAACACAAACATATTTAATCAGTGGCAGTGGACTCAACACAAACAAGACAATTAGAGCGGACAGCTGTAATGGACTGCTGAGTCAGCTGACCTTGAATTACAATCAGACGTGTTAAATGGTGTATTGCCATGTTGCGGCACGTAGCAAATGATAATGTAAGTTGTCAAAATGTAATAAAAACAAAATGAGAAAAATTAATGTTATGTTGCAATCCTCTATAATGTTATTATATTTTCAATTGTTATACAATTGGTCTTCAGTCAAGAAATCAATACATGTTCTGGCAAGAGATTTTGTTATATTTTGACCAACTAATAAACTGTTTATCATTTGCTACATGGATGGATGGATATGATCGTTTCACTGATGTTTAAAATAGCCACAAAAATACATCTAGCCAATTAGCACAATTCCAGTACAAGTATCACAATAAGAAGTAGCACCACGACACTGTACCATGCCAAAGTAGTAACAGTAGATATGTTATGTAGATATAAGATATATGCAGGTTCAACATAATGTATTTAGTCATGGTTCCATTTCACAATCAAGTACTCAGTTGCTTTCTGATTCCATAGAGACTGAAGGTATCCTCATTGTTAAAAAAAAAATTGAGAATAGTCACTCTCCCAGGGGAATAATCAATTTTGATTTTAATGACTGCACCCTCACCACACATATGTTAAGTCTCATTGCTGGTAAGGCTCAAAGAATATTTCTTTGCCCAGCACACCTCTGTCCTTAGACTCTTGTTGTTTATTTAAAAGGAACAGTTCGACATTTAGGAAAATTTGCTTATTCACTTTTTTGCCTAAGAGTAAGATGACAAGATTAATAGAACTGTGCGGTAAATCTAAAGCTACAGCCATCAGTTGGTAAATAAAGAAGACTGAAGATTACCTCTTGGCAATAAAGTGAATAAGTTCATTTCACTAAACTTGGAACTACTTCTTTATTATTGCCTTTAAGTATTGTGTCTGCCACACTTGAGCTAAAAGTATCAGGTGTAAAAATAGTTATAACATATGGCACAACAGTACTTTGGCATCACAGAGATGGTGATGATTTGGCACTGTATACTTCAGTAGAGCTGAAGTATTATGTGCCCTAGGATGTGATATGAGGTTGTAGCATCCTGTCAAAGCTACTAGTTCCTCTCATTTTATGAAGGCAGCAACAAGAGACTAGTGAATGGTAAATGAGAGGGTTTTACCGTCACCAACTTACCACTTTCTGTTTCTGCTTTCCTGTAGGAGGGGAGAGAAGACAGTGACAGTGTCGTCAGTAACTGCTGGTAGGGGGGGCGTCACCATAATATCTCAGAAACAGTGAAACATGCTTCACATAAGCAACTTTTCATCATTCTTAACAAATGAAACCTATCAAGGATAACCGGCATGATAAACATATGAAAATGTCTATTGTCCTAAGGTTATATTCACAAAGTCACATGAGTGCAGTTCAGGGGGGGTTCATAGTCTTGTCGTTGGGTTCACACTGTGGTAAGCCCCAGTCTCAGAGCGCCTGCAGTCCTCAACTGGAGGAAGAGGAGGATCATGGGAAAATGTACCAACAACTCTACGCAGTGAACTTATGCTCTATGCAGAGACATGGGAAGGCTTTAGAGTCTTATTCTCTCTATGTGGTTAGGATTCAGGAAGCTTGGCTCTAGCTGGCAGCTGACTATTAACTGCCCTCTCCCCCTGTCCGATGTTCTCACCTGCCGAGGATATGAGGGGTCGGATAGAGGCAGATACCTCATCCTCTACACTGGAAGAAGAGTTCCCTCCAGACTTACTGGAAAAGACAAGAGGGGGATAAAGAAAGACAGAAACACACCTTGGTATTAATGTGGAAAATGGCAGAATAAGTTAAAAAAAAGTGATCATTCACTGCAGAGAAAGTGCAAAACATGGGAGGAAAATATTGATTAACAATTCTTTTGTGTTGCAGGGTTTAATAGATATGGTGCTTTCAAGTCAGATTGTGACTATATATGATCTATCAATTGTGGACTGCTCTTTGTCTAATTCTTTGTAATTACTATTTTTGGGTGATTACATCTTCCACTTGGGATCACACATTGTATGGTTGTCAACACAGGCAGGAGAGGCAGCAAATCCACTGATGTCAGCACTCCATGGCCACAAAGTAAAGATTTTCAGTTCACACATACGAAGACCTTCAGTTTGTAATTATAAAGTCGTTCCTTTCTTTGTTTTTGGTGATATTAACAAAGTCTAAAAACCAGGTCCAGGACCATCTGGTGAAAAGGCCAAATGTGAGGCTGAGTTCCACACAGAAGTTGGAAGTCTAAAATTTACAGAATCCAGATCCAGAAGTCAGAAATACCCATGAGATTCTCATTTGGATGTTGCAAACTTTGCACCCTGTGCAGCAACTGACAACTGAGGACAATGGCGAAGCTCTTAAGAAAAGCTATAAGCCAAGGACCAAAAATAGCAAACAGGATTAACTTCATTAACAGAACTCCAGTCATTTATTTTGCCAAATTTTACTTATGGATCTGAATACACCATTTGCAATCAATACAGAGGATCAGAGTGTATCAGTAATGGGTGAAACAATTTTAGGGCTAGAAATTTTTCAGAAAATGTGGTTTTCTCTGGCTATATTTGGATGAATTTCAATTTATCATGACAGGTAACAGGGTCATTTCACAAAAGAAGAAGAAAATGAAAAAATCAAAAGAGAAAATATTAAAAAAAACATTTTGGAAACTGGAAAAAAAGATTTTCCAATATGTCTGGAAGGCAGCATATCTCACGCAGGGTGTTTTTCAGTTACAGTAAAAATGTAGTTCTGGTTAATGGGGTTCAAATGTCTCTCCTTGTCTGCGAGGCCTGGTGACAAAAAGCCACCAAAGCCAAGCTAGTAAGTGAAGCGCTGAAGCACTCCAGTCTAGTAAGATTAGTATTAAACGCAACACTGAGGCTTGAGGAACTGCATGTGAGTTACTGTACAAACTCTGGATGACAGAACCTTCAAGACACATTACACACACAGGGAAACTAGGAGGTTGATAGGACCGCTAATTACAGCTATTGAAACTGTTTCCCTGGTACAGTTGGCATGAGCAGAAGTGATGGAGCAAATAATCATGAGTCATGAGCAGACCAGGGTCAAGTAGAATTCAAAATCTTAGAGCTTATAATCAAGGAGTTACTGGACAAAATGTATGCCACTGTTTTAGGATTAAAGTGTATTGTCTGTATCAGTCTAACTCTGGTCTGCTCAGGAGCTGTATGGACAGACACCAACTGTGTCTTTGACAACATAATAGAGCCTCCATAGTGTTTGTTCTACATGCGAATGTGTAAAAATCTGAAGCCGATGAATACAATTTCAGTGTAGTGCAGAGAATCAAGACCATGGCCAGGGTTTTTAGAAATGCTGAGCCATGAGTCCAAACTCCCATTGAGCAAATCCTGTTCAAACTCAGACTACATGTAACAAGCATTTTACTTTTTTGATTAATCATACGGTTATTTTCTTGAAAATTAATTGAATGAGATGTCGGGAAAAAATGGGTGGCATGTTTCACTATGCTCTGTATCAGATAGTAAAAACACACAACACCCATGTCGCACACACATGTGATAATAAATGAAGGTAAAGAGCTAAAGTGATGGTAAACCTGTATTAGCAATATCTGCAGTAAATAGCACATAATGATAAAACAAAAAGCTTCTGCATGGAGATGAAAATAAATGTAATGAAAAGAATGGTTAAATTATATTTTTGACTGCAATGGCTCATGGAGGTCAAGTTCAAAAATAAACAAAAATACAAATGTGTGTTTTCTCTAGTTTTGCTTGAATAATCTATTTCCTTCTTTTCAGTGATTTGAACTTTATCTAATTGTTGTTCTGTCCTTACAAAACTGAAAATATCAAAGTTCTTACAGAGCTGAAGTGTTATATTTCTTTTAATTTTTTTTGTACAGTTGTCACTATACATCTCCAATTCTTTTAAAGAATAATGTACAACAATATACATCAACTGTTGTATGACCTTACAGTGCTTAATTTATGCGAGACGAGTGTGTTTTTCCTGTTACTTACCCTTGGACTCGTCCTCTCTTTTGCTCCTGCTGGAGCCGGATGTTCTCGAGCTTCAGAGGGCTGGGGATGAAGCCGATCTCACAGCCCTCTTTCACTAACCGACCGATCCACCAGTCATTGTTGAACTTCTGAGGACGATAACATAAAAAGAGGAGGAAGAAAAACAAAAGGAAAATGGAAAATCTGTTAATCAGTAAGTTGTTTTGCAGATTTTTGTATCAAACAACATTCACAGAGAAGTTTCTATAGTGGGTGTCCCGTTTATTCAAAAAGTACACATGTACCTCTTTTATGTGGAGGAAGTCCTTGGCATCAAAGGAGATGGCTGTGGCTGGTACTGGAACATCCTCATCCAGTGCGCCACAATAGCTGACATTGGTCCTCACAGCAAATGCCACAGGTTTAGTCTAGAGGACGGAAACAAGAGAATGTGCATATGCACTAGTTTTCAATCAGCCAGTTATTAGTATTAACTTAATTTCCAGAATTTAAGGACTGTAAAAACATTAACTCCAGTATGGCCACTAGGAGTACTACTCTCTGTGTGTATATAAACATAGCCATGGTTTGGCTATGTAGTGGCACAGGTTGGCTACCTTGGCTCTCTCCAGTTGAATGGCGGCCTGCTGCTCCCTTTCCTGTCGACTCTGTCCCGGTCCTTGGCTCTGGCTTGGGCTCTGGCTCTGGACCTGGGCCTGGACCTCCCGCTCCTCCTCAAGAGAGACATCTGAGTCTGATGGTCTGCTAGTATATGAATCAGCTGAGCCCTGCAAACAGAAATCACACAGTAGGTTACTGGAACTGTAAAGCCGGGATACAAACTCATTGTTATGGTTTTCAATACTTCATATTCAATGGCTGGCAATATAGACGATAGATGCAGGGGGTATTGGGAGCATTTGGTCAGTACCAAAGGGTGAAACTGTGAGACAACATCTCAAGATAGAGACCAGACCAAGTTGTTGACATATTTTCACCCTGCCCAGACAGTACAGTAGGCAAAGCTGCATTTTGGACAGATGCGTCCATGTGACCTATTCAGACAGAAAAGAAAGCACCTACAGGCACTGATATCATCTTCACATGTGCTGACATTGGCCATGTTATAATAGGAGGGTGTGCTGTAGTTTCATCCCAGTGACAGCCAAAAGACCAGAACTGGAAAGCACAATGAGGTGCACGTCAGATAAAACATCTTTATGGGACCAACTTTTAGGGCTCATATCAACTTGTACTGGAAGTGCCAAGTCCAGAGTGGTGTCTTGGCACTCTGAATATAGACCAGGTGAAATGGATGATATTGAAAAGAGCAGACTGCCAGGACCATCTCAGACAAAGTGGAATTTCCATTCCTGTGCTGTCAGCAGTTTGTATGACCACACACAGCCAATCTCACACTTCCAGGCAATTTGGGATATTTTGATCCCTGCTCGGAAAAAGAGCCAGATGGATTTCTCCATCTTTGGGATCTTTTTCTTTCATTTGTCTCATGCAATCATTCTAAATGGTCATGAACCGTGACACTAGAAGTTACCTTGTACATAATCACATAGACTACAGTGTGTGGTAATATCAATGCCTTGGTTAGTCGCACAAAAAAAATATTCAAGGTAAGTCAAAATGACATGATAGTCTAAGTCATGAGAGAGTAAGTCAAATTTATGAGATAGGCACTCACAGCAGATCTTGCACGCTGTCAGGGATTTTTATCACTTTAGTGCCTCGACACATGCTTGACTTGCAGAAGAATGCAGAGAATTCCAGTAATGCAACATTTTTTGCTGGGACATGACTGGACCAAGTGCCTCCTTCTGCTGTGTTAATCTAAACAATCAGCCACTAATGATGATTCAATTAAGGAAGACCATTAGTCTCAAGAAGATCAATCAAGCTGGTCATCACAGCTAAGCACTTTTTGTTTTTTACAATCCAGCAGGAGCAGGGCCTGACTTCAGCACACTCCTCGTCTGGAATTGTGTGCATCCAATCACAAAGTGGCACGTTTGGAGAACTTAAATGGTTTCTTAACTTTAGGAAGCTTACTGGGTTTATATGATTTCCAAAAATAAACAGATCACTCCAACAGGAAAAATGTCAAATGTTTCTGCTGGACTCTTCATGATTTGGTTTTCATTAAGGTTTACATATGGTATTACTTCTATCTGTGAAAATTATTGTATAATGTCCTCTGTGGCTCTGGAGGAGCTTTGTTAAGTCCAAGAAAATAACCCCCCCTGATGATGTCATAGTGATGTCATCAAGGTTATCTAAGCCTGAGCCAAATGTTTAACAAAAAGCCACCATTGCAAACCAGGAGTTTGTAAGATGTGGGCATTTACCAGGCAGGGTGGGTCTAATGGAAAATTATATTTAAGGACTAAATGTAAAGAAATCTTAACCACTGCTGCTTTGACTGTAACAATTCTCTTATTAAGCCGTCTCTCATAGGTCCACCAACTTCATGAAAATGCAATCCCAAATTGCTGGAGAGCTACTTTTACATTTAGAAATAATAATTCTAAATATAGCAGATTCCTGTAAGTGATATCTCACACACACACACACACACACACAAAGTGTAAACTCCAATTACCCTACAATAGTTGTTCACAATATTATTTCACCTCTATTTCTAAAAATCCTTCAATCCACCATTAACAAGTCATTCTTAACATCATTTCGTGTGTGTGTGTGTGGAAGCTTTGCGGTTGGACTGTAGCATCTGAGCCATTATCCAATGGAGTAGCTTCAGCATGTGACTCATCAACATCAGAATCCACTTAATGACATCACGATGCATGTTTCTCTGGCTCCTCGGCAGAGCCTATACAATACACAGTCGCAAGCTCAGATAAGAAATACTCGGCGGCGTATTTATGTATAAACATGACAGATGAGAATCTATCAGTTGAGTGTGGCCATGTAATGGGCCTAAGGGGAGAGAAGGATAATTAACATCTTTCCATCTTCCTCTTTTTGAATCGCGGCTCGGTCCATCTCTGAGAGGCAGAGGGTGTGATGAACACTAAATGGCTCCTCCTGGCTCTGGTGGTTTGACGTCCATCCTCGCAGGTTTATAGGCAGATATCAGCTACATACACAGCACATGAAGAACCACACATCACACGCACACCGAGATACAGACAAATATATACAGATCTGTGTGAATGTCACACATCAGAAGCCATCTGCCTAATGTGCACCCCCACTCACCCTCCCTTTACACACACACACCAACACCCACCCACCCAACCCCCTTCCAGCCAAGCATAGCCCACGATCACGCTACACTGTACCGTTGGCTAACCCATCAAAGGCCTCTTATGTGTGTATGTGTGTGCGTGCATACAGCTGAGCTACTTCCATCAATAAACACAAAGCGCGAGAGCGCAAAAGCAGATTCACACGCGCATCCAAATACTCACCGCCTCCGAGTCTTCAAATCCATGCAGGTACAAATTGTCATACATGGAGGTTTGATATTCCAACGAGCGCCTCTAGAAGAATGAGGGGGAAAAAATGAGAGTGGAGGCGGAGGAGGAAGGAGGGGGCACCACAGAGAAAAAAAAGGATGGATGGGGGGATGACGACAATCCCTTCTCTCCACAGCAGAGAAGAATAATTTTTTTTTTGAATCTCCCCTCCCGTTGGATCACGCCTGGTCCTCCGGAGGCCCGTAGCTTGATGGATGCAGCTTCTCCCTGATCCCACAGTGCTGCTGGCTGGCTCACATTATAGGATGGAGAGGTTCTCCCTGGAGGTAGCCCAATCCTGGCATTTCATTTCATCAGGCTTCCACGCACACACACACCCACACAGACACACACATATACATATACACAACGAGCAGCAGAGGCAGCAGCAAAAGCAGCAGCAGCAGCAGCAGAGCAGTGGATCCTTCCTCAATATCCAAGCCTGATGACAGAGCCAATGTGCAAGGAGCTGATTGGCTGGCTGGCTGTCCACTCAGCTTGGATGAGCACTCTCCTTGATTTTTTTTTTTTTATAGTGCGGGGAGGTAGGGGATCGGGGGAGGGGGGAGGGAGATGGAGGAGTAAAATAGGGGAGCAGCATCCTCCATTTCCCTGTTACCTCTCACTCTCACTCTCCTTATTTATTCTCGACAGGGAGCAGAAAAATACATTCAATCTTGTTCATACAAAGAGGTCCAGTCAATTCATCCATTTGAGGCGTGTATTTAAAAATGGCAGCTTATTTCAACAATTAAATCAAGAGTGACATAGCTATACTATTAAAATAAAAATTGATTTTAGACAGGCATCACCTGCTTTGGTCTCAATACAGCACATGTGTTTATGTTTGAGGGAGGTTTAATGTAACCAAATGAGACACTTTGGTCCAGGGTTGTAGCCAGAATACTGAGTCCAAAGTCCCCCCGTGCACCCCAACTAAATGTGTAATTATTTAACTTATTTCATTTGTAACTGTTGAGTTATTTTTCTAAACTAAAATTCTGGTGAAAAAATTCTGAATCCTTCATAGTGATCGGTATCAAACCTCAACAAATTATTGATTATCAAAAAGCTGATTTCGAAGGGTCAGATCTAAGGTTTGTTTGGTAATTCTTTAATCATACATAGAGCTCTCTCATAGAGCTCTCTCCACCTTTTGTGGACAAATACTTGTAAACAAAGATATCTTATACAGCTCTAAGTTACATACATCATAAATATTGCACACTCTGCAGGCTACACTGTTAATGCAGACAGCTAACACCTCCCTCTTTTGGCCCCTGCACTTAGCAATACGTAGCACTATACGTCACATCAGTGGCCATTTACAGAGTGAGGGGGGGCAGAGTCTGTATTTGACCTGAGGATTTGAAATGGTAAGAGAAGGGAGGACTGAAAAATTGGAGATTAGCAACATAAAGAGTGTAAAGATAAAACAGTATAAAGTGTAAAATCTCATTTCTTTACTGACACCTATGCTGACACTCACATGACTTTCCATCATTAAATAGAAAAAGGAAATAATAAAAAGCTATAGCAGGACCTCTGACACATGCATTTCCTTTTTGACATCAACACATGAAAAATGGTCAGTTACATACAGTATCTGTAATGTTTCCAGTGAGGCGCTGAAATAATAATAGTGCTAAAATAGTTACATAAACTGCATGTCTTTCAAATTAAAACTGTTTAATTGGTATCTAATATTGTATAGTGACACTCACTTTTTAAGTCATGCTTAGTGCAAGATAAATCTTTAAATCTTTCTTCTTTGTCCCTGATACAATGCTACCTCCTACTGGCAGCAACTTACTGCCCTCTGCAGTAAGTTGTGAATCAGCCCTGTGGTCGTGTCACACACATGCGTAGTCATGCATGTCCTGGTAGAGGATGTAATACAAACACCTCTGAAACATGTTAATCTAAACCTTGCTGTACAGTGCCTCCAGCGGACACACACTCCCCACCTTTAAGCATAAACAGTGCACAAAGAAGCTTAACTAAAGAGACTGAGTCTAACTTAGTATAGATCCATGACCTGACTATTGTCCTCTCATGATTATCACTAGAGTTTTGAAGCAGGTCACACAGTCTCCTCAAAGACGTTACTAACCAAATGTGAAAACACACTCCAACATGTATTTGACAATCCATACATTTTACAACCAGTGACCGCCACTGATTTCTATTTTGGATCCCATGTTTGCATTTCAGTACCTGTCTGAGGATGAAACTGGTGGAGGTGGTGCTGCCATCGGACCTCTTAAGTCGGCTCCTCCTGGAATAAGTCCCTCGATTCACCTGTGTGGAAAAATACAAGAAACACTTTTCATCACAACATATCTCTGAGGTTTTGTTCACCAGTATTTCATACATCTGTATGTTTTATGATTTTTATTGTGTGAGTAAAACATTCAATCAAGCCACATCAAACTAATACTCAGTGCAAGGACATTCATGCACATCCACTTTATATATTCGGCTGATGCTCTTTTTCAGAAAGATTTAAATGGGTCTTGTGTCATTAATACAATAAGGTCAACTGCAGCTAACTACATGTATAAATAAGACAGCACCGAGAAGACACACTTATACTTTTTGTGTTTGCATTATATGTTTGCCTTACCTACTTACTTTCCTCCTTACCTCCTGACTTTCTCTTTCTTTCTTTTCCTTTTCCAAAAAGTCCAAATATACCAGCAGAGTTAATCTCCAGGGAGCTAAATTAATTATCTGCCAGTGATTTGCCCCATTTCTGTTCAAGTCTCCAGAGCTAATGACAATGTCACCGTTAAAAAGTCAGAACCTACTTCCCTGAATTTATAAAACAGGGCCATTAATCTGGGTCACCATCTCTCTCTTCTGTGTCTCTCTCTGTCTCTCAGCTGAAGCCAACAGCCAAAAGCCAAGAACAGATTTGAAGGATAAAAGTTAGCTAAGTCTATGAATATCCAACTATAAATATCAGCCTGTAGCCTCCAATGATCAATCCAGCTGAAGAAAAATTAGGTATCTAACTGGAGCCGATTCATTTCTTTCTCTTTATATACTGACAGATTCTGCTAATTTTATGAAGACACTACCATCAAATTAACACATGACACACTTGAAACAACATTTAAGTCGTCCATGCTGTCCATGGTGCTATTTCTGAGGAAAGAGACTGTGACTGTTTAACCATCTATAACAGTTAATAGCTTATTAAAATAAGTGCAGCGCGGTAAGAGAGACCAGGGCTGTTTTACTCCAGGAGTGAGGAGTCTTATATGTACTGTACAATTTCAATGTTCAACATGATTAAAGATAAAGACAAAAATCTTACAATGATTAATGGGACAGCACAGTCAAACTAAGACATTTAAAACATCAAGTGGAATCATATGTTGTATTTGAAGAAAAGTTTCTACTGTGAATATCTGATGTAATTTCTTGGGTCAGAGCAGAAGTGCAATGTCTAACTGAAGGAAATGCGTAGACTAAAATGTGTGCCCATATTCCTCAAGAACAGGACTGGCTCAGTCCTCATTAATTCAGCCAATGACATGGCAACACTGATGATCATAATAACCTCAATTATTCCAAAAATAAAAAGTCTCAGTGGGGGAGGACTTTGGACTCAATATGTCTAAAATCCTGGCTACAACCCTGGACCAACTTGAAATGAAATGAAATGTCCCTAAACTTAAACACATGTGCCGTATTGAGACCAAAAGCATGTGATGTCTGTCTTACATTAACACTGTACCATATAAATATATAGGTACTGTACATAGAAATAACTTATCTTTGAGGGAAATAAAGGCACAACAGGACTAATGAGTCTTCAGTGAACCGTCAAAAGTTATTTTACCAAATGCAAACTTGTTGTGTTATTAAGATACATATATTTTATATTAATATCTTCTCATGTATTTTGGGAAAAAAGGCTCTTTGCTCTACCAGTGACAAAAGTTAAACCAGTTAAAAAGTGTAATTGGAGTCATTGATCATACAAATTTAGCAACAGCAGTAATGACTGTTTATCACTGTTTTCATGCTATAAACCAGCTCATGCTAACAGTCAGGACATGTCAGTTATGGCGTCTCTTCTAGCTTGAAACTTTTTAGTGAAAGATACTAAATTTTAAAAAGATACCAGTTTCTTCTTTCAAGACTTTTTCTTGGTGTAAAGTGTGTCAACAAGCCCCCTTTTAAATGCTAAATATAAACTTTAACAGTCTTAATTCAAGCTTTTGAAGTATTTTTCTCTCGGCTGCAATTAGCAAGAAAACATTAGCTGTCATGTTTTAAAGTGAGCACTAGCTCATAGGCTAATGTAGAAAAGTCTCACCTGAAAGATGGGCGCCTGGATGCCCTCGCCAATCTTGTTCCGTATGTAGATGTGTCGGGACATTTCGGCCAGGACATCGGTCCAGAGGGCGGGCTGCTCCGGTCCAGCCCAGCGGAGGGGAGGCGGGTTCCGGGCTGCGTGATCCAGCTTCACGCCACACAGCTGAGCATGAGCCGCTGCTTGCCTCAACCGTCCGCCCGCGAGACAGGTGCTCCTGCTGCGCGCGCCGCACACTGCCGCCGCTCGCGCCACTCACAACCAGATGCGTCTGAATGATGGACGGAACTATTTTAGACACCAGAGGGAGGGGGGGCTTAATTTAGTCTAAGGGGAAGTCTTAAAGAGGCAACTATTGTAGACACAGAGAGGAACTATTTTAGGCTCAAACCAGCCACATAGAGTAGTTAATAAAGACATTTATTTTAAAAAATATTTAAAACGGCACACACACTCATATGTCCACTTTGTTGTCATTGTTGTTGTTGTCTTCTTGTTAATGGTAGTTCCCAACTTTTTAGCTTGTGAGGAAATAGCATCAAGTAATTCACAAGAAAAAAGTAAAGATTAGAGGAATGTAAAAAAATTTAATCTCTAATTTTGTCTATTTTTTGTATTTATTTATATTCATGTTCATGCGTATTTATATTGATTATTATGTATTGTATATAGTATGCATTTAGGCCATGCGTGGTTTTAAGCTTGCCACAGGTTATTTATATATAAAACTCAAGACTTTGCACTGTGAAAGCCACTCTAAAATCTCACTCTTTCATTAGTTTATGTAGTCCAAGGTTTGTTTTGAGCAAGGAGTTCTGTTGTTTAATCTAATACATACATGTCCGTCCTCTAAAGAAACTCGATGTTGTGTCTCCATTTGACCAGCAGATGGCAGCATTATCACAATAATTGCAAAAATCGAACTAATAGAGGCTGTTTTTTAGGGTCCCTGCTGTTTGTGTGTGTAATGTGTGTTTTCACTGCTGCGGGTACAGAGGGTGATGTTGTATAAGAAATTATGTGAAGTGACAAATACATCACGTGCACAGTACAAATAAAAATGTTCCTTCAGGTTGTAGATGTCATTTTTTTAAACAAAAATGCAACATTTATTTTATTTTATTATTTTTTTAATAAAATTGTAATTTTTCATCATTTTCTGACATTTTACAGTCTAAACAATGTATTCATTAACTGAGGAAATAGTTGTGGAATTAATCAACAATTAAAATAATTGCAGCACTACTTGAGAACTCAATTTTAAAAAAAATCTCAAAATAACAAAGTCATTACTGTTAAAATGAAAATATTGATTAAAATGTGATAAGTTAATTATCTTGTTTTCACAGGGAAAAAGTAGTCTTAGATAATGAGAAAACTGTGATAATTAATTAGTTGGGACTAGAAAATAACTTTGTTTTTCTAAGATAAAAATATACTTAACTTGAAAAAACTGCCTTCTGTACTGTACTGTTTTTCCTGAGGTGTTTAAACTTCCTGTGGTAACCTTTGAAATGCTGACTCAAGTTGACTGTTAGTTGATGGGGAGCACTCAGTGTCGTCCATCCTGTTACAGAAAAAGGAGTAGGAGCTTTCAGGTGTTAGGACTTAAATGGGCTGCGACCTTTCAACAGCCCAGTCTCTGAACTGAGATAGACTTGTCGTGTACAACTGTGGGGACTTCATTATTGTTTGTGGTACAGAAAATCTCTTCCATCTCAAGAAGCCCTGCAGAAATACAGACACACATTTGGCATCTGCCTTTAAAGAAGCTGCAATGTTAATGGGAGCAATTTGTAGCCATGGAGTTTCTTTTCCGGTGGACCGAAATAACCAAGAACACTTTGTTGATCAGGAAAGCTCCTCCATCCATCTTCACTACTTATTCAGACATCTGAGACATTGAGTGGTTTACTTTTATCTGAATGTCTCCGCACTCACCTGGACAACAAAGCAGTCATATGGGAAGCCTCAAAATATCTTAGTCACTATGCTTGAAATAGGCACATCCTCCTTCAGGGAGTGCGTTGAACCGGTGTACATGGAGGAATGGTCCACATATAAACCTGACTCTGGATGAATCCCTTAAGACAGACTCGTGAATAAAAACATCATGTTACTGTGGCACAGATAAAAAGAAGGAAGCAGAAACTTTGTTTGTGGCTTATGCAGGAGAAGCATGTGAGTTCCAGAAGTTATAAACGTCTTGGGACTTTTATAAATGTCCATCGAACAAATGAAAAGTCCCACTTTGTTGCACGGACTTATGTCCTCCCGTGTTCAGAAACACTTTGATCAGACAAATCTTCTAACAAGTGGATGTGGTGGATTAACCGAGTTTAAAGTGGGAGGATTAAGATGTTTTGCTCTCTCTTTGGCCGGCAGCACAGACTGTCAGTCGATCCAACGCTTTGGTCAGGGCTGAAATATCTCAGCAACTGTTTATTGGATTGTCCTGAAATTTAGGATCAATATCTTTGGAGGACTGATGAATAATCCCATTGGCTTTGGTGACTTTTTCTGTGCCGTGAGGTTTGTGCTTTTGAGTGAATCACAACATTGGAAATTTTCAGTAGAAATTGTTACATATGATTGAGAACTTATAAGGACTTACAAAAAAACATTAATTTTCTCTATATATCAATCTTTCTTCTTCTCAATGTAATTAAAGAAAATGAATTAGAAAATGGAGTATGTGTGCAGCATGAAACAAGCCTATATGAATATGGGTGAATCTTGCATGTCATGTGTAATATTTATGGACTTTTGCTCCAGTTTTTCCAGTTTGCTAAATGGGAGGAGGAAAAAAGACGTTCACATGAATTAATAAATAAATACAGGGCACAAGTGTTGTCTATTTTGGTGACCCGGTGGTTTTACCAGCATATTAAATTCTCAGACAGCAGAGCCGTGCTGCTCGCTGGACTATGAACAATAAACACTGAAGCACAGGCTGTTCCCAGCAATTATGTGCGAAGTGGTTTAAAATATTTGGCAGCAGATGGGGAGAAACTGGGCTTTCATCAAAATCAGTGTAATCAGTGTAATTTCATAAAATAGATTATAGTTGTAGTTAGGAATTATTAAGAGTGTCCACACAGTTGGTCAATTTTTTACACTTGACTAATTCAAAAAGATTGGAGTGTATCCCAGCATGCAATGTGTCAAATATAGAAATACACCCAGGTCACCGGTGCATTTCAACAAATATACAGGCAGAAAAACAATCACATATTCTGTTAAAGTGGAATCGGAAGACAGGCGAAACTTGTTGTACATTTTTCGTCCAATCAGAGCACAGCAACTAATCAACTCATTTGAATGAATGAATAAATAACTGCAGAGGTGACTTACTTTTTCTACTGTTCAAGCTGCCCTTCCCTCCACCTGGTGATTCTATTATTCATCAGTTAAGATCTCTTGACCTGCCTACATGAAATATAGAAACATAATCATGGACTTGAAGGTTCTGATGACTTACCTGCATGCCAGTCTTCTCTCAAGCAGCATCAATTATTGAAGACGAGAGGGAAGTCGAAGAGTGAAGTTACTTAAAGGGCACCTTGTAACCCTGGTCTTCGTGCTCGTGCGTTGGTCAAACCACTTAAAAGAATAAAAAAAAATCTACCTTAAACAACATCAGATTGGATTAAAAAGCTGCTGGCAATGAACTCTTCATCTGCCCATTTGGTCGTCTATTTTTAGGAGTAGGAAGCTGCATCATTCAGAGAATCATCGGCTGTGACCTCTGACCTCTCCTCCATGGACACGCTCTACCCACAATGCAGCAGGAGATAAGTGGCTCACTCTTTGTTCAGGTGGAAGAACTTGGGAGACACAACAGGCCGGAGAGCATCACCACTCACAAGCCAAATTGATTGTAAAGGCTGGAAGGAAATATCACATCCCTCACTCAGTATTGACATTTAACACTTGGCGACACTCACACACTATATAGACTGTTTCTCTATTTGAGCACCTGACCTCCTGCCACTCTCTGTAATGTAGTCTTTTTTACAGCCCATTGTTTTGTGTAATCATTTATAGGGAAGTAATTCATTGTGCAATAACTCATAGTGTGTATTTTTACATAATTCATAGTGCTCACTCTTTTAATCATTAACCTCTCTGCCCTCTACCTGTGCAAACTGCAATAAATAAATCTAATCTAATTTTCTACATTAGGTATAATTGATTATGCTTTTATGCACTAATAGCACATCAGAATTGTGAATGGTTCTGATTTGATAAAAGCTCTTGAATTTTAAAATGTATAACCAAACTATTGGCACCAAAATCGATTTATTCATCTTTTTTTTCTTTTTTTTTACAGTGTACATTATACAAAAATAGAGAGTACCAAAAGTTCACAGTGTCCAAAAAGGCAGTGTTAAGTCAAATTCACATCAATCATATTCAGCAAAGGTGTCTTTTGGGAGCAAAAACAAATCCATGTAGGGATCCATTAGCAAATTGTGAAGACGTGCTGTATCCTATGTTGAACGGTTGAGGCCTTTAAATACAAAACACAACCTTTCCTGTAACAGCATTTCCATTGTCTAGGCCAAACACACACAAACATATCTGTACAGTTTACACAAACATGTATTGTATATTCATGTACTTGTGTTAGTGCATGCAGTCACTTGTACGCAAGCACCCGAACGTGAACAGGGATTATCATCAGAGCTGCTTGTTTCATGCTACATAACACTGCAAACGGTGAGAAACACCTGAATTCCATTTCTTGGTATTTACAATTTAGAAACACGAGATATGCAATATACATTTTACAGCACAGAGAAACTTAAATATTAACATAGTGTCCCGGGGCAGAAAACCAATGTGATGGGTTCAACATTATTTAAAGCCACTATGTGTATTTGTGGAATATTGTGAAGGTGTATATAAGTTAAAATAATCCCAGTGAAATTTGGTCGGTCTGTATGCGGTCTTTCATCAAAACTGACACATAGTGGCTTTGATAGCTACTTCTTATTGTTTTTTTCGGCAACAGAACTTGCAAAAATACTTTATTTTACATTTATGTAATTTTAGAATAATTTCCAAGAAGCTTCCTGTAAAGAGCCGATTTGCAATTTGGTACAAATTATCAGGAAACTAGAGCTGAACATGCAAAAATGTATTTACAGGCAAGTCTATATGTGGAGAATAATAAGGGAATGAATGAAGTTAATTTACTTAGATTTAAATGAAGCAACCACATTTCTCCTTTTTTACTTATAATATATAACAAATTACAATGTTTTCCAAGATAGGAAATTATTCTGAAATTCCTGACCCCTAAAATAAGGCCTGGCTGAATGTGTACATCACAGGGAGCATGTAACACTCTTTCTAAGCATAATGCCGACATTATCCACAGTTTGTTGAAACAAGTGACAGAAATGTGAAAAACATATTTATACAAGCGCTGGTAAATGTTATCCACACAGCATTTATACTGCACACACAACACATTCATACTCACATTCACATCCATGGAAAATTTACGAGCATCAAGTTGATGATCTGCATGGTTTTGGACTGTGGGACTGGAGCACCTGAAGGAAATCCACGCAGACACAGAAGAGTGTAAAAACAACATAATGCGTTTTTTGTTCTCTCCAAACTTGCTCATGATTACTTGTGTTCAGAAACGTCAGAGAAAAACATAGTTATAGTCCAATGTGTTTTCCTTAATTGCCAGTGTTTAGCATAAAAACAAATCTCAGTTATAACTTATTACACTGCTGCACAACATTTTCTACATACAAAAGTCTTATACATGTTTTTTCCTGCTTTCGGGCAGCCATTCATTCCAGCACATTATAAAAACAGAATGTGGAGACTTGAAACCAGCTTGAGCAAGTTAATCCATCACAGTTACCTTTTTGTTGCATTGCACTGCAGCTGAATATGTGGAAATGACTTGAAAAGCCTGTGGCTGATTTATGGTGCGTTCATGGTCTGCTGAGAGGCTCTGAAATATACAGCTGTATTATATTTGGTGATTTTTGAACAGTAACCAGTAATGCATTAACATCCAGAAAATAAGAGTGTGACCGACAAAGAAATGCCCCATATTTTTTACAAAATCAGATACAAATGCAAACATGTGTGAACACCTTTAAAATAATTCACATGACCTGCTGACAGAAAGTCAACAAACTTGCATGTTTAACAATGTACAGTACAGTGAGGTGTCAACATGTCCTCTTCAGTGTTGTTTTCCATTGTGGACTCAGCTAAACATGAAAATTAAAGCAAATAAGACAGAACTCTGCAAGTCTCTCTTCATTTCCTCCCTCCATTCACACACAGTGAAATGTGACGTGTGGGTATGTTTTTTTACAACATCATTTCATTTGTGTTTTTGTTCAGTCTTTACTGATGGCAACCCACACTTAAGTGTCCAAGCCAAACAGATTACAGTATTAGTGAGTCCTCTGAAACCACCTGCCCAAAATTAAGAGAAGGCAAATCTCCAGAATAACTAATGGATGAGCCTCTTCTCAGCTCAGTGGAAATCCAGCTTGATGTGTCGTCTAGTAGGAAGCCTGGAGCTCTGGGTCCTACCCTGCTTTCACACTGTGCTGAAGGCAGCACAACCGGAGCACCTCAGGGCCGGTGAAGTAAGAGGGAGGGGACACCTGCACTGAACAGAATGAAAGCCTGGGTCCTCCTCTGGGAGTTAAAGGCTGCTGCAGAGCTCTTGCACCACCCGTTGGGTGACGTGGGCTTGCGTGTCCTTCTGCAATCGTGCCATTGTAGCCTGCACACGGATGCATGCCAAAATCTGAAACGAGGACTGCAGCTGATCTGACTATACACAGCTCCTTGTTGATGATTGGCTCATTGTCCGTGCGACCAGTGAACCGGTCACTTCTTCTTTCGCCTCAAACAAAAGAACTGTATTTTGAAGAATGGGAGAAAAGAGCTAGCCTGCCAAGTGCAAGTATTGTGAAAACAGACATTTGAAAAACTTCAAAAGACTCAAGGTGGAATCACGTTATATCTCTATAAATATTCAAGCCTGTACAACTGATAAATTCAAGGATGCTTTCCCAGATTCAGCACCTTTGTTCAGCCTTGTCTTATGAATTCAGACTGTAGGCCACTGTTGTATTTTGTAACATATAACACTACCAGTATACAACCTGCAGCACCACTCTCTTTTTTGATGAATGGAAAGCTAACATGACCAAACCTTCAGATGACCTGACATTTTCTCCACAGCACCAACACAGTGACAAATCCCAGACAGTAGCATGTTTGTATAATTGGTTGTATATGGTGCACACAAACCTCCAGAGGAGATGTCACCCACATGGCTGAAGTTCTTCACTGACATATTTTAACATGCATATTTTTTTGAATGCTGTAGCAACTCATAAATGTTACTTATTATGTAATGAAAAGCCAACACAGTTAAACTGAGCTGCTACACACAAGTGTCTACTGCAGAATAATCCCTGTCAAAGTGTTTGCTGTGAGGTCTGTGGATTATCCAGAGTGAAGTTACCTGTTTGTGTCAGCACCTTGAACAAATATCTCAAAAGCTGGGGAGGCAAAACCAAAACTATCAACATGGCAAGATGTCACAAATGTAATGTACGTGAATCAGTTTATCAACAAATTTGACTGGAACATGAGAAGGATTTTGGTGTTTACTTTAAGAATAATCTATCAAAATGTTGTGTGTCTGAATGAGGAAACACTTCAGGGTGGTGCTCGAGTGAGTACAGGTTTTTCAGAGGCGGGCCTCGTCTCAGCTGTGCATGTAGGTCCTGCAGGGGGAGTCTGGATGGAAGTCGTACTTGCTCAGGCCGGTGGGGTAGTAGGTGGTGGTGAACATGTTGCTGGAGGGCAGCGGGGAGGGGAAGTGGTTGCACGTCTCGTCGTTCACGTGGAGGTTGTTCTTGTTTAGCGTCTGTAGTGCAGAGACATAAAGTTCTGTCATTATGTCTTCTTTAACTCTCTAATAAAGGTGACTGCATAGGTGTATAATGAAGCAATGCCCACCTTGAACTCCATGGGGATGTACTTCTCATTCTTTGGCGTGGCGTTGCCCTGCTTGTTGTAGGTGAGGTGGTTGGGCGTGCTGGGGTGGATGACAGCCGACTCCGCCGACGGTCGGTTCAGGTGGTGGCAGTAGGAGTAGGCGAGCGCTGACAGTAAGGCTGCTGCGAAGAAACTGGCTGAGCCCACAGCTACCAACTGGAACAGAGTAAAGGCTGGAGAGGGAGGGGTTGGAAGGGAAGAAGGTAAATAAATTGAGACAGAGGAGGGGGACTATAAACCAATGAGGTCACTGCAATTTAAAGTGGACTATATGACTTGAGGGTGGCACTATATGAAAGATCATGATCATTATTTTAATTCTCTTTCAGTTAGTTAATCTTATGCCAATCCTCACTTTAAAATTGTGGAATAGTACTTTTAGCAGGGGTAAACAAATTTCATCCTCTGGGGAATATGCAAATATCCAAAGCAAATTTCTTCGTAATTTATACAAAATTTCAGGGATCAGGAAGTGAAAACTATTACTATGAGCCATCTTTAGGAAATGATGCATAACCACATAAAATATCACTGCAGTCTAGCCATGAGTTTTTGGAAGGAGGAAACTCAGTCATAGTGGGACTTACACTCACTATCTGGCTGGTATCTAACTTTATCAAAAGGCCACTGCAGACATCACTCTTTGCCCTGTCCCACGCCACATGGGGAAAGAGCCACAAACTAAAGTCAATATGCTTCCAACTGTGTTGTACACATCGGGGTGAAGAAGACTTTGTAACTCTGCAACAAGAACTAGATGTTGCTGTATGTTCAGTGACCTCAATTAAACTGAGGTGACACGGATTTACTCTGGATGCAACAGGAGATTGAAGGCAGAAAACCTGGCAGGTTTTCTGCTGGGAATTGAGGAGTACACACACATACAGGAGGTGTGTGTGTATGTGTGAGCTGGGAACAAAGTCTAATTATTTTGGGAGACTGAATGGAGAGACATCAATTGTTTTCACTTACTTCCACAGCTCTGGTCCTCCTGTCCGGGCAAAATAACTGGAGAGAGATGGAGGCGCAGAAATGAAAACAGAGAGGCAGTGAAACATCAATGAAGTGAAGTGAGGCTCCGAAAGATCAAACAACAAAAATGACAAGAGCAGTTAATTTCTTTCAAAGGCTTCACTGTTCTCGAGGTAGGCAGAAAGCTGACATCTCTATTAATTCATCTTTTTAATTTCTACACAGAGTGAACAAGTCAGCATTTACAGCGTCTGATTAAACTTTTGCACGACTGTTTCCAGCTTATATCAGCAGTCTGCAGAAATGAGCAGCAAACTTGCTCCAGCAATTTACTAATGAAAGCATGTGCTTACCTGGCACCTCATGAGGCTGGCATGGCCTAGACTGGGTGATGTTGCCCTGGCAGAGACTGGTATCGGCCTCCTGCTCTTCGCCACAGTGTCGGGTGCGATGCTGCAGACCGTCCTCATCGCAGTCCCCCCACTCCGTCCACTCACCCCAACCTCATGAGGAAAGAATAGAGTGGGCAGAAAAAATGAAAGTGGAATATGTGCTCTTCCCAAAATTACAAATATACAAAATGAGATAGTTATATAATTTAATTGAAATGACTTTCCACTGTTTAAAAAAGGGCTCAGGAACTGCAGGCAGATTTCTGAACTTCAATAATGAATGTAGTTCATGATAGCATTTTCTTTTTTGAGCTAACGGAGTGTTGCATCTTGGATGTACCGAAAAGGCAGCAACAAGCAGCTTGTATTCAAACAACCAGCAAGAAATTCAAGCAGCCACCAGAAGAAACTGTGTGGAGGGTGACCGAGTGTGCAGGTTTAGAAATGTTGGCCACAGCGCAACGGTCATCATCAGTCAACAGCCTAGTCAGAGTTCAGCCTCCTTGTGTGCCTGCTGGGGTGACTTTGTTGGCTGAACAAGAGTGTGAAATAGATGAGAAGTTAATTGCACCAATTTGCTCTCCATGTCTCTGCTTTGAATTGAAAGATCAAAGGAATAAAGCTACACATGAGTTGCATCCGTCTATGTTGGGATCAATAGTGAAATGTTATGTAAAATTATATTATTCTATTTAAATTTTCATTTTGGTTTCTTTTCTGACTTTCAGCCAATGCATGCTGGGATAGGCTCTCACAACCACATTATTTGGCCTTCTCATCCCAAATATTGATTCACCCCTGGCTGTGTGGAGGAGATTTCCCACCAGTGTCCATACAAACACTATTATTTAATCTGGGGAGACAGCGTGAATCTGTGGAGTTTATTTATGGTGTACCAATTATGATAAATGACAATAAACTTGTGGTGCAATCTGTGGCAAAGTGAAGCATGAAAAAGCATAGAATGATTCATGTTGTCCACGCAGGTCATGATAATAATATAGAAACATTTTGTTAGCGCAAATGAGTACAGGATATACACACAAATATTTTCAACTCTGATGTCTCCAGCCAATTACATTGCTTTTATAATTTAACAAAGACTATAAGCGTTGACTTTCAAGTTTAATTAGATAGTACTCACAAAGCCTTTAAAAAAAAAAAACAGGCTCGTATTCAGCTAGAACCTGCTGTCTGTTGCATGTTTTACTGTGGCATAAAGTTGAGTATCATCAGCGTAGCAGCAGAAAGGAGCAGATAACATACCCTAAATTAATTGTGTCAGTAGTAAAAATGAATAGTTATTGGACTCAGGATTCACCAGTCTAGACTCCATCTTTTTATATTAGAGGAAAGGAGAAAGTTTTTAACACGAGTCCAAACACCTGCTGGGAAACACAGCTCATCTCAGGGCTGCGCTGCTCTTTTTCGTTTTTAGATTGAAAAGAAGTGCTGACGCTGCCGTACCTTCACAGGCATGTGTATTACAGAGCGCCTCTTCAGTGTGCAGGCCTATGCAGATGTCTCCTCCGCTGGCAGGGGGTGGATTACTGCAAGTCCTAGTCCGCTGATAGTGTCCGCCCCCACAGCTGGACGAGCACTGGGACCAGGAGGACCAGCATGACCAGGCTCCACTCACTGGAACACACATAATAAACTTTATTCATGTCATATTCTACTATAGGAGCTAAACTAACATCCAGCCTCCTGTTACCTGGACAGGGTTGAGTGTTGCAGTCCTGATACTCCACCGGAGATCCGACACAGGCGCTGGGGTTGGTCCTGCCCTCTGCCGTCGAGCAGCTACGTTTGCGGGTTCGGAAGCCTCTGGAACACTGCTGAGAACAGCTGGACCACGTTTCCCATGATCCCCAGCGCACACCTTGGGGCTGAGACAGAGTTCGCCCGCTAATCTTCACCAAGTCTTCAACCAGAGCTGAAATTACAGGGGAAAAACATTTTATTGATGAAAATGGATTTTTTCGATCTCTTTCACATGATAAGCAATTCAACAGAAAGACTGAAACAACTTTCTCTGCTGAATGAGTGAATTCCTTAGAAAATCAAAATTCGTTGAGTTCAAACAAGAACTGTAGGATTCAGTCTTTTTGTGTTGCCAAACTCAGACGGACAGACAGCCTGTTATGAAACATTAATTAACGAGGTGTAATGTGGGTCATGTTGAAAAATGAAGTCGTTTTCCCCATACACCACGCCACACACACACACACACAGGCTACCACAATCACAAATTATTTACATATGAATAAGGAGCACTTCCTGAGACTTTCAATGAGGCCAGCAGAAATATTTCAGGGTGTTTTTTTTTTTCTACAGATGAGGATGAGAGAAACTACAGAACATGAAATGAAACAATGTCTGTGAGAGATGGATTAAGTGGACATGTGCTTCCCCATGACGGTTCAATGATGTTTAATCAATAGGCTGATTGATGTCTGCATACAGTTGGGCTACATCCTGCTTTTGAATAGAGCAGCTGTGTTTATTGTGGCAAACTGGGAGCTCTGCCACCAGCAGCAGCCCAGTCAGATGCAGTTTTATTCAGCACATACATGGTACATTAGACTACAGAGATAGTTAGTGAGTTTTGTTCTTAGACTGGTCTGATCCAAAAGACAAACTCAATTTGCCAGGTTAAGGTGGCATCTGGTTACACCTGCAGTCTGGCAGGTAAACACCACACCAGCTGTGTTTCCATGGTAACAGCCAAAACACCTGCTGGCGACTGACAAAATGAGGAAAACGTGGCTACATTTGCGAACAACGCTGCAGAGCAAGAAGTAAATCAGGAATGATTTCTCAGACTGATGTTGCCATTATGTTCCCAGTACTCACAGTCAGTCTGGCAGGCTCCAGAGCCGTCGTTAGGGCAGAACCGCGTCTCCGCCTTCTTCTTGCCCAGCTGGAGCTGCTGGGGGTCGGGGAGCAGCGCCCGACAGGTGTACCTGAATCTCTGCTCTTGCCTTGAGCCATCCTGACTGACGTTGACTGGCATCCAGGGGGTCCAGGGGGTGTTGCGGCGCACCTCAGGGCAGGCCTCCAGGTTACACGCCTTATACTCCTGGAAATGGAGGAAACATGTTACCACTGATGAACAGTGTAATGCGGGGAATCTGATCTACTGCAGGTTTTCTTTGCCTCCCAAAGCCACAGGATCCCACTGTCTCAGTAATTCATTACAGTTTGCAGAGACACATTGTTGCTAAACAACATAAATATTGCAGTGCTTTCTGGAGGTACTTTATTATGCACCTAATTGCTGTGTTTAATGGGACTATTTAAAGTCTCCTGGTGGCTGTGAAGAGGCAAAGTTTAAGGCAGCATGGAAGGCTACAGAAATTGCAGCAATAGCAATGACGACTTGTTAATCAGGGCTCCTAAGAGGAAGGAGGTGGATTCTTGGAGGGACGGGGACCTCTATGTGTGTTATACCCTCTTCATGAAGCTCCTGAGCAGCAGGTCAAAAACTGTAGATCCTAGTAGGAGTGATCTTTGATTTTAATAATCCAATAACAAAACTTGGGAGTAATTTCTTATTTGGAGACAAACAGGAATGAGAAGTGTGGCTCCTTTAAATAATTTTGGCAAGAAAATTTAAAGTATTTAAAGTGAAAAGTCCATGACTTGGTGTAATGTGATCAATCAGAAACAGAACAGAAGATTAAATCATATCCATCTTACAGTATATGCAGAATCTTTGCCAAACACTTATTGTAAATGGGTCATATTTCAAGGGCAGGTTTAGTAGAATGAAAAGATTAAGCACTAAGATATTCTTGACCAGACAAACAAATACCACTTATCTTTGGGTGAATTATTTCATAAATAAGCCCATAGTATCCCACAGAGGAATGTTTACTTCAGTAAATACATTTATAAATCATCTGGCCATTTATGTTTTTTATAGTTTGAGCAGGCCAATAATTGCCCAATTTTTCAACATGGTTCAAAACATCTCAACCTTGAAATCTTTTTAATATGCAAGCACTACACTACCGTGGAACACCCAGGACAGCTGTTGCCGTTCTCACAAACTCTGGTCCTGGAGTGGACCCCCCCTCCACATTCAGCACTGCAGTGAGCCCAGGTCCCCCACGCTGTCCACAACACTGGCAGAGGACAGGGCTTCTTCTCATTGCACAGCCTGGAAAAAGTGGTGATATTTTAACTCTATCATGTAGTAATGGTGGTTGTTAATGACATTTCATCTACTGTTGATGCTTGTATCGCTGATGGCAACATTTCTACCTCACCTCTCCTCTCGACCCTGGCCAACGCAGATTCGACCACCGTGGCGAGGAGAGGGGTTGTTACAGGACCGCTGCCGCACTTCAAATCCGATACCACAACTGCTGCTGCACTGGCCCCATGAAGACCAGGGAGTCCAGCCACCATTCCTGAGGAGCACAACGTGAGACGGGAAATGTGAATCCTATCTCCACATTTGTCAACCTTTTCTCCAGCACCAGCAGTTGTTACCTGCTGTTAAATGTTATCAACTAGATAGTGAAGTTAGCGAGAACTCAAGATTATGAGCCTCATATTTCACAATTAATTCATTCAAATTCACAGGCTACATAAGTAGCTTCATTGTTTTTGAAACCTGTCCAATCTTAAACACTTTAATAGTCCATTATGCACTCTGTAGGTTTCATTATGTAAGCACAAACCCATCAAATGCAATCACCTTGTGACTCTTTACCACACGCTCTCTCCTTTAATGAGGTACTTTTAAGATAAGTTTGGCTATATTTATAAAACTGTTTTCAAGTTTATTAGGCCAATTTTGCCCTGTTAAAAAATCAGCAAAGCTTATGGTAATTCATCTGAGAAGTAATGAAGATTACTCCTTGTTTTCACAGTATCTGACTGGCAAAACAATTTATTCACAGTGGTGTGGCTGAGGGTTAGCTTTGCAATAATCTGCATAAAGAAACTGTACCTGGAACAGTTTGCCACCTGGATAGTCGAGCCCTTACATTCGACCCCACCGCATCGGGCCACGGGTCCGTCGCACGAGCGGGACCGACACATGCAGCTGCTGACGGAGCCTTCGCCGTCGTCGTGGTTACAAGGTTTCCAAGGTGCCCAAGGACCGAAGCCGCCATCCTGTGTCAGGTTCCTCACCTGCAGAGAGGATTAAAGGGGGGGTTAAAGTCTGTGCCAGTTACACATGAACACTAAATGCACCATTTTGGTTGAAATCTACAGCTCGATGTTCTGAAAATTGTCAGAATTGGTGCATCAGAAAAAATTTTACCATAATAATATATGACTTAATATGCAGCCAAATAAACAAACTATGCAGTAAACAAATGATAATTAATTAAAGGGGGAGTTTATTTCAGATTGTACAATTGCTGACATTAAAGTTTTTTATTATTGAACAATAACCTCTTGTAAATCAAAGAAGTAATGAAAGTATGCTGCTTTAAACTATTTAAAAAACAAGCATCTTTAAATCCAGTGTGTATGTGTGTGTCTTACTGGGCACTCGGTGATGTTCTGGGTCCACTGGTTCATGTTGGAGCTCTCCTCGATGGTGGTGCAGCGCTTCTGTTTGCGATCCCAGCCGCAGTAAGGGTCCCGAGCTTCCATGCAATGACTATTACGAGTGCAGACATTTAGTCAGTAATTGTTGCAGGTGCAGAATTATTAAGCCTCTCTGTGACACAGTCTTGCTTGCAATGAAATGCTAATTCAAAATGACATGAGAAACGGCACATTTCTAGAGTCTGCAGCCAGCAGAATGCTTTAAGTTAATGATTGTTTTCTCTCTTCCTTCTGTTAAAGGACTTGAAGAACTGCCGGAGAGACTAATACTGAGATACTGCTGTACATCATGCAATATTTTGCAAGGTTGTCAACATATTCTAGTCATGCATTAATTGTCAACAAGCCCATTAAAATGTCTGCTTATGTAATGTCTGTTATGAGTCTTGCCAAAATATTGTGTGGAGTGACAGTTGCAAAAGCAATTTTTTTTACAGGGGAAAAAAAACCCAAGCTCTTAACATAATCATCTTTGTCAGCGTTTATTACGGCCTTTCAGACTTGGCCGCCCACACATGTTTGTCTCTTTAATGGCACTAAGTTCGTAAATCTTTTTAAGTATTTTCGAGTTGAGTTAGTCAATTTGCAAACTCACCACTGGCAGCGGCAAAACCACAAAGTGAGCCAGATCTAAACTGCAATTTTCACTAAATGATCAAATGCAGAAGCTGCATTTGCATTTGCTTTATGCTTTAAATATTTATACCGAAACATACTTATGTTGTTACATCTGGTAGATGTTTGTTAATGCTAATGTCCTTCAATTATGAAGCAAGAATAAAAGCGTATGAATTTGCTACTCATTTTCTGAAAACCCCAGTTATTTTTCTGAAAAAAAAAACAAAACTTTGGAAGCTTACATTACATTTGACATTGTGGTTTTGAGGCTCTATTGGAGCATACCGTTCAGTTGGATAGCTGGAGCAGCGCTCTAATGGGATCTTCACCAGTGTGTCATCAAGCCCAACAAACAAAGATCTGTCGCTGTGGAGGATTTGCAGGCTCTTGATTGGTCCAATTTGCCCTTCAGGGAGGATCCTGAGCTCCTCCAGGTAGCAGCCGTGAAGGCTTTTATTGGTTGTGGAGAGAGCCTTCAGGATGGTGCCATATTCTGATTGGACGAGATGAACAAGGAGCTGTTTTTTACTATTCATTTTAAATCAGCAATGCAATTAAGACTTTTTGTGTGTGTCCCCAGCTCTCTCCCTTCTTGCTCACCGGTGCCGATGTACATGACATGGTAGAGCGTGTCTCGGCCCTGCACAATGTCCACCACCATCTTGGAGAAGCGCAGGTTGTCCTGGGTCAGCAGAGGGTTGACGGTGACCGGCTGGACCACGTCGTTCATGAGGAAGAGCCGCTGAGCGTCCTGGAGGCTGCGCTCTGTCAGGTTCCCCCCGTGGCCTCCCTCCTCCAGTGTGCCACACTGTGGCCAGACAAGAGGGATTAGTGTCAGGTCTTAATGACAGAAACTGTTTTTGAGTCTGCAGGTTTCTTTTCAACAAGACTCCAGCAGCTTATATTACTAATTAGTTTGCCTTCAACCTGGAGCACAAACTGGTCTAACATTAATGGATAGATTTCAGTTCCATGTTTTATACAGTCTATGGTCAGAACCAGGGCTTTGGCTTTGTGCATGATAGCTTACAGGTACATACTAAATGCAACAGAGCCTTCATTAATGTTATTAATTACACCTGCATGTTCTTGTTCTTCTTTGTTTCTAAAGTGAACATTCTGCAGTGAATACGATCAATATGAGCTGCAGGGGGCTGTTACTGACTGTATGCTAAATAAATGCAAATCTGAAATTTTATACATAACAATACCATTGCTTATGCAAAGCAGACATGATGTCATCTGAAATGCCGCTACGATGTCCTGGCAGCCCAAGTTTGACGGCATTTTGGAAATGTGTTGGCAGACTTGCCAGGAACTTACAGTACAGCTGGAGGTATATTTGATGGAGTTGAGCTACAATTTTCTGTGAGCTACACTATCTCTCTACTCTGCACACCAAGATGAAATGGATGTCAGTCTTTTGAAAACTTCTTTACGAGCATTGGAGTGGACAAAATAATTTCACATCTAACACCATGTTGTCAAAGAGAAAATATCAGTGTGGAATATTTTTGTAGTCTGTGTTTAAATATGTGAGCTACCTGAAAATTGGGTATGGGGTTCGGGGTGGAGAGCCAGGCAGTGCGGGGGTTCTCCTGGTAGCGAAACGGTCCATTGAAAGCCTGGGTGATGGAGCTCAGGTTGAAGGCACAGACAGCAGAGGCTGAAATACTGTTCCTACAGGGTGTAATCACAGTCAGCAAATTCAATGAGAAAGAAAGAAAGAGTGACAGAAAGAGAAATCTTAGAACTTCCAAGTCTAAAGCCACAGATTTAAAAGCTGGTGTTAGCATGAAAATGCATATCAGATATCTTGGTATGTTTGTGTCTTCTTTCATTGGACTTGGCTTGGAGAGTTCTCATGATGTTTGAAAAGATGTTTTCAAAGGTCATCAGCATAAACTTTCAATCAATCTGTATCAGTTCAGTTTTAAAGGCAGAGGAGGAGTGTTTATAACTCACACATTAGTGGTGAAGATTCCGTAGATCAGGTCCTGCTCAGGTAAGTAAAAGGTGCTCTGCAGCTCGTTGTAATAAAAGGGGATTTCTCCTGAGCGTGAGCAGTTGAGTCGGGCCTTCATGAAGGTGGTCCAGGTGTCTTCCAGAAGGAAGCGTCCGCCCATATCGTTCTTACAGACCCGCGCCACGCGAGAGAACACCATCTTCCCGCAGTCGTTCTCCACCGCAGTTTCTCTCAGGAAGAAGTAGGCGAAGCGACCGATCTCGTACACAGAGACGAAATGAGGCTCTGGAAGACACATGAGAGGGGACAAGAGATGATTTATCCACCAACAGACACACAGGTCAATACGAGGCTGACAAAAGGACAAATCAGTGTGGTGCTTTGTTTACCGTTGAGCCATTTGGAGTTGTACTGGGCGGTGCGCAGTGGCGGCATGTTCCCCAGGCTCCTGTAGATGACAGGGTCGCGTCCGGAGAAGTCGATCACCGTGGCGGCGTACAACTCGCCCCTCTCTGTTACCATGGCGGTGGAGTTGTGGCGCGGGTCATAGGGACATCGGGCGACGCCGTTAACTGTGTCCAACACCTGACTGATGTTATCAATCTGACAGAAAGTGCAAACAGGTGTAAACACAACTGAACTCACAATGAAATGAACAAATAATTAGAAGGAGAAAGAGATTCTGCTGCTTCTGTTTTGGTATTTGTTTGGACTGTGGGTTGCACATGAAGTTTGTAACAAATATTTACATTCATTTAATACTTTTAATTAATTTGTCAGCAGAGAATGATGCAGTATTGACCTACTAACGTTTTCCAAATGCACAAAGCTGATGCAAAAATGTTGATTGGCATCTTCATATAAATCTATTTTTATTAATTATTTATATTAATACTTTCGGGATCATAAAGTCAACAAAACCATTTATTAGCTCCACTGCAAAGAGAAGTCTCCTTTTTAGGGATTAAATGATTAGCCATTTAATTAATGATTTGATCACCACATAATTAACCATTTGATGAAGAATCTTCGTCACACTTTTAAAGATGATACCAGTGTTTTTTTTTCTACTGATCATTTTCAAAGTGAACAAAAGAGTTTTATTTTGTATGGTTTTTATTTAGACCTGATCTTGCTGCTCAGATCATATGATAAAGCATTGTACCAACCTGCCTGGTTATGCAGACGGGGGTGAAAGCATTGGTCCCGCAAGTGAAGAGTGTCCTCCCACTTATCAACAAAACTCGGACGTAGTTTTGACACTCCTCCTGCAAACACACACACACACACACCACAAACCAGTTGACGAGACTCCTCCATCGATAATAAAACGAGAGCAGCTATCAGTCGAATAGAGTGACCACAGTTGTGTCTTATATGAGATGGAGCACACTACCTCAGACTTCCCTTTGCTCTGACATGAGCGCTTTGTATCTTCATCTGGAGCCCATTCTGTTGCCTGCAGAACAGAAAAGGAAATATTTTGGTCCAGAGAATCTGTTTTGTTTATACTCAAATTAACATTAACAGCATGTCAGCACAAACCGGAGTTTAAGTAGCTGCACTTAATGCAATAGGTAATAAGTAAATCAGAAAACACACAAGGAACATTTCTGCAGTTACCTGTATGAGCGAGGCGTTGTTCAAACTCAGTCTGAACAGGAAGTTTCTGTAAAAGATGTTTCATGTTAGAGATAAAGCAGCAGATATAGAGACAGTTTAATGAGGTTCTTATGATTTTGGATCTTTTTATTCCATTTACAACACTGTATTGCAACACATATTGACTGGGCGCTGTAGTTAGTTGTTACCTTGCTCCCACAACCAGCTGGTTTCTACTCAGGTCCAGGGCCAGAAGGGAGAAGTCCTTCGCTCCTGGATGGGAGAACTCTGACACCCACGGCCTCAACGCTGGACAGAGAAAGATCAAGAGGATGAGGAGGCATGTGGGAGGAAAAAAAGCAGTGCAGAGTCATAATATAATGGAAGGAAGAGTGTGAGGCTAAGTGCAGGAATAGAGAGAGAAACCAGGTGGATGAGGAAGAGAAGATTATCAATCATTGTGTGCATGGGAATCCTTCTCCACCAAATGGTACCTGGATCACAGCTTCAGCCTCATTTCAGCCCTCAGTGTTTTTACCTCTCATTTCTCTCCAGTGATGCTCTCATGAGCCTTTCAACCTGATGCCAGAATCCAAGTCCAAGGCTTCCAAACTTCACAGACCAAGCAGATCTGGCAACGGTGTTTTGTTATTCGTTTTCCTATTCTGTCCTATTTCCTATCCTATTTATTTTAGAGCCTGATTTTCAGCGTAGCTCCATATTTGCCAGTTTCTGGAGCCTGAAAAATCAAATGAGAGGAATCCCAGGTGGAGATAAAATGTGGGATATAGTGGACATGAAGTTCCTAGTCAGGCCACACCATCATCAATCATGTGATCATGGCCTAAAATATACGTCACTTGAAATGAATAATGGCTAAGATTAAATTTGTAGTTGATAGGCTGTGTGAACAAATCAGGACAGAGACTTTTGCCTTGTGTTTACTTTGCATTTACTACAGCTGATTTGTTTTTGGCTTCCATGGTTAGTGATGAAACACTGACCATAACGACAAAGATATTTGGCATCAAATGTTATCCAGAATTGAACATTAGCCAGTTTTAATTTTGTCAAATTTATCAGTTTGCCTCCCTCTCAATAGACGATGGATGAAGGGTGTTGGATGGAAGGAAGAATAAAAGGATGAATGGATGGTAGAAAAGATCTGTGAGGGTAAGTCAGGCTGATGCACTCACCTTGATAAGAGACAACAGGATGTTCCTTTCTACTACAGTCTGCCGGCTTGACGAGAGGCTGCTGGGACAGACACAGAGACGAACAGATGACCAGCACAAGGCCACAGGGGGACAGGGCCCATGTCCCCCACCCTGACGTAACCATAGTTACAACCACATCCAGTCCTCTATCGACTCCTCAGGAAACACCTGTTGGACAGAGGAGACATCTGTAAATTCAAGAAAATGACCAGAATCAACCACCAGTGATAGAAATGTTTCCCTGAACAAGCTCAAGAAAAAAACAAGTCAGTTTTGTGACCAATATATAAAATCCTCATCTATGTATAGAAATGTATACAGGTCATATCTTCTTATTAGAGCCAACACATCTGTACTAGACTTTGAAAATCAATATGCATTAACTGTACACTTGCACACCCTCCCCTGCTCCCTGTGTGCCTGCCCATCCATCTAAATTAGTTCTGCCAGTCTTCCCGTCCCAGCGGTCCCTCTGCTGGCTCGGTCTGTCTGCTCTGGGTGTCCACCCCCTCGGTGTCAGCGGGACTCAGTCATGGCTAATTCACCTCAAAAGGCCAGAGCCGCCAATCTCTCTAATGCCGTCTCTCAAAACCGAGGGTGCCATCAGCGGAGATCTCTATGACCGAGGAGACCCATTCAGAGACGAGCCTCGGCCTGGAGCCAAACAGGGGCTGTGAACTTTGAGCTGTGAGCCACATGAAGGGCCTTTGTGTCAACATCAAAATTCATTTACGTGGCCGAAATTAAATCTGCTCCAAGCTGATGATCTGATGAGGCTCATAGGCCCAATGTGTGCACACTGATCCCATCACCTGTGGACCTCTGTGGACATCTATTCGTGAGGACATGTGTTTTCATTTTAATGCTGATTGGCTGGATGTCATCACAGCAAAATGGGAGCAAACTAAATAAATGCAGAATGAAATTTCATTTTTTACATGTATTGTTTCAGTGATGTTTTTTCAATGTAAATAAGTCATCATAAAAAACACTTCTATCTCCTCATTTCTTAATTTCCAACATTTGGTCATGATGTCAAAGATCCAACAGTGAAGAGCTGATGAATCTGAGAAGCTCCCTAAGTGATGCCCCTGTGTGCCTGCTGACATCCAGGTCAAAAAGACTGCCAGCTTTTTTGATACATGCATGGGTATTTGTAATATAGTCAGGACTGCTGCAACCCCTACTCAAACATGTTCCCGTGGGTATGCCTGTGCACTCTGGAGAATGAGGCAGTGAATGTCTGTCTGTCTGCTGCTCACTGGGAGGACCGTGTGAGGAGGCAGAGGTTTTTCAACCTGCTGGGTCGAACATTGCTGCTTAATGAAGCGACAGGAACAGAGCCTCCACCGCTGGCCTCGCTTTTGTTATGTGGCAATGCCCTTCTCGCCGTGCAAAGGCTGTCCAGTGAGAGGCCTAGTGTTCTGGGATTTGTCCATTCAGTACAATGAGGGGGAGCAGCAGCAGACGTCAGCCAGATTCTTCAGGGGCACAAGGAAATGTGCGATGTAGATTCCAGAGCATTTGCATTCCCAGATCGTCAAATACTGAGATTTTGTCTCATACGGACGCGCAAGGTCCAAACATCCATTCCAACCTTCTTCCTCAGAGATTGTACAGTGTTTTGAACAATATCATGGTCCTTCCACCTGTGATTCTGAGAGAGGACAGCCACTACTAGAGTGACCACAGGAGGGCGCTTGTCATGAAAACGTAAAACTTTTTTAAATTTGAACAAACAACAAATGTTGTCGTTTTTCTGGTGAGGACAACATCGCACATGAAAAATCCTCACAGAATGAGTCAACATTCCATAAATATGCTTCATTAATGACTCATAAATTGCTGTTGACTAATTTTCTGTTGACTGACAAACTAATTATCTCGGCACTAGAGAACAGGTGACAAACACACTACAAAGTGGTCCTTCACATTCAAATGTGGCTTGAATGATCAGGAGTTTTTGGGTACATTTTGTACACACATTTTGCTGCCAGGTGCCAACAGTCGGATGAAAGACATTTTAGATATGGAAGAAAAACAACGTTGACTGAAAAGTAGGAAGTAAAGGAGGGCAAACATTCAAGCCTGTTTTCCAAGAGTCACAAGAGTACAAGAACATCCATTTGCTCATGTAGCCGCCTGCTTTGGAAAAACACCATAAAGCCTTAACAACCTGTGAAGAGATTAGAAACACAGAGTCTCTGATTCATGTGACCTGTATGTGTTTGGACTGTGGGAGGAAAACCGCAGGAACACGGAGTGAACATGTGACCTCGACCTCGAGAGGAACGCTGGCAAGATTTTAACCCTGTTGCTGCTCTGAGTTTATTACTGAGCATTAAGTTTGACATAGCTTTGCTGTATCAATAAAGCAAAATATGACAGGTGTTTGCTCTCCACACTTATCACATGTGCCTCTTCACCTCACAGTAAGAAAACCCAGACTCTGGATAGCTAAGATGCTGGTGCAGTCCTGCCAATGGTTTCACACTATTCCACTAATCAACAGGTGGTGGTAACGCTCCAAGATCTGCTGCAATGTGCCAACAAAGACGGGGAAGAAGAAGACTCTCAGCCAATAGAAATGGGTGTAAACAATGCAGTATACGAGCTGCAGGCTCCAGAGTCTCTGCTTCAGTGCTGATGAAAATACTGTGACACATTCACAACAGACAGAGTAGGAGTGTTCCTGCAACACTTCATCACACTTGGACAAAGTTTACTCACTGCTGAGGTCTTTTCCATCTCTACATTGTTCTTTCAGAGGACAATATGTGGCCAGTGGTTGGGCTTGGAAGAAAAAGATGGAAATCTTTTGTTGTTTTTTCTGTAAGCTTGTGGCAGTTCCTCACCTCTATTGCTGAATCTGAGGGCAGTTCAATCATCAGTTCCATGAATAAACCCTAATGCCCCCTTATCATCACAACCACCACTCCTGCAACGACCTTAAACAAAACAAGGAATCTTAAGACTTAAGCATGCTTTAATTTAAGTTACATTGATATTCAGTATTTCTTGAGAGCCTCACTTCTTTTTTTCCAAAACGTTCTATTCAAGTCGTCTTGGCATTGTCTTGAAGCAGTAGAACATGTCAGTCTTTTCAGAAGCCAAAGGGATGGCCCTCCCATGGTGTTGGGAGTTGATTTGATGGAGTAGAGAGTAAGGCATGGATGAACCTCTTTTGTGGCCATGCGACCACTAAGCTCACTAACTTTGAATACACCGACAGGGAAGAACATACTGACAGCTATTCCACAAACAGCTATTATAGGGAATTATATTGTAATGATTGTAAAGATGCTTGAAAATGCTATTGACACTTCAACTAGGATTATAGATGAGTATGCAGAGATGCAGCATATATTAAGTGAGCTTCATTAAAACCCAGATAAATCCTCTTTGCTCAGGTGATATATGACAGGGAAATTAATTACAAGTAATTATATCCTCATTCAGAAGCCCTGTAATTTGTTCCTGCACGGCATCGAAAACTGAACAGAGGGAGTCCAGGGTCTGACCCTTGTATATCAGCCTCTTGTCTGAACTGTCTTGTACTTGGACTTCATCCATATATCATTAAAAGAAACAGTGAATCCCAGCCCCCGCCCCCCTACATGGAAAAACCTGGGATTCCAAACTGCAAATTCTTCCTCAAATCAAAAGGGCTCACAAAACAACAGCTGCCACCGAAAGCAAATTCCTAAAAATCTCTGTGTGACTGTTACATCAGCAGCTTCTCCACAATAACTGAGCCCTCACCGGTAAAGAGTAGTAATATTAATTACCAATGAAGTCAGTTCATGGAGATTTGTTAGTCGGAGCAAATGGACACTGAGAGGGCATCCAAAGTCTCTCCATCAAAATATTCAGAGAGGACCATTTCCGAGGCAGTGTTCTCAGCTCCTTCCTACCGGGGTGAATGGCCTCTCTGTGCAACCTGCCAACTATCTGCCAATGGCCGCTCTCTTTTACAAGTGAATAGACTGAGTTTAGCCACAGTTAAAAAGACACACTAACGTGCCATGGCTGCGCCACAATGGCCGTTCGGGTAATTTGCCAAACCTAATGATCCCGGTTTGGCCCCGGCTAGAGGAGGTAGAGAGCAGGAATCCTAAAGAGGCACACAGCTGCACTGATCCCCCTCTTCCTATCTCCCCTCTCTCATCTCTGTCTCCCTCTGTTCTCTTATCATGAATTTCTTTTGCTTTCTGGAAAAAGAGACAACTAGGGCGTCTAGGCAAGTGTATACCTTCTCTTAAAATCTCCACTTCCAAGACCTGCCCCACTTTTTCCCACTTCATCAGCTAAAGAGCCAGATATTTCTCAGTAGCTGGTAAAGACCAAACACAGAGCTAAAAGGAGAGAGAATATTGGACTTATATTTATAAGGTGGCCAGAAACTTAACTCCAAATAAATGTTAATGTTGTTCTGGTAAAAGTTTGTTTACAGATTGGCAATATCAATTTTATAAGACTACAATATAAGAGCCTAAAGATAGAGGGCGCTGTATGCTGTACAAATTTATTAGGTCATCTGAGGGAATATTATAGTTTGTGATTTGGGCTATATAATTAAAACCGACTTGACAATATGTCAAACATGTATCACTTTTTGCTTGTATGCATGACAACATATGACTGGACTGAGAGCCATTACACATACATTACACACATACATATACAAGACTGATATCGCATTAGCCATATTCCATGTTTAGGTCCCTTGATGACCGCTCATGTCAAATCTCCATGACAACTAAGCAAACTTCATCCAGTGAGGAAGGCCAGGAGATTCAGTTCAAAGCTCTGGAAAAGACTAGTAAGCGCAGTGATTGTTCCCATGGTCAAGCATGGACAGCATTCTTCAATTATCCAGTCAGGCCAACATTTCACTGAATCAACATTTGTTAGTCTGTAAAAAAAAATTTGTTTAATTAATAACCTTCACAGAGGGACTATGATGCAAACTTATTGCACTGGATTTAATTAGACTGTAAGATTGTTTATATAATGCTGTCCACCCCTGGAGGAGGTGTTGTAATTGGAAAAACATTCATGCTATTATGTTTGCAAGTGCATGTACTTTTAATGGATATTTGAACAAATTATAGGTTTATATTTTATTATTTCAGTATAATGAGTAATTTGTTTGCCACTTGTTAGCCCATGGTCTCCTTACATTTATTCTTAAATGTACCTCTGAGTGGCTATTCTGCTTTTGCTGATCTTCTGAGTATGAAACTTTTGGATGACCAACAGTCTTATTTTTTTAATGACTAGTCCATTGCAGCAAATTGATGTTGCTGTCACAGAGAAGGATCTCATAAAATCTAGCCCTTGTCCTTGTGAAGTCTGCAATGTCTGATAGGTTGCAGATGTGCAAGCAGGGTAACTGCAAAATAAGAGCTAGAACCCAAAGGCAGACACCAGAGGTGGAGCTGAAAAATGACAGTACAATAGGCTTAGTGTGAGGACGGTGAGGTAGGCAGAGGTCAAATCCAGATGAAACGGGCAAACAAAACCAACAGAGAGCAGGCAAGAATCAGAAATCCAATAAACAGGCAGGGTACAGGAAAACAAAGCAATGTTCCAACAATGTAAGGGGAACCAAGAACTAGTAAAGGTTTGACACTTGACCCCAGGGCATAAAGATGAACTAGCAGTGAGTGAGGGGAGCACACACACCAGAGAGGGGGGGATAACAAGGGATAGGTGACACCAATCAGGGCGGGGCAGACAATCAAACTGGCATAATGCACAAAAAAGCAGGAAGTGATCTGTAATTAAAGGAAACAAAAGAGTGTCAAAATAAAACAGGAAACACTGACTTAAACAAAGAAAAACATAACCTGGGAGGGAAGTGACTTTTATTTTCCAGCAATGACTAATATCTCAACCTCCATAAAAAATCCAAAGAGAGACAATCAACTATTGTCAGCAATTTTTTTGGAGGGTGGGTAATTGCAATTTTTACATACAAATTTCCAGGTAGCTGCTATAAATGGTGCATATGGGGATTTTTTGCCCAAGGCTACAATCAGTGCAACATGTGGCTCTTGCTTGACAAAAGGCCAACTGCTCTCTATTGAATGGTCAGGCAGAAAAATAGCACTCATTCAGACATAATTTTAGAATCCAGACAGAGGCTATTGATCCAGGGTTGGGAGTCTTTCTGTCTCCCCTCTGCTTTTCTCTCCACTATCACCCATGCCAATTTCGGCAATCATGCCTCTGACAGAACAAAGGAAACATCCACTAGACGTTACCTGTAGACCTCAGTGTTAACACGTGTCTATCGATGCGTAGTCTCTGGAGTGAGAGACAGAGCGATACTCGCTGAGGATGGGAATGAAAGGGGAGGAGGGGCAGGTTGAAGGGTCACGTTATAGATCATTAAAGGAGAAAATGAGCCTGCAGGGAGGAATCAGACAAGCTGACAGACAGGCAGGAAAACAGCCACAAGAGGAAGGCGACTTTGACACAAAGACAGATAGGACAACACAAAAGAATAAGTAATTGCACTGACACAGCCGACGTCCACATGGGAGACACGAACACACGCAGAAATATGAGTGAAAATAAACTTACTTTTTCACCATCACCAAACTGATTCGGGAGACGAACGAGTGGCCCGGATCCAGACGCTTCACATGGTGAGAGAGGAAGAAAGAGGTATGAAAAACAAGAGAGAGGGAACTTGTTACACATCGGCACACAGTGGCACGCTGACCAGAGTGTGTGCAGGACGGAGGGGAGGAGGGGGGGGTGAAGGGGTGTGTGTGATGGGGGAGATGGGGGGAGCAAAGCATTCCTGTTTGCGCAGAGCAAACTTTACTCTGAATAGAGAGCGACGTCTGCCCTGAGTGTGTGTGTGTGTGTATTGTTATACTTATGAGATTTTGATTAAAAATTTGAATGTATGTTTGAAATTGTTTTGTGCTAATATTTTTTGTCTTATGGCATCAGTATTATGGTGTTTTTACACGACATTTACCATTTTCAGGATCAGTCTATAGCTGATTGACAAGAACATTAATCACACACTTCTAGCTCCTGGTGAAAACACAAAATTTTAAACTTAATTAAGCCAGTGCTATTCCAGGGATCAACAGGTGGTAGCAGTAACATGCAGAAAAATATTAATTTGCCAACACTCAAGCACAGAAGAAGACGACTGTTGGAAAGCAAACCTGGATGTAAACAACAAAGGATAAACAAATATTCTGACTTTATCTTTAGTAGCGGTCTTGCAATTAAGATACCTTGGCTTGCTGAGCTGGTAAAGACTATCTAAATCAGTGTACATAAAGTCGGACAAGAGTGCAAGTGTTCTGATTTCTTTTAAATGATCTGGATAGAGAAGGGGCCTCGACGTTGGTTGAACACAGCTGCGGTATCATCGACGTGCAAATGAACGAGGAGGCAGAGTCAACAGCAAATGCCATTAGCTCTGGCAAACATTTTATCAGCCTAAACAAAGAAATCTAGTCTGGCCTCCAGAGTCGCCAACGATGGGCAGCAGGAAAAGTCTGCTCTCTAAATTTGACTGAATGTGACCCATCAATGACAAAAAACATAAATGCATGGAATCAATATAATTCTGAAAGTGGCTGATGTTCACGTCAACACTAGATATTCCACCTTTTATACAACAGAATACTATAAATACCCTACAGTGCAATGCAATCCAACACAGCAATAGTAAGATTTTTTAATGTGATTACAGTGTCTTTAAAATTATTCTTGAGGCAACAGTTTCTGTTTGAAGAGAAATTGTGTATTTAATATATCTTGTCTGCACAAGGTGGATTTAAACTACAACCTCAGAAATAAGAAATTTCCTCTCTTAGTTATCCACAATGGATGGATTTTGCATCCACTGTAAATGTTGAATGCATGTTGATCTTTGGTCCTTGAGGTTTATTCAAAACCCACTGCGTAATTTCACAGACACATTCTTTTCCTCAGTCCTGAATGGTTTTTGGTTTGTGGTACGTTTGTGATATTTACTTTAGCATGCCAACACAAATGGTTGTTTATCATCCCTGAAGGCAGCGTTCGCAGTAAGTCCAGAGATTATAGGGATGGCTGACATAAAAATACTGGGTGTATCTAGAGTAAATGTTTTTCTTCTATTAATACACGAGAGATATTCTGAATTAGCATCCACAATAACAACAGAGGAGAATCCCCAGAACTGTACTATATCACAAAAGCATCCATTAACTTTCTGTCTTGAACCTTTAGTTTTATTATTTTATTGCAATACAGTGTATGTGTGTGTGTGTGTGTGTGTGTAGAGAATGATCCTACACAAAAATTATTTCTGTCCTCACTATTTTTTCTCACTTCAAAATGATTTCAGAGTTTTTCGAGAATGGAGATCTTCCCTGAAATAATCTAAAAACATTAGTTTGTTGATACAAGTCATTTCACATCTAAACATCGTCTCACTTCCACTGTCTTACTGTGGACATCAACAAGGAGGACATATGACTCTTCCTACTGTTGACAGAGACACCAGTCGAAGTTGATGCCAATCTGAGAAAGCGAAAGGGTGACCTCCTATTCAGAAATTAATGGCACCAATAAATCATATCCAATGAGAAACGACAGGATCGTTTAGCTTTCTGTGTGCCCAGCAGAGCAGAAGAGACAAATAACACTTCCCAGCCTCATCCCCAACCTTTACAGAGCAGGACATTCATCTCTCTCAGCCTCAGTCTCACCACAGCAGAGCACCAAGCCCCCCTAAGAGGATGAATGGCTCGTTCCTGTGCAAACTTCGGGATGACCTCCTCCGGCTCTGTTTTTACAGCTCTCCTGTCACTGCTGAGGCTGAAAGATTACAGGCACAGCGAGACGCCGGGGGGAGTGCCCGGCAAAAAACCCAGACCGGGATCAGTGAAAGATGGCCGGAGCAGACAGAGCGGTGGACTTCAGGGGGGCTAAAAGAAGGCCAGCAACCTGTCAACTAAACGAGTGACTATGATAGTAACTTCTATTTCACCTTGTACGAGACTGGAAGTAGCTGTTATGAGCACCAGCATTTTATGGTCTACATTGTACATAATTGATTGCCTGTCTTTTGTCACACTCATTTAAATCTCAGAATAGCATCATTTTAAAACATTAGTTTTCTTAAAGTGAGAACTTGTCTTAGTGAGGCATGTCCAACACTGAAAAAAATGTGTTTCAACTTCAACTGCATTAACAGTTTTTGGCCACCTGGGGGCAGCTGAAACACCTAATATAATAATATTAATATAATTATATCATTAGAAAAGACATTGTGATTAAATGCAATCAAGGCAAGAATAACATTTCCTCCAAAGCATGTTTGTGGCCTTGAAGCATAGTAGACGATGACAATGTAGGCCTAAGCTGAGATAGTCATGGACCTACTGGATGTGTTTTTATGAATAAAAAAAACATATTAGCTAATCTCCAGTGATTTCCATTAATCTATGACCTGCTGCAAAAGAGACCTATGGTGGTTACCCAACAACTCTTAACCCCCAAAACCAGCAGCCGACCCCGACCCGCCCACCCTGCCGTGACCCTCAATGGACGCCTTGTCCAGCACATAGCGCTCCACTGTGAAACAGGTCTGTGTGTCACAAAGAAATATTGACTTTTAATGCTTCAAACATCCAGCTCGCTCCGTTTTAAACAAGCCTGGCTGTGTTGATTTTTGAAACCCCCGCAGTCGCTGAGGTTTACCTTTCTGCTGGTGCAATAAAATTGGGCTTACAGGAGTCTCTCTCACACACACACACAAGCAGAAGCAGGGTGAGGTCAGACAGGCAGCCCAGCAAGGACACTTATGGTGATGTGCACATGAAAAATCATATGTATCTAGGTCAATTAGACATTTTGACACTCCAAACTTGTCTTATTTACACTCCATATCTTGTTTATTTACTTGTGTAGAAATAGATATGTAAAAATGAGAGATTGTGGTTTTGGGGGGCAGTGAGCCTTTGAGCTATTCCTTGACCAAAGCTTGGGGTTAACATCTCACGTAGCATCTCAAAACCCCTTTACCAAAACCGTCACTCACTTGTGAGTGGTTTACCCTGATCTAGCTGAGAGGTTCATGAGTGCTCTGCATTCCCCCCAGGAACTATGATCATGGTCCCCTATGTAAGGTGCTAAATGGGAAAAGCTCATATGTTGGAAGACTGTGGCTTTCCACTGAAATTTCCAGGAAAAAAGCGTAAAGTTTTAACAACATTCCCTAAATAAATAAAGGTTAAACACACTCACACACAGTCTTAGAGTCTGAATCCTGGGCTGTGTGAGTCGAGACAACCTCAACACCCCGGCCGCCTGTCCATCAGCCCCTCTGCACTAAACTTGCTCTTTCTCTCCTCATCCATCTTTCTCTCCTTTTCCACTTCAGCCTGACCTCATATGAAACTGTGGAGGTCTGTGGGTAACACATTCAGGCATCCAGTTTAATGATTTAATGCCACTTCCATTTAGGGGGTTATATATTAGAAGGCAGTAAGTCCTTGTATGTCCCTGTAGTCCCTGTTTTCATTCAGCTCTAAGGCCGATTTTAAGATGATGATTTAAAAATGGCAGAAGAAAAACTGTGGTTCAGTGATGCCTTTGACCATAAACTATCTATAAATGCATCTGATATTTCCTATGTGATTGGTCCTTGTCCATTTATAAAAGGTTAGTTTTCTGAATGTGTTTTTCATCTTCAGCCCTCTGGCTTCTAATAACATAACAGACAAAAGGGAAAACATGGTGGATTAATGAAATCTCAAATTATTGAAGCTTCATATTTATGTTCATACCAGAGAAGAAAGAAAAAACAGTGGTACAAAGGATGAGAGGAAACACATTCTAAAACCACAAATAGCCTGATAAACTTTGGGAAAATAGTTAATCAGATATGAAAGTGAAGAATTTGTGATTTGAGTCAAACGAATAAGTAAAACTAAATATTTGGTAATGTTTGAAGGATTTTGGTGCACCATTTGCTATCACATGGGCGTGATTGAAGCAGAAAGAAAGACGGAGGAGGAGAATTTCAATTTCAAAGATTTAAATATATATTGAATACTCTGTCTTTGTCTGTCTAATTAAATCTGCACTGAGACTGAGAAATGCCACTGCAGAGCAAAAAGTGTGACAAGGTGGTTCAGGCTCCACTAGTTTTGTTGCTCGGCCTGCTTTTGTCTGCATAGGCTGACAACTTAAAAGGGCCGATCAGGACACATATCACTGACAAGAGACAATTCAGCTGTATGTGCACATTAAGTGTTTTGAAAGGCAAAACACAGGAGTGAATCACAATGTTATTATCAGGATCAGCTCTTGTATTCTCACATGCAAATGGTCAATCTTGAATCACACATAATTTAGTGTAAACTATTAACAATAAAAAAAATCAGCATATACCATACTAAAAAAAAGTACTTTTTTCTGTTTATGAATCATGATGAACCAACTTATTTAGTTAAGTACAAAAAGAAGCAGCAGACATTATAGGTGAGAGTTGTTTTTTGTTTGATTGCCACCTGCTTCCACTGTAACTGGCTCCACCAAGCCACTATTTGTGAAAGTATTTATTTTATGACTGTGCTACCAGCTCATGCAACAAGGTCTAGTTTATCCTCACACACAATTGCCCCATGTTATTTTATATAAGTCTTAATAAATCAGTAAAGGTTTGGGCCGAATTGGAGAGTGAACCTTGACTATAGGTTTTTTAAATGTTGTAAGTTTTAAAGTGTTTAGCGAAGCTCTGCAATAATAACAGGTTCATTTTTGAATGGAGTTTGGTTCAGCGCCGGAGCTAAACGGAGCAAACAACGACAGAGTTGGCCGCTATATTTCGAGCTTACTCGTGAAAGAAAAGTTAATAAAACTGAATAAGTGTGAAGCTTACCTTTCACTTGTTCTGCTGAGTGAAGCTGGCAGGTTTCAGGTACAGAGGTGCTGCAGACTCACCGCTGTCCAGGTCTGGACGCAGTCTGCTGCGGTGCCGAGCTACAGGTTCAGGTCCGACCACTAGGGGCGCTGTCAGGAGCCACCGTCAGCCACATGTGTAATGAGCTCTGTGGTAATACCTGTAAGTAAAGAAGAGAGTGTGCTCTGCCCCCACTTTTCAACAATTCATTTGTCACAACAATTTTAACAATTTCCCAGCTCAACAATTGAAACAAAGCCTATCCATCAATCTATCAATGTATATAAATATTCCTCATACTGAATACTGTGATTTTTGCACATTCCCTGGTAAATGCACAAAACTGTACAGATCTGTCATTTAAAATAACACATATGGCATATTTTATTGTCGTTGTTTTATATATTATGATGCTGCCAGACGTGCTTGTTATCTGTCTTTATATTTTTCTACTAACTATGTTTTATTGTTATGCACCAAAATGCACATTTGCACACATACAACATTTTCTGATTCTGGTTTATGCATAAATGTAATGAATGAAAATATAAAATTAATATAAGTAAAATAAATCTAATCAACTAAGCAGCCTTAATATTTAGGCTATAACAAGTCAAGGAGTCTGTGTGTATGTATTTTTTCAACCCTGTTTGAACTTTGCATGAATGTACCATAATTAAATAGGCTATATTTTCAATAAGTTTTGTCCTATTCCTGGAGCTCATTTCCCCATTCAATTACAAATGCCAGTAGCTTCTATCCAGTAAATGTCTTCCAAGACTGTCTTTCTGATATAACCTACGTAACCTACAAACACACCGATAATCTTAGTTGCATGTTTACTTGGGTTAACTGGGAAAAAAATCTCGTGCAAAGAGCTTTGCTGCCATCTAGTGGAATATTACCTATACATTCACACAACTTGTTTTAATCATAAAAACGATGGGGCCAGTAAAATAAGTTTCTCTGTAATGACCCTTGTTTTGCATTCTATCCTAAAGTTCCCAACAATAACAAATGTTTTGGAAATTTATGGAAATATAAAATATATTTCCACTGACATATTCCAGCAAAAGAAAATCAGGGCGTCTTGAGTTTGAATGTTTCAGTTAAACATAACGCAGATTCAATAGGATGATGGAACAAGAAAATTTAACATACTAAAGTAAAGTAAAAGTAAGCAGTACTACATGTAGGTACTATTTTACTTGTTGTAGCTTATGGAGGTGGAGCTGACTACTTTAATGTGTAACAATATCATATTTTGTAAACGTCATATATATTTTATGTCAAATCTTTATCTGAAAAGTAGCTAGCAAGTATACTGTTGTGTCCAAAGTAGCATAAAATACTGAAAAAAGAACACGTACCTCCAAACCGTAACATACTTAATTGCAGTACTTGAGTATATATACTTAGTTACTTTCCACCACTGATGATATTCATGAGCAACATTTCCCGCACTTTAGTGATTCGCTATTAGCCAATAGGAACAACGCATTCACTTTCCGGTGTCCATACCATCCAACAACCGCCGAGAACCCGTGTGAACCAATGGCGCGCGTTTGCGACGGGTGTCCGGTCCAATGAACGGCGCGTGGTGTTGATAAATCAAGCCAATGGGGCGCCAGCAGCGTTGTGTGACCGCAGCAGGGTCTGCCGGGCTCATTTCGCCGCTTCTCCACCCGGCTGCTCTTTTTGGATCTCACTGCAATGGCGGAACAGCAGCAGTTCTACCTCTTGTTGGGTAACCTGATGAGCCCTGACAACAACGTCAGGAAACAAGCAGAGGTGAGAGAACGAATCATGGCGGGTTTTACAGGTGACAAGTTCGAAGAGTGAAGAAATCGGGGCGATCGGGTTAGCTAACAAGCTAGCAGGGAACCTAGCCGAGCTGGCCGCGCGCGCAGGGGAGCTTTCGCGTCAAGCTCGGTAGCCCACGTGCGCTGTGAAGCCGACAGCGAGCACTAGCCGGCTAACTGCCTCCACCATGTTGCGTAGTTATGTCCATCTTACTGATCGCAACCCGGTCGTGACACCGAGTGCTCGTACGTGTCTGTGTCACGCTTAGTTGGTTTGATTCTAAGTGAAATGTTAGGTTTGTTGGCCGCCGATCCTAAAATCCTCCAGCTGACAGTGAAGCTAGACGTTTAGCCAGCAGAGTACGGGAAGTAGCATGAAGCTAAGGAGCTGCTACAATGTTGCTCCTTAGCTTAGCAAGCTAGCGCTGACCATTGGTGGACTTAAAAACAGAAATTCAGATATTAAACACCGGCATACATGTTGTTTTAACATATAACTGTGACGATGAGTTACAAAACAACAAGGGTTTATGTTTTATATGTGATCAGAGAGCCAGTTAATTCAGAGGGCGACCCATGTTAGCAGTGCTTATGCAATGGCCTTCAACGATTTAATCTGAAAATCTGTTTAACACAACATTTGTAAAACGTACCCTCTACTTCCTGGTTTGCTTTAATGTTACTTATGAAGTAAATTATATCACTTTCAGCCACGTCACTGCAAAGGCTCGTCTCAGGTCAGCCCCTCTCAGTGGATTAGTTTCTCTCAGAGGATTTGTTTGGTCTCAGTCTAGCTGGCCTATTCACTTTTTCTCACCACGATTAGCCTCTTGTCGCGGCAAAAGCATTGTTGCCACGGTTTACCTCTGTTAGCACCCGACTTTTGGATGAGGTGGTCGAATCTTATCACAGCCCCCCCTCCACCCCTCCCTCCCTGACTGGCAGTCAGCGTTTCCCTTTGTAAACCACAGACTGTCTGCCGCGATGCTAAGCTCATTGGGATTCATCCTTTATAGAAACTCTCCCTTTCTGTCTTACATGCACAATTGGAATTGATCTATCTGTACAGGCATATTTGAACAGCTACAGCCTGCAGCAGCTAAACATTTGTAGGAGTCCATTAAGCCCAGTTAAGACATGATATGAGGGAAGGCAAGCCATGAAGTACAATATTGTTAGACTTAAAGTTGGAAAGTGAAAGTATAATCATTGTCTCAAGGTTGAAGTGGTTAAATGCAAAGGTGCCATTTTTACTGCTCAGTGTGGGTTTATACATAGTTACATGCATATCTACGGAAACTGGTGTGTGATCAACTAGTTAATGGTTAGTAAAATAACTTGATTGCTAGTTGACGTAAGTCAAATGATCCTGAGCCACTGAGAGCAAACAGTCTGAGAAACCAGATCATTGTGAGAAAACAGGTTGAGACAAGGAGCTGCCCATATTTACATGCACTGCAATACTTGCTCACTCTTTACATGCAGTTTCTATTTAAATGCATTTGGCCAGTAATCAGGTTTCTCCCCCACCACGCTGTTGCCCCACAATGATACTCCTCCCTGTCCTGGTTCTTTGTCATGCGAATTTGTATGCTTAAAGAAACATGTGAGGGATCCATTTAAGGGCTTTTCTGGTTGCATAATCTCCATCTGGAAAACTATCAGCGCAAACTGGGGTTCTCTTCATTCTTTCACCTAAAAGTAAATCCAAGTTCATTGTTTACTATAGGCACCGCTTGCATAGGATCGTCTGTGCTGTTTTCCTTAGAGCACACACCTCAGGTTCCTCTGCATCCCCAAAGAGCATCATTCTCATGTAGCTTTAATGAACTTAAAAACTTTGGAGACCAAAACAAACCCTGCACACAGTGTGAATCAGAACAACTAGGCTTGTTAAATTTTTCCCCTTGGTGAGATTCATGTCCCATGATATAACAAAGACATGACTGTGTTTCATCAAAAGATGTTGGAAATAGGAATAATTTCAATTCTACTTCATTATCATTATGCTATAAAGCATTTAAGTGTCCATGTGTCTTACTCTTTTTCTGCTACACAGAATACCTGGCCTACAGGAGGAACAGATTACAGCACAGGCTTTTGAGGCTCAGTTTACACACAAGCAATAAACATCTAGTTGATAAAACATTTTAAAAAGCCACACCCATGATGGTACTTCATCCATAAATATGAATACAATTTTAAACATTTATGAACCAACCTCAGCATCTGTTCCAGTCTGAAATGTGCCATAGCATATGTGAAATTACAGGCATGTGCAACATGCCATTACTTTGTGACTGCACCGAAGTGAACATGACACTCTCACTGGTACAGATTCATTTTTCACAGGCTAAAATTGTGCATCTGTACACATGCACCATGTGGCATGTCTCCTCCTTACCACTGTCCGTTCATTTTCTTTGCAGGAGACCTATGACACCATCCCAGGTCAGAGCAAGATCACATTCTTGCTGCAGGCCATCAGAGATGCATCTGCTGCAGAGGAGGTTTGTACACCTAACACTGACATATCTGTGGCATGACATGTTTAGTTCTTTCATCAGAGTCAAAGCGAAGCTACAAAACAACATAACAATGTTTTTGAATTCACTTTTGAAGGTTTGTCTTCAGTTTATCCCATGGTAAGACTTTAATGTTCTGTGTGCCTTTAAACAGTGGTCTTTGTTTGAGGTGTCTCAACATGAGTTTAACAGATACCTGCCAGCCAATTAGAAACAAGTATTATCCCTGACCCTAGAATGCAGCCTTGTCATACCAGGAAGTAAGAACATTTTAGGTTGGAATCGTTCACACTGTCTGTGTTGGAAGGTCTGGCAAAGGTCACGTGTTTTTACATCACAGTCAGAATCTGGTCCACATTACTGCAGAACCTTTGAAAAGGTGCCACGTTGATGACATTTTGAGAATGTTGTCTAGCCATCACATGTGGATCTTCACCCACAGCCTGACATGAAGGCTTGTTATGAGTCACAGATTTGGCATTTGGGCAGTTCTGTTTACTCCGAGTCCACCAGCTGCTTGGTCCCTCATGCTTCCTCTCCTTTTCTTTACCTCAAGGCTGATATTTTTAGAGTCTTGAAATGAGAGCAGGCAGAGAGGTGCTTGGCCCAGGGAGAGTGACTCTGCCTTTCTGAGATGCTGCAGGTTTTGTCAGTGTAGTTTCAATTTTTTTTTCTTAGTGACCACTGTCTCTCTAATTAAACATGTGCATTTTTTCCCTTGTACATTTTTGGCAGCTGTAGTTATACTGTTTGTTCTGGAAGACCTATTAATATAATTTCCTGTTATCTATACTGTAAACTGCCACACTTGAGATCAAATCAAAACTAGAATGCCCTTTTGCCTGATCAAACCAGACATAAACATTCTTGTGTCAGAAGTCTGACATGGTTTGTTACAAGTCCTGTTATGCATGACGAGTGTTTTTGTCTACTCAGGTCAAACAGATGGCAGCAGTGCTGCTGCGACGGCTGCTGTCATCGTCCTTCGAGGAGATCTACCCGGGCCTGACCCTGGAGATGCAGACAGCCATCAAGACAGAGCTGCTGACGAGCATCCAACAGGAGACCTCGCCAAACATCCGCAAGAAGGTCTGCGACATTGCAGCTGAGCTCTCCCGCAACCTCATCGGTAATGCTGCTCTCAAGATTATTTCTTTTTTTTTACAGCTGGTAGAAATTTTAAGCCAATGTTATCACTTATCTTCTAACGCATATGTCTTTCATCTAGATGATGATGGGAATAACCAGTGGCCAGAGCTGCTCAAGTTTCTGTTTGACTCTGTGAACTCTGACAATGTTGGCCTGCGAGAAGCTGCCCTGCACATATTCTGGTGAGCCCCTGTTCACTTCATCTCATATTTAGGCCATATGTTACATGATCAAAGTCAAACTACTATGTTCAAACAGAAGTGCTGGTGACTGACAGTTGTGTCTGTCTTGGTTTCTCTAGGAACTTCCCAGGAATTTTTGGCAACCAGCAGCAGCATTATATGGAGGTTATCAAACGTATGCTTGTTCAGTGCATGCAGGACCAGGCAAACCCACAGGTAAGAACTTTTGAATTTAGATTTTCGACGGCTTATTTCCTGATTTTACGTGACTTTTTCCATTCATTCACATTTCTTCAAATTATCATTCAGATTCGCACCCTGGCAGCTCGGGCCGCAGCCTCCTTTGTTCTGTCAAATGAAAGCAACACAGCGCTGCTGAAGCACTTTGCTGACCTGCTCCCTGGCATCCTGCAGGTAAGATACCAGGACTCCGTGTCTTTGTCTGGCTAATGTGAACTGACTCAGACTCCTGAGTCAATTTGTGTGACTCTCTTATGTTGTGCGACATAAAGGGGCCTCTCCATTAGTTCTGGATGTTGTCAGATGTTTCTCACAAGGTTCAGGAATTTGTCACATAGAGCAGTGTTTTGTCTGATGCCTGTATGTAATCCTTTGTACCAGTAATGGCTTTTAAGGAGTCAGTGAAAGTTTGTACACGAGTGCCTTGAGACCCATTAATGCAACCTAAATGTTACATGTCCTGGAGTCTAATAAGGATGCATTAGCTAATGTAAAAGGTCCAAGTGAAATTGACATCCTGTTGAGTTACTTTGACTCAGAGAGCTGTTTTGTAAAGCTGGGTCTTGTTTCTCTCTGTATTGTGTCCATGACTGTGTAAACTCAGTACATGGAAAGTAAATAAGGAAACATATCTGCAGAAGGAAGCTCAAAGTAAGAGCTGAGGAACTGCTTGTTTGTCTTTACTGAAAAGTGTAGCCTGTCTTATCAGTCCTTTTAAGACTGAGTAGATGACTCTGTTTGTATTGAAGACAGAGACAGAACAGGACATGTAGCTTTTCCTCCCAGCTTTGATTACAGTATGCAATCTAAGTCAACAGTGCGTCACCACTTGACAATTAATCTAGATTATGTTGATAATAAATTAACATGCTGAATCCTGTTGTTGCTCCTCAATGGCTATAAATGTCTTAGCATCCTTACGAAGTAGTATTTTCCTGTCAGTGACTCATGATCGCAGAGGTGGAGGTTAAGTACTCATGTTGTGGTGACGGTGTAAATTCAGCATTAGCAGCATGCCACTGCTGAATGAACCCATGTCCAACACTAACACCAGCTACTGTTGTTTTTCATCAGGCAGTGAATGAGTCGTGCTACCAGGGAGACGACTCTGTGCTCAAGTCCTTAGTGGAAATTGCAGACACAGCACCCAAATACCTGAGACCCAACCTGGAGCCCACTCTGCAGCTCTGTCTGAAGGTGAGTCAGAGAGCACCCGGATGCAAAGGATAACTTTACACACAACTGAAACCCAAAGTCCAACATCTGCTCCTCAGCGTTTGTCCTATGTCCTAATATTTAGATTATGATACTTTAGCATTAGACACATATCTACAACTCATCATATCTGTTTTTTACTTTGACTGTCAGTTCCATTTGCAACATTTTGACCAGCATTATTTTTTTCCCCAGCTCTGTGCCGACACCAACCTGACAAACATGCAGAGGCAGTTGGCGCTGGAGGTCATCGTCACCTTATCTGAGACTGCGGCAGCGATGTTGAGGAAACACACAGCCATTGTGGCTCAGAGTGGTGAGGATTTGGCCCGTCAATTTCCTAAACTTAGCTGTTCACTTACCTGTGTAGACACCTGTAGTTATGGTGTGTTTTCCCTCAGTGCCCCAGATGTTGGCTATGATGGTGGACCTGGAGGACGATGATGAGTGGGCCATGGCTGATGAGCTGGAGGATGATGACTTTGACAGGTAAGTCCTGGTGTATCACCACTAAGAAGCCACACTATCCTCCCCACCACTGATTGCTGGTTGAGGATCCAGTAGTGTCCATCTGTGTGTCACTGAAATCCAGATTGAGACGAGAACTAAACTCATTGTGATGTTACATAAAATATGATGTATAAAAGCTGTATATGAAAAGTGCTCAAAGGTTTGAAAATGCCTTCATACAGTTGTTTGTGTGTGTTGAGTGATTTATCCTTGTCACCCACCAGTAATGCCGTGGCTGGGGAGAGTGCTCTCGACAGAATCGCCTGTGGTCTGGGAGGAAAGATCATTCTGCCCATGATCAAACAGCACATCATGCAGATGCTGCAGAACCGTAAGTAAAACCACTGATACAGGTTTGTTCTGAAACTCTGCAAAGAAACACATGAAAAACAAATGGCTGTTTAGAATGTGCCTTGCCCTTAATTTGAGTTCATCTTATTTATGAAAAGTTTAAGTGGTCGATGTGAACATGAGATCAACCCAGTGTGTTTGTCACCAGCTGACTGGAAGTACCGCCACGCCGGGCTGATGGCGCTGTCGGCCATCGGTGAGGGCTGCCACCAGCAGATGGAGGCCATCCTGCAGGAGATTGTCAGCTTTGTCCTCCTCTTCTGCTCCGATCCTGTAAGAAACACAACCTCAAACTTGATCAGCTCAGGTTACTTAGCACGGCTTTGTTAGGTTTATAGTGACATTAGAGAACACAGTGTGGCAGATGGATATATCTTTTGTTTTTCTCTCTCAAATCCTTTACTCATGCGGCCCATGTTTCTGGACTTGTGCACGCAGCAGTTACTATCTTGTATGGTGATTGAGTTTGGCTTCTTTTTTCCCTCCTCAGCACCCGAGAGTACGCTACGCTGCCTGCAACGCTATTGGACAGATGGCCACAGACTTCGCTCCAACCTTCCAAAAGAAATTCCATGATAAGGTAAATAAGTGACATGCACAGCTGTGAACATTTTGGGATGGCTACATGTTCATTTCAGCCTGTTTACTACTGTGGTCGAAGAAGACTCTGACCCTGCATCCTCCTCCCTTCTAGGTGATTTCAGCCCTGCTTCAGACCATGGAGGACCAGAGCAACCCTCGGGTGCAGGCGCACGCTGCCGCCGCCCTCATCAACTTTACAGAGGACTGTCCCAAATCACTGCTGATCCCATATCTGGACAGCTTGGTGCAGCACCTTCACGTCATCATGGTAGCCAAGCTGCAAGAGGTAGAACACTTTTTGATAAATTAGTAGGATCATAGCCAAAGAAATTTCTGGCCTTTCATGGCTGTCAGGAGTCTTAAGTGTGTCCCCTTCTCTCCTCCCAGCTGATCCAGAAGGGCACCAAACTGGTCCTGGAGCAGGTGGTGACGTCCATTGCCTCAGTGGCCGACACGGCCGAGGAGAAGTTTGTGCCATACTACGACCTGTTCATGCCGTCGCTCAAACACATCGTGGAGAACGCTGTGCAGAAGGAGCTCCGGCTGCTTCGCGGCAAGACCATCGAGTGCATCAGCCTCATCGGCCTGGCCGTCGGCAAGGAGAAGGTACGCCTGCACAGGGTGTGATCGAGCTGCTCACTGAGATCTTACATTAAGGTGGCTGGTGATTTAACTGCACATTCAAACAACTTCACATCTGTCCCTGTCTCTCTTGTGTTGCTAGTTCATGCCAGACGCCTCTGCTGTCATGCAGCTGCTCCTCAAAACCCAGACTGACTTCAATGACCTGGAGGATGACGATCCTCAAGTAGGAGGACTTGAATATAACTAATGAACCATCCAGTTGTCTTGATATGACCGTCACTGCATAGTCAACATGTTTGTTTGTGGTTTAGATCTCGTACATGATCTCAGCCTGGGCCAGGATGTGCAAGATCCTGGGGAAGGAGTTTCAGCAGTACCTGCCGGTGGTGATGGGCCCCCTGATGAAGACGGCCTCTATCAAACCAGAGGTGGCCCTGCTCGACAGTAAGTAACACAACTGATGAATATTGATGCATGTCTGTGGTTCAAATTTCACTTTGTCCTTCACATCTTGACTGTAATTCAATCTCATATTTTTATATAAAGTAATTGAATATGTCTGTGTCTTGCAGCCCAGGACATGGAGAACATATCAGAGGATGACGGCTGGGAGTTTGTCAACCTGGGAGACCAGCAGAGTTTTGGCATCAAGACGGCCGGCCTGGAGGAGAAGGCCACTGCCTGTCAGATGCTGGTGAGTCGTCCGCTGCAGCAGAAGAGCAGTGAGATAGAAGGATATCCTGCCAAACTGTCAGGATCCTGAAGGGAGGGGGGCACCAGATGGCAGCACTGACGTAAAGCCATTGTTGATCTATATTGAGGTCATTGCCAGTGATTCAGTCCTGTTAGTGAGACGCTCTGTGTTGTGTTTCAGGTATGTTATGCCAAAGAGCTGAAGGAGGGTTTTGTGGAGTACACGGAGCAGGTGGTGAAGCTGATGGTTCCTCTGCTCAAGTTTTATTTCCACGATGATATCCTTTTCTAATGGGGAAAATACCAAGCACAACAAATCAACAAATAGGAGTTGACTTTTGTGTTTTACATGCAGATGAAATTCATAGATTTAGAAGTCAGACCTGGGAGAAGAGAAAGTGAAAATAGGGCTTGATGATGGTGTTTTTTCCTTAACCGGCTCACGTGTGCGGGTGGCAGCAGCTGAGTCCATGCCCCTGCTGCTGGAGTGTGCACGGGTCCGAGGACCAGAGTACCTCACCCAGATGTGGCACTTCATGTGCGACGCTCTCATCAAGTCCATCGGCACGGAGCCAGACTCGGACGTCCTGTCAGAGATCATGCATTCTTTTGCCAAGGTAACTTTGTTTGTATTGCATTTCCCTTGTCATAGAAGATTTGAATGTATTTAGGATCCAGGTCCAGTTTCTGACCTGACTGACTGTTTCTGTTCTTTTGCAGTGCATTGAGTTGATGGGAGATGGCTGTCTGAACAACGAGCATTTTGATGAGCTGGGCGGCATCTTGAAAGGGAAACTGGAGGAGCATTTTAAGAACCAGGAGCTCCGACAGGGTGAGACTTCATTACACCCATAGAATCTCATGTACTGCGTTTTCTGTTGATTGTCTGTGTGAACACTTGTTTGTCCTTCACAGCTAAGAGACAGGATGAGGACTATGATGAGCAGGTGGAGGAAACATTACAAGATGAGGTAAACATGTTCACCTCAGAGGAGTTTGAGCTGCACTTCAGACCCTGTAATTGTTTTGTCCAATTAATATTAGGACACAACCAAAATATAATTTTCCTCCTCTTCTCATCTTTTCTTCCTGCAGGATGAGAACGACGTGTACATCCTGACCAAGGTGTCAGACATCCTGCACTCAGTGTTCAGTAGTTACAAAGAGAAGGTGCTGCCTTGGTTCGAACAGCTGATGCAGCTCATTGTCCAGCTAATAGTAAGTACTTCCTGTTTTCAGATCAGTCCAATTGTGTATAATTGTATTTACTATTTATATTCACTACAAGTCCAGTGAAAACATGTGAACTGAGTGAATGGCCACTAGATGGTGCTAAACAGTTAATCTGGAATTTAAGAGGCATCTTTCACTCAGAAGAATGAAATATTTAAATGTTGGATTATGATGCATCACATTCAGAGTCAGTTCAACAATGATGAAACTTGCCTGTCTCTTCTTTAGTGTCCCAACAGGCCATGGGCTGACAGACAGTGGGGTTTGTGCATCTTTGATGATGTGGTGGAGCACTGCAGCCCCTCCTCTTTCAAATACGCTGAGTACTTCCTGCGGCCGATGCTGCAGTCGCTGGGTGACTCCAGCCCTGAGGTTCGGCAGGCGGCTGCCTATGGCGTCGGTGTCATGGCTCAGTATGGAGGAGAGAGCTACCGCCCGTTCTGTACAGGTATGGACCGGCACTGGTCTTCACTGGAGACGTTGTCTGTGGCAGTTTTTTGGCTTTGTTAACTAAGTATCTTTGTCGGCTTCCTCGGTCCAGAGGCCATCCCCATGCTGGTCAGAGTCATCCAGGCGGGTGACTCACGCTCCAAGGAGAACGTCAACGCTACAGAGAACTGCATCTCCGCCGTCGGAAAGGTCATGAGGTTTCGGCCGGAGTGTGTAAATGTCAACGAGATCCTTCCCCACTGGCTCAGCTGGCTACCACTCAACGAGGACAAAGAGGAGGCCGTCCACACGTTTGACTTCCTGTGTGACCTCATTGAAAGGTACCTCCACCTAATTTGCCCTCTTACTTGTTGAGGTGAAAATAATCTCTGAATATTTTTTTTTTTTTAAACCAAGGGATTGAACGAGCCTGCTAACTGTTGTCTTCCCTCCACAGTAACAACCCCATTGTCCTCGGACCAGACAACTCTAACCTGCCTAAAATTTTCCTCATCATCGCGGACGGAGTCGCAAACGAATCAGTCAAGAGTGAAGACGCATGCAGCAAACGGCTGGCAAACGTCATCCGTCAAGTACAGGTGAGCCATCACTGTAACAAGAAACTGGATCAAAACCTCTTGACAAGATTGTTGAAGCATAAATCAATATCCAAGCATATAAAGTTTATAGATTGACCCTTTTGTCTTGTCCTCCAGGTGTCGGCAGGATTATGGACACAGTGCGTAGCGACACTGAATGAGACGCAGCAGAAAGCCATACAGGACCTACTGAATACTGCCTGAGCCTCAACCCCCCCGTTCACCTCCCCGCTCTTTAAAAAGCCCATGAAGAAAAGTTGAGCTCCTGGATCTCCTCCATACACTCCCTCTTCTTCCTCCTGCTCTGATCTGTAGTGTGTATGGACGCCGGCTTCACCCCCACCACTACCACCCCCACCCTACTATTATATAACTCCACCTATATTCAGCCGACCGGGGGGGGAGCAGGTTGGACATTTATGACAATGGAGGACATTGGCCATCCACCTCAAAGACTTTCACCCTGTATCCAAGGAAGTGGGAATGAGAGTAAAGTGTCAGTCATCCCCGTCTTATCACAGCTCCATGTCTTCTATCCGGACGTTTTGTTTCCAACCATTCCCTGATGTTCGACTTCCTGCCCAGAGGGACTCATTCTCCACGCCGCCCACCACAAACTCATTGGACAGTCAGGCTCAGAGGGGCCATAGTGGGGGAAATGGGGACAGGACATTCTAGTGGACTGAGCAATTGAATGAGGTGGAAATGCACACTGGGCGATCACTGCCTGTCTCCTGTGAAATTTTTTTTCTTTTTTTTTAATATTTTCTATTTTATTTCTTTTTCTCGTTCAGTGTTCCCAGTGTTACCTGGGGGGAAACGGCCTCTGTCTGCCACAGCTTCAGAGGGTATGTTTCAAAAGTAACGGCATGTTCAGTGGCTAACTCTAGAAAATATAAATAGTTAGGAAATTTACATCATCGTTGTCTGGGAGAGTCGACTTTGATTTAAGCAGCTTTCCTTCATAGCCTTCCAGATAGCTGTCGACGGGAAGATGAAATGTTTGCTGAACGGTTCTCAGCCCTTAAAGGTAGCAGTGTAAGGGGGCTCTCAGAAAAGAAGAGCAATAATCTGTAGTTGGTCACGGCCACATAGCAAGTGACAAGTCGGAGGAACATGAACTGTTGAGGAAAATGAATTGTAGAGTATTTGTAAAATGCGTGCTACCATACTCTTAACTTTATGGTTTTGACCCTTTGCAGTCCTGCAGGTATGTGATGGAATTCCAGAAACTACCAACAAATAAAATTCCATTTGAGAATTCTGACAAATTTGCTGATTTTTGATTTGTGCACAGTGATTCCTCAGCTTAAGTTTTTACATTTAGTTTTTCTTTTCCCACAATTCCACAGTGGTAAGCTTTGGTACATGCATGGTTTCTTCCATGGGGCCTGAGGCATTCGCTGACAGACACGAGTTGTTTCAACAGAGCAGCCATGCTTTATTAGGACATCTAGACCAACGGCAAAGAAAAGTTTAAATTAAAGCTTTCAACCAAACGCAAACAGTCATGGATGGTGACCCTGTTTCCTTCTGTAGACGCTCGAAATGTCTTTATCCCACCTCTTTATAAAACCCCAAAATATACATAAGCATGTTCTACAGCCTTTAGTAAATTTAGTTGTCAGTCGAATACAGAAGCCCTGCAGCAAGTCCTGCCTTCATGAAGCTTATCAGAGGTGTTTATGGTCATTTTTGGAGCTTGTTGAATCTTTATTCTGAGGTGTCTTCCCTCATAAGGGGAGAACACAAATATTAGAATCAATTCAACAGCCTCCAAAATGACTTGTAAACAAGAACACTGCAACCTTCACAAAAGCAGGACTTACAGGACTCTTAGTTTTAGCTTGATGTATTACATAAGCTGAATGTAGCTCCACAAAATGCTTCAGCTTGGAAAAATGTGTTTACTTGTACCCATTAGGATGAATATTAATTCACTTCGAATTCCTTTGAGGCCATTTGCGAACATTGAAGTTGGCAGTTTAAATCCCCAGACCAGCTGGGAAACACCTGGCCAGGGTAAACGAATGAGAGGCTTCCATGTTGCCTTCGAGCGACACAGCGAAACCTTTCAATAGAGGACTGTCAATTATGAAATGTAAAGCGGGACATTACTGAATTACACTCATATGCAAAGGAGTAGCATCCACTGCAAGGCTCAATGCAATTTATTTGCCAAGACCAGCTTTTCAAGATTTCAGTTTTGTTTCCTGAAGCCCATTACACAAGTGTGGGTTTGATTTCTCGTCACTGACCTTTCACCTTTTAGCTTGGATATGATCAGAAAGGCCATGATGTGGAGGAAACCCTCAGAGGCTAGTAGTGTTCAGCAGGAAGGGAGAGTGGATCAATTGGCTACATCATGAGTGCAGGTAGTCTGTCTGTGAATTGCATGGCTGTCTAAAGTGACAGAAAACCACAATCTGATTCATCTGATTTCCTGATTAAACACTGACAGTGAGAGCAGATTTGTGCTACATAGAAAATAAAGATTTTCGGTTTGAAGTAACACTATCAGATGAGAGAGGGCTGTGTGTGTGCCAGTGTCAGAGTCGATACAGTATTTACAGTGGAGACTATCTGTACAAGCTGGTAAGCGAGCTGAACGTGCTGGGCGGGAGGGGAAGAAAGGAGAATGTCAGAAATGAGGAGCTTCACATTAAAACATGGTGATTCTCACAGAACGAAACTACAGAGCCTCCAGTCAGCTTCTCCCTTTCATTCTTAATTCCTGTTTCATTTGCCATCATTCATTGAGTCTTTCCTCACATGTAGTCCTTCTCTCCTTTTAGCCTTCTTCTTCTTCACTCCTCCTCTATTGGAGCATGTCCACGAAAGCGTCAAACTCGTCGATGTTCTTCTCATAAACGGCCAGTTTCTCTGGCAGCGAGTCCTGCAAGCAGAAATCACTGTTACTAACATGTATGTAGTTTGGCTCCAAACCCACATAGATTTTAAAAATGGCTAAAAGCAAGAAATGTGTTACCAGGTCATCGGCCATCGACTGGGAGCTGATGTGTAGTGAGAGGCTGGCCAGCTGAGGAGGGTTTTGAAACTCTCTGTAGAATGTGCCCAGATCCATCGGCAACAAGTCGTCTTTAGAGAAGGCTGGACGCTACACACAAAAGGCAGATAGATCAAGATACACTGATTAAATTTCACAAACATTTACAGATGTATGACTTTCAAATTTCTTATCTTAAAAAACATCTAAATCCAAATGAGACTGAGTAGAAAAAAAATTGTGAATTGCAGCCAGAAGAGAGCAGGAGACGCACAAAGTCGACCATGACAAAGTCATCCTGCGGCCCCGATCCCTCTGAGCCCTGAGAATGGAGGCTGGCCTGCAGGGGTGACGGGCAAGGAGGAGAGTCTGGAGGCTGCACCTGAACACACAAATAGAAGTATAAAGTATTCTGCTCTATGAGGAAAAAAACTGACATTATCTTCACAATAAATCTTAATTTACCATGGGATCATTCTCCTCTAAGTCCAGGCCTCGAGGAGCAAATGCAGCAAATGGCAGGTCCAGACTGGCTGCTGTTATCTATACACACACACAGTGGAATTCATTTCAACAAAGCGACTCAAAGGTGCAGAGACAATTTTGATTAATTTGTTATTAGACTTTCCTATGAAGGTACATGTGTGTGATTTACCTGTGTGCTGGGTTTATTCACAAAGGCTCCGATTTTCCTCGTGAACGCATTGAGAGACTCCACAGGGTCAGAGGGAGACACGCTCCTCCTCCCTTCATCCCTCCTTCCTTCTCCGCTCTGCGACAGGCCGTCGTCGTCACCACCGCTGGGAGGAGAGGCGAGACACCGTGACAGGAAATGTCATCAAGTTCAAATTCACACCTGAAGATTCTTTTCAGGCCCGGGCAGGTTTTATTTAGGACAAAATCATGGGCCAAAAAAGAACAGCCTGTAGCCTACTATGTGGATACTTTGTTGAAGATATGTCAGGAGGGAATTACCTGCTGCCAGGTGTGCTGGCGTGCTCTACTGTCAGATGGACATCAGCTCCATGAGCAGGCTGGGCAGGGACCAGAACAACCCCGCCCTCCTTCCCAGCATGCAACATCTGAAGAGGAAAAGAGGGCAGATTTTTAAAAAACTAAATTGATATTTGAATTACTGTTTCTATATTACCACAAACAGTTTATTTGGAATTCCTGCTTCCTTGTTACTAATCAGGCAACATATCACAGATATATCTGTATGCGTCAATGTATATGTCAAAGCCAGCCATCTGTCAGGCTCCACTGAGAATCTGGCCGTGAAGTGAACTGACTGATGAATCACCTGGTTTGGATTGGAAGCAGGGTGACAAAGCTCAGCAGCTCCTACTAGAGCTGGAGGCTGGTATGACAACCTGGAAGTGCACAGCTGGAGAGACAGAGACACACAGAAGGAAGAAGGAAGGTTAATCACAGAACATGGAGAGTTTCAGGTTTAACATGTAGAACATAGTGCGCAGAACGTCAGAGTTGTGCTCTTGAGATGGGACACATTGCAATGGGTAAAACATTACAGTGACACAGGTCTGGTGCAGCAAACAGGAGCTACAGTGTGGAAAGCAGCAGGTGAAGTCAGTGATGGAACTTTCAACACAGTCAAACGAAATGACAAAAAAAAGTGATGCAACCAAGGAGCAACACACAGCACAAAACAAATGAGAAATGAGATCTGAGGGATGAACAGTGCTGTTCAGTTGAAGGTGTCTCACACAGTCACACCCTCACAGAGGCCAGTAGAGATAAACTCACAGTGTGAGTGACAAGTCCAGGAGCCACTGGGAGCTGCAGATTGTCCAGGGGGACGGGCTTTGACAGTTTAGAGGGCGAAGGACTCAGTGTGCACACACACTGAGACAAAGCACGCACACACACAGATAAACATACGATAAAAAGACAACATGAAAGAAAACAGACAGAGAGAGAAAAGAGAACGTGAAATAAAAAATAGGGTATGAGAATGAAGAGAAGAAGTCACAGGATAAAGAAAGAGACAGTAAAGAGGAGCGATGGAGTGTATCCTCTTACCTGAGAGGGAGGGGAGGTGGAGAAGGAGGTGGTGCAGACCTCCTGTGAATCCTGAACTCCTCCAAACGGTCCTCCGTCCTCGTCGTCTGGAGCTCTGGACACACACACACAAATTATAATTTAGATGATTAAAGTTAGTGCTGAATGTTGAAAACTCCAGCAGGAAGGCAGTAAAGTCATAAACTGAAGGAAATTTGACCTTTAGGTTTTGTCTCTAAAGCATACTGAAGCAGGATCTGTGCACTAAATGGAGTTGAAAGTTATTGGTATTTTCCAATCCAAATCCAAACAGGAATAAACATTTTTTCTATTGTTTCTTCATTCTGTTGATGCATCTGAGTCATACGTTTATGGCTCTTGGACATAAGTCACCACAAGTACCCCATGTATCCAGTGTGATGAACTACGTCACCTAAAAGCTCTTAATTGTTTGTGTTGTAGCTGAGACTGCAGCAGCTGCATCTGTGTGTTCTCTGGTCGTTTAACTTTAAGTGCGCTGTGGGAGGATGATGTCAGTGTTGCTTTCACTTCCAAAGCCGAGTGTAGCTACCTGTAGTTGCAGGGCTGCCCCATATTTGCAGGACGCTGGCTACCACATGGAGGATCCACAAAGTGATCCACAATGATCCCCATGATGGGAGCTGACCGCTCAAACTGTCTGCAGAAGAAGACCACATTTCAACAGTTCAGTAGTTCTGCTCATTTTGACTTGTCGACACATCAAAGTCAAAGCAAAATGTTAATATCTTCAACGGCAGAAAAGCGTCTCAAAGTAATTTTAAAGATGTTTTCAATTAAAATCAGAAAATGATTTTCTTTTTAAGAAGACTGTGTGTAAGTTACCTGTTGGACATGAACGCCAGGTTGGTGCGGTACGCACATGAAAGTGTGACAGTGCCAACAGGGGTGCCAACGACTCCGACGCGCACCGTCTGAAAACCTTAGGAACAAGCAACAAACTTCAGCAAACATATACACATGTAAGATAATGGAATGAAGTGAACTTGATAGCATATTTAAAAATATATTTATCACATCAATCTGTCAGTGTTCATAATAAATATCAATATAATGTGACTACCGAACGTCTATGATTCACATAATATATTTCACTTCGTGGCCAGTTCAGGTAACATTTTTTTCCACCAGAAAGCCAAAAGACAAAAAAAATACAACATTTTCAGGAACAAATAACCAGAAAATGTTTTACACCTTGCACCTTAGTCTTTAAGGGTTGACACATGAGTACACCACAGTGTGAAACCTCAGTAATGTCTACAGTAAAGCAGCCTAAGGCTTTTAGACCACAGACTTGTTTTCAGTGATTAATAGCATGTTAGTTTACAGTTACCTTCTCCTAATCCACTCAGCTGGACTTCCCCAAAGTAAATCCTATGCATGAGAGAGGCAGAAACAAATGGTTAAATATGACATACATTAATTGACTAACAGACTTAAAAGACATTTAAAATGAAAATCAAGTCAAAAGTTCTGGATAGATTCTCTGTAGGCGTGACAAAAAAAGCAGCTTTTGTGAACAGTTGACTGATGATTCATTAGCAAAAGCAACACAAATGAAACCAGTTCAGCTGTTTTCAGTCAGGCTGGAGACAGATGAAAGGTGGTGTAGCCTGCCAGTCAGGCACCTGTTCAACAAGACTGGTCCACTCACCTGTATAATATGACGTAGTCGTGTCCCTGCTTTCTAGACAGTTTATAGGCGGGTGTTACTCTGGTTATAGCCAGCAGAGACTTCAGAAGGACAGACAGACGATTGTAGACTGTATATGACACCTTAATGTCCTTATCACACCTATAGTGGAGACAGACAACACATGGATTCATTACAATTCAGCAGCATGCCTCCATTTCAAATACGTGTCAGCTTAATAATGGGGTAGAGTAGGCTAAGGCTAATCTTATAGATGCAGAGGCACAGACACATAGCTTTATTTTTTCTTCATCATTCTTCAGCCATTTTTACACTAAAACAACGAAATATAATAGTGAAAGCAGAATCCGCTCACTTTTCATTCATCTCTAGGCACCAGGTCTCTAACTCCATTGAGTCACCCTGAGCGAAAAAGAGAGAGACAGAAAGATCGAGACAGGAACCTTAGAGTGGACTGAAAAATACATTCCAATTCCTGAAGATATTTGATATATTTCAACAGGGCTTCCGTTAAAGTTTAAAGTTATTGCACAAAAGAAAATAATCGGCCACATGAGACGGTCCGAGGTTGCCCTGCTGATGATGTTTTTACCTCTGAAGTCTTCAGGGAGATCTCAACACACATGGAGCGCCCGATGCCTGGAAGTTGGCCAGCCAGTGCCTTCTTGGCTTCATGAGTCACCTCTGGAATGTCTTTGATGGCCAAATTAAACTAGAAGAAATAATATTGATCAGATTATATGACAATCTACAGTGTAACTGTAAATCCAATCAACATCAAAGGGTAAAAGAATGACTGAATTATTTTACCCAATCAGAGCCAGTTGGTGACGAGGATGAGCGAGTACAAATCTTCTCTCCAAGACGAGCTTGGACAATCACCTGGACAGTCTATAAAAATGACACAAGAACGGTGAAGAGCCTTAACAGAAACAGTCCAAATGAAGTAACAGCGACGTTGTTCGAGGAGAAACATTTTGTGCAGTCACATGCTGGAAACAAGATAATCACACTGGCTTCTTACCTTCAAGGCAAAGAACTTTATGAACTTGTCCAAGTCTTTTTTATCCTGGGGACTCAGGCCACCGTCCATGTTGTCACAACCCTGCAATCAAAGAGGATGACATAACACTAAACTGTGATTGTAATCAACGTTCAGCTGTGGAGAAAACCCTTTGTAGATCACTTCAACATCTAGTTGAAGTGACTGTATTTCTTTACAATTCAGGAAAGATTCCAGCAGTTTGTGAACACAGACTAATGTACTATTGCATTCAAATGAATATTTAATAATTTGAAATTGCAAAAATGAAAATTATTGAGACAGGGTGAGTAAATGTCAACTACAATATTTGTGCATATTCACACAATACAATCACTCCTTAGGTTTCTTAAATTAGCTTAATAATTAAGCCAAATCTGGACCAAAAGAAACCATTTTTATGTATATCTATTAATATATTTACCAATAATTTAACAATGACTAACTGGAAGCAAAACACAATACAGTGAGGATGCTCAATTACAAGCAAACACACTGTTTATCCCAATTGTTTCTACCCCTTATGACAAATGTTTCTGAAGTTAGCAAACGAGGCCTCCACGTTGACATAATATTACCCGAATAAGATCTGGAGGTCAAAATAAACTACAGACACTGACAACCACCTCACACGATAAACTACACAAGCAGGCACTTAAGAAAGAGCAACACAGTCATTTCATCGGTCATAACATTACGTTTAGGCTTCACAAAGAGGAGGATGGGCGACTCACAACATGCCAACAAGCGTTAGCTTGCTGCTAATGCTAGCTAAACAACACGCACTTTAGCTTCAACGCACAACAGCAATACTCACATTAGCTTGTCTCTGAACAAGGTAGCTTCAGCAAAATACAAATTAGTTTATTAAAGACGACAAACAAACGACGTGTTCGGCAAACATTTACACGCCCGAGCCTGATGTACACAACGTCAACGGCGGTTGTGCTACTTTTCTGTTTATCTTCTCCATGTCGACGTGTTTGGATAGCAGCGCTTTCACAACGGCAATTTCGTCAAATATCTAAAATACACATCTGTAAAATGTATCATATTGAAAAACACAAGATGTGAAACTTCATAATAATAATAAAGCCGAATTAAATTTCTTGTGAACAAAAAAACGGCAATTTGAGCCCTTAAACACATAAAGCCACTTCCTGTGTCGAATCTGCTGCTGCGCGTGATCAGCTGCTTGTTCCTGAGGTTTGTTTTGGTCGACAAATGCTGCATGACTTTTCTGGAGGTAATAACACTTTACTTATCAGTGCAAACTATATTGATTAAGCTTTAATTCTGATTCACATCTATTCAGCTATGTGTGTTAATAGAGTTGTCTGTACAAAAACATGCGCAGCTGATTTTAAGAAAACTCAAATGTTAGTTAGCTAGCTAGCAAGTTAGCACGTAGCCTTGAGCACAGATTAGCTTGAGTTGATTGAGTTGAGATGAAACCAAATAAAAATAATCTGTATGGACAATATATGAAACAAAACGAATACCTTCTAAAGCAACAGTTCATGTGTACAAAATATATAGATTCAAGTATTAATAGTAAAACATTATGCAAGTAAAATCCATCTGTTTGTGTAAATCATTGTGTTCTATGTATGTTTACTGTATTAAATTATACAACTATAAATGCCAATATATACATAAGAATATATGCTAACAATATTGTATTGATGTGCATGTGTTATTACCAACAGCATGGCGATCCCTATAGCCATCTTGGACTGTGATCTACTCTTACATGGTCGAGGCCAGAAGACCCTGGACCGCTTTGACCTGGACTCTGTCTCAGACAATTTCCTCATCACGCAGTTTGGCTTCCCCAGAGAGTTTATCCTGTATCTGGTGGAACTACTCAGAGAGGTCAGTATGTGCCATTTAACTCTAACTTCAAATGTGTCTTTTTAAGACTCAACATGTGATCTGTGTGTTTCTCCATGCCAGGCTCTCTGCAGGCGGACCCAGAGGTCCAGAGCCATCAGCCCAGAGGTCCAGGTGTTGGCCGCATTGGGCTTCTACACATCTGGTTCATTCCAGACGTCCATGGGAGATACAATAGGCATCAGCCAGGCATCGATGTCAAGATGTGTGTCCAATGTGACAAGAGCCCTGGTGGAGAAAGCTGCCCAGTTCATCACATTCAGCAGGTATGATACCATGATATTCTGCTTTATACACAGATACAGGTGTAACGATACAGAATCAAGAAGAATACATTAAGCTTTGTGCAAAATATTAAAAACACTACGAAGATAAAGACAAAGTGCAACAACAGCAATAATAATGTTTCCCAAACAGAGATCCCTCCAGCAGAGAGCAGTCCTTCCAGGTGTTTCAGAGGTTGGCAGGGTTCCCAGGAGTTCTGGGGGTGCTGGACTGTGTTCAGGTTTATCTTGTTATATTACATTAACATTTTTGAACACCATGTATGCAAGTGACAGCTGAACTGATCCATCCTTCTCCATATCCTTTCCTGTTATCTGTCAGGTGACCATCAAAGCTCCAAACAGCGAGGACTCATCGTATGTGAACAAGAAGGGGTTTCACTCTGTGGGCTGTCAGCTGGTTTGTGATGCCAGAGGATTGTTGCTCAGCGCAGAAACACACTGGCCAGGTGGACTCAAAGACACTGATGTTTTAGAAAAATCTGCTCTCCACAAACAGCTGCAGGACATTGAAGAGGGCTGGCTGCTGGGTGAGCTGCGGATTTTGGTCTCCCTCCGTCATCCTGCTGAGTCTGAAATGGTCCAGAAAGGTAACAAAGTCCTTTTCTGTTGTCTGCTAGGCGACCGTCGTTACCCTCTGAGGAAGTGGCTGATGACCCCGGTCGACTGCCCAGAATCACCTGCTGAGTTTCGATATAATCTGGCTCACACTGCTACACATGAGATAGTGGACAGAACCTTCAGAGCCATCCAGACCAGGTTCAGATGTCTGGATGGAACCAAAGGATACCTACAAGTATACTTCTCTACTACTTCTATCCTAATCCATATTTTATCATATACTACTCTATTCTCTGATCTATTCTACTTTATTCTACTCTATTGACCTTGTATTATATCCTATTCAGCATCATACTAGAGCAATGTCATCCATCTCTCTTGTCCCTGCTCTCTGCAGTATTCTCCAGAGAGGAGCTCGTCCATCCTGCTGGCCTGCTGTGTTCTCCACAACGCCTCCCTGCAGTCGGGATTAGACGCCTGGACCCTGGAGAGAACCCACCCTCTGGAGCAGCCCGAGAGCGTCGAACAGAGACCCGAGGACCGCGACAGCCAGGCAGAGGAGCTCCGAAAACAGATCATACTCAAACACTTCAGTTAATCCTGGCTGGACTTCGAGGTCAAAGGGGATCAAGACTGAATTAAGACTGGGACCAGAACCCTTGACATGAAAGTCACATTTAAATCAAATCCACAGACACAGTGTTGCTGATGCAGTTTTTTAATATTTTGCTGGTTTCTACTCTACTGACTACACTAAGATAACATAGTTGTATATGTAGGAACATGCAACACGCTATACAACAAACCAAGACAACATGACACCCAAACACATTTCAAATGACTCAGGAAAGTGCTTGATTATTCTCTCTCAAGCATTCATGAAGAGGTCAGAATAATCAAGCACCTCCTTGTGTTTGACAACTATTCAAACTGTGTGCAGCTGCTGTGTTATCAAAGTTTCTTTACAAGTGGAAAAAAGTGACCCTCCCTGTTTTAATCCCTCCCCTCTTTACATTTTCCTTCCCCAAACATCCACTGAATTTTCTCCCCCTTTTTTCCTTCCCCACGTGATTCCACAGGTTAAAATCTTGGACTATGTCACAATACAAAAACAAGGCCCTTATTTACAACAACTGCACATTATGTTGTCATTATTTATGTACACTGGTGCATTAAGACTGTTAAGGGTGAGAATGACAGGATGTTTGTGCAACGGGCTGCAGTCACGTGTTTTTGTGTACACTAAGCATGAGGGACACAAAATGAAACAGATACAGAGACGAGTAAGTGTGTTAATTGTAATGTTTCAGGGACCAAAATAGGATTTCTGAGCGTTTTATGTCAGAACTCTTATTTCCTCAAGGGTGTGGTATGGGACGGTGAGATGTGTGTTTTGATAACTTTTATTTTGAAGGAACACCTTGACATTGAGTATCGTGTTTCTTTCCTCACATTTTAAGAATGGCAGTGGAGAAATAAACACTTTCTGTAAATGTCCTGGTGTTCCTTGTTGGCGATAACAAAGCTAGTGGTGTTTTACTTCCTGGAATGTATTAGTCCCCTGATTGGCTTCATCAATATATACACACGTTCTACAAACAGGAATAAATACAACATACACTGCTGTCGCATGAGCACATTTGGTATCAATGTTGTGATGTTTCCTTCTCTGCTTGGTTTGGTTGTAGGATGCATTTATTTATTTTACTACATTAAGCATTATTGTGAACGATTTTTTAAAATCTGCAGTTGAATTGTGATAAATTTCTTTGGCTTTTTTTATCAAGAAACTTCAGCTGGAGGGAGAAAATTTGTTTTGTTTTTTTTAAGATTTAATTGTACAAGCTAATAAGCTTTTTAAATCATGAGGCCCCCATGAGGTTTTCATGCGACAGCAGTGAAACATAAACACTGTATTACAGTTAAAAGACACAAACAGATCATGTCAGAGTTTTACACACCATCGAACAGCATGTGAACTACACACCACCATGTAAAACTTCACATCATCCTAAATGCCAAACACAACATACGATTCCTTTTTTTTTTTTGCATAAAATAAATATGCTCTTTTTTGATGCTCAGAATATATTATAAGTTGTATTTTTGCGATTTTTTGTAAACATTATTTAGAAAAACAAGACATTAAGATAAACTAATCTTAAAAACAAGTTGTATTTTTTTGTTGCATAAATTAAATATGCTCTTTTTTGGATGCTGCAAATATATTACATATACAATTTTTAATTCCATAAAAATACTTTTATGTCATGTTTCCCCAACCTCTGTCAGGACCCCTGTGATGGTCCCTTGATATGAAAATATGGTTCCCCCCCCCCAATATGGTGCAGAATTTTGGTCAGGATTTGGAAGTGAAAAACTAGCTTTAACTTTAGAGATGGATTTAAAAAGTGGAAAAATAAAACCTATCTTTTGTTGTAACTCGTGCAAACAGGTGATCTTTTACTGCCACACCCCCAAATACATCTATAAGCATAATAGACAGATACATCCTCTACATTCATCCAGTTTGATTAGATAAAGACACAAGAACTAGAGAGATGATAAAATTATGTTTCCAGGTTTATACTTGTGTGTCTGGGCTTTAGGTGTAAAGGCCAAGTTGGTCATATTTGAGTAAGTGGAAGGCACTTTAAAAATGGCACAGCTTCCTTTTAAAACGGACGTGTTCATTTTCACTCCTGCCTGTCTGTGTTTGTAACATTTATATAACTGATTGACAGAAAATTAATCAGAAATTTTGATAACTGATTAATGAGTCAGTTTAAAGCAAAACTTCTTAAGCATTCTCTGGAGACAGCTAATAATTGTTTGTTACAAATTGCATCTGTAAGTTACTGTATATTGTATTAATTTAATGAATTTAAATTTGTATACAAAATATTAATAGATTAGTTGGGTATTTCAAATTATACTCTATTTTAATGCAGAAAATCTTTAAATCAAGTATAATCAGGTGTGGCAGGGTCTGTTTAAAGTAACTACAAGGAACTTTCATTTTGTCTTGATTTTGTCGCCCCCTGTGGACAAAAGTGGTTGTGCATTGATCTTGAACAAGAAAGAGCTAATGGCCAATTCAGGATCGGTTTTGAATCCTGGTTGTTCTTTGGTCAAGTTTTTTTTCTCGCTGCTGATCCTGCCCCAGTATCAAAAATAAAATGTCAAAAATAAAATTCTGTAAAGAAAAATCCTGCCTCATTTCAACCTGCTGACATCCTGCTCACTGTGAAACTTTGCCTGGAAAGTGTAAACATAAATCACTGTGTATGATTCTGCAGGTTACATTCAAAGTGACCATATAAAAACAGCCAGTCTTCTCAGTGATGGTCACGTTTGCTGATGTAGGTCACACAGAGGCATCAGTATTAAATCGAGACTGTTTGATAACCAGTTAAAAACTCGTAGTTAAGCAGAGAAGTGAAGCACCACGTCCAGGCAGGATACCGGCTGTGGAGGATGCGGATGATGATGGACTGGCAGAGTAATGTGGATTTTGGTCCTGTTGGATGTTGATGTGAAGCCAGCTGAGTTCAGGAATCTGAGGGCTTTTTAGGGGTCAGAGGTGAGAAGTCATGGGAGGAGGGGTCAGGCTGTGTCAGAAAAACTCTGACACTCCGTCTGGTTTTGTTTCTCTGAGGAGAGGAGGAGCGCTCAGTGAATGATGAGAAGACATTAAAGCTTTTCTGTCATGACACGATGATATACATGTTTCTACCTCTGGTCTAACTTGGGCCCAGTTGTCTGGTTGCTGTGTGCGTCAGCTGTGTATCGGCTGGTCTGGATGTGGGAATGGCCTTCTGACTGTAGCCTCTCTCCTTCTGACGTCGCTAAACTCTCCTCCAGTGGAGCCCCTTCATTGTAGAAGAGCAGGCTGCGGGAGCGGACTGCAACACACAAACACACACCGGGTTTCATTCTCATGTCATGACGTGAACGACCATTGAAAAATAATGTTTTCATAACTTTAGAATCTGTAACTTCTCCACACCTAAATAGGAACTTTGGTGGAAGTATTGCTATTAAGGCACCGTGTCATTAAAAGGAATTTCCATTTACTGAACATTAAGAAAATGACAGAAATTCCCTCTTGACCAACTTTTTGCATCGTAAAAAAAGTTCCATGAAAACTTGCAAAAACTTCCTGTTGATGTGAAGAATAAACTGTGATAACTTTAGTATGTATCTTTTCAAAATTACCACAGTGTACATAAGCAATAGCAAAATCTAATGCACAGTTTGCCATGAAATTATCCCTCAATTGCATTTTAGGCTGTTATACACACTGTAGCCTATAGGGGCCGCTAGCAGCACTTTCAATCTGAGCTTTCCTTCCCCACTGTACAGCCAATTTCAGCCCCCGGTTGGTTACAGTATAGCAGAATTTTTCCCATACCACTCTGAGGATGGTTGCTGGCAGAACAGAGAGGTACTTAACATGATGACAGCCTAACGTCTACTTTCAAAGAAGGTTTCCTAAGACTGAGTGGTTAAAGAATGTGAATTTATAGGGAAGTGGAATGCAGCAAGAATGAAAGTCGATACTCGTGTCTTTGAGAGAAATGCTTTGGCAGAATGCATTTGGTCATCTGTACCATAGACTCTGTACACTTGATTTGGGCTTTAGGCTCAGAAAAGTATTACATAACTAAGGAAGAAATCCCAAAGGAGTACTTATAGGTACATAAAAAAACTAAATTAATATTTGAATGCCCTGCAATACCGTTTGGATAATAATATTGAATATATTTATAGACCTACCCTGACTGGTGGTGTAGAGGTCTGCTGACGGAAGAGGAGGAGAGGAGGAGGGTTGAGAGGAAGAGGAGGACGAGGACAAAGAGGAGGTGTCGGCGAGGAAGGAGAGAGGAGAGAGGCAGGGGGAGAAGGAGCCCAACACCAGGACGAAACACACGGCCATCATCTGCATAGAGAGAGGAGCAAACCACTCATGTTAACAAATAATGTTATGGAACAAGGGTAATTCATGACAAGAAGTGTTTTCTCATGAATGTAACATTTGCTAATACAATGTCCAGAGGTAAATAAACTTGAATGACAATATCCAATTTTACCATGAGGCATGTCCCTGTTTGAGTTGAGGCCATTTTACAAGAACGAGGGACGACCTTCCCTGAAATCAATGATTGAAGCTTCTGGAGCTGCTGTAGGAGAGATCTAAAGAGAGAGAGAGACAAAGACATTAAAGAGCGAGATCGGCAGAGGATGTCGTTTCACAGGTAGAGGAAAGGGGGGAGTAAAATTAAAGGCAGAGTGTTTTTTGCATGAGGGAATTTTTTCTCTCCCTGGATGGAGACACCTCTCACATATCATACCTCAGTTAAATTCTAAACATCAATCTTGTCTTACAGTTGGTCAAGGAGTCTTTGTTGGAGTTGATGATTTCTCCAGAGCCTGAGAGATTAAACTCAGGGCCTCAACTCCCCTTCTTACACCAAGTACAGTTTACTCTTAACCCCAGTCCCTGCAGGTAATGCCTCTCCTCTTGGATGTTTTTCGTACATTAAACTAAACTTTATTCACCTGATTTACTGTTGTCTTGTCAAGTACTGTCAGACTGGACTGAGTGCACCAGTAAAACCACTACAATACAGCATATGAGTGGGATCTGGAGAGCAGGGTTCTGATGGTATGAGCTGTCAGTAGATGTAAGGACACACTCTGACCACTATGGGGCGACAGAGAACCACTTACTGCTGAACACTCTGTGAAGTCTCAGTCAGTCACTCATTTAATAAATTAGACCCTAAACCAGACAATAAACTGCTCCATCAGTCAGTCAGATATTCAAACTAAACAGTGATGTCAGAAAATCAGTCTGTACATCTAAGGCTTTAAATTTCCACGCTGAAGTCTGTCACGTGTACCACAACGCAGCATCAGAGCAGCCAGCTGTAATAAAAAACTTCTATGGGATGATACTGACCAGCATCACTCACACAGGACTTTGATGTAAAAACCACAGTGATTTACTGCGAAGCTTATTGCCGCTTTAAATATACGGCGCTTCCAAAGGTCACGCTGGTCGACTGCTTGTGTGTCACAGCAAGAATGGAACATTTTAATTAATGGATTAAATGAACTCAAAACTGTGCTCGGAGCTTTTATGAGGTGCGGCTTGCACCAGTTTCCCTCTGCTCCCAGTGTTTGTGCTGAGCCAGGCCAACACATTGTGAATGTGCACCGGACATGCACAGATGAAATTATTAGCAATCGTCCCATCTGACCCTGGTTAAGACAGCAAATATGTGGAAAGTCCATGTTTTGACTTTTTAATAGCTCTCTCATGTTACATGGAGGTGAAGCTGCTCTAGTCCAACTAATAAACGAGTAACCGGTCAAAGTGGACGTGCAGTCCAGAGAAACATGGAGAACAAAATGACCACTAATAACTGCATCTGGTGCATTTTTAGAAATGAGGATCTTAAATTTAGCTCATTCATTTAAAAGCCTTTTTTTAGATGCACAGACTTTATGCGAGAGTGAGCGTGCTGTGTGCTGACTCATGTTTGCCAGTTTGTGCCAACTCATTGTTCTCCCTGTGGTGGTTTAACATATTCATCAGTGTGAGTGCATGTGTGTGCGTCTGTGTGTGTGTGTGTGGTGGGAAGGGAGGGGGTTGCCTTCCATGATGAAAGCTACCGTTAAGCCGCAGCTTTAATGACAGGCTGAGGCCGCCACAGACAGACAGACATAGAGACAGACCCCCCCTCAAGCCTCTATCCCACCACACCCACCCACCCATCTACCCACCCGCTCCGGGATAATAGCAGATTGGTTTCATATTGTTATAATAACAGAGGAGGCTGGGTGAGTCTGCACTTTGCTTATGGAGCAGACAAATTTCTGTTTGGAGTCCTATAATTCGGTCGGCGTAACACACTGCGTATAAACTGTAGACCCCAAAAGTTTTTGTCTTTGGAAGATGGCTGCAGTTCAGGCAAAGTTTTCCTGCTCGCAGTTATAATCATTGTTATTTCTCGAGAAGATAGACTAAAGAAAAGCGAGACCCGGTATCAACACAGATGCAACAGAGATCACTCAACTCTCGGCTTATCGAGCTCCATAGTTTGCCGTCTCGTTGCTGTTTTTAGTGATGATAATCCAAACATCATTATAAGAATGCTGGGTCTGTGTTATAATAAAGTTGGAGCCAGTATACAACAGTCTGTTCAGAGATAACACTAATGTCAGACCGTGTGTGTGTGTGTGTGTGTGTGTGTGTGAGCCTCACCTGTTGGCCGTCTCCAGGTTTTCTACTTTTCTCCACAGGTCACTGTTTTCTGACGTGTAGCTCTCCACCCTGATGAGCACACAGACAGATGGATTTGTCAGCATGTTAGCTCTGATTTTACAGTTTCTACCTTCGATAACTCAGCAAGGTGCAGAGCAATGTGAGCCTCGAGTCCACGGCTTGGCACAAAGTGTTCATATATGATCTACTATGATCACTCATCAAGGCTGCCACAGGGTCCCAGACCTCCAAGGGTCCACAGAGTCTAGGGTTCACTGTGTCTCCTATGTAAACGTATGTTTTATGAAATGACACAGAAAACATGAGTCAGGCTAATTTCTCTAAGTCTGCAGAGAATCACGAGTTGTGCTTCTTTAGGCTGGTTTGACATCATACCATTTTCAATATATTCAAGCTTTAAAGTACTGATTTGTCATCATCTTCAGCTCATATGAGTCATATTTAATGCCTTACTTACTTCATATAAACCAATATGTGAATTCTACAAATATGCATGAACTGGATATATCTGATGCAGGATATTTATTAAAGTCATTATTGGACATACAACAACATGAATCATCATTTGAAGATGACATGAAGACTCAGAAGCTCCATCTTTGATTTTAAATAAACTGTGACATTTAAACTCTCCCATAGATCACATCTACAGAAAAAAAGCACAAATGGATTTGCAGGCTGAGAGATGATCTCCTCCCGACCGTGTCTTCCTCTTATCTCCTGCTAATCCCATTGATCTCTCTTATCAGCTGCACATCTTGTTAATCTCGTACTCGGTTTCTCTGAATCCTCCTGATCTCCTCCTGTGTTCGGTTTGAATGTGGCTCATTATGACATGTTCCTTTCAGCGAGCCCCTCTCGCTCCAATAATCCTGTCCTCAAGTCCACAAAGAGACACAAACACAAAGAGGATATAAAGAGAAGGATTTCTGTTTACACACCTCCTCTAACTTCTGTTGACTCTGCTAAAGGAACTTGAAGAGGGACGCAACCTCTAATGGGATTAATAGGGCTTTATGTTACCACCTGTATGAACCTCTCCGGGTTCTTATCAACCGACTGCACCTGTTTACTTTTTGCTCTGAAAACGACATAAAAGCGGGCCAACATTTTCACCTCTCTCTCCCTCCCTCTGCCAGAGACTCATGTGTTCAACAGGTTATTGGAGTCCTGCCATAGCGAGCACTGGCCAGAGTAAGAAAGGAAAGAAGAGAGGAAGGAGTTCCTGTTAACCTTTGTTGATGAAGTACATTCTGTAAGTATAATGTGTTCAACTGGACACTCGTGTCTGACCCCACAAGGACCTGTGGATTTGCTGGCTGGTGTGCTGCCTCCTGTTTAATCCCCTGCAGAGCTCTTGCATCTGTTACCACACTCAACTCCAAAAAAACCCCTCTGAATGCAAAAACCACCTCTAAACTAAACTTCAAGTACCGAGTTCACTTCAGCATTACACAACTCTTTCTATTTTCTCTTTTTTGCAGTTGCAAAAGAAAGAAAAAGACATTCATTGGTTGCATAGATATTGCTATGGAACCAGTTGAAATAACAGTGATTTCATTCAGCAGTACAGCACTTATTATATAACTTTCATTTAAAAAAAAAAAAAATCCAACTTCCATGAAAAATGTCAAAGGTAAGTGATGAACACGTGAGAGATTTTGGAGGCTGATAAGAAACATCCAGTCAAGTTCAACATTATCAACAAATTCCATAAAAATCAACAACGAATTGATCCTGTAACAAGTAAAACCTGATATATTCTATTGTCATAAAGATCCATTATATTCCCAAAACTATTAAAAACTGATCATTGAGCCACACTGTTGCACTTAGTGACATCTTCTTTCATTATCCTACTGCTGCAAACACTACATGTGTATCAATCTGCAGAAGATAATAGGCCCCAACAAATGCATCATTTACTCCTGCTTGAGTAACGTTCGCTAAAAAGGCTGTTTTAGCAAATTACTCAACCTTTTTTTTGAACAATAACATTATATATAGTAAAGATTGATGTCTTCAATAGAAACTAATGGACTCTCTGAAGCCCCCTGTGCGACACTGGATTCCTGGTTGGATGACATATGGCCTATCTGGCTGCGAGCACGCCGCCGCCGCCTTGTTGCTTTTGGTCTGTTCCTGGGAGTCGATGACAGTAAGAAAAATACAGAATAGCTCGAGCCTTCAAAAAACCTGTCGCCATGCCAGTAACAGCAGGGTAAAGTAAGAGCCTGAGCTTTGTCGGATAATTCAATAAATACAAGAATTTGAATTCAATTAAGTTTTTTTTTTTTTAATTCAGCAACAATGGGGCAAGTTTTGTTTCTGACTGCATCAACAAAGAGTTTGAATTGTTTGGGAATCATATTTGACAGCTCTGGCTGGACTAATATTATGGCAACTGATATGCTCTAGTATGGTTACTTTAATACCACTTGAGGGAACTATAATGAGAAAAAAGGGGTTTGGAAACAGACAGATACAAAGGTAAACCAAAAGGAGTGGAAAAGGAATGGAATAATGGGGACAAAGATTTTTTTTTTTCCGAGCCTTACTTTTTCTCCAGACATTCCACATACTCTTTCTTCTTCCTCCGACTCTCCTGAGCTGAGATCTGGGTAGAAAAATAAATATATCAGTGAGGCTTTTTTTTAAAGTTACTGAATCGTCTGTGTGGTGATTTCAATTTTACAAACCTTTCTGAGTGTTAGGCACTCAAATATATTCGCTTCAGATTTTTTCAAAAGGCTTTGAATCCTTTTTGCTCGTCAGTAATAATATTTCTCCAGCATCAGTTTGATTGCGTGTCTGAGCTTATTGATGCCAGAAAAATGCCACCACTCAACATGTGTTTTCAGCTCTGATTCACTCTCAGAATAGAAAGCGGTCCGAGTCACTTCTTATGTAAATAGCTGATGTTTTCCATAAATCACATATTCGCTCCAGGAAGGCTGTGTTTATTACCTTATTTTTGATCTTCCGTCGGACTCTCTTCAGTGCCTTCTCTTCGCTCTTAGTGAGAGGAAGTTTGTTTGGTACTGGATAACCCTCAGCAACCAGGGTCCTCTTCTCCTCTTCTGTCAGCATGAGGGGTCCTGAACCCTGCAGCTTCTGCACAATGAGACAAGCACCACTTCAATATATTCACAATCATTAACAGCTATTTATGTCAACAGGTAACTAACTTATCAGCTTTTCCTTTGAACAACACTTGAAGTTGAACAAACTCAAACAGGGCAGTGTGCACCCACGTCAGCATGCTTTCACACACACACTCTTATCTAAGAAAAGAGATCACTGAGAAAAAGGGTGATTTTAAAGCTTTTGCCAAAGCAAACATTGTTAAAATAATAAAGTATTACATCATGGTATTACTGCAAATGTGATTCATTTGTTCAGGGAAAAGCTGCAGAATCAGACACACAATGGCCAAACAGCAGATTATGGAGTTTCACTGAATAGGCCCCATCTCATCAGGAAATTATAGCACTGATTTTACTGTGTGTCATTACCGGACAAGCAAACAAAGGCAATAAACACACAGCAATTTCATAAAAGTCTGTAACAATATGTAATAAATGTGACCCATCATAATTTCTTATGCACAAAAAATTTACAGCATCCTCCCCCTAATATGTCAACACAGATTTCAAGCTTCATGTGTTAATGGAGGAATCATTTTTACGAAGCCCAAATTGCACATTAGAAGTGGGAAATAGTAATTATTGAGATTATAGTAAACATAAAAAATGGTGCATCCTGTTTACATTCCAGCTGTTCTCTATTTCTTTTACTCACATGCGGCGCAGTGAGGAGAGGTGAAGAAGAGATGGCTGAGGAGGAGGAGGAGGAGGAAGAGGAGGAGGAGGAGGCCCGACCTCCTGGCCTCTGCTGCGGTTGAGGGGAAGACGGCGGCAGGGGGAGGTGTGGGGAGGAGGGAGGGAGGGAGCCGTCGCTGTCGCCGTGGTTACTGCTGGGAGGGGTGGGCGGGAGCTGGAGAGCATCGTCTGAAGGAGAGGAGGGTGTTGTATGAGTGCTCTTTAAACTACTCCCCTTCTTTTTGAGTATTGAAAGCTTGCTACACATGAGATGTCTGTTGGTGTTGTGACGTGGGTCTGTACCGCTGGGCAGGCTGAGGTACTGTCCAATCTCTCTGGGCTCATCTTTTATGGCGACTGGCTTCACCTCGTCTTGACTGCGCTCCTGCAGAAACACATGTACAACAGTAATGCTCATTAACAACAGCTAAATTTGTCGTGTTTCCTAATTGAGACACAGGCCTGGCGGATGCTAACCGTGTGTCTCCATGGCGATCCTCTGTGTGGGGGGGCGGGGCTTAATATGAGCGGCGGGCCTTCCAGAGGCTGAGGGTCTAACCGTTGACCCACGTCGGGCTCTTCCTGTTTCACCAAGATGGCTGAAAGGTCCTGACTGAAGTTCCACTCAAATTCTAATGGAAAGACAAAACACCAAAATCAACATCATATGAACAGACTTATCAGACTTTTTGAAAATGTCAGTGAGAACAGATCTACCTAAAACTAACTCTACTTAACAGTCTGCCCACTTTTTATTCAGCAGGCAGAAACTTGGACGGTGAAAACAGGCCATCAAACTGGTATTTGTTGCATATCTGAAGTCAAAATCTGCAGCTTTCAATTATATCACACACATGTTCTAATGATGTTTATGTGATATGGGTGAAAGGCTGTTTAGTGGCCCTTGAGCTGAGTTTTTCTCAAACTACTATTTCCAAGTTCAGAAATAAACTTGGTAAAATAAAAAAAATCAAAATAAACAATGGCGATAAAAATATCACGAGTTCATGGAAACGATCAAAGCCTTCCAGCCCAGAAAGCCATGTTCAAAAAAGCAGAACGAACCTCAATGTTCTGAGGAACTCAAGTGAACCCACTGTCACTGTATCTGTCTGAAGGGAGGCTTTGCTGTAGGTCTTGTAATGGGAAGTAACTGGTATCTTATAAATCACACTTTCAAAGAGCTTCCCCAAAACATTTGAGCACTTCCTGACAAAGCTGGTCATTATAGACTGCTGGACGACGTCGCTCTGGCAACTGTGGTGCATAATTTGTCTCCAGCGAGTGTGTATCTACCCTGAAATAAAAGATGGGCTGAACCAGCAACTCGTCTTCAGGATCGTGCCCGAGAGGAGAAACAGCCGCTGCCTTTAAACGCTGTAGAAAATACAGGTAGGCATAATTAACCCAAAAATGAGGTAAGAGTACAGTTTTAAAGGAGGTTCACCAAAACACAATGAGGATATATTTCTAAATGCATCTCACAGGTAGTGCATTGTTTAGTCTAGTGTGAGCTGCACAAAGTATTTTAGGGACATAAATGCCACCGAAGGCTGCAGGGAACTTGGTCACTCCTTGTTATGTTTGGTGTCCAAAGTGGGCAAGATGATGAAGAGGCTCCGGCCAACCTCCGGAAAAATAACCTCTGGCAAACCAACGCCTGACAAGGATTGATGTTTAATGCAGGGTGAACGTCATCACAATTCATCAGCGACAAAGAAATGAGAAGAAGCCATCAATAACTGTAGGTAGCGTTTGTAAATGGCTCTGACAGAGTTTGATTTCACACCATTCATTCATTCATTCATTCGTTGTTAAAATTTTAGATTCAAAACTCCTTTTCACACCAGTAAACCAATAGATGAGCTTTATCATATGAACACTATAAGATTTTAGGGGCAAATATTAAGAGTAAATTTTGTGTAATTGTCATATTTAGACATCAAATTTTCTAAAACTTTTTACAGTGGGAAAAGGACATTAAGCCCTTTCAGACCCTCTCTCTTGTGATTCTGGGCTTTACAAATAAAAGTGACTAGGCTCAAAAGGGCAGGGTCGACTGGCTAAAAAGTTCTACCTGGCTCATCCTTTACCATAATGCAATGCAGCATCATCTGGCAAGGCACTGCACTGGCCAATCACGTAGCTCCCATTCCTGGCAGATCACTGTTCTGCTGTTTATCGCCTTGACAAAAAGATAAATAAGTGCTGTTGTGATAACTTTCCAGTGTTGTAAAATCCTGTCTCAGACTATTGTAAACCACTGGATGGTGTTTAGGTCAGTTTGGATCTATTACTCAAACTGACCGTCCGGGTTCTTCTGTCATCGTCTGACTGCTACCTGACACGTCCGCTGTCAGCTGCTTTAGGTCTGGACGTCTCTTGCAGCCACCACTGGACCACAGCGACTTAAACATGTTACTAAGGACCTAGAAAAAAAAAGTCCTTCCACTGGCAAAAACGGGTCATGTCTCCTGGAACCCGTCTTGCAAAACAGGATTACGGAGTCGCCTGGACGAGTGCACTGAACAAAACCTGAAACAGCCGTTTTAAAACTCGACGCTCCAAATTTGGTTACATCCAGATTTTACTCCGCACACAATCCAACTACCTTAATTCCCCTTAGCGAGAGAGAATCCAGATGCGGCGATCAACAGCATTACACGATCCAAAAATAAGCGACTCGGCCTTTCTCTTACATCAGATGTCTCATTAGGTGCCTTTGAAGGAGCATTCCGCCAATTTCACGCATGAAGATCAGTTTACCCGTCATGGGAAGTGCTACTTACAGCCTGTGCAGGCAGGTGTTTAATGTCTTCTGCGACTCTGGGTGGGCTTTGTTGAATCTGTGAAAATCCCTGATTTTAAGACTTTTAATTTACAGCAGNGCAACAAGTCCTCATAGACTGAATGAGAAGCTGCAACTAAGGAAAGTTTTGCACTGATGCTTAATAATTGACTTGAGCGATTCAATGATTATCAAAATAACTAATTTTCTGTTGATCTGTTGTTAATGCCCAATTTCTTTAAAGGGATTCAGAGCAGCATGTGAATTCAGTTTTGGGGTGGATCCACTGTTTACCTATTCCCCACATCCTCTCTATAAGTAAGACGCCTCAGAAGTTTCTCCTAATGAGGCTGGTCCTGCTGCTCGCCTGCGCCTCGTTAAGCCTCCTGCCCTTGTTAAGCCCGGGCCTGATTGGAAGCTCTCCGCCACCATTTTTTAATGAACACCAGAAGCTGCGAGGTGTTACCCAATGCATAAGAAGGCTGCCCTTTACATTTGTAGCTACTCGGGTAGTTTGAGCCAAGACAGGATGACATATCTTTTGACAGCAACGAGGGGAAGTTTGATGAAAAAGAGGAATTTTTGATTATGCTCTGCAGTCCTCTACAGCTGTGCGTGATTGTGATCTGTGCTGTTTCTGCCTTTTCTTCTTTTTTCCTCATATTACCAGACATGATGCTCATAAATATAATACTCAATAAAAAAGAATCTACTGTTATATAAAATAGATTGACTGTAGCAGACAGAGGAGTTTTGCTTTGATTTGCGTGTTGGTCTAATGCTATACAAATGTAGTTATGTAAGACGTTAATATGTTTTTAATATTCTGTTCATTCTTACAGCGTGAACAGAAACAACAGTAAGAAGGTCATGGTTCCAACTTGATCAAAATGACCCCATCATTTTTGAACTTCGGAGAACATTTTCTAAATAATGAAGGAAATGAATCTCTTCTGTTTTCCACTGTATAGCATGTGCTGCACATACACAATATAATCATGTGCAGGGGTTTAAACATTTCAGACATATTGTTTGTATTTTTGTCGTCTGTGGAGTAAATGCAAAAGCTGCTGTGGATGAACAGTAAAACCTGATCCTCTCCTCCTGTACCACTTTATGGAATCTCTTTGGATGCTCTTAATAAAAGAGAGTCTGCCTGTGTGGCTAATAAACCCAGGTAAGAAATCCTACCATAGAGCGACGGCTAATGACCAAAGGCTCCTGGCAGCCGTCACTGGAGGGGGGGGGGTTAACGGAGGAGAGGTGGTGACTGCGTTTGATCTCAGTGGGACAGGAGCAGTATTAAAACAATAGATGGAGAGGCGCAGTGGGAGCTGCAATAAAAACACACAGCTTCTTTTTGACTGAATAAGAGCAACGAGACCACAGAGTGAGAGAGAAGAAGAAAAGGGGAGAGGAAAGTTAAAAACTCGCTGTTGAGTATCAAAAATATCTAAACAACAAATACAAAATGACTGACGATGACTTTCATATTCTTCTGCTGTGAAATGTTGATTGGCCGAGCTGTTTGTAAATGTCAACACAGTGGAAGTGATGCATTTCACACCATGTTAATATTTTCCATCTAGCATCCACATGTTGGATGTGGTGTTGGAGGCACTGATTAATAAAATAAGAAAACGTATTGTTCTTTTCATCATCCCTGCAAACGTTGCTTTTAAGGGGGCTCAGCTTCCAAAAAGAGACTTGAAACCAGGGTAATATGGTCCAAGGGTCATTAGTTTAGATTCAGGATATAGAATCAAATCAACCAGATCTGATCAGTAATTGCTACAGACCATCTCATAATACTAGGTGAGGACTTTAATTGCTATCTGTGTTGTTGTCCAAGTGAACAAATTCCTTCATTCAGAACAAACTGGCTTCCGGAAAGGTCAACAACTTCTGACATCCCCAGGTGGTTAATTAACCTGACTCATCAAGACAAACAAGCCTCTGCTGCTGTTGTGGTGCTCTCACTTATTAAAGCCTGTGAAAAGGCAATAGGACCCTCTCAAACCTGCACTGTGCTTCACTGGAGATGCACCAAAGTGAGATCCCAGTATTTATGTGCAACTCCTGCCAGAACATACTGCCGTTTCTGCACATGTGCCTGTGTGCGCATGTATATTCTCCTAACCTCATTAACAGTGCAATGCAACTATTTTACTTTCAGTTCTTCCAAGTCCAACCTTGAAATGTCGTTATTAGTGTGATATCGTATGACTGGATCAACTTTTCAGCTGCAGCCCTCTTGTCAAAATACCCCTCGTGCCAAAATGGCAGCTAACAGCCCGGCTGTGTGACAAAATATTTCTCCGAAGAAATGTGAACAAAGTGAAGTGCTTGATCTGAAAATGAAAACTATGCAGCAGGTGTTCCAACAAGCGGCTCGATGAGACATGCGATACTCGAGATCGGACTGCGTTCAACAGGTGGGGCATCGAGTGCAGGATATGACCCCAGTGTCAGAAATAAAGTCAAGTTTCAAAACACCACCATGCAAACTGAGTATGCAAAAGACAATAAAATATACCAAAAAAAACATTAACACAAAACCTATTAGAACTAATAAATATGCAAGAATAATACAAAATAAATGTGCAAATGCATACATATATAGAGAGAAACATAATGATCCCTATGTGCAGATGATACACTACAGTTGTAAAGAACCCCAAAGTATACAGTCGGGCTTTATGGAGCAGACTCAGGTTGTGAAATGCATTTTGGATAAAGTTCAATGTCAAATAGGCTGGAACAGATTCAAGTACATATAATATGATATGTGGGTTTCTCTCCCTCTGTGTGTGTGTGTGTGTGTGTGTGTGTGTGTTCCATATGTGAGCCTGAGATTGTATAAAACAGCTTGAGATGATGATTATGTAACTACAGGTGGAGGCGATGAGACAAACATATATAAACTACAATGGAATCAAAGCTGTCTAAACGTTTTGGAGTAATACATTATAAGGATGGTTAGTGGTTGGATTTGTGCTTTTCAGAACATCCTGTTTGCTTTGGCACCAGCGTGCATTTACATTCTAACTGCAGCAAACATGTTAGGTTTGGATTGATTGATGTAACTCTTTCCTACACTTCAGTCTGATGCTTTTAATTCCGTCTAAAGACAAAAATATGCTAAAAATAAATAGTGAAATGAAAATAACGCACATGCCAGACAGTTGTCTCTAGACGTTTTTTGCTCAATGTGGTGTTTTGGCAATACAGGTAATCTGATATTCATAGCAATAAAGTGGATTTAATTGGATTAAGGGTGACAGAGAAGGAGAGAAAGACAAAAAGCAGGAGAGGAGAGAGAGAGAGAGGAAGAAAAGAGAAAGAGAGGGGGACAAACAGGAAGAAAAGAGAAAGAGAGAGAGTGTGTGTGTGTGTGTGTGTGTGTGTGTGAGAGAGAGAGAGAGAGAGAGAGAGATAACCTGACAGAGGAGAGAAAGAGAGTTTCCGCTGGCTTCGGCTAAATCTGCAGACTCAAAACCATATGCTTGTCATAGTGTTGTGTGAGTCTGTGTGTGTGTGTGAGTGTGTGTGTGTGTTAGGTGGGCAGGGCTTAGCTGGAGGAAAACTTCTCAGACTGGGATCCTGCTGCTCAGACAGCAGGATCCCCGGGACAAACGGAGAACAGACGGACAGGGCGAGACAGACAGGTACAGACAGAGGCAGAGGAAGACACGGACGGAGGAGAAGGGGAGAAGAACAGTCAGAAAGAGAGAAAGAGAGAGAGAAAGACATGGCAGGATCTGAACTACACAGTACTTTTATAACACACACTTGCTCCTACAGGCTCCTCTTACATACAATAGACGATCAGTCCCAGTGGAGCACCAGCATCCCGCCCACTGTTGAAATGAGGCTTGCAAACAAACTGATTGGCCTATCCAGCTGTCAATCAACACATCAATAGCCCTGGTCCTTGAATGCAACTATTCACATGACATAAATCTTCATTATCAAACAGTTTTGCTTATTCTGAAAAGGAAACTGTGCAATATTTGAGGATAAGGAGAGACTTTCAGAGTAAGGCTGTTGGCATTGGACTGATCATCACCCAGATTATATGACAGACAATTGAATCAGCCAATTAGAATTTATACTATTTGACAGACAACATGAAAAATATTACTCCATATCAGACAGAAAATGGATCCAGTCAGATAACCAGAGGAAAGCCAAAGTGATAAAGAACCAGACTAAACATCAGCAGAGTTTTGGTTGGCTGCACATTTTTCTGGGAAGCATAAACTAAGACAGCAAAAAAAAAGATCTAAAATGTAGCGAATCCTTTTAATGAATGGGACAACTTACCAGACTCTTGGTCCATTTTGATTGACAGGGCCGGGCTCTGGGGGGCGGAGTCTTCGCTCAAAGAGTAGCTGTGCTCTGCTTGAATATCTGTGAGACATTATTGCAGAAGTCCTTTTTTCAGACATGGAAAAATGTAACATCACTGCCTCCATCGAGCTGTTAAAGTGATCACCAACAATAACGGTGAGTCACGAAATGCAGTTGGAATGAATGAAACTTGAAAGTGCTGGTCTGATTTACCTCTTTTACCCTATATCATGACGGGGAAAAAATTTTTTTTACAGAGTCTCCTCAACTTAAAATCAGTGAATCAGTGAAATTTTGTTCTTAATTGCACCAATTATATTTTGACGATGAAGTGATAAAGGCCTTCATTGATTGATTGCCTCCATTTTGTCAATAATGAGTGTGACAAGTCGTGCTGCAAATTGATCCTTCTGACAGCTTCAACAGACTGAAACCGTGCAGCTCTGGCACTTTCATTTGCTCATCCAGTCGTAGCCTGAACCGACACCTTGCCTCCTCTTCACACTCCCAGCACCTGATACGTGAGGGGTAGAAGTCCTGTGTGTTTCCCTCTGATTTACAGGCAGGAGTTTTCACAGACATTGGCAACACAAAGTGGCTGGAATCTGACCTCTCCGGGGAAGACCGAGCCAGGGTTGATGTCAGTGTTTGGGAAGTTACAACTCGATGCAGGTTGTGTTCATGCAGAGTTTTGGCTTCTCGACTGAAAGCGAGTAATGGGATTGGGGTATTTTCTCCTCAGACGTTTAGCTGAGGAGCGGAGCAACTGGCTGCTGCTGCTGCTCTGCTGGATGTGGTCCGAGTAAATGAGAAGGTCGTCTAAATGTCACGGCTAGCTGAGGAGGGGAAAACTTTTTGGGCCTAAATGCATTTCAAGGCAAACATCTTCAAGACTGGGAGGGGGTTTCACCGAGCGAGCTCGGCCACCTGCTGTGAGATTTTAATTGCTACACTGGCAATAACTTTGGAGAAATGTTACTGGAAGGAGCGACCACTGTGATCTAACCTTTGGTGCATTTATAGGCTGCATAATTTATACTGGCTATGTTAATGCTTGATATTGAAAGAGGAGCTGACCTGGGCTGCTGTCTATGTCCATGTGTAAAAGTGAAGGTCTGTCTGCCATTAGGGGCCGCTCTAATAGGTGGTCGTCAAAGAAACTGTTGAATAATTCACTGCTGAAGTCGTCCATCTGGTCCCCTGAGAAAGGCTGGAAAACATGAAGAGAAACACGGAGACGGAAATAGTTATTCAGTAAAATAATGCTTTTCTAAGGGAAATTTCAATCCAGTCTAGTCTGTGTTGTACAACATACTTTGAACAATTCACTGTCCAGTTACAACATTTATCTCCATGTCTGGTGATTTTGAAGTTTTCAGATAGACTGAAAGATTAAGTTTACCGTCGTGGATACTTCTTAAGCCAAATAAACCAAATGCTGTTTGTCTTGGCTCATGAATGGTTTTGGAGATACGTGACACAGCCAGGAGACGTGAGGCAATTTCATGCAACGTGGGAAAAATGTGTTTCATCAGTTGGTCCATATTCTCATTAGCTGCTGATGATGACTCACTCATTTCCTCCATAATCAATTAGCTGTTTTGTCCAGAAAATACTAGGAAATTATACCCATTCAAATGTCTCAAAATGTAAAAGTAGGTTTAAGAAACAGCAAATCTTCACACTAGAGAAGCTGGAAGAAGAAAACATTTGTCAACTTTGCTCAATTTCTGTTGATCCACTAATCAAATAATGGAGAAATTGTACAAATCCATTACAGATTATCTCTCAGAGTCAGAAAGCAGACAACCCAGACTGTGCCGACGGCCTGGAGAGTCAGTCACTGGGAAACAGCACTGATAGATTCATGCTCTGGATGAATGAGTCACTGAGCTGAGAGACGATGTTCTGGAAGCCTGGGACAGCATGGTGCTCTGATTTCACTGGTTTACACACACACACACACACACATACACATAATATGAGTCATCCTGGTCTTGAGCAAACATGAACAAAGTAGCACAAAAGCACACACACACTCACACAGATGGGTTTGTTGGAACCAATCAGCTGCACAAGTCAGCTCTGCTCGGAGGCTTCACAGAGGCAGACACAGTGACAGAAATGACTTGATTCAATTAACAATAAATACAAAAAGAAAATGATTTACATGTTTTATTCTAGGAAATGAGCTTAAGATCTCCTCAGAAGTGCCACAAAAGATTAAAGCAGGCCAGCGAGAACAATAACGACACAACTGCAATAATAAATACAGAGCAATAAACACAGCGATAACTTCAATATGTTTTCATATCAACAGTGGAGGAATGACAAGGCTGCTTGTAGTGATGAACCAACGAAGAAATCACGCCAAACTCTGCAGCTCCCCTCAGCTCTGTGGAGCTTTATTAAGTCAAGAGGGCAGAGGGTTTGAAACATTTCAGTGCATGCTTCTGTCAGCAGTTTGTGAGAACTACTGTTGTGGTCAGAGATGAGCTGTCTGAACATAGTTAGCAAAGCTGAACATTTTTCAGGGACTTTCCTCCCCTGAATTCGGGCTGTCAGGTGGGAAGCATTAACGAATAGGACTGTTTGCTTTTAATCACTGTTGATGTGTATAGGTTTTCTTTCACACATGCATTATCTCAGTGTGTGTGTGTGTGTGTGTGTGTGCGTGTGTGTGTGCGTGGAGGTCAAGTGTGTTTGTGGTGAAACGCTGGGACACATGCAGCTGTTTAATAAAAGCATGTGGAGTAAGCACACACTCATACCCACACACACACACACACACACACACACACACACACACACACACACACACACACACACACACACACACATACTGGGGTAGACATACATCTGGTGGGTAGAACAACAGAAGCACATGACACATGAAGAACTGCTGATGTTTTGAAACTCAAACATGATCTGTATTGAGTTTCAAGAAAGAAAAAAAAAAGTAAAGCAGTTGAAGGAAATTGACGACCATCAAAAATGCGTCTACAAAATGAGACATGGTCATTTCTTTTTGTCAGCAGATAATTTTCACTTTTTTGAGATTACAAAACGACAAACACGAAGGATCAGCCACAGCATGTTTTTATGGCATAAAGAACAGTGATTGAATATTAAAAACATGTGAGGTTGTTTGGCTGCACTGCAATTCAAGCAAAACCTCCTCTGTTGTATTTCTGACAGAGTAATTCAATTTCAAGGGTTGTAACTAAACAGACGACAGAGGTTTGGAGAAAATAAGTGTAATAGTGATCCACTGATTAAATAAAAAACCTCCAATGAGTTGATGACAGGACAAACAGACGCTGCTCACCAGGTGTGTGAACAGACTCACCTTTTCATAAAATTCTTACACAAACTCACCCAGGACAGAAATAGCAACAGTGACAGAGCCGCATTGTTCTCAATGTCGGAACAATAACCTCGACACTGCCCCTTTAACTCCGCTCCATGATGGAATATAGGTCACATTCAATCTGGGCTACTCAAAAATAAACAGCGAAAAAGTTTCCCATGTGGAGAAATGTGGGTGAAACTGGTGCAGGGAGGGAGAGGAAGCAGAGGAAGGTCCGTAATTGAAACGATTTAGTACGGCCTAAAGTTAGCTCTCGTCGCTGCATTAGATCAACAGTGTTGGCCTTTATGTTGCTCTCAACCGGCCTTATCTTGTTCTTATCCATCACCTGGCACAATGATGTTTCCTACACCTGACCTGAAAACTTTTAGGAACTCTCATATCTCAAACTTCCAACATTCCTCGTGCCTTATAATTAATGCAGCAACGGTAAATTGTTGAAATAGAAGTTAAAATACATTTTAAAAAATAAGTAGAAAATATTAATCTTCATCAAATATACAGCACCTGTTAAGTCAATTAAAGCATTCAAGGCACAAATGGTCAAACTTGTAGTTCATGGTTTAACGTTAAGCCACAGGGGAATCTCTGAAGGATCGATTTAGTCTATGAAAAGCAATTAAGGCTATAAGTACTGCATTTTATGAGAAAATCTTCAACGTAAAAAGGACTAAAATATAGCTTTCAACCTAAAATTGCTGCTGTCAAATTCAGCCTCATTATGTTTGCAGATAATTTGATATTTTTGATGGATTGGCTGGATACATCCAGCAGACCATTTTCCCTATTTGAATTCAGTGAGTCATCAGCAACAAATGTTAAGAGTTCATAAAGTTCTGATGTTTTTGTAAGTACTATTTGTCTCTGGCTTTGAAGCACAGGAGTAAATACAGAGCAGGAGCTGCTGCTGTTGTCATCAGGACAGGAAGCTTAATGAGCACTGAGTGGTTCTGTGTCAGACGGTCGGCGTGGAACAGCTGCAGTCGGTGTGAACACAGCAGCAGAGGTCTGGACCTTTCATTATCTGAGGCCTCTCTGCTGGGAAAAGAATCACATTAGGGAGGAAAAGAGTGTTAAAAAGCAGTTGACAGTTTTTATTGCTTATTTCAGCCGTGGTGTGTCATTCGGGGGGATGGGGCCGAGATGTAAACCATGCAGGGAAAGAGCTGGGAAAGACAGGCGCAAGGAGTAATTATAAAAGCTGAGAGCGACTCGGTTATGCCTGTAATTAACAGCGCTGAGTCTCAACATATCTCTCTCGTCTCCTTTCATTTGGATGCCTCGCTGGTTCAGGTGATACAGGCAGAAAAGAGACTGTATCACTACCGTCAGCCTGCGTGTGAAGTTTGATGCCATCAGGTCAGAATTAGAGACAAAACTTCAATCATGTCTGCTGGTAAGAGGAAAAACAATCACATGCTCACAGACTGTAAAGAATATTTACTTTCCCAGATACAGCCATGAAGGAAAGCACAGGGATAAACTGGACTGAAAGCCAGGCCAAAAAAATTATGTCATTATGGCCAGAATATGGCCATGGAAACCACTGTAAAGTCTTTAGAACATCACGTACAGGCCAAAGGGAACCACACTGAAAAAAGCTTCATGTTAACTTGTGTCTTTCCTGACTGAATCATTATCGAAGACAGAAATTATGTTTAAAAGAATAGGAACATAATTATTCACTACAACAAGCTGAGTGGCACAAATGAAATGCAAATAAATTCAATTCAGAGCTGGTTCAAGAATTCTATTGTTTTTAAATAAGGAAAATTTCATCCACTGAAATTTTCTTTTGCCTTCCATCAACTGCTCCATCACCAACAATCATAAATAAGCTGAAAGTAACAGCCTCCTTAAAGATCCCTTGACAGAACATGAATCAGTTAATAATTTGATTGATCAATTAAAAAATTTTTCAAGCTGAAATGCCAAAACTTTTCTGGTTCCAGCTTCTCAAATGTCAAAAAGATTCTATGCTTTATAAGATGTTATAAGACATCAATAAAAGACTGCATGACTCATTAAGATGGTGATTTTTTTTTTTGCAGTGTAAAATGAAGCTGCAGTCGTGAGCGACCTGAAAACATCACGTCATTACGCTACAATCCTGGCAGCCGCAGATAAGGAAAGGGCAATGTTCTCTAATGGAGTTGAGCAGAATTTCAGTCAGGTCGACGGACTATCTTCACGCTCGCTCACTGTTTACATCCTCTCTCCTCCTCTCTCCTTTTCCAGCTCCATCAGTTGACTGTGGGCGTTTCACTCTTTCAGTTAAACCTATCTTATATCTTGCCACGAGCCATGTGAGCCAATCATCTCGCTGCTGTCAGTTACACTAAGTTTAAAACTCTTTCCTTCTCTCGGATGGTGTCTCATCACGTCCAAATCCTGCTCCACATCACATCCATCCAGATCTTCAGCATCACTACCCCTAATGATGTCATGATGGAGTCTAATCACCAAACACTCTTCATATTCTTGAAGCGATTTTATCATTGGCACATGCAAATAAATTAATCACACATAAGCCTCTGTTTCAATTAAGTCTAAGTCTGATTGTGGCTGAGAGTGTGTGTGTGTGAGAGAGAGAGAGAGAGAGAGAGTGAGAGAGTGTGTGTGTGTGTGTGTGTGTGTGTGTGTTAACTCAGCTATAGTTCTCTGTAAAACAGTAGAGGAGTATTTTTCCTTCACATACAGTCTCCCTCACTCTCTCTCTCTCTCTCTCTCTCTCACACACACACACACTCACAGTGCTGCATGCCTGCTCACATTCCATCTGGCAGCTCAGCGACCAATCGGCTGCGAGCATGCAAATGAGGTGGGTGTGTCTTTTTAAAGCTGGAGTACAGGGTCTGAACGGAGAGTAGAATAGAATAAAGTAGAACAGAGTAGAATAGAGTAGAATAGATTAGAATACGGATGGAGGATATATCAGAAGGAAGAGTAAAGAAAGTGAGAAATGTAGAGAAAAACAACTGCATAGCGGACAGAAAGTATGTGTATGCACATTCTGTATGTGAGTGTCAAGGCTGAGTGGTCCAAATATCTACGGAGAATTATTTCTCTCTAGATTTGTTTTTTGTATGAACGCAGATTTAAACAGAGTAGAAAAGAATCAAACAGAATTCACAGTTACTAACTCACAGGTTACACTTAATGCATTTTGCACTTGTGTGTAGATGCATGTGTTTGTCTGCAAATAATCTTGGAAAGTCACAGTTTCAAAGAGGTCAGGTTGCTTTTCGTCCAAAACCCAAAGATGTATTTGGGGAAAAGCAGGAAATCAGAAGCAGCAGCTCGAACCACAAAGGGTTCAGTGTATCTGTGTGAGATATGAGTTAAACAATTAATTGATTCTGATTGAACTCCAGCAGACGGTTACTGAAAGGTCAATGTAGTGTGTCACGGTTACCGTGGTTATCGCGGCATTTGTCCGGCCAATAAATCCCAGTTGTGGCCCTGTCTTTATCAAATATCTTGGAGCAAAATGTCTCAGACTGTTCCTTCTTTTACACTTTGAAACTTTCCATCTGGGATTAAACAATTGGTCGATTGACAGAAAAATAATCGACTATCACTGGCAATATTGATAATGGATTAATCACTTGAGTCTTTTCCAGCAAAAATACCAAATAATCCCTTGTTCAAACTTCTCAGTTGTGAGAATTTGCTGCTCTTAGTTTTATGTGAATTGAAAAATAATGGTTAGCTGCAGTGTTACTCGTTTCTCCTCCTGGATTTCTCCTGCTCATTATCTTTCCACAGAAGTGGAAGTTAGAGCTGCTCTTCCTTTATGCTCAGATAGCCTCAGCATGTAGAAACGGCTTGTGTTTGGAGCTTCTGAATGGATGGATTTCCTGCACTGCTGGTGACGCCATAAGTGAATCTTCAGAATTAAAAACGATACATTAATGAAGGCAGACATTCATCCTAATGCTTGATTACATTATGTTCTATTTTTAAACAAAATGAAAACGATGTCAATTCATTTTGCTTTGTCTTAAGCTTTGCTCTGTAAAGCCACCTCCTATTTCTTATGTACACTAATGCAATATCAACCTATTGACTAATACTGGAAGAGGTGAACAAAACACAGGGCAGGAAGTGTGTGAACCCCTGCTGTGCTGCACCTGGGGACACACTTTTTATGTGTCCATTCACTGCCTCCTCTAGTCTTTAATCAGCTGTGGGACAAAGACATTATGAGACACCGTTGTCCACACTGGCAATAGTTTCCCCAATTTCCCCAAAGTTAGTCCAAAGGGCACATTTTAGCCCAAATTGCACATATACAGCAGCAGTCTCCCCAAATTAAAGCTGCTATAATCAGTAATTTCATGCCAACCACAGATGAAATGACTGTGTCTGGTGTAAAAGGGTTATTCTTAGCAATGACACCACTTTATAGTGTCTTTCAGCCACTTGTTTTGGTTCGATGCCAAAAAAGTAAACCTGGCACTGAACGACTGATGGGCAAAGTTAGTGAGAAGGAAACTTTTAGCAGCTGCTGAGTCAAGCTGGTGGAGACAAAAACAGAGTTTAAAGGAGAGTAAATATTTACTCTCTGTTTGACGGATGACGCCGATTTCTCCACCGCATCTGATGATGTGAAAGTAGGTCATTTTAAAACCAGTTGGCCATATGAACTTTTAGAAGGTTATAAAATGTCTGCCCCCATGTGGCCAAAGAAATCTGTAAATGCAGGTTTGAACTCTATACATACATGCAAAATAGAAACTTATCTGGCAAATGTATTAAATAGATTGGGCTTATTTTGGCAGCTACACCGGCTTTTTACACATGATGATGTTGCTGGCCATATAGGACATCATCTGCAGTTAGAAAGTCAAAGTGGATAATGGCTGTCTTTTGCCATACAACTGCAGAGAACACTTCACACCAGTAATGAACAAGAAATTGGGAGATGAAGAAGTGGAATTCACAGATTACCACTACGACATGGACTCGTCTTTAGTTCTCAGACTTCATTCATGTCATCAGTGGCAGAAGGAGGTCTCCGCCGCTGTGACTCATCATCAGCACCTGCACATACAACTGCAGATTATAATTTAAGGAGGGATTGAAATCAGGCCCATTCACTGCTCTAAACGATGCGTACCGCTAATCAGCCATCCTCTCCCATGTCCTCAGTGGTGCAGCCCAGCCTAGTGGCTTCACAGCAGAGTGGACTACTTTATTTAGAACAGGGACGGGGGGGGTATAAACCACAAGCAGACTGCTCGGCTGACTCACTGACTAGAATAGCTTTAAAAAAAAAAAAAACCTGCAGCGTTTAAAAAAGAAAAAAAAAGGGAATGGCACAGGATGGAAAAAGAGACAGCTAGTGACGGAAAAGAAAGCCGCTCATGTTATTTATCACTGAGCTCTCAGCAGGGAAATGGTCCTCAGTCTGTCAAGCCTGCTTTGTGTGAATCAAGAGTGCAAAGCTCGGTCAAGCGTGGCGTGCACCGAGGGCACGGCGGCGCGCTTTTGGCATTTTGTGGCTGGAGGCACGGCGGCTTGGAAATGGGTGGGACGAGGAGGAAGACATAGGCGTTAGGTACCAATGTTCTCATCACAAGTAGATGGGATGATTAGTAGTATTAGTAGTAAATTCAACTTGGATCCTTCATTATTTGCTTCCACTATCATGTAAATAACTGATGGCTGAGAATAAGTTCCCTATGAGGATCAATATTTCTTTCTTCTAAAACAAATGTGCTTCCTTTTGCTTCTTCAACAACACAGCGATTATTGCATTGATAAACAAGCACGATTCTGCTCCACCACATCCTGTTGTTCATCACAGCAGCAGGTCTTCCTCTGCTGAAATTAAAGTCGTCTCAGGTGATGTTCGCAGCTGCTGCCCCCCGTCACCTGCTGTTTCTGGATGAGGACACCGGGAGAGGATCAGTGACGGCAGGTGGTTTTAAAAGGGGGCCGGGCGACGCGGAGAGGAGAGATTTAGCCGTCCTCTAATTTTTCATGCAACAGTCTGAACAGCGTGTGTGCACCATCAAGGTGTCCACAATAAATATGGCAGCGTGACTGATCAGACATCAGAGATAATCACACATACAAGAAAATGGTTGATTAATTCCATGATTAACTGATTATCAAAGCACTTTCTGTTAGATGAATTATCAATTAATTGACTTGTGTAAGACTTGAGTTTGTGTCAGCGTTCATTATTTTCTTAGCTCATTGGAATTAATTAGAGCAAATGCCTCAGTTCTAATTAAGGTTTAAGAGTTTAAGAGTTAATTGAAAACTAATGGAGAGCAACACTCTCTGTGTATTTGCTGCACTTGTCAATTAATAGAGTCACACGTGAACACACACAAACACTGTTCCACTTTAAGTCAGGTGTGCTGCTGAGGACCGCCACACCTGCACACACACACAAACACACACACACACACACAGTTGTGCTCAAGCCAGATTTTGTTCAGGCCAGTCTCTCTCTCTCTCTCTCTCTCTCTCTCTCTCTCTCTCTCTCTCTCTCTCACACACACACACACACACACACACACACACACCACTAAGTCAGGTGTGCAGCTGAGGACTGCCACACCTGCCCACTGAACACACACACACACACACAAACACAAGTTAACGTGTAACTCGCCAGCTTGTGTCCACGTTCCCACTCTCACATCTTAGTTTACACAATTAAACACACAGATACGCACGCGGGGTCCGGATGTGGTTCAGGATCTTATAATTGCACCGCCCTGCTGAGGTCCGGCTCCGGGCGGAGCAGGCGGCAGAGGTGCGTTCGATTCACACGGACTTTGAATGTAGCAGAGGGACTGAATGGTTTATAGTGTTAGAGACTGAGACCGTGAACTCACCACATTAGTGAGGAAGTCTCCGTCGCTCAGCTCCTCCAGGTCCAACAGGTTGGTGCCTCCGGCCGGGTACAGCTTCTCTGCTGTCAGACTGTCCAGGATAGACTCCATCATGGTTGTGTGTGTGTGTGTGTGTGTGTGTGTGTTCACAGCTGGACGCAAACCTTTAATTCAACTCATTAAAACTAAGCAGTTTGTTTTGTTTCCTCTCGGTGTCCGGCGCTTGTTTTACACGTCCAGCTGCTGCTTTCGCCCGGTGACACACTTGCAAAAGGTCGATAATTCACATCCTCGTCCAGCTGTGGCGGAGACAATCCGGTCCATCCAGCTATGTGCACGCCGTTCTGGCCCGCTCCTCGCGTGCGCTGCCTCTCCCCTTCGCGCTCATGAATATTCAGCGAAGCCCCGCCCACCAGCGGAGTCAGCTAATGAGCACGACTGAATGACAAAATATGAAGCTGTTGGTTTCCTGTCAGATCATGTTTGTGCAATAACATTTAATGTGGAAAGTAAGTGAGTAACTTTATACTCCATTTCTTTGAAAAGTATAGTTACTAATTACATTTCAGATTAAGATTATAAAATATGCAAAACATACAGATGATGACGGTGATGGCTGAAATGTAGCACCACAACAAACTGCAAACACTGTAATGCATTTGTTATAATAATCCAATAATGTAAAATAAATAATAGTACAATATTCTATGTGTGTGTATGTATGCTTTTACTTCAAGGGATCAGAGTACTTCTTATTATATAATAAACTATTTGAATGAATAAATACAAAATAATAAAGACTCATATAAAGAAACAATAAATACAGATTTGAGATGTTTGATAGACCTTTTTCTTATTTCTGTGCACACTTTCATGAACTGAGCCCCTGTTTATGTTATTAGTTCCTCCTGAGCTTTTCTTGCTATGACAAGTCCAAACGTCAGTATTAATGTCTACCAGGTCAGGAGGGTGTAATATTACCCCCTGTAGGCCAGAAGGAGTCATTGCATTTTCAGGGCTTTTAATATATTTATTATAATATGGAAATAAGACAATTTTGAGTTGGATTGCAAAACATTTTAAATTTAAATTTACTGTGAAAAAAAGTGATATGATATGAGTCAGTGTTAAAGAATGTGCGTTTGTGTGTGAAAGAAAAACAGAGAAAGACAGGTGACTGAGACTCTTCTGACATCCCGAGATATTGCCTGCAGCTACAGCACACACACACACACACAGCAAAGTGGGAATGAAATAGATATTTGTCTCTCTTCCATGATTGCTCAGGCTCGCCCGTCTCATTCCTCCCCTCTCATTCTGCCCCAGATTGTTTCTCCTCTGAGAGTCGGAGAGATTGAAACCCAGAGGAGCGAGAAGAGAAACAGAGTCCATTGTGTTTCAGGTATCAGAGGTGCCTGTGTGTGTACTGCTGCTCTGACCTGTTAGATAATCTGGGTAGATTTCAGTGAAAGGGACATGTAAGAGGGGCATTTCCAAGAGTTTTTTACTCACAGAACTGGATTGCGATGAAATTTGGTACAGACATTCATGGTTCCCAGAGGATAAAACCTGATGACTTGAGTTTGAAATGTGTGGTTTTGAGTGAAATTCTCATCAACTATTAGATTGACTTAACTTTTTATCTAAATGAGAAAAGCTGAACAGATATGAAATCATGTCTCTCGTATAGATTTTTAAAATACAAATTGCGTTGATGGATTTGTATAAAAGTAATAAGATTGCAAGTGGAGTACCGCAGGGCTCAGTTCTGGGTTTGTCAGCATTTATATTTTACTTACAGGTAAGAATTTGAGCCAAATAACCCAAACTGGGTCTAGACAGGAATCACACAGTTGATGAGTCCTGCATGTATTGTTCATATCAGGGTCGTTGCAGAGGATGTGGTCGAGGTTAAAAGACTGAATTCCTTTGTCATATTGAGCTCCAATGATTCCCATCAGGTATGTGTCTGATTTATGTTCCCATTCCAACAATAGTTGCTACCTGTTATGCAATCATCTCCTGTTACTCTGCAACCCATTTCCACCTCACGTCTTCTTGTTCCCTTCCTGGTTGTTCTTTTTTCTTCCCTTTCCTTATCGCTCATTCCTCCTCTCCACCCCTCTTCGTTTCTCTGTCTCCTTTCTCCTTCCAGATATCAGTTTACGGAGGTGTCCCACCCCAAGGGACAGGGCGTCTCTGTTTTCACATGCACTGGTGTTGTGTAACTGTGGTGACCTTCCTCTGACTACAGTAATTCTCTCCTAAACCAAACAAATCCTTATTCAAATTTAAAGCTCCCCTGTGGAGGTTTTGCCCACTGGTGGCACTGTAGCCAATGTTTTGATGGGACGACCCTTATTTCATCGGAGAGCTGTGAGACAGTGAAACCAAAACAGTGAGCTGAAAGACACCAAACACTGTTCATCTCTGTTTTTTTTTCTACTGCTACTTTAATTTCACAGTAAACATAGAGATTTCACCCATTGTTAATATAAACGTATGGATCGGTGCAGATGTAATGATAACTTGCAGAAACATATTTTAGAGTTTTAGATTGTTGAGTTGTGTTGTAAGCAGCCACTGATTTGTATTCATGTCACTTCAACATGAAATCAACTCAAACTGTGCTGTGATGAAGGGAAACAAACAGCTGCCTGCAAGGTGGGAGAACCTCATTTGAAAATGGGCAACGATGAGCAGATCTAATCAGCAGGCAGCTTTTATGGAAAGCGTCCACCTGCTCCAGAACACAACACCCAGGACTACTTAACATATGTATATTGTGGCAAGGTAAATAACTGTTAGCCTTACTTTGTATCTCTCGCAATACATTTGATTGATGTTAAAATAAATGACTGATTAAGAATCCAAAAGCTTGAGTTTCTGTCTGTTTGAATGCAATAGCTCTTTGATTTGCCGGTCATCTGTTGATGCAGGTTGTGACAGGCAGCTCCCCGATTGGCTGTCAGCGCAATGATGCAAGTGTGACTCATCCTCTATTCTGAGCTGGGTGACTTGGGGTTTTGACCTTTCGTCTCCGTGGTGACCGCTGTGATGTCATCACCTCTCCACACATTCATTGTTGTCATCGTCCTCTTCTGTCTCCGACCGTCTCCTGCATCCACTCAGGTCTGTTGGCATCACAAAACGTCAGGGAGGAGAACACGGTTTATGTATGTGTGAGTCAAAGATGGGCTCAACCAGACAATTACTATTAGTGCTCACATAACGTCTCTCCTTCACTCCCTGTGCTGACCCAGTTAGGAGGCTTGAGTGTATTCACTGTAGCACCCACTCATGTTGGTGAATATAAATTCATACTTTTCTATTAATGACTTCGATTTCTAAGCAGCCTGTTAATATTAAACCAGGGCCAGCGCAAGACATTTTGGGGCTCTGAGCAGGACCACAGCCACCACCACAAACATCCACCTTATCATCTCATCTGAAATAAAATTAGTGCCATTTAAGAATAGAAATAGTAAAATAAACCAGCATTAAAAAATTGATACAGTTTGATAAACTGCATATTATGGTTTATGAAGACCTCTGGAAAATGCTAGTAAGGGGGACCTTGATTCAAGATTATTTTTTTGCCAAACTACTGTTTTCAGCATCAACTTGGACACCCGAAAATACTTAGCTGTATTTCAACAACAGCTCACAACATTGAAAACTGAAATAAGATATTGAGACCGTCCTCCTGAGAAAAACATAGCGTCAACATATAATAACAACATATATTTACGTCCCAGTGACAAAGGCCTCCACTGGATGTAATTATGACTATCCCTAACCATAACCAAGTACTTATTTTAACCTTTGTCTTTCCTTAAACCCTAACCAAGTCGCTTTTGTGCCTGAAACTAACCAAAGCGTAACCACTGCAGTGGCGAATCAGAAAACAGTTTTATTTTTGCTGCAGTGATTTGCGACAGTTTTAGAAGGCAGTGGGAAATAATACCGACATCAGGGCAGAAATGATGGGGGGGTAATTACAAACATGGACATTGTTGTGTAATTTGTAGGACGGAAAATATTTTAAGATAATAAAAATCCTAGCAATACTCTCTTTTTATCTTTTGTCTTTCATGGCAAGTACTCAACAATCTTTAAGATTTCGGTCACAGTGGATTTGGCGACACCTCTGGTGGCTGGTGGTAAGCAACAGGTGTATTTTCATAACACACATGCCCAAGTGTTCTGTTCCAAATGACATGTGCTCTGCCAGAGACGCAGCAAAAGAAGAGAAGCCCATCTCTCTGTTTGCAGTGCAGCCAAACAAATGCTGGACTGAGAATTAAGAATTAAGACTTTCATCATTTACACTTTGTCTGGGTGGGAAGGAGCGTATGCACACATTAAATTTTCCTTTAATGCTTTTCTGAGTGGCTGGAGAAAGAGCAGTGTAGTCAGTATGGCTGCAAGTGAGCAGCTCTTCTTTCCTTTCTCTTCTCTTTATAGACAAATTAGATGCCAAAGAAGCCCAATGTTTTCCTTCCCCGTTATAGTCTGTCTTATTTTCTGCTGCTCGCTGAGTTGCTTTTTCCTGTCTCTCTCTCTTTTTTTTGTCTCTAGCTGATCATAAAGTTCAGAAGTTCAGAGTGAGCAACGAGGAGAGCGAGAGAGAGAGAGAGAGAGAGAGAGGGGGATACATGGAAAGGAACACAGAGTCAAGTGATACCAAGTCTGTAATCAAAGCCAGCCTCATTCTTTACACACTGTTACATCATCTACACACTCCTGCAACAAGGGCGACTTTAACTGTCCTCTGGTTCACTGATTCACTGCTTCGACTCAAATTATACATGAACATTTAAATTTACAAAAATGAACTCTGAAGTTGGCATCCTGACCAAAAGTTACAACCAGTCTTCTTATTCCAAAACCACTGGCATTAATCTGCTGCTATAACAGCCTTCGCTCTTCTAGGAGGGCTTTCCGCAACATCTTACAGATGTTGGAACATCTGGCCATCCGACGAATCAACAGTCTAATTTGTCTCGCAGGTGTTTGATGGGGTTGAGGTCGAGGCTCTGTGCAGGCCGGTCGACCTCCTCCACACCAAACTGGACAGGGTATTTATACATTTGGCCAAACAGTGTATTTGTGGTACTGTGGTGAGTCCAGATGAAATCACTGCACTGCCCTCTACTGGAGAAAGGAATACATAACAAACCAGGTCACAAATGATACAAACTCCTGTGGAAAATCCTGAGGTGGGGTCTGCTTAAAAATCATCATCTGTCCTTGAAAGTGTCATCAGGCTGCTGTGTATTCGCTCTTCCCAGAAAAGAAGCAGCTCTCTCTGCTCATAAACTGGACTCTAATCCAGGCCCATTAAACTGTCTGCTGCTTTTACACGAGATGAGAGGAGCTGATGTGATTGCCCATTACCTCAGCTCCTAGACACAATATCTCTGCTTCCTCTTCCAACCTCTTTCCCAGATTACCTCAGGCTGAACTGGAATTGTGCATCACCAAAAATGGGATTGTTGTGATGTAGTACTTTTTTTTTCTTCACAATCCTTTGTGGAAGTTTGACATCAACAACCATGAATCAAGAAGGCGAGAAAGAAGAAACAGCCAAATCATCAGTAGCTAACATCAGTCCAAGTCATGGGTGCAGTGTTATGAACAGACAACACACTTAATGTCCCACTGTGCTAACCGCTGCCATCACCACTGCATGGTCTTTGATCGGGTCAGCTTCCTGGTCAGAGCGTGGCGGACGGTCAGCATGTAGGAGCGACGGTCAGGCAGAGAGCGCTGCTGGTCCAACACCAGCCTGTCAGGCACAAGAAGCAAGTGTCGGTTAAACAACATGTAACTGCAAGACCGGAGATAAGACAGATGAGGGTGTGAAGGTATAACACAGCAGAACCGAACCTGATGAGCTGAAACACTGCTGCCTCCACGGCTAAAACAGCTTCTGCCACTGACAGCTCCCTGAAAGTGCACCTACACACACACACACACAAATTGATTATGACATACAATTTTAAGAGAAATGTTTTTTTTTTTTAAATTGCACACACACAAACCTCAGATCCTTGGCCAGTCTCTGTCCTTCCTCTGTTGTCACCTCCCTGCCGATTTCCAAGTCGGCCTTATTGGCTACCAGCACTGTAGGAACAACTGACACACACACACACACACACACACACACACACACACACAGGGTGAAATAAAGCTACTATAAACCTGAAGGATGATGCCATGGCATGCAGAGTCGGGAGCGTGTTAACACATTACCTACAGAGCACAGGGTGGCTTACCAAGTATGGAATGTATGTCTGCTTCATCTGTGTGTGTGCGTGTGTGTGTAAAGGTGACAATAGGCAGATGTGAGACAGAGTCAGAACAGAGAGTCACCGGACTTGTGACGCTGCTGGTTCAGTAGTTCAGCAGCTGGATTGTTGTGTGTCTAAAAACTGTTTCATGTCTCTAAGTCATCTATCATCTGAAAGCTCTGCCTGTTTTCCAGTCAGAGGAGTCTCTGCACATTCCCTCGAACAGTCCCTCTGATAATGGATCAGTCAGTTCCCCTACCGAGGCTCTGTTTGGTTTGGTCGATGAGCTTCTTGAGTTGAGGGACCTCCAGGAAGCTGAGGCGCTGCGTGATGGAGTAGAGCAGCAGGAAGCCGTCCGCCCAGCGGATGGAGGACTCCAGAGAGGCCACAGAGCTCTCCTGGAGGAGATGATATCATGTGTTATAAAGCTGCCATGTGGGCAACACTGATTAATATCAAATACACTGATTAATATCAAATACACTGACTAATATCAAATACACTGATTAATATCAAATACACTGATTAATATCAAACACACTGATTAATATCAAATACACTGACTAATATCAAATACACTGATTAATATCAAATACACTGATTAATATCAAATCACTTCACCTCATTAGATATAACAGTGCAAAGAAAGGCATAGTATGATATTTTGGAAAATAGGCTTTTTTATGTACTGGCCAAGAATTAGATGAGAAAATAAATAATTAATAAATAAGTAACAGAAGCCAAATTTTTACCTTACAAGCTGTATCCAAAATCTCCAGATCAACAGCTTCCTGGTCCACCACTCGACTGCATCTGTAGGTCACCTCTGCAGCAAATCACACACATGCTTGACTTATTTTGTCATGTGCACAGTCCACTTATTTTTATATCTATCAATAATAATTTATTGCTATAAATGTTTGCTGAAATCTCACCCTTTTTATGGTCGTATTCGCCGATAAAGCGCTTGGTTATGAAACGGACGCACAGTGCTGGAGACACAAAACAGACACCTGAGAGTGAACTGAGAGAAACGCAGCAGACTCATATTTTACTCACAAACTGTGCATTCACTCACATTTCATGTACACGTTTCCATCTGACCTGCAGCCTAGCGTACACTCATGTTGTCATGGCCACTTTGGGACTCATCCTCTTTGTAATGCTACCTGCCTTGTTTAAACAAATGCAGAAGTGTGTTTGAGTGGAAGGAAGCTGGAGGGGGTTCGTGTTTGTTTGACGTCTGTATCTGCTGTTCGAGGAGCTCGCTGTATTAAAGCTCGAGTCTTTACAGCTGGAAAAATTTACTACCATGAGTTACGGCTCGCTGTCTGTCTCTGTCACATCAGTATCTCACTGTGCAGATATGCAAAGGCAAGAAACAATCCGATCTGAAAACTGAACTGAACACAGGGACATTGCGTGTCTCTCACTTTGCTTTTTGAGGTCAGAGGAGAACATGATCAAATGTGTACATGTGAACTAGTATAAAATAAATCTGTTGTAAATGTCTGGCAGTCTGTAGTAGAGGAAGTACTCAGATCACCTACTTACATGTTACTTATAAGATAAGATAAGATAAGATAACTTTTATTGATCCCCCTTAGGGGAAATTTACTTGTCACAGCAGCAGTAACAAACAGTAAACAGTAACTCAAAAATAAATACCAGTAAGTGGCTAATTAAAAGATAAGGCAGGAATAAACAAGAAACAATAAGTGGCATAGGACAATTATGTAAAATTACGTAATTATGTAAAAATATCTAAGTATAATCAGGAAAATGTACTTAAAGTATTAAAGGTAAAAGTACTCAACGCAGAAGAAAATCACATGTGACTAGTTTTAATAGTCTATGCCATATAACAGTAATCTACAGTGTATTATCTTTGAGGTTTTCAGTCATAATGTTACAGCTCCTTCTGCCATTTTATGCTCTTGTTAAATTATGGAAAATGAACACAACAGTCCCATGCTCAAGTCCATTTCCCTATCTCATCCTGATCTGTTTTCTCGCCATGAAAAGATTTGACTAAAGTCACAAGGAGACAGGCCATAGTTTGACCTTAGCAGTAAAGGTCACCGTAGCTGCAGACATCCACACTTGGATGCTCAGGAAGAGGGTTCCACATCAGGCCTGTGTAAGGTTTCCATATTTAGCAAAACCTTTTCAACCATGACCAAAACATAACCTCCATGTTTTTTGAATTCATGTGATGACCATGTGACCGTACCTATGCTACTGTTGCATAATCCAACCTGTGCACACACATACACACTCTCATCCTTTCTCCACTTTCTCGTCTACCTGTGCTTCCTCTGCCTGTTTCTCTGTGTGTTAAGTACCTGTTTTTCCAGTGTTGTGAGCTCCCAGAATGAGGACTTTAACTGGAACCATCTTCCCACCGGGTCCAATATTAGTCCACTGTCTGTCCCTGCATGAAAACCTGATGGAGCAGAACTGAGTTAACTTTAGGTCGCAAATACAAAACTACAATATTTACATGCAAAAATACAAATGTGCAGCCTGCAATCCATCAGTGATAAGAGATAATACTGACCTTCAAGTGGAAATGAATTCAGATATGGAGAGGAGCACAATAATGAAGCCCACTGTGTCCAGACACTGAGCAGACAGGGAATGAAGAGATGGGACTGTCTTCTTTCTTTTTTCAGTGAGAGTGTGTGTATGTGTGTGTGTGTCTGCTTCTGTTCACTTTTAAGAGCTCTCTCTCTCTCTTAGGGAACAGCATATGACAAGAGCCATTTGTCTGGGAGGAAGAGTTGGACTCCAGACACCCCATTCTGGATCCACTGAAGACGCACATAAACACTCTTTTAGGGACTTTCAATGGTTTACTAGCATTCCTTGAAGACTGTTCCTCTGAAGAAGTAAACTTGCTGACACTCAATATCGCACCCAAATCCTAAATGTTCCTAATGTTTGAATCCTCATTCACATCAGTTTCATCATGTCAAGTGAGTTTGCTCTAATAAAATCAGACTCATAATCAGTGAATCTACAGGCATTGAAGACACAGGTGCTTCATATGAGTTTCAAAAAAAAAAGGTTCTACAATAAACAAGCCAATCAGGTCACTCATGCCTCAGTGGCCTGAATTCCAGTCTTCTTTCAGCAGGAAGCCAGTTTGACCATATTTCATACAGGAGTATTTGGCAAACGCTGCTTGGAAAGTAGAATCAGACATTTTAATGTTTGAGGTAAAACAGTTGTTGTTTTCTGTTAAAGAGGCGAAACAAAAAAACAAGACACATCTCACAATTATGTCAAAGTCTCGAGGCCTAAATGCATTGGTAAAATAGGAACGACATAATAAAATCAATGAGGAGCTTTCAACCAAAAAAAGCAATAAATGAAACCCACTTAAACTGGAGCAAAGACATTCTTAAGGTTTTATTTATATTTCATACGTTTCTCAGCTTTTATTCGACAAAGATCGCTCTCGGGATGGAAAACGATTTAATATACAACAAGCATCAAGGATAAGTTTTAAATTAAGGAGCAACGGTGTGTTCCTTCAGAGAAGTGTGTGTTGTCTGGGCAGGGGACACAGAGTTTATTGTGGTACAGTACGTGAGTGTTGTTCAGCAGACTGACGGCTCATCGACGGCGGCGGCTCCTTCTGTCACGGCTTTGATGCATTTGGCCATTGTCTGGGAAGCCCTGCTGATAGAGTCTGCACACGGAAAGGGAAGGAATATATGAAGATTGTTTTACATTTTCATATTTGTATTTTTGCCTGTGTATCCCCTAACAAAAAACACACACTTACCTGTCATGTAGAAGTCCTTTACTGTAAGTTGAGGTGGTACCAGAGGAGCTGCTATGAGGTCCTGGTTCACAGCCTGTGAAGAACAGAACCTTAAGTATTAATGTCTATCATTTGTTTATTAACTGAACATGGATATTTTAGTGTGTGTGTGTGTGTGTGTGTGTGTGTGTGTGTGTGTACCTTAGCAAGTTCATTAGCCTGTTTGAAGTAGTTTGCCTCCTCTACATCGTCATAACGGACCAGATTAGGAGAGACCTCGGCCAGTCTGGATCGGATTTCTTCCAGAGAGTCGTACGGCAGCGTCACACCAGCCAGCTGCAAACACACACACATTTAGATCAAATACAAACTTAACTAACAGTGTGAGTGTTAATAGGTGCTATGGGAGTGACTTAGCGCTCACTTCAGACACAGCCCTGATGATCTTCCAGTCTTCTCTGGCCATTCCCGGAGCTGTGACAGCCACCCGGGTGTGCTGGCTCCTGCCTTCAGTGTTCACATAGGTGGCGTTTTTCTCTGTGTAAGCAGCACTAGGGAGGATGATGTCTGCCATTGGTGCTCCCACATCACCATGATGACCTGGAGGGGTTGAAAAAGATTTTTAATATGTTTTGTATGGTTACCACTGAATGTGTGTGTGTGCTTTCTGTGTGTGTGTACCCTGGTAGATGATGAGGCTGTCTTTGGGCAGGTCGGCTCTGGTGATGCAGCCGGCATCAGCTCCCAGCAGGAACAGGACTTTGGGTGGATTGTTCCTGATGGCGTCCACACCGGCCTTGTAGCCAAGGTCCAACGCAGCCACCTGACTGGCCACTCTGCTCACACACACAGAAACAAAGTAAGAGCAGGAAACACTCACTGTAGCAATAATGACAACTCAAAACAGCAGGAAGCATCAGTTGATATGTGACAGCTTCAAATGAGTTGTACCTGTGCAGGACGTTGAGGACTTTCCACCCCTCTTCCACTCCACTGCTGGTTCTGGCGTTCTGAGCGATGGTGGAGACGGTGCTCAAAATGGCGGCTCCGTCTTCTCTCTGCAGAGCGCTGCTGCCAACAACTACTACCGGACGCTTAGCAGCTGAAAGGACCTGGAGACACGGAAAGACAAAATTCAAGTTGCCAGAAACTGAAATGAGAGCAAACCAAAAAAAACAGTCACATTAGTTCATGAGGAGGAAACTTTCCTCCAAATGTCCATCTGTGTGTGCTCATTACCTGGCAGAAGGGGTGTGTGCCATTAGCCAGCTCCTTCAGAACTGAAGTCTCCTCTCCCAGATGTTCGTACGTGTAGCTCAGATCAACATTGTGACCCACCATGGCAACACGCAGCTCATTGTGGAGCCAGCTGGCAGGAGAGGAAGAGGAGCAAGAGAGAAAGACAGAGGGATGATTTTGCTGTTAATAAAACTGTTTCCAGAAGGAGAAATGAGATAATGAAGGCAAAGTGTGATGTTAGTTTACCTCTTGCGGATTCGGGCGTTGAAGAGCGGGGCTTCGTAGCGGGGGTTGGTTCCGACGAGCAGAAGCAGATCGCAGTCCTCGATGCCGGCGATGCGAGAGTTCAGCAGGTAGTTGGAGCGCAGGTCAGAGCTGCAGAGAGAAAGAAAAAAAAAACAGAGTCAGCTGATAAAGCTAGAGGCACTGCACACAGACTCTGGGAACCCTGAACATTACATAGCTACATACTACTACAAAGTCTTACCCCGCCCCTGCCATAGGGAAGACCTCCTCTGTGCACAGGCTCTCTGAGTTGAGTCTGTTGAGAAGGTCTTTGAGGGAAACCAGAGCTTCAGCGTCGGCCATCCCTCCTGCAATGACTGCTACCTCACTGCCCTGCACGCTCTGCAGCTAAACACACAACACACACACACTCAGATGTGTAGTACAATTCCCCAGGGGATGCCTCAGCTGTCACTAATGAACTCTAGTAATGGACACACAGACAGATCTAATATGGAACCGAACACACTTACTGCTCCAGCAACACGAGTGAGAGCGTCCTCCCAGGTGGTCGGACTCAGCTGACCTGAAGCATCCTTCACCAATGGCTGGGTCAGTCTCTGTCTCTTCAGACCATCATACGCAAACCTGAGGATGCACATTTTGGGATTTTTGCTCTCTTATTAGGTGCATGGTAAAAAGGTCCAGCAGGAACTATGTGGCATCTCTTAAACCTGATTCCTCTGGCTTAAGTCTGTTTGTATTTTACCTGGTCTTGTCAGAGATCCATTCTTCGTTGACGTCTTCATTCAGCCTAGGCATTACCCTCATCACCTCACCACCTCTTGTGCTCACCACGATGTTACTGCCAACGGCATCCAGCACATCAATGGACTCGGTTTTCCTGCAAAGACAGCAGAAGATGAAAATAAAGAAAACAGCATGACAGATTAAAGAATGCCCTGACTGACCAAAATGCTGTAGTGTAAGAAACAGTAACTGTCTGCTCTCTGAAGCATCAAAGCCTTCCCTACCTGGTCTCCCATGGTCGTGCAGTGAAAGCGTAGGGTTTGGAGGTGAGTGCTCCCACAGGACAGACATCGATGACATTGCCTGACAGCTCTGACATGAACATCTTCTCCACGTACGTCCCGATCTGCAGATTGTTTCCTCTTCCTGTTGTTCCCAGGTCTTCTACACCAGCAATCTCACTGGCAAAACTACAAAGAACACACACAGGAATACATGAGTGAGCTGTTAGAGGATCTCATAGCTTTCACCAATAGCAGATTATAGCTTTATTTCTGATGGATATAAATATGGATGTTACCGGACGCAGCGTGTGCACTGGATACAGCGGGTCATGATGGTTTTGATGAGCGGCCCGATGTTTTTGTCTTCCACCGCTCTCTTCCCCTCTGTGAAACGACTGCGGTCTGAACCAAACTGCATGGACTGATCCTGGGAACACAGCAGGCAGTGTGTCAGCAAGGATATAAAACTGTTTTTGGTTGAGTTTTGCAATGTTATTATTCAATCCTTTGTATTGGAAACTCAACAAATGTCGCAGATATTTCAAAAACCTTGTGAACTTAATTTCCATATACTAGTTGTTTAGTTACCTGCAGGTCACACTCTCCTCCCTGATCACAGATGGGGCAGTCCAGTGGGTGGTTGGCCAACAGGAACTCCATCACTCCCTCTCTGATGAGACACACACACACACACATCCATAAAGCCTGTTTACAGCAGTTTATTAACTTAGATGATATCATACTCAATATGCCTGAAGTTAGAATCATCTCTGAATATTTAAATTAGTACCTGGCTTTACGTGTCTTCTCTGAGTTGGTGAGGATGTTCCAGCCCTTCATGACGGGCATGGCACAGGCTGCAACTGGCTGAGGATCACATGACGGCACACACATCATTTAGACAGTAGTACCGCAAGCATTTGCAGCAATTTTAATCTCAGTGTTCTATGTTCAATTAAATGCAATTTCCGTCTAGAGGCTATTAAAATCATCTGCATAAAGACAAACAGATGCACTCTTTTTACCTTTGGAGCTTTCTCAATCTCCACCAGACACATACGACAGTTTCCCGCCACAGAGAGGCGCTCATGGTAACAGAACCTGGGAATCTGGATTCCTGCCTTCTCACAGGCCTGAAGGAGAGAGAAAACAGACATCAGCCAAATCAACATGAACACAACTTGAGTTTTATCAAATCATTTTCATTGTGTTCACATTAATAGACAAAAGCATTGCCAGGGCAACTCAAATACCTACCATAAAAAACATCAGTGTTAGTTCAGAGTAGAATAATCTGCTGCTTCTTACCTGCAGCACAGTAGTTCCAGGCTCCACCTCTATTGGTTTTCCATCCACAAACACTTCCACCATGTTGCTGGCAGCACGCACTGGAGTGTGCACTGAGAGTGGAGACTCAATGTCAAATTTGCATATGAACTGAAATTAAACTTGACAAACACAAAGAGAAATGTGTGTACAGAGACAGAGAGACAGACAGACAGACAGACAGACAGACAGACAGACACACACACACACACACAAAGGTCTTACCGGTGTTGGAGGCCAGGCTGCCCTTGGCGGCTTGGGCCAGAGCTCGGCCAACGGCTGGCAGACGCAACATGACGCTGTGGAAGGAAAACAGAGAGAAAGCAGCCAGTCATGAGCTAAACTTATACTGATATCATAAGAAGTGTTCTTGTAGATTCATTTTCTGTTGATCAAGTGTGTGATTGATATGGGTTCTATGTTCAGTGATAAAGTAATAAAAGATAGCTACCAGAATTTTTAGTATAGCTGTCAGAAGTACAATTATTTTATTATCAGGAAGCTGTAAGATTCCACTCTTCAATCAAGTTTATCTGAAACTGCTCAGATTTCATGCAAGGCACAGCTGCAGGTTTTGAACATTAACATGTACTGCTAAAAGTTTAAGGTAGGAGTTTGGATTCAGATTTAGAAAGCATTAACATTATATTTAGTGTGTTGCTCTTTATGTCCTTTTGGGATGAGGTCATCAATTTTAAGACAAATTAAAAAAAAATTATGACCCCATATTCAAAAATTCACATCCAAGTTTATTATTCAGATAACATTAATGAACAGCCACGGACATGATTGCAGAATAAAATCATATTTCACAGAGACGTGATTTAATGCCTGGTTGTTGTATTGAATGGAATAAGTTGTGCGTTTTGTCTATTTAATAAACTTGTAACCCAGAGACAGTGTATATAACCAGAGTCACAGAGGCTAATGCTAACTAGCGTAATAGCTGTCACTGTCACAACAACAACAAGTGCTAATGAAACAGATAAGTAAGGTTTCAAGGAGATAATGCACAGACAGGAAAAGCAAAATTTCCGAAACCTATGCAATATTTTTTTTAATATAGCAACATGTTAAGCACGATTATACGCAGTTAATAAGCAGCATGAACCTTCTAACGATGACTTCTTGTTGCAGGCTAACACGTTAGCTCAAAGTACTAGTCAAGGACACGGGCAGTGCAATGGTGTACCAGGGTTACTGGGGTAATAAGGTCAAACACTTCATTTTAATGTGGACTTGCAACTAAAGAGAATATAGATTTAAACGTTTATAAGTTCGTAATGCGTTTCTGATGCTTACCTTTCGCTATTTGGCCTTCTTGACCAGAACAGCGGTGATCTGAGATATACCACCAGTCTGAGCTATAGCGTAGTTAGCGGAAATAGCATACTCTCCTACTTCCGTTTCAAATGAGGTCCCAATTTTCACAATAAAAGTTACGTCATCATATAAGTAACTAATAGAGTCCATCGTCGTTGAATATCCTTGAAATAAGCACCTTTATTTTTCATTCTTTACTTTGGTTAGTTTAATTAGTTCACAAATTTGTCCATCAGTGCAGGAGAGCCCAGACTACATTTCCCATGATGAACTGGCTGTTACCGGAAGTAACTACGTGTTCATTTTCGCGACAGTTCAGGAAGCGTCTAAGCTACAGAAACAAGATTTGGTGCTTTCTCCTGGGAAGGAGTACAGCAAAAACAGGTGAATATTCTTCTACATAAACAAGTTTAGTCGTTTAATTAATACTAAAGAGTCTCCGCAGCGTTTATATCAAGTCTAATACAAATAAGTCTGGCTGGGCCTTCTCATGTTATTAAACTAGTTAGCATCAAGCTAACTGTGTCTGCTAGCAAACAGCGTCAACTAACAAGGAAATTAAATATATCAGAGCATGTTGGGGAGTAAAACAGCTATTCTGCAGTACATAATTGTATTTTGTATTAATATATTTGCATAATTTTGAGTTTTTGTGACATAAATATGTAAATATGTAGCATAGGTTTGCAATAGCATCCTCTGTTTCTGTTGACATTCTTTTTGAGGCAGGTTGTTGTGTTTATGTTTTAGTGAAAGTATGCTATAGGACATATGTAGGTAAAAACACATTTCAAAGAGTATATTATAGAAATTCGAGATACAGGACAGTGTCTTTATGTAAATTTAACCAAGCTGCAGGACTGGTTTGGCCTGATAGAAACTGATAGAAACAATTACTTTGATTTTCAATATCTTTGAAGATGAGATTGTTCATTATCTACAAAATACAAGATTGTTGAAAGATTAAAACAAAGTATCAAAAAGATCAATTAAAATTGTTAAAATCTGTATCTGAGTATGGAAAAATTGCAGCTGACTGCTCCTCTTAAATTTAGTGTTTGAATGTATTTGTCCCTTGGAGGAAATCACATAATGTGCAGCAAAAAGCGGGAATGCTGAATCTCTTCCTGACATGAACAATATAGACTGTTTAATGAAAAATAAGCCTTAAAAAATGCAAATTGTTCAAATCAAGAAGTCAATGTCCTTGTTCCAAGTAAGATGTGCTGAACTTCCTCAGGATGTGTACAGCAATATAACCTGTCTTTCTTCTCTTCCATGTTCCATTCTTTTCCCACTTGTCCTTACCTCCCTGTTTTCACATCTTGTTCCAATCTGATATTCAGCGCCATGTTGCCGACCACACAGAGCAACGGGTCCCTCGGTTCTAGGGATGCTGCTCGTCACACAGCAGGCGCCAAACGCTACAAGTACCTGCGGCGACTGCTCCATTTCAGGCAGATGGACTTCGAGTTTGCCCTGTGGCAGATGCTTTACCTGTTTACGTCTCCACAGAGGGTCTACCGCAACTTCCACTACAGGAAACAGACCAAGGACCAGTGGGCCAGGGATGACCCTGCCTTCCTCGTCCTGCTCAGCATCTGGCTATGTGGTAAGTCTGTACTGTCTAGTCATTTCCATTTATTTGGCGTTGTACTCCTTGCATACTTCACCTGTTTTATTAAATATAACTGAACATTCACTCCTTCCTCCTACCTTTCCTCTGCAGTGTCAACAATAGGCTTTGGTCTGGTGCTGGATATGGGAGTCCTGGAGACTCTGAAGCTACTGCTGTGGGTGGTCTTTGTTGACTGTATAGGAGTCGGTCTGCTCATATCAACTCTTATGTGGTGAGTAGTAGGTTTGCCTAGTTCATATTATGAATGGGGTTTCCTGTGTGAATTTGTCTGTAACTAAGTCTTTGACTGGAATTGTCTGTGCAGCTAATGATAAAATTTACTGCATGTGAAATCTTACTTTTGTCTGTTCCAGGTTTGTCAGCAATAAGTACTTGCTGAAACATCCCAGCAGAAACTTTGATGTGGAGTGGGGCTATGCATTTGATGTTCACCTTAATGCTTTCTACCCTCTTCTAGTCATCTTGCATTTCCTGCAGCTCTTCTTCATCAACCGTGAGTGACTCTGCATGAGTTATATCAGTGTGTCTGAAATGACATCATCCGGGTCAGGGCATTAAATGGCCCTTAGTACAGTTAAATGTTCATTTGAAATTTTAAATACTCATTTAAAAGTGACAAGTGTTTCTTGACCCTCTGTTCCTCCTTTTTAGTGTATTCAGGCATAGACATGAACCCTGTTTGAATTATACCTGCTTCCTGTCTCACCACACTGACACTTTGTTTCGTGTGTTTCAGATATTGTGGTAATAAACGCAGACTGGTTCCTGGGGTACCTTGTTGGGAACACTTTGTGGCTGATCGCCATCAGTTATTATCTCTACATCACATTCTTAGGGTACAATGGTAAGTCCTCCAGTATTCCAATGGCAGATTATTTTTACAGCATTGACTGTTGACAATATGTTGTTTGTCTTTAAGAAGTCCATGACACAAGCTGATTCTAATGAGACAACATTTGCATTTTTATAAAAAGAGTATGAATCTATTTTTGTTTCATGACATGATTCATAGTCCTGATTTTGCTATTATCTAGTGATAAAAGCAACACACCACTAGAGGGTGCTATCACAAATGCAACTGAATTGAAATTTTGTGTATTTCTATCTAGTTGTAAAGCAGTTGTCTATAAGCACAGCCTGTTTCCTGGAAAGGAATAGGAATGAAGTGCACACTTCAATGTGATTTTATGGATCTGTAATATTGACACAAACTATCAGTTGTCTGTCAGTGTGCTGATGTATTTGTCTTGTGTTATCCACACAGCTCTACCGTTCCTGAAGAACACAGTGGTGCTGCTCTACCCCTTCGCTCTGCTTGGCCTCCTGTACGTTCTCTCCCTCTCCCTGGGCTGGAACTTCACCCAGGGTCTATGCTGGTTTTACAAGTACAGAGTCCAGTAGAACCAGTTTGTCTCTGAGGTTGGACACTCGTTGGCTCCGGGCTGACTCAAAATCTGTTTTCAACTCAAATCTAAGTGACAACAAATCTATTTCCAGCTTCTGCCAGTCAGCATCTGATTGAGGAGAACTCGGGGTCTGGTTGGCTCTCAGTAAACTTGGACACTAGGTTGATTGACACTGAGCTGGTTGATTGTCACTGGACTCTCAATTGTCTCTGTTCATTTTCTGTCTGGCTCTTATGTTGAGCTCCAAAGTCAGTGAACAGTGATGTGTGTGGACTAGTTGGAGAAACAAGGACAGAAGAAATACAGCTTTTATTGTTCTTTTTGTATGATTTGTAAATAGTATTGCGGCAGGTTGTAATATATACACCGATGATTGTTTCTGAAGAGGAAAAATTTTGCTTTGTTTCTTTGAGTTTTCTTAAAAAAAAAGAACAGAAAAAAATCTAATCCTGTTTATTGAAGAGAAAAAAGGAAAGTGGAGGAACATGGGATGCAAACTTCTTTTTTTTCTAAAGTGTACATTCCAAAGCACTTTCAATAAAAGGTTTTATTAACTTAAGCTGCCTCACATTTATACCCAGCATCAGATCCTTTTCTTGTTGCTTAACTGTGCATATGCAAAGTGAAGCAGACACAAAGCGGACACATGATGGCGCTATTGTGATCCATCCACCCATTATCTATAGCCGCGTATCCTTTGGGGGGGTCACGGAAGGTCACAATCCCAGCATTACATGAGATCAAAATTTTCAGATTTGTGTTTCTCCCTCAGTCAGCGAGATACATGATATACTGTATCTGTAGTGTGGAATGAAATTGAAAGTGCCGTACTATGGCTTTGAAAAAGTTTGTGCGTGCAACATGAGTATGATCGACATGTCATTGGTTGTGAGGAGCTTGAAGAACTTCTTTCACTACTCAGAAGATTCCATGCAAATCCAAACGAAAGCCATTTTTATTGACTTCAGTGAACCACTTTCATGCATTCAGCTTCTTGCAGCATCTACTTCAGTGAATTCATGAACATTTCCTCCAACTTCTTCAAGTCAAATTTCTTCATGATGAAAGCCTTGTGTTTCTTCTTCAGCTGCTCCATGTAGTCCAGCACCATCATGCCTCGGGTGTAGGTCCCCTCCAGCTCTACTGTCACTGCAACCTGGTTGAGGGACACAAGAGGTCATGTGATGATGATGAACCACTGAAATGGCTTGTATTTTTAAAGGTGTGAAAGCAGTAGTGTTGACCCCACCTCGTCACACTCGATCATTAATGTCTGGTCGATGGCAGCAGCTGCAGCGTAGGAGTCGCAGGAATTGAAGCCTTTTCCCTCTGTGGCCTCCTTTTCATATTCTGGTGACTGAGCTTTCTGCAGACACAAGACAGACCATGTGATTAATCTGATACTCAATCAATTATACTGGCATAAAAAAAAGTAAAAATTGGCAAAATCTTGAGACTGGAATTGCAAAAAAAGAATTTGAGGGTCCTACAACAAAATCTGTTAATCTATGTTTTGCCTCTTGAGTTCCTATAGCTATAGTGTACACTACCTAATAACCCTTACATAAATCATACATAGTGATCTGCCTGTGCAAGCATGTTCAGTGTCACATGCCACGTTGTATAACCTTATAGTTTAAGGTGTGGTATGAAATACATCTCCGTTCTGATGCTTTTCATCAATCTCACCACAACATCGTTTCCCTCTTCACATCACAACCAGCTCTTACCTTCATCGAAAGCTCCGAAATCTGTTTCATGAAGGCAGCTTTCTCAGTTTTTTGGGCCAGCCACTTGTCATAGAAGCTCTGATGGAGGAAGAACAGAGAGTGTGCAGAAACAGTCGAATCAGAAAAGGCATTATATATAAAGTCAGGAGGTCTGTTGGTCAGTGGAAACATCTTTATCCGTTCAGACCAAACTTGTTCATGTCAAATAATCCTGATTGTCTGATTATATTTAAAGCACTGATGTGTCTCTGCTAAGGTGGTGTGTTCGGCCTCACCCATGGCAGACTGCTCCTGCAGCTGAACTCCCAGGTGGCGATGTAGGTGGGGCAGGTGTAGCGGTCCAACACGATGTAGGCGGCCTCGGGGTCAGCCACGAAGTTGAACTCTCCGCACACTGTGGTGTTACCCCTGGCTGCACAAACACACACACACAGAGTCATGGTCCTCAGTGATACAAGTGCAGAGAGAGAAATTTAACAGAACTGATTGACGTGTGAGGTAGTGTACAGTTAGTGTTTCCTCCCATGATGTAGAGCGCCTTCAGCTTCTTAGAGATGGAGGGGTCCAGCTGTACCGCGACAGCCAGGTTAGTGAGGGGGGCCGTGGCCACCAGAGTCACCTGTAGACACAGCAAACAACACACATTTTGTCTTGTGTCATTTTTTAATGTTCTACTTGTAATGACAGACGGACAGACAGGCAGAGTACTTAATTAATTATTAATTTCCCTCAGGGAAATTGACATCTCCATCGTTTCTCATATATTTCTCAGGCAGTAGAGATAACAGAAATTTGAATGTGTGTACAAGGTACAATAGCAGCAGTGGATATGGTAATGCTAATGCTGATGGTATATGCATTATGGTAATATAGTAATAATATAGTAATATGATATTAAATATCAATATATAAAATAAAAATATATAATATAAAAATAATACAATATAGCATGTAGTAGTAGTATAATATAATATAGCATATACATTGTATAACATACAAGTGTATAACATACATGTACATAATGTAATGCAATATTCGAATTCAGAAAATTCAGTTCATGAAAAGTTTATCCACATCGACTCACTTCTTGACCCACATGTTTTATAAGACAGTCAATTCGTTTGTCTCACCTCTCCTGGATTCTCTTTCACGAGCTTGATCATGGCCTGCACCGCTTTTTTCTTCTGCAGCAGCTCCAGGCCCGGAGCGTCTGGATCCGGGGTGTCGCCCAGCCCGTCCTTCCCATGATGCTCCTCTGCATGTTTTTTGCAGGCCAGCAGTGGGTTCTGGCAGCCACGATACACTGGGATCTGCAGAGTGATATACAACGTTTGTATGGGTCATCTCTCCAATGCTTTAGTTAAATCAGGAAAGCTACTGAGATAGAAATTCAGCAACTACTGAACTGCTGATACAGGTGTGTGGATCCGTCCTGGCTGTTCACCAGTTCAAACTTACATCCAGCCTGTTGAGGACTTTCAGGACACGCAGTGTGTTCTTGAGGACGTTCTCCAGGGGTGTGTTGCCATGGCAGCAAGTGATCCCCAAAATCTCCACGTTGGGGTCGGCGAGGGCCACCATGAGGGCCTGAGCATCATCCACCCCCGTGTCCACGTCAAAGATGAGCTTCTTCTTCATGCTGGGTTCAACAGTGAGAAAGTTCACACCTAAATATTTATACAGTGTGGCAATATTATTTCATCACTTAAAGATTTCATGCAAATCCTTATCAGCAATTCAAAACAAATCAAAAAGCTGCATTTTGAAACATCTCGACATTATGGATGTAGGTAGGTCAAAGTACACATGTAAGAAGTATAGTAGTAGTACTAAAAGTAAAACCCTCACCTGGTGATGAGATGCTTCCTGCTACCTGCTTTGGGAGTAGTGTAGAGGCGGCTGCTGACTGTGCTGATCTGAGGAGCTGCCTTTTAAATGACAGGAACACACAGTCAGGTGTTGCATATGCAGCAGACAGACTCCACCTGAGGGGCGTCTGTGCAGGGGTGGAAACACGTAAAAACTTGCTTAACCTGCTTTGGTTCCCTCTTGGTTCGTATGTTGCTTTCTGCCCCCCCCCCCCCCGGCACCAAGTTCATGACAGTTCTTTTAGAATAATGAGAGGACAAATTACAAAATTCTGCATCAAGACTCAACTGGGACAGGACAGTTATGAAAGGAGGGATTTTGATTTTGCATTCAAGCTTTAATAACCCCCCCCCATCAATGCTCATCCTCACTCATGTGCTTGAATTGTGACCAAACAGACCAGATACATGGATTAAAGACTGTGGGTTGTAGATTACTTTGATCGACCTGAGGACATGTATTTCTCTAAGTGGTTTCCAAGGTTGACTCTAAAGTTTTTAATGTCACACATGACTCGTTTCATTAAAATAAGACAAATGATCTGCTCTCGCCAGAGGCAAGAGGGAATTAGAAGATCCGGTCTATACATGTCAGGGATGCTCATCATATCATGTGAACCTATATGAAACACTATCACTCTCATGGTTTGACAGATGGCTGTTTATATGATATTTTCTTTGTCGCTGAATCATCAGTGCATTAATAAGAGTCGAAGTGACCTGTTGAAAGAGTTTGAGGTATGAGGCCAAGACACTTTTTTTTCCTACTACTGTACATATACACTGTTACACAAAGAGATTAGGTTTGCATTGAGCTGAAGCATGAGCTTATTTCACAGGCAGCTTGCACACTGTGGTAAGTCGGAGCATCCTGTTCTCTGAGCAGAACAAGCTGATAAGAAGTAGAATTGCTCAACCCCAAAGTGTGTGTGTGTGTGTGTGTGTGTGTGTGTGTGTGTGTGTGTGTGGCTAATGAGGGTCCAGTCATTGTATAAATGCTGACAACCTGTCTGAGGAAAAACAGCAACCTTCAAAGTGCAGAATGTCTTTAATCGTAAAAATAGTAAAAAGAATAAAAAAAGGAAAAACACATTATAGCTCTCAACATTGTTCTCACTGATTGATTTGTTCACCCTGAAGAAATACTCAGTTTAACTTAACATGATTCCTTTTTTTTTAGGAGAAAATATATATATTGCATCGTTCATTAGCATAAGTCCAGGAAGTGTTGCATATTGTGACGGGAACAGACGTCGTCAGAACCAGAAAAAATTCCAAGTCTTCTCCCTCCTCATTCCCCACAATCCCCTGCTTCTTCCGAGGCAGGTCTGGGCTTGGCCAGGTTGGCCCGGACCCGAGCCTGGTCCACGGCATCCAGCAGGTTTTTGGAGTCCAGCGCCAGAGTGTGAGCGGCGGTCAACATCTGCCGCTGGCACTCCTCCTTCAGAGACGTTATGGCGTTCTGCTGGGCCAGTCGCATCTTATTGATCAGCTCCCCGAGATCCTTGTTCAGCAGTTTCTTCGTGCCCTCGATCTGACATGGGGAGGAGAGAAGATCACATGATACACTTTCAAATTTGTTTCTAAAAGTCTCTTAAAAGTGTCTTGATTTAATGCAGTTCCACCTCTAATCAAATAATCAAGCTTTATCTGCTCTCTTGGCTTTGTGCATGTGCACCGTCACAAAGGTTAAGAGCAGTGGTTGATGCTAATCGACATGAGGTCTACCTCTGTGGTGAGCGAGCTGTGCAGAGACGGAAGAATCTCATCGACGCTTTGCATCAGGCCGCGCAGAGTGATGCCCACGGCCTGAGGGAGGGAGGCAAAGACGGAAGGAGGGCAGAATGATGGAGGGAGAGGAAGAGAGGAGATAATGGATGATTAGACATTTTCTATTAAATTTCCTCCATCACTTGACAGAAGCTCTGAAAGTGTTAGGTCTGTTTACTCTGACACAACAGCGCCCTCCAGTGGTCAGTAACTCATGACCGTCATATTTCTTTATATCAGGCAGAACCATATCTCAGTTTGCTAAGGATTTTTAAGGAGGTTGCAAATCAATTTCCTGAACAGATTCATGCTCCCGAGTGGATGAATCCTTTCCTCTAGTGCCACAAACGTCTTCTCCCTCCTCTCCCTCTCTGTTCTTCCATCCACCATGTTCGTCTTGTTAAATGTGAAAAGATGTTCCCAGAAACAGAAAGTCCACTTGGATGGACCTACCTTGACAGCGTTGGGATACTCGGAGGCCGGCAGCGTGTTGACCTCATTCTTCAGCTGCACCACCTGTTTCACTATCGCCATGACGCCCGTGTAAACCTGATCACCTGAGCGGTCCAGCTCAGCTGTGGGCCGAGGCTGCAACGCAAACATCAACATCTCCATCGGTGTATATCAACTTTCCTGTGTAGCTTTGAGGGTTCTTTTCATAAAAAAGCACCAAATTTACACCACGGGGGTGTTTTTATTTTTACCTGTGTGACTGTGGGAGGCATTGGAGGCTTCTTCGGAGGACCTAACAGAGAGAAAAAAGCTCCATGTTGTTTTCACCCACACATTTTCTGCACATAAATATGACACTCTGTAGAAGGTTTTGCAGATTTTATTACAATATAATGAAAGTGATGTATCTTAGAAGCTAGAAAGCTTGTTTAAGGAAGCTGCAAACTGAAACGAAGCCTAATCTGGACTCACCATTCTCTGGGCTTTTTTCAGGAGGCTGACATAGAAAGAGAGGAGCAAGAAAAGAGGATGTGAATATATCAATTGTGTAGGTTTCACTTTTACGGGTCAGAGGTCAGTTTATTAATGTGATGTTTTTATTCCCATCTAACTCAGTGGATCATTAGTGTCTCAGTTAGTCTGGACAATTTGAAGCATAAAAAAGTGCTTTAATTAAATGATGATTAATACGTTTGTCTCTGCCCCCTAGTGGCCAAAAGGTGCTGATTTAATATCACTCACTAATTTAAAACATAAATAAATAAAAGATACCTTGGTGTGTGAATCCTGTCGCACAACAGGATCCTACAGAGACACAGAAGCAGAGTGATTGCATCAATGATCCATGTCTGTGTTTGCACAATGTAGGCGAGTTGGCAGCTTCAGTAACACACGTAGAGTCCCGTTATTGTCACATTATCAAACGCCCATATGACACTGATTAGTCACATGTCAGGCGCTTGCTCATCTTCCACTGGTTTAACACGTCACTGCCTCTTCCACTGTTTCGTCACGGTCTGCCACAAACTACTTCCTGTGCTTCCTTCACTGAGCAGCACAAGATGATGCCTGACAGTGTGTGTGTGTGTGTGTGTGTGTGTGTGTGTGTGTTCTCTCACCAGTTGTCTCTCCTCCTGCTCCAGCCACCGTTTGTCCATCAGCATCTGCCTTCTTTGTCTTTCTAAAGTGTCCTCCACTTGTTCTCTCTCTTTCTCCCACGCCGGCCTGCTATCCCTGTTTGCTGCCTGCACACATACACACACACACATACAGAGTTGAAAGGGTGTAAGTTGCTGGTTTGTATGGATGTTGGATTTACGCAGCTTTTACAGATAATTTCTATATTGTGCTTCGTCATCCACTTTTTACTCTCTGGCCCAAAGAGAGATCAGCAGCTGTCATTGCAGAACTGTGACTCAACAACTAACTTCCCTCTCACGTTCGATGCAGTTCTTTGGACAACATATTGACACAAAGCGATGGTGTGTCTGCATTTTCACTGTCTGACTTTCAGTATCATATTTTACTTTAGAATATTTGCCGGTTTTATCCAGCGTGTTTTCTCCCTGTAGGAGAACAGAGAGTCATGAAAGGGAATTGAAAGAGCTGACTTAAAGCTACTGATCAGCTGTTACTTTGTGTGTGTGTGTGTGTGTGTGTGTGTGTGTGAGAGAGAGAGAGACACCTGCGGCTGTGTGACCCGAGGAAGGGTGTTGCCTTGTATTCTGGATGGCTGGTGGTCAAATACAAGACAATTCAAGAATTAAGACAGATTCAAGACACTAAAAAAAAAGTTGATTACATTGTGTGTGTATGTGTCTGTGTGTGTGTGTGTGCGTGTGTGTGGTACCTTAGGTGGAGGTGGCTCTGTGTGGTTGGGGTTAAATATTGAGGACATGCAGCGCGATCTGTCTCGCCTCACACCCGCCTCCTGCTCCACCTCCATCCTGTGGATCTCGCTGTCAAACACACAAACAGCAGATTTGAATCTCTGAACACTGGGATCACACTATTAGCATGATATTATTATTACATTATAGAGTTTCAAGACGCAGAACTGTGACATTACCTCATACAAAAGTAAAGCAAAAGTTAAGTGCAGCAGTAAGAGAGGACATGAAATATGTCTGTGTGTGTGTGTGTGAGTGTGTGTGTGTGTGCGTGCGTGCGTGTGTGTGTGCGTGTGTGTGTGTGTGTGTGTGTGTGTGTGTGTGTGTGTGTGTGTGTGTGTGTGTGTGTGTGTGTGTGTGTGTGCGCGTGTGTGTGTGTGTGAGCGTGTGAGTGTGTGTGTGTGTGTGTGTGAGCGAGCACCTGAGGGAGCAGACGAGCTGGCTGAAGCTGGGCCGGCCCTGCGGCTCGAAGGCCCAGCAGCGGGTGAGCAGGGAGTAGATGGTGGGCGGGCAGGAGTGAGGTTTGGGGAGCCGAACTCCCGACTCCAGCTGGTTGATCACCTGCCCGTTCTCCAGCCAGAAGAAGGGCTGCTGGGCCATGGAGAAGATCTCCCACACGCACACAGCTGGTGGAACACACTCACATGACTAACTGTATTGACTTTTGTATATATATTATACATTATAAATATTTATGTTCACACACAAGCAAGGTGTGTATGTGCATGCAGATGAGTGTGTTTCTCACCAAACATCCAGACATCACTGGCTGTGGTGAAGCGTCTGAAGTTGATGGACTCAGGCGCCATCCATTTGATCGGTAATCGACTAATTGAGGCTGCACACAGGAGAGACATGTATCTTCACTTTTGTAAAAACCAGAATAATGTGAATGCACGATGGAGGACAGAGAGAAGCTTTAACACACCCGAGTGAGTTTCCTCTGTGCTGTGACTCTGAAGTGTTGACCACAGACAGCTGAGTGTGTGTGTGTGTGTGTGTACCTTTATAATACTCTTGCTCGTCAATGTAGCGAGACAGGCCGAAGTCGCCGAGCTTGACGCAGTCGGGGGACGCCACCAGGACGTTCCTCACCGCGATATCTCTAGAGGACAGACAGAACAGGAACCTCTCAGTCATTAGTCAGATGTGTCGACTCCACATTGTTCAACTTCATCAGGGTGCCTAAGGTCATTCATACACGAGGCTCTGTTACCTGTGCACCATGTTGAGTCCCTCCAGGTAAGCCAGAGCTTTGCAGATCTGTAGAGTGTACAGGATCAGGGTGGCAGTGGTCAGGATGTACTGCTGCTCCACCAGATACTTCCCCAGCTGTCAGGGCAACAACAACATCTGCCTTTTACAAGATGCACAACAGTTTGCATTCACCTTCATCCCATGCTCATTATAGTGCATTCATTTCATGCAGTATTTATATATTTGCTATTTATCAATGTAAATTTTATTTTGTTGAAAGGTCAAACAAAAACACACACCTCTCCGTGTTCATAGAGCTCCATGACGATCCAAACGGGATCAACGTCGATGACTCCGATCAGACGCACGATGTGGGGATGATCCAGATTTTTCATCAACCCTGCAACAGACGGAGCATCACTTTATTCTCTTAACCACCTGCGCACCTCCAACTCAGTTTTACTTGACAGGAAAAACGTTATCAAAAAATAAACTAAGCACTGTGTTTGCATTGCAGATGTTGAACAAGTGATATCTCTTGAGACATTTTTAACTGCTTCTCATTCACGCTTTTATTTATAGAGCAGTTTCACAGCTGCACCCATTTGTTTTTTATTACATTATTTCAGCTGCATGTTCAACATAACTTTATAAGATAATACAGCAAGACTGTGCAGCTTTTCAAGGACGAAACAACACATGCTTAATGACTGATTTTGTAAGTGACTGCTGAGCAGCAAAAGCAATAGTCCCACTTTAAAGTTAATTTATAGGAAATTGTGAAGCAACAATTTACAATTTTTTTTTGTCGTCCCAACTTCAGACCAAATCTTCCACTTTTTGCAGAAGTAATTTCAAAATGTAATGACAAAAATCATCACTCTGATGATCGTTAAATCCCACTCAGTAATATTGTTGCCTGTAACAAACAACACTTTCCAGTGTGATGCATAATATTGCCTGTCTTGCTCGAGAGCGTGTCCACAACATTATCAGTTAATGTAGCTATAATTAAATGCTATCTTTCTAAATCTACACTTTGTCCCTGTTACCAAAGGAACAAAAATCAAATGAGCTGTCTCGTCTCACCCTGAGTCTACCGCAGCCTCCAGCCTGAACTTTTTCACCAAACCACAGCCAGGCGGCAGGAAGTCGACTACAGCAACCTTCAGCCTGATGAAACATGCAAAACCCTGAAATGTTCCAGGCTCAAGTTCTAAACTCTCCAGTCATCACGTTTCACTTCATCGCTTCTTTCTATTTCACGATGATTAAAACAACCATCAGTCGTATTTTCACGTGAAAAAAATTCTACCAAAAAGCGACTTTTGTGAAAGGTTGACATTTCCTGTTGAACGTCGCTCATACCCTGCAGTTGCATCACAAATCTCCCCGTGAGCTCAATGTGCAGCTGAGACGTGCAAGTGCGAGTGTTCTGTTAGGAAAGAATCAGTGCAACACTCACCAGCCTCAGCCAGGAACTTCTCCTTTACATCAGCTGAACAGTCCTTGCATGTTTTGATGGCCACGCAGATCCTCTCTCCTGTCTGCAAACACACACATGCACACGTTACTTTACTTGTTATACCAAACCTTTGGGTACACTGGAAAAAAGGCCCCTCCAAAAATAAGTAAAAAAAACAAACAAAAAAAACCTGCATATTTTTGCTTGAATAAGTGAAATTATCTGCCAATGGAACAAGTGGAAATGGTCTCGATAAGATTTCTTGAAATTAGCTGGAAAAACTCATTCTTAGCTATATTTTATTTGTGTTGTGAAGTTTCAAGTTAAGTCTGTTTACTTGAAACAAGATGATTCATCTTTTACAAATAGCACAGCAGCTTAAAAACCTTATGGCTTGTTTCATCTGAGATATGACTCAAAACAAGACGTTTTCAAGACTGTTTCACTTAAGATATTCAAGATGCACCGTCTACAAACAAGTTACTATATCTGACTGAAATGTTACTCATTAGGTGATTGTCATATATTAAGTGTGATGAGATATTTTGACTAGAAATTAGAAAAATATACTTGGTAAGATTTTGAGTTTTTGCAGTGTAATAGATTTTCATTTGATTCTTGTGTGACGTTTGACTGAACAAGCAGATATTAGATGAACTCACTGGGCTTTTATAAACTCCATCGTGGACCTCTCCAAAGAACCCCTCGCCCAGGATCCGACCCACGACGACATCGTCTCTGGAGACCCTGTGCTTATCTGAACAACACATGAAGAAGGACAGCTCTCGTTTAGTGTTTTGGTTGAAACCTGCTGGTGTGGAAATATGCTACAACAAGAATTACCCTTACATGTTGTGATGCACCAAGGTTAAAAATTATATACAATCTAAACAACATCCATAAATCTTTGATGCTTCTTTTTACAATTTTCCTGAATGTGACACAGAGTTGTTGGTTCAGTTCAGGGTTATATTTGAGTGTAGCTTCCATCACTCTTCATGTTGACTATTTCAACTCTTTCTGTTTGTTGCATGCTGAGGAACTGATGAAGATGATGTAGCTACTTTAAAGATGGACGTGTTTGTGATTGTAAATCAGGGTGATATCATGGTAAACCTCCAGTGAATCGCTACTCACCACCAGAGTCCTCCGTGTCCTCTGGAATCTCAGCATAAATATCCGAACCTGGAGTGAAGTGAAATCACAAGTGTTTGCTTTGTTTTGTAAAGAGTCAGAACCAAACAGAAGAAGCAGCTGAACAAACTGCTGACTAGTCCACTTGAATCAATGCTTAGCACAAAGACTTACTCAAACCTCTATCAGGACCACTGGAACCACCACTGGACAGAGGGAGAAATATGAAATATGACCAGAACATAAAGGAAGGAATAAAAACATTCACAAAGTAAAACACAACGCTTGAATCAACCAATTTACTACCTGAGTGGAAAAATACAGCTCAACTGTCAGCAAGGTTTAAGAGACATTACTTTCAAATGTGATTGATCACACTCACTGTTTTGGGATGTCGGGCAGTTTCGGTCTTGTGTCTCTTCCTGAAAGAATCCGATAAAGTACGAGAGTAAATTCCAGGTTGGAAGATGATTGAAATGGCACAGGTCTGTGTAGCCAATGTGAAAACTGCGGATGGTTTAATCATTTTAATTTGACTGTTGTTTTACTACAGAGGAGGATTTTTATTCCAGGCGAGCTGTACCTTTGTTGGGCCGGATAATCAGCGAGCTCTCCGAGCTGCCCTCCAGCCGACAGTAGCCGTCGATGAGGTGGGCCATGTTTTCCGCCATGGCCAGAGAGGAGGTGTTCACTGAGAGCGGCTGGAGGGTTGAAGATACAAGATAGTCAGAGTGTGTTGCTGCTTCAGTTTGAAAAGCTTCACACCATAACTTCAACTGACTCTGTGACCAGATGGCCACAATCAATCTTTGCATCTAACTCTCTTATTCCCAAAATGTTGAATTACTCCTTTAGGGAGTGAAGCGTCACCTCTTTGGCCCCCTCGATGTGTGCGGTGAGCAGAGCCCGGCCGTCGCTCTCGGCAGAGCAGGAGATACTGCGCACCTGAGAGAACTTGGCCAAACAGATGGGCTGCGACAAAGAAAAAAAAAAAAGATTTCCATATGTACAGATGTGCACTATGATAGAGCCACTTCTGCAATAAGGCTCACTGAGGACACTCTTTTACTGTAAATTCACATGTTTGCTTTCCTCATATTTTAAGTGTTGCTCATAGTCATTTATGTTTCTAGAACCATCATACTCCATGTGATTATTTCTATGTTAAACATGCTTGCATTATTTCACATCTTGTTACTTTTAAGTGACTTTTTAATACTTTTTAATCATTTTACTGATTAATGTATTAATTATATGAACTATTTTTAATTTTAACTTCTGTTAAAAGACCAAAGACTTGGGCATTTGGTACTGCCAACAGCAGTCAGGCTGTATAATCATGGACTTGAAAGGCTGACTTTTTAATTGACTTTTTAATAATTTTATTGATGAATGCGTTAATTATATGAATGATTTTTAATTGTAACTTCTGCTAAAGTTCAGTCCTTGCACTGCTAGCATGAATCCCTTAAATAAACTTGAAATAAAAGTTATATTTCATGTTGTATGAATATTAAAAACAGCTGATGAGTAAATAAAGATTTATAACACAAAGCATTGCAAAACAAAGGGAGAGAAAGAGAGAGTGAGCTCACTGTGGAGTTTTCAGTTTGCTGACTGATGCCCTCAGGACCGATGACCAGGTCTATTGTTAGATTCCAACCATGCTGTAGGAACAGGACACATGCACACAAACAAAAACCCACAACTTTTACACTGACTTGTGACAGGAAGTAACCTTTTTTTTTCCACTTGTGGTCGCATCAAACTCACCACGAGCTGGCAGGCGAAGCTCTCCTGTGTGTAGCTGTAGCAGTGAGCCAGAGTGGTGAAGAACCTCTCCATGCACTGGTCCTGCTTCAGGGTGGAGTAGCCCTGGAAGGTCTGCTGGATCAGCCGACGGAGCTGCTTCGGCTGACACATTGCACACAGACACAAATCAGTGAAATCATCATTTAAAAAAAAAAAGTTTCATTGTGTTATTTCACCTCATTGTGATACTGAATGACTCTACCTTCATGCTGTTGATGAGCTCTCTGGGAAAGAACAGGTCCAGACCCACATCCTTCCTAAAGGAGGAGAGCCAGAAAACAAACACACACATGTCATGTCTCATTATGTTTGGAGGAAAATTGGACACCTTATTGCAGAGGGATGCATATATAAACTTGACTTACTCTAATAGTTCAAAGTTGGACTTTTTCTCCAGACCGTTTGGATTCATGTCTTTGTAGAATCTCCTGCAAACACAATAAATGAACAGAGTGAAAAGCCTGTAAGTTTTCACCAGTAATAATAAATCCCAGTTGTTGTCCTGTTCTCTCCCATGTGGAGCAGTGACAGACAGACATTCTGCTGGCATGAGGTTGTACCTTATTTCCAGACAGCCGAGCTGCAGAGCCATCCCATCGCTGACCTTTGAGGCATACTGCTGCATGTAATCACTTCGCACCTGTGGATACACACACACACACACACACACACACACACACACACACTTTCCATTGACCACAGCTATTATAGAGACTGAACCTAACCTAACCATTACCTCAATCTGAACCTAATTCTTAAACAAGCCTTAATCCTATAAGAATCCTTAGTGAAGATACACACACACACACACACACACACACACACACACACACATACTCTCACACTAACACAGTACTGCTGACCTGCTGGTAAAAGTAGAGCATAGTTGTTCTGTCGTCTTTGAATTTCTCCATGAAGTCTGACGGGATGTATCTGATCCTCAGATCGTATCTGGACAAACAAACATCACAGTCACGACTTTTTCTTTCCAGGCACTAACAATATGTGCAATCATCAAAATTTTCATTGTACAAAAGAACTCTGATAAAATAAATGTACAGCCCTGACCTCCACTCGGCCTCCAGGTGCTGCTGCTCGTAGCGCTGGGTGAGTTCACACACCGTCAGGTCCGGGTGCAGCCAGTGTATCACTGAGGACTTGAGGTGTTTGAGGAGGAGGCTGTAGCACAGGTCGTATTTAATGTCTGGACCCACGCAGCCACTGGACAGCACCACATTCATGATATCCTGGGATCAAAGTATTACAGTAAAGGCTCAGTGAAGCTGCTGATGACTGTGTGTGCAACATCATACGAGCAGCGTCAATGTGTAACAACTAACCAAAGCATCTGCCTAATAAACCATTACTCCACTATGTCTGTGCAGGTGTTACGTTCTTCAAACTGCAGATTCTAGTATCTAAAATCTATAGGTGTTTTCTTGTTGTTGTGCTTAGTGCATCTAGTATAACAGAGTACAGTGGAGTATAATAGTAGAATACAGTAATGTAAAGTTGAGAGCATAAGAGTACAGCAGAGTACACAAGAGTGCAGTAGAGTAAGTAGTAGGGTGCCATAGAGTACAGCAGAGTGCAGCAGAATAGATAGTAAAGTGCAGTAGAGTACAGTAGATTACAGTGGAGTACAGTAGAGTAGATAGTAGAGTGCAGTGGAATAGATAGTAGAGTAGAGTGGAGTACAGTAGAGTAGATTGCAGAGTGCAGTAGAGTAGATAGTAGAGTACAGTAGAGTGCAGTAGAGTACATAGAGTAGATAGTAGAGTACAGTAGAGTAGATAGTAGAGTACAGTAGAGTAAATAGTAGAGTACAGTAGAGTAGATAGTAGAGTACCGAAGAGTAGAGTGCAGGAGAGTACAGTAGAGTAGATAGTAGAGTGCAGTGGAATAGATAGTAGAGTACAGCAGAGTAGATAGTAGAGTGCAGTGGAATACAGTAGAGTACATAGAGTAGATAGTAGAGTACAGTAGAGTAGATAGTAGAGTGCAGTGGAATACAGTAGAGTACATAGAGTAGATAGTAGAGTAGATAGTAGAGTACAGAAGAGTAGATAGTAGAGTACAGTGGAGTACAGTAGAGTGCAGTAGAGTGTCGTAGAGTGTACTAAAGTGCAGTAGAGTTGATACCAAAGTAGAGTAGAGTGTACTAGAGTGTAGTGGAGTGCAGCAGTGTACAGTAGAATAAAGTAGAGTAGATAATAGAACACAGTAGAGTACAGTAGAGTAGAGTATACCCTGACAGTCCAGCCCTCCTCACAGCGGACTAGTTTGAAGTTCTTGCCCAGGTTGGAGCTGTTGCTAAGGAAACACACTTTGACGATCTTCACCGGGAAGACGCCGTCCCTGGAGACATGTGTCGTGGGAGACATGTCCGACGAATCCGAGTGGCTGGTGGGAGACATGCTCCTCCAGGACAAGGTGCTGGTGTCTCCCGACATTACACACACGCTCACACACACACCCTCACACACTCAACACATACACACCCGGACACACACAGCGTGTATGCTACTGCTCTCAGGCATACACTGCTGTCACACCTATGTGCACCATTTCACTCCCTTCCTCCTCTCTCACACACACACAGTCACGTCAAACACACACATGAGGGGATGCATTGAAGCTGGAGACACACAGGAGTTGGACAAAACAGTTATTATATGATCAGACAGGATTTCATTTACATTCATACCTTGAAAAGTTCAACGCCTGCCGTGTCCTCTCTGTACTCACCAGCCCTGCAGATGCTCCCGGCCCAGCACCACCAACAGTCCTTCAAAGTGAAAACAAGTCAACTCCAGCAACACACTGCATTCATATCACTCTGTACGTGCAGATTTGATCGACTTCGGCAGGTTAACACAGCGGAGTTATGTGAAGCTGTGCCTCGAAGAAGAACCTCAGGAGAGAGCGAAAGAGGAAACAGTTCTTATGGGCAAATAAGGAAGTCGAAGAGCAGCTAACAGAAAAACTGACAGGACTGATGAAACCGCCGTGTCACCCCTGTCTCACATGCGATGGCACAGTCCGCCACCAAACCACAACCCACCCACTGCGCACAAAAGGGGCATGGCCTGAGTTGTGCTCGTTTCCTCTTCCACAGGTTTCGATGAGAACAGTCCAGGTGAAAACTGGGATTCTATATTGTCAAAATATTTTTCTCCAAGTACAACAAGCACAACATGAGCTGGTCATTTTCAGGTTTTGATCATGGCCCCTGGTTCTGTCCAACATTTGGTCCAAACTGAAATATGTTACTTGCACTTTTGTGGTCTCCAGAGGTTGAACCCTACTGACTCATCTTTCCTGTAGCGCCACCATGAGGCTGGCATTCTTTTCATTTCCTCCTCAGGATGAATTGTAATAACTTTCCCGATCGAATTAATCACATTCCCACGAGCTTCACCTTTACTGTGTGTTCAGTGCTAATGTCAACATGCAAACGCACTGAACAAAGAGGCTAATAGGCAGAAGAAATTGTAATGTAGTGTAATGTAATCTTAAATGACTGCTCTCTATAAGATGAGAAGCATGGCTGTGACTCAACCTGTTCCGATGTAGTGATAGACGGGTGATGGAAAATTCTTTGTCCCCCCTGGTTTCAGGTTCAACCTCACTGGTTTTGTTATGCCCCTGATGAGTAGGAGTTTGACCGCTTGCTTTGAGTTTGTGTGATAGATGAAGGTAGAAACAATATGCTCTTGTGTGGAAGTGTGGAAAACAGAGAGGTTTAACATTTTAGCACCAGTTTGATATTATTTCCTGTCTTACTTGCAGGATGATACTATAATACTACTAACCTGTCTATTGTAGGACTGTGCAGATCCATAGAGTTTGGAGTTCACCTGTCAATAATTTCTGCATGATTGACTTGTGTAAGGTGACACCAGGACAGAAACAGATCACAGGCTGTTTGGTTTTTCAGGCGACAGCTGAGATCAGTGAGATCTGGAGTCGGCTGGAAAAGATGAACCTTGTCATATTTTGATGTGAGGCTTTTTCCGCACACATGGGCTTATGACAACAAGAGAGAGGAGAAACAAATATCATAGATAAGCTCTTACATCCTGTGTTAATTCACAAGTAAAAGTGTCACCATTCTTCTTGTGACTATATAGATTGACATCCTGTAATGTGCAGAGTATTTCACACTCACAACCCAGCTCATTTTTTCCCCCTGAACACAGCACAAATCTAAATTGTATTCATGAGGCACAGATGCTGTAGCGTTCTGGTCTGGTGACTAGAAGGTGCAGAGCAAATCACCAAGGATGTTGTTTTCATGAACAAAAACCTAGACACCATGGTGCATGATGGGCTTCATTGACAGACTTTATGTGCATGTCTGATTTAGAACCAGTAAATTAGTTGCTGCATTAGTTATTTTCAATGAAATCAATTAACAGTAGTGTTCTGCTGCAGTATTGATTATTGAGTAGTATTGAGTAAAATGTTACTGGCATAATTTAGTAATTATCAAACATCTGTAAAGTGGAAACTTTTCTATGAGACATAGAACAAAATGTCCGACAGAGGGCGCCACAGCCCAGTTTGACACAGTAGATAATAGAAAGCTTTCAGTCAATTAATTAATCATGTCATGTCCCTCCAGTCACAGGGAGACATCGACTTAACACAGTCTATGGTTCATTGACTCAGTCAGTGCATTAGCACATTTATAATGATGAACTTCTCTGAGCAATGATGAGCCACTCTTCAAGCAGCTTTTATCTAAGTAACACTTAATTAAAACTATGTTGACCTGATTTGCTTCTTCCCACAATGAACAAAAAGCTCCATCATATCATAGCAGTTGTAAAAGTTAAGATTTTATATTAAAAAATTTGAAACTAAATGTAAACTGAATATTTTGTGTGTTACATTAGCGTGTGGATAAATTAGCCGCTTATTTTAAATATGTAGTTTTTGAATGGAGTTTGGCGCAGCGCACCTATGAATCCAAGATAATGCTGTAATTTGAGAGGAACTTTCTGGATGATGAAATACCTTTTACTTACAGACCTCTGGGATTTTAATAGTCTGTCAGTCGATAACTTTATAATATCAATTAGCCTGTTTGTCTGTGGGACTGTCCAGTGATGAGCTGCTGCATCAAAACCAACGGAGACAACGAGGATCAAGACGGAAGTCATACGGTGTTGCCTTCAAAGTAAAATTACTGACTTATTGAAAAAGTGCTAATATTCTAAAATATAGGCCATTTAATTGAATTTGTAGCAAAGCAGTTAAACTGTCTCCCCCAAAGTTTGTGTTTGTTGACATATGGTGGTCTACTGAATGAAAAGGAAATTTACAGATTTCTTATTAAAAATAGAAATTAAAAATAGTAAACAACACACTAGTAAACAACAAAACTTGATTTGAAAACTGCCATGCGTTCATAGCTACAAAACACATAATACAAATAATAATTATACAAATAATAACAATAATAATAATAATGGTGATGTTGACAAAGCAAAGGAGAACAGCGATGATGATGCAAACAAGTCAAAGAAGAAAAAAAAACACAGGTGAACATTAACATCTCTTATCTTTTCAGAACGTCCCACAAGCGCCTCAGCCCTGCTTTTAATTTGAAAGCGATTAAAGGAAGTCGTGTCATGCAGTTCCTGTCTTGACATTGGTGCTGCTGCTACAGTTGTGAACACAACATGCCAACATCCGCTGAGACAGAGAGACAATAAGAAGCTGCTAAAGGAAGGAAACACCTTTATTTCTCATTTCCACATCTGTATTTTATTTTGAAACAACAGCCCGTGTGATCCAACCAGTGTGTGTGTGTTGACTGATGTTGAAACGAGGCGGGGCTCAGACCTCCTGTCTCATATTGGAGTGATCAGAAGTGTGGGGGCAGAGACAGTGAGGAGCCGCTATTTGGTGACATTAGAAGATGAATTCAGCCGAGCAGACGGTGACCTGGCTCATCACGCTGGGAGTGCTGGAGTCTCCCAAGAAGAGCATCTCTGATCCGGAGGCTTTTCTGCAGAGCTCCCTGCAGGATGGAGCGGTGCTGTGCAGGCTGCTGGAGAGACTCCGACCCGGGACCGTGGACAAAGTAAGTGCATGGAGGACATGAGATAAAGATCCCATCAATAAACAAGCATGCTATTTAGAATAATGGAGTGAACAGTTCTACAGGATGAACCCAATCATCCAATAAACATCCTACTGAATGTGGAGCTCCTGGTGAAAAGCAATGTTAAACAGTAAAATGTTTTAAGAGGACTAGTATTTACAAATCACTGACTTAATATAAGGAATCATCAGTAGTAAAATGTTATCATACAATATTCATTAGAAAATATTCAGAATTTCTTTTTTTCAGTTTATTGTCAAAAACAAACAAACATCTGGCCAGTCAAGTCAAATAGGGTCAACATTTCTTAGGTGATTATACCACATATGTCTTAAAAACCAACTACTGTGTAGCCTACAATTACTACTGTTATTTCTACTGTTATTTCACTTTTGATCATTCTATATTTGTTATTTCCTCATCTGATTCTCTGATTCCTGCATCAATTCAATTATGAATATATGTGTATTGCTGTAATAGTAATAGTGCTAACAGAAATACTGTAATACAACTACCAATGACTGTGTGTTTTGGTCTATTGAACCAGTACTACAGTAATGTATATATACTCACCACAGCTAGTTAATGATAGGACTAATGGACACACGCGAGCGAGCGCGCGCGCACACCATAGACTGGATAGGCGCACACACACACACAGGACCATGAACCTGTCAACGTCATTTCCTCCTTTGCTTTATCCAACTTCCCTGCTAGATTGTAGATCTCTATCAGAGCAACCTCTGTCAGTAATCCTTTCGAAATAAAGGCATACAGCAGTGTCAGCACCTATGGCTCACCTCTGTACTATTTTCTTTACCTCGTCACAACTAGTCCACTTTTGTGACAGCATCAGATTTAACTTCTAGTTATATTTTACATGTTTTCAACAATGCATACTTTTCTTAATGTTCTCTTGATAGCCTATGTAGATGTAGGCTAAGAAGACAAAAACTTACATACATAAACTTCTACATACAATACAATAAACATATACAAAGCTGCAAATACTGGTATCCAACTACTAACTACGATAATATAATAGTAAATATAATGCTTACCTAAGGTCCGATTTCAAACATAAAATTTTATGAAAACGTCTTTTAATTGATGCTTTAGATTGAAAGGTGGAACCGGAAGTGTGCCTTATTAGCTAGCTTGATGCTGGTTGAGCAGCAAGTGGCAGCAAGTGCACCGGCAAAGCCTGGAATTAGACTGCTTTGGTGCGGGAAAAAAAACCCTGAAACACGTCCATTAACGGCTTATTAACGTTTCTTGCCAGTATTTGAGCTAATTTTCGCCACTTTCTGTGTGTAGTTTTTCCAGGAACCGAGGAGCGACAGCGAGTGTCAGAAGAACATTAGCGAGTTTATTAAAGGCTGCGGGTGTTTCGGTGTGGAGGTGAGTTCACATGAAGGCATCAATAATGTATTTATTAATGCACTTTCACAGTAGGAAGCCTTGAAAACACAATGACCCCCACGCACACACAAACCTATTCATCCTGTAAACCACCTGTAAAACTTCCATATCCTGCTGTCTTTCATGCTGTTAATGTTTAGCTCTTACTCCTGTTGATGAGGCTTCAGCAGTGTTATTGTCCTCATTGCCATGCTGGGAAATGTAGTCCTGGTTATACCTTTATAATGAGAAACTGAAACATTTCACTATCTTTGTGTAGCTGATTTGATTTTTTTTAGTTTATTCAATGTTTGCTTCTTAGTCATTCAAACATCTAATCACATTGATACGGTGGTAAATATAAAGGTGACCTCCAATGAGTGATTCATAATACAGCAAGTGTTAATCAGATTTTCTGGGACTACCTTCTTATAAGTGACCCTTTGTAAAAGGGTTAGAGGTTGTAAAAAATGCCTTAATTAGTTAGAGAATCATGCACTTCTCCCACAACTATTGGTTTGGCAAATTATAGAAAATAACCTTTTTCCAGGTGTCCTTTCGATTTGTTATATTATGCATTATAAATGTTGGTGATCCATTGATAAATACTCATGGTTTTCTCACTTTCATCAAATCTGTAATTGTAAACGTCAGTAAGTCATCAATAAGGAAGTTTTTGTAATGTTCATCCGATGATCTTAGCTCAGGTAAGTGGTCTGTGATTTTTCACAACCTGACAACTCAAAAGTTATCACCAGTAAATGATTTATTGTCCATAAATAAAGCCATTAGTCATTAAAAAGTTGTACAATTCTGTGGAATAGATGAACATATTGGATAGGTATTGTCTTTGTATTTTGGACAACTGTGGTCCTGTCAATTGGCCTGGTCCTCCTTTGAAATGACAGATACAGTGTGCTATGGATGCATGTCTATTTGTCACATGATCTGTGCTGTCTATGGGATTCTTTTTTTCAGATTCCACACAGGTCTGCATGAAAATGATCACATGATAATACTGATGGGGGTGATAGACACGCATGTTGTTGTTACAACTCAACTGGCGCAGGAAGTTTCAAATGGAAAGTTGGAAATGTTGAATGGGACAGAATGCTTGTCTTGTTGGCACATTTATCTAAAATATGTCTGTATTATTATCAGACTTCAAAAACCCAGTTAGTAGGGTGTGTGTGTATGTGTCGGTGTGTTTGCACAACAGTGGGTCAAGCCAGGTTATTCATATCCTGCCCCACAATGAGTGTGAAGATATGGCTAGTGAGTAGTGTGGTACAAAATTACACCAAACACACACACACACACACTATTGATCTTAGCCATGGAAAAAGCCATAGAATCATATTGGAAAAGAGCAGATTATGCAACAGAGTGAGAGCGTCCTGGGTTGTAGACCTATAACAAGCTTTTGCTCCAGACTTGGAAAATGAATGTGACGCTCCTAAAAGCAGTATGAAAAGATGAAATGGAGGAGAAGAGAAGGGCGAGCTGATGTAATGCAACACGTCAGGCAGTCAGTGGATTTTCCAATCAGGTTGATTAGAGGCATGTCAGCCATGTTGCTGGAAGCCAAGGCTTCCATTACCAGCAGCCTGACTGACATCAGCGTAGTAATTCTCCCAGACAGTCATCGGACAAGCAGAGGACGAGCCAGACTGTCTGTCCAGTAGAGGAGGATTATAGAGTGGACAACAAGTGCCAGTGTGACTGTAGATGAATTCTGACTCCACGATTAACTAAAGCTACACAATTAACCAGACAATAAATTTGGCCGTGGCTATTTATTAACCTTAATCGTGTGGGATATCGATTTTGTGCATTTAGAGTGCCCTCTCCGCAGCATTAAATCAAGCGCTCCCTATTATCAGGTAAGCTGTTGGACCAATCGGATGCGTTTGTTCTAAGCATGCTGTGATTGTGTGCTCTCTGCCAAGTGCAGGCGAGGGTATTTTCACTACAGATGCAACCTGCAGGGGGAACATAATTTACCATGTAAATGCAATTTACAGTAATTTGATTTATATTCATCTTTTAAAAAGAAAAAGATGAACAAATAATCTTTATGATAAATAATCTGCCATTTGGAATTAGAGGAATCCAACTCCTCATAATACTGGACTTTGATCGACATTGGCATCGGCTCCTGTATTTGAAATGTACTGAAACATATACAGGATGAGATGTCCTGACTTTACTTTTACCTGAGCCTGTTGAGGTCAGTGTTTACATGATGATAATATCTTATAAATGTCTTTCTTTGTCGTTAACATCATGTGGTTCTTAGTGTGAGATTTCATCATTGATCGTGTCCATTGATAAATCATTGGACTGGAAGGAGCTGCAGCTGAACACCTGCAATGTGTGCAACCTTAGCAATGGTACATTTGTACTTCAGCAATGGATAGAAAGCCTCATTAGTATCTTGGCTCAATGCCAGTGGGAGAGATGAAAGTGTGTATTAACTGTTGGGTCTGTACTGCCCTGACTACTAATCAGCCTGTATATGAATCAGACCAAGTGGATTCTTAAAAGGAGGACTACATTAAGCAACGTTGCCCTTTTATCATTAGATTAAAGAGACCCAGAGTGTAAAAAGAGGAGAATTAGCTATTTCTGGCTCTCAGCATGCTCCCTTGAGGATTTAATATGAAATAGTTTTAAATTCAGTCCCAAACCAGGACGTCTCAGCTTTGACTTTCACGCCCCAGTTTGCTCCGCCTTCGCGCCTTGGGAACATAGAAGTCAGTCAGTGTGTGGCATACACAAGATTAGGGGCTTCAGAAGTATTTTGATTATGCCTGTGTTTGTGTGTGTGTGTGATGAGGAGATTACAAGGGGAAGCTCAGACTTTGAGTAATCCTGCTCCAGACTGCACTTGGAGCAGGGATGTAAACCCCTGCTAAACTTAGTATTCATTTTTAGGCTGACACGTTTTTGCAGTGTAAATTCAGAATGAGCACTGATGCAAGCTAAATAAAGATTGTATATTGTGAAGGAACAATAACACTGTTTCTAAAAATATGTTTTTTTTTCTGTTGAATCCATTCAGTAAGCCATATTATTATAGTGTGTTCTACAAGATATTTTTATTGTTGTTGTTGGTAGTTATTAGGATCACAAACTGGAGGTCCCTTTCTTTCTATTTACCACCTTGTCTCTGTGTGAGATACACACATGGAAATGTCAGGAAGACAGCTTGGTGTCCATGTTGATGTCACGCTCTATAAATTTATTATGAATGTGTGTACGTGTTTTTTTTTCCCTTGTCTGTTTCGAACCGCTCTATGATTCACTGCTGTTCTAAAGTGCATTTGCTTTTCTCTAATTTAGCCTTTTGAGGTCAATGATCTCCTGCAGGGACTGAACTTCTCCAAGGTCCTAAACTCCTTAGTCGCCCTTAACAAAGCTACTGAAGGTAAGATTATTATTATTGCAGTCTTTTTTAAGGAATTATTTTGTTCACCAACTTGTTTGTTTAGGTCTTATATTTTTATTTATATTACTAAAAATAGTTCAAATTATGTAAGAATATCATATGCAATAATGTCATATTATATTATACAGTATAGAATAATTTAGTTTTGTTATTAAAAGAATTTCCAGTATTTGAATTGCTCAGACTTAATAGCTCATCCCCTGTGTGCAGATATAGGTGTTTCTGAAGACAGTGTGTGTGCGCCACACTCCTCCTCAACATTGAGGATCAAGTCTTTTGACTCTCTGAACACTCAGAGTCGCTCCTCTAAACTGCTGCAGCCTCAGTACCGCAGCCTGGTGAGTTACCATGACAACGACCACAACACATCTCACGAGTAATGACGGAAGGCAAACACTGAAGGGGGTTAGATGTACAAAACTGATATTAAAGCCCTGCTCTCGTACAGTGGTACGTATACTCAGTCTGTCTTCTGTCCTCTCTCAGGACATGTCAGAGGGCAGTGGGTGTGGCCACTTGCTGGTCAAGGCGCGCTTTCCCTTCCAGCAGACCAACGAGGACGAACTCTCTTTCTCCAAGGGCGACATCATCAGCGTGAGTCGGCAGGAGGAGGGGGGCTGGTGGGAAGGATCGCTCAACGGCAAGTCTGGGTGGTTCCCCAGTAACTACGTACGGGAGCTGAAAGGAAGCGGTGGGTGCAGCTCTTATGGCTTCATGTGTTGTGCATCTTTCATTTCCCTCATTTTTCACAACAGTGGGGAGAAAGTGTTAACTTATGTAACTTGCACTATTTTTGTCTGCACGGCTCCTCACCCCCAGATTCAGAAGACAACAGCTTGTTTTTAAAAATGTGCTTCCACCAAAGACTGCAACATAAGAGCTAAGAACTCATCAATGCATATTTTAGCATCTGGGTTCATTTGCATTTCTGACCTCAAAGTGAGCACAGCAGACTTCGGGAGGCTGCTAACTGCTGCTCGTAAGAGACATCTTCTAATGCCTTGTTGGATCGTGTTGTTGGTTGTGTTGCTTTCCGAGCAGAGAAGGCAGGAGCGAAGGAAGGAAGCTCCGCAAGCACACAAAGACAGGAAGTTCCAGAGCTGCTGTATAGAAAGGAACTTCCTGACTTAAAGCTTGCAGCAGAAAACAAGGAACACGATAAGAGAGAACTGGTAGATTCATGTGGCCAGTGGGAGTTTTGATGTGTGAGATAGCAGAGTCGCACTGGAGGGACCTGAGCTGAGCAGATAGCTGTGGTTATTTGACAAAGTAAACAGTGGTGAATTGGAGGCTGCATGCTCATGTTGTCTTGGTTTATTGACATAAATCATTATTCACACTGAGCCTTGGTCAGAATCATGTAGAAGATGCTTAACACAGGCAAAGCAAAGGTCTCTAGGTTACATAGCAGTCTATGGACCTTCCTTTGTTTCTGTTCCAAGGCCAAGATCAGGGTTAAAATCAAAAGAAAAGCTGGGTGAATAATACCTCTCTGCATCTTTCATAGCATCCTGATTATAGTAGATTGAGCTCTTTACTTTCTCTAGTCAGTCAGATAAGTCTAAAAAGATACAACATTAGGAATGGTAGAGCATTAAGCTACCCATTATCTACATAATGCTTATCAGTCCTCTGTCTTTACATTGCAATGTATGCAAAGGACAAGTGAACTAAAGGATATGACAGCATGCGTTATCATTGTCTGACCGAAGCTGAAAGCAATAACCAGGACTGGGAAATGACATTGTGCAGCCAGTAGATTAAAGCATTTTCATTTGTTGTCATTAGACTTTCTTTATTGTCATTACACAATATACACGGCAGTGCAAGTTGGGTAACAAAATTTCGATGCAATGGCTTCCAACAAAGAGTCAGCAACAATCTGTCAGTCGGTGTAGTAAAAAATATGTGAAAAAGAGATATAAATATATACTATAAATAAATACGGTGCTATGAGCTATGTATAGACTATATGTAAATGAACAAAAGTTATATACAGGTAATTGCACAGAGCAAGTAGCAGCAAGTTGAATTATTGCACTTAGTAGTACAATCTACATTTTGTAGATTGTAATGCCACAACATTGCCCACAGGAAATGTTGCAACGTCATAAAAGAGATATTTTTTCCATGTAATTTTATTGGATGAGAGCTGTCATTTTTCTATTAAGACACAACAGGGCTAGACAGTTCAATGGAAGCTTAAACAAAACTCGGTTGCTCACTTACCTTTGCTTGTTCATTACTTCAAATGTAACTTGATGTGACCTGTTTACACCTTGTTCTTGTTCCCATTGTCTCTTTTTTGCTTTACAGACAAGACATCAGACAAGCCAAAGTCTGGGACGCTGAAAAGCCCCCCTAAGGGATTTGACACCACCATCATCAGTAAGACCTACTACAATGTGGTGAGCAGAAAGTCATGTGTCTGCATGCTGTCCTTATTCTTTTATAATGACCAGGTATTCTCACAATCATGAAAAGAAAAAGTGTCGGTTCTCACCTCTCCCAGAATAGCAAAGGTTTGAATTCTTAAGATATTACTCAGAACTGGAATCTGTATGTGCTCACTGTCTCTCCAGCTCAGCTCAGGTTGGACTGCTGGGGTGACCACAGTTAATGGATTTGCTTTTTTGGACTTACACAATCAATTATTTTTCATCTAATTCATCCAATTAATGATTGTGTAGCTGTGTCTGTGTGTATATAAACATGTGATGGTTTGTGGAGCCTGCACTGCACCCCTGCATGTGTCATCTCTGTGACTGTGTGTGTGTGTGTGTGTGTGTGTGAGTGCAGCAGATGTAATGTAGGTTATTTCTTCCATTCCAGTGGTTTCTGGGGCAGCCTTGCCCCAGGGTTGGCTTCTGCCGGTGTCCGCGTGTGAGCGTTTGTCTGTGTTTCAATAATGCAACGAGCTCCAGCAGTCTCTCTAGTCAGTCCATCTGTGGTTGGGGTACCTGAGTCTCTCTCTCACACACACTCACTCTCAGGCCCTGCCTGAAGTCAAAGCTGTTCCCAGACACAAATGCAAACTAACAAGTTATAAATAAAGTTTTTCTTCTAATGGAGCCTCTCCGAAAGCTTTAGAACAGAAGCCTGTAAAAGTAAGAGATGCAGGCTTCGGGCTGTTTTCTTTGTGTGTATCTGTGGAGTCTGTTTAAGGTCAGGCTTTTGTTTCAATTTGAAAATGCCATATTCTTGTTGCTAGCGTCTACACTGGCATCCTCTTTACATATTGATTTTAAATGAAAAATGATCACATAAAATTTGATTATAGCTAAATAATTGGCAGCAACACATGTTACTTCTGTGTAAAATATAACAATTCATTAGCAGAAACCTCATCCCTGAGAGGTTTCTGATGTTACGGCCACATTACTCGCCTGTGGATTCACACCCATAGAAAGCTACTCGAGCCAGGGTTACAGCTCCCATAGGGTATGATATCATTCTCCATCAGCTTATTACAGAATACATCTCCCATTGTAATGCCATTTTTGACTCAGCAGGATGTTGTGTTCGCGTCTTGTCTTATTTCAGGGGAAATGTATTCATAATGATGTAAACAGAACACACAAAGCAAGTTGTTGTCACATGAATTGAAAATGTAGATGCTTTAACTGGGTTCATACTGATTATCAAGTAAATGTCATGACACATTCGGCTCACAGTTATAATCTGTTTCGCCCTTCAGAATGGGATTATGAGAGTAATTGATGATTAATGTGTTGTATTTTCATAGATATATGTCATGGGAGAAAAGGGTTTTTAAAGGCATAAAGCATTCAGTTTTCACCATTTTAGAACTGCTCTCATATGCTTTTCTTTATATCCCTCACTGTAAATATTATAATAGTCTGTGTGTGTGTTTTTGGGTTGTGTCTCTGTCAGGTCCTGCAAAACATCCTGGAAGCAGAAAGTGAATATTCGAGGGAGCTACAGAGTCTCTTGGGCTCGTACCTACGCTCACTTCACCCCACAGACAGGTAGACTTATTTTTACACTTTTTTTGTATTATTTGACAGAGTCAGATTTAAGAGAGAGTGGTGCATACCCTATCTCATCTGTTACGCTATTAATTGAACACACATGCACTGTACCACACACAAATACTGTATATCATATGCATGCTGGATGTGATGTACAGTATGCATGTAATACAGACATATTATTAATTATGAATGTCTCCTCTCCTCTCCTCTCCTCTCTCCTCTCCTCTGTTTCGTAGACTCAGCAGTGTCGACATCAGTCACATTCAGGGAAACCTAGAGGAGATCTCAACCTTCCAACAGATGTTGGTTCAGTCCTTGGAGGAGCATACAAAGTCAGTGCATCAGTCTTTCCCTGCTGCAGATGCACTGTTATGAATTAGTTGAACGATGATGTTGCATCAATAACTGGCTAAAAAAAGGCCTTTCTTGTCATGCATTGCTGTAGGTAAGATAAGCCTTTATTCGTCCCACAGTGGGGAAATTCACATGTCACAGCAGCACAGGGGATAGCAGCAGTTAAATATTAAGAACAAATAACAGTCTAAAAAAAAGGAGATATACACAAGCCCGCATTACTTATTTACACTTTTGAGTATAGATATGAAATATAAAATCTGAAATATAAAAATGTATGACCAGTATAAAATATATGACCAGTAAAAATACACAATGGGCCTAAACTGAGGTAAGAATGACAGTCTAAATACGGAATATTAAATATTAAGTACTAAATACAGAATATTGCACATTGACTTGGTCAAGTATTGCACAGTGAGTGGAAGTTACATAAAGAACAAGTATTGCACAAGTGTACTGAAAAACAGTATATGGACCATGGTCTATTGGGAGCAGTGCTGGTTATACAGTCTAAAAGCTGCAAAAAGCTATCGCCCGAACAGGGACTTGAACCCTGGACCCTCAGATTAAAAGTCTGATGCTCTACCGACTGAGCTATCCGGGCTGTACTGAGCTAACCAGGCTCATAGGGATATATGTGAAATTCAGTCTTAAAGTATTAACAGTTCAGTATAAAAACATTAAAAGCAGTTATTGATGCAGTAGTATTTTCACCACTCCTAAATTACTACTATATAAAGCACGGTCAAAAGTGTACTGTGATACTGTGATGAACCTTCTTCCCTATTTTCTGACATGTTAACGAGAAGATAAGCAGAATCATCGATAATGAAAATAATACTTAGTTGCAGCTTTAGTTGAGAGTATCCACTTAACGTGGCTGAACACAGTCTGATTTCAAGAGTTAATTATGTCCATTCATCCTGCACATTGACACTGACTTCAATTCGAAAGTATTGATATTGAGCTTTGGTCTTGATTTCACTTCCACATGGGATTAAAATCTCTTAAAGAGTTGTTTCACTTCCATATGGGAATGAAAAAAGAGTCATTAACTCCACTCTCTGAGAGCTGCACAACACCCTGCTGAACTGCTCATGCTAACATCCTGTTGAACTAACACCGCCTTCTCCAGCTTCCCTTGCAAACAGAGGGATGAAGGCAGACTGAAGCGCAGACCTGAGATTGGCCTGACTGTAGGCAGTTATTAGAACAACAGAGACATCTAGTGGTAGAAAGAAGAAGCAGTCTGAGATGCAGCAACTCAGTGGCAGTCGTCAACCATTCTAATGTGACGTTTGTGTGTGTAGACTCCCAGAGAGCCAGCAGAGGATTGGGGGCTTCTTCCTGAGTCTGATGCCCCAGATTAAGATCATCTATGTGGCCTACTGCTCCAATCATCCGTCTGCTGTCAACGTACTCACACAACACAGGTAGAGGCAATACAGGCAGTTATTTTAAACATAAAATCAAATCTGCCCGACTTGTCACTTTGTTCCAAAAGTGTGTGTGTGTGGATATATTTAGTGTGCTTGTCTGTGTGTGCATCACAGTGAGGAACTGGGCGAGTTCATGGAGTCAAAGGGGGCTTCCACTCCGGGGATCCTGACTCTGACCACTAGTCTGAGTAAACCTTTCACCAGACTGGAGCGATACCCAACACTACTGAAAGAGCTGGACAGACACATGGAGGTTAGTTTGAATTGATCCGTCTCTCTTTCTCTTAATGCATGCAATATAGCAATGATCTGAGTGAACATTTTTGTCAGGATCTGAATCTGCATGCAGGATGTTGGGGAAAAAAAATTTATCTTTTCAATGTGTTTCCATGTTTGTTTTTCCTTTGTCTTAGGACCAACACCCTGACAGAGCTGATCTGCACACGTGCATGACTGCCTTCAAAAGCTTTGCAGTAAGATTGTTTTTGAAATATTTTTCAGTTTCACAGTCACTACCACCTATGCATTTTGAATTTTTGTCCCTTATTGTGCCTTTGAATGCTTGTGTGTGTGTGTGTGTGTGTATTTAGGCTCAGTGTCAGGAGGTAAGGAAGAAGAAGGACCTGGAATTGCAGATTTTAACAGAGCCAATCAGAAACTGGGAAGGGGATGACATCAAAACCCTCGGCCCTGTTCTCCACATGTCGCAGGCCACAGTCCACACGCAGAACTGTCAGGTACTCATCACAACCTCCAAACTACAAGTCCCTCTATCAAGAGTCAAATCTGAGACTGATGTGACTTTTGAGTTTGAATGATCACAAGTGCATGAAAGGTGCTTTGTTTTTCAGGAGTTAAATGAACGCTACCTCGTCCTCTTCCCTCACACCCTGCTCATGCTCTCTGCCAGCATGAGGATGAGTGGATTTATCTATCAGGTAAGTATGCTTGATTTATGTGTACACCCATATATCGTATTATTACAGATAGCATGCAAATGTCATAAATTTGCATGTGGGCATTATGAGCTCATCGAGTCCAACAAGCACTGGTCTGGTCTCTGGTTGCTGATTTGTGTCTCTATAGGGGAGGATGCCGCTGTCAGGAATGCTCATCTCCAGAATAGAAGACGGAGAAAATCTGAGGAATGCTTTTGAAATATCCGGTCAGCTCTTTTTTCTAATTCAGCTAGTAGACCTTTCTCTTTTTTATTGAGTTTATTGTCAATGCCCTTTCTCTGTGTGTTGTTCAAAGGAGGTGTGTGTGTGTGTGTGTGTGTATGTGTGTGTGTGTGTGTGTTTTTTGCTATACTTGTGATGACCAACTCTTGACAAACAACCTTTCTTGTGAGGACATTTTGTCTTGTGAGGACATTTCGCCTGGTCCTCACAAGGATTATGCTGGGATACCTTGGTTTTAGTGTTAAGGATGCAAATACAAAAAGTTTATGGTTTGGGTAAAGGTTAGGGTTAGACATTCAGTTGTGATGGTTAGGGTTCGGGTAAGGGGCTAGGGAATGCATTATGTCAATGGAACGTCTTCACAAGTATAGCAAAACAAACCTCTCTCTCTCTCTCTCTCTCTCTGTGTGTGTGTGTGTGTGTGTTCCAGGTGGCCAATGTGAGCGGATGCAGGTGGCATGCAACAGTCAGCAGGATCTGCAGGACTGGCTGGACCTTCTTACCAAACACACACACACTACAGCCGCACACACAAACTCACACAAGCCTCAGTCCGTCTGTCACACAGTAAGTCTCCAGATTATCTAAAGAAAAAGTCAGTTAACAGTATCTATCTCCCTTTTCTAATTCACCCACCTCCTCCTTTCTTTCTCCTCCCCTCTGCTTCTCCCAGTTGCCCTCTCACCCCGCCACTCCCTCCAGACACTCAGAGTCCCGTGGAGGGAGCACTGGACACACCTACCACACCCTTCCCCATCCCTCTTCACATGGGACAGCCCACAGCAGCAGCCCAATGTGGGGACCCCTGGAGCCCCCGAGTACCCCCAAACCCTGGAGCCTGAGCTGCCTTCGCCCTGCGCCTCCTCTCCGGCCCTCAGCTGCTGTCTGCCAGAAGGAGGTGTTGTATGGTATATTACATGTGTTGCTCAAAGTGGAAGCTGGTGACCCTCGGTTTCCTTGAGGATGCTTTTGATGTTTTGATTAATTTATTTTTTTCCAAATTCAGTCATTGACACTATTGTACATATTATTGTGTATTTTGTTTGTAGGATATGAGTAAAAGTCCTAAGAACATGAAGAAGCTGCTTCCTAAGAGGAAACCAGAGAGGAAACCTTCAGAAGAGGACTTCACTGTCAGAAAAAGTAAGTGTGCAGCTTAAGCAAATTAAATACGCCACTGGGATGGTGACATGAACATTTATCTTTAAACTGTTTAAAAAAAGTTGTTGGTGATGTTTTTGAAATTCCTTGGTCAGTTTCAATGTAGCCGCAGATAATGTGTCTTTGATTTATTTAACATTATACATCTCCAACATGGCTGCCAGAGGCTGTGTATGTATCTGAAAGTCCTGTCCTTCTGCCCTGTCCTCGTCTCTCAGGTACGGCAGCTCTAGAGGAGGACGCTCAGATACTGAAAGTGATCGAGGCCTACTGTACCAGCGCCAAGACAAGACAGACTCTCAACTCTAGTGAGTACACACACACATCAGCACACTCACATTCATGCTCACACACTGCTACCTGTCTTATTGCTAACCACTGTTTGTTCTCTGCTGTCAGCTCTAACAAAGTTTTTCTCTCTCCTCTCTTTTAATGTCTTCCCTGCGTTCCTCTGTTTCCCTCTTCCTCCAAACATTGTCTTTTCATCAACTACTTCATCTGTATGCTCTTGTTTGCTTTCATTCTTTTATTGTGTTACTCTTGTTTCCTTAAATCGATCCATGATTTATCCCTCTCAAACCGCATTTCTTTATTTTGGTTCTGTTTGGTTTAAATCTCATATTTATGTTAAACTTGTCCACAACTGCTATATGGTTTGCCCCAAACCCTCATCCTTTGTCCAATGTGGTTTGAACTCCTCCCCTCATCCCCATTCCCATCATTCTATTTGGTTTGTTCAACCCCATCTATTGCTGGTTATGTTATGGTACAGCCTGGCATGGGACTGACCTCATGCACAACCATGTGCTCGCTGACACCAGCCTCACCGTCAGCCTGCCTTGTTCTGACCAGTCAGAGGACTCGGATTATGACAGTATCTGGACGGCCACTAGTTACAGGACTGCCTCATTTTCTCGTAAGATATTGATGACATGCTAGCGAACCGGCTAGCTTACAACTAGGGAGAGACCTATATAGCTGTACATCATCCCAAACCTTGCACCTGCTGTGTGTGTGTGTGTGTGTGTCTACTGTGCATTGTGCATACTTTGTATTTGTCTTTGTGTATAAGCTTGTGTGCGTTCCCAGTATGCCTATACCTATAGTACAATACATGGAGTCAAGATAAGATAAGATATGTATGTTTGTGTGTAGGTGTATGTGTTTGTGCATTGTACAGGGATAATGAGTAACACTCAACACTGTTCAATCAGGCTCCAGGAAGGATGTGCACATGTTGTTCCCGGAGGAGGAGAAGATTATAGTGGAAGAGACCAGGAGCAATGGACAAACTGTAGTGGAGGAGAGGTGAGAGAGAAGAGAGGAAGGTGTGTTTGTTTGTGGCCTCCAGTCGACTTAATGCGTACTAACACAGATACCATTTGATAGTGACAGAGACGCAAAACACTGTGAACAGGAGAAACGCTTCACGTGTGTTAAAGTAACCAGCTGTTGTGTTTCTGCAGGAGTCTGGTGGACACTGTGTACAGTCTGAAAGATGAGGTGCAGGAACTCAAACAGGTCAGTGTGCAATTTAAAAAAAATGTATTACATGGACTTTTCAGTATTCCAGAGGGTTTCCAGGAAGTTGCTTTGAATGTGGCCAAATACTGTACACCTCTGACCGCAGTGTATTGGTGGCTGATACAAACAAATAAAGAAGAATATGAAATTTTATTGTTGTGTTAATGGACTTTTTGCAAATTAGGGTATTACAGAAGAGCATCGGACTTTTGATCTGAGGGTGCAGGGTTCAAGTCCCTGTTTGGGTGTCAGCTATTTTGGAAATTTCCCATTTGTGGGACTAATTAAGGAGTATTTTATCTTATTGTTCTCTCTTACCTCACTTTTTTGTATCACTCCTCCAGGACAACAAGAGGATGAGGAGGACGCTAGAGGAGGAGCAGCGAGCGAGGAAAGAGCTGGAGAGGATCGTCAGGAGAGTCCTGAAGAACATGAACGACCCAACCTGGGATGAGACCAACCTCTGAGGTCTACACAGTATGTACCTGATCATCATGGACAAGACCAATTTCTGACTCTCAAATGACTTATGGACTGTTCCCTGTGTGGACAGAAGCTGCCAACACTTGGTACCACGATTCAACACGCCTTCACCTTTCTCACTCGCTTCAACCTTTACAGTGACCTGTGTACCAAACTGCGGACCAAGAGAAAATGCCTGCCAGCCATCAGCAAAGCCATCCCAACTGACCGTAAAGCTGTGAAGCCAAATTAGCTGGTAGGCATGGTGACATCACTTCCTGCCATGCTCCTTTATTTTTTGCCTTCTTTGGAGTACTGACTAACAAATCACTTTTTCTCATTTACTGGTATAGTTATCTTATTCCTCCTTGTGCTTATTTGCATTAAGTATAAAATGCCACCATTGCAATTGACAGTATTTTATTGACTGGCCTTGTGCATGAAAAAAGAGCTGGCGTGATATCAAAGCAGTGTGTGAATGAAAGTCCTCATTGAACCTTGAATTTCTTTTCACCAGCAACAATGGTGTTTAATTTTCATATGTTAAATTATCATATTATCAAGAACGATTCAAATTCTATTTAATGATACATGTTATTGGTTCAGTCCAACAAACTATAGAGTTGGTTTATTTGGCACTCAGTCACTACATTTTAAGCTCAACCTAAATTTACCAGCACTTGTGACAAGTGACCTTGTGTGTTTTACAGGATGAGGTAAAGGTGCAAAAATGACTGCAGCTGAACATTTTGCAACAGAGCACCATATTATAGGAATTTGCTGCATTGCTTCATGGGATATTTAATTTCTGTCCAGGGATTCTTTAGATTTAGAATATAGTATTTTTCATATTTTACTAAACTTTCAAACCCAGATGGACAAACAACAAGCGAGTTGTACTAGAGACAGTTAATTTATTTCTTTTTTCTACTGAGACTGTTTTTCCACTTTTGCAAACAAATGATTGTCTGGAGGCTGAAACTAAAGCTGTATTGGCTTTTGACAATGATCTGCTTTAATTAACTGGAGGGTAGATGATAGTTTGTGAGCTTATCCAATCAAAAACAACACATCTCAGAAATGTGTAGATATTGGAAATTCATCTTGTTATTGAAGTCAGACTGAAGTCAGATTTTCTCAGGAATGAACAAGAATCAGGGAGTTTCAACTTTCAGCTCCAGATTAGCTTCTGTTTCTAATTCCATATTCTTGCAGATTGACCCTTCAAGCTATATTTAAGGGTATAAGAAACTTGATTTAGAATTGAGTTTTAATTTTTTTTTATGTAGTTACAGTAAACACGTGATATGATGAGAGTGGCCAATAAGCTGTTTAAACATACTTGTCTGCCAAAAGCCACAGTTGTATCAGTGAAATATTTCTTGTGGACCTACTGTCACCACTTTTTGCTCTAGCTGTCAACATTATTTGTCGGAGGGATAAACAATAAGTGCTGAAAGTAAAAGCTGAGATACAACCAACATAATTAAAGAAAATGTTTTCATGTCTTTTTGTATAAATAACATGCAAACTGTAGTATAAATGTAATATAAACTCCTAATGTTAAAGCTCAGAATGAAGTAAAACGGCAGCTCACTTTATAAATCAGCCAAACATAAAATACAGAATCAGCAAAAAAACCCAAAAACAAACCCTAATGTTATCATATATGGACGGTAAATAGCATTTTGAGTTTATATTACATCAAAACATAATAACAAGTTTTATAATTTATCGTGTAAATACTTTGAATGAAAGGCGATAAAAAATAAAGATCCTCCGCATTTCTCAATTAACGTTATGTAATCTTAAACTCAACTGTGTGCAAATACAATACAGTGTTTGTAACTTCAAAGTATTACCGTCTCATTTCTGAATGTTTCCAGAAATAACGTTAACTCAGATGTTGTTATTGGTTAAGCTGGACTTGGTTATTGAAGCTAAACAGTAACATACGTAACATACAACGTGATCGACTGGAGGGTGAAATGTTCACAAATAACATTACGCCGGCTTATTAAAGTACCGCAACAGGTGCCAAAGCCGGCCGGTACCACCGGATTAGCCGGCTAGCTCGGTGAGCATGTTTCATTAAACAGACTTCATTAAGACCCGCCCTCGCTCCCCCTCTTTGTCCATATTAGGAGTAACTGGAGTTAGGCGACCAAGATGGCAGTGTGCTACAATGGGCCTCAGAATTGCCCTTCAAAACTCTACGGGTGACGTCAGACTACGACCATGTTTCCGTCACCAAAAAACCCCCAAAACGGTCACATCACAGTTTTTTTTTAAGTCTCTCCTAAATTCTGTTTGATAGAAGCTAAACAAAATATTCACCGTGAGTCAGCAACTTGCTGCTCCATCTTTCTCAAGACCAAAGTCCAAGCAATACAGCGCGGGAAAATATATATTTTTTTAATTTTTACTATGTCAATATGCAACTTGCTGTAGACTGATTTCTTATTTGTGATTGTGTTTTTACTTGATTTGTAACACTGCTTATTTTTTACTTGACCTTGTTGATCACACTAAAGATGAATTGTGCAGAAAAGCAGCATATTTCTCATCAGCGTCAGGAGACGTGCCTTGGGAGATTTTATCTGTTCAAGTTATTAAGCTTAAAAACCTCACCTACAAGTGAAATATTACTGAAACAAGAAACCACACTAATGTAAGCCATGTAATACAGTATGTCAATTATTGACTCTAACTTATGTATTTAACTCAAAGTGACTGATGTAAATGTTATGTGTGTTCCAATGTTAAGGTGATTACAGTGCTTACTATGACAAGAATCATCCTGCTCTATTTATTTCACCCGTTTGTCTGTGAATAAAATGTTGAATCAAACAATTGAATCTCATTACTCTAGTAAATGTACTGTAATATCTGTATATGTGTGAAATTGAGTTTTGAATCTGCCAGTGGGCCACAAAATATACATGTTAAGGCAGAAGCTGTGGGCTGTGCAAAATCTGACCGCTGGGCTAGACTTTAGACATGTCTGGTTTATATTGAACAAAATGCAGCTTATGACATTATTTTGGTGTCAGTTTTTTAATTTCTTTCCATATAATTCAAAAGGAATCATGCATACATACCCACATACCCACTCATCATAACAGAAACAGATTTTAAATTAGGAATGTAACAGTTTTTTAGGGGCCGAGCCCACTAAAGTGGCAAAGGCCCTCTTGTTTTCTTAAGGATTATGGCTACTTTGACCTACGAGCCTGAAAATTGGTGTGCATAACAACCATTGTAAGACCTACGAAAAAGTCTCTTATGACCATCGTCAATTCTGAACAGGAAGTTCGGAAATTGACATTGAAATTCCGATTTTGGCCATTCTGAGGCTAGCATTTGAACAAACTCCTCCTTGCTATTTTTATCGGATCGACTCCAGATTTGGATTGTGCATACTAGACACATTGGCGATGAAAAGTTATTAAAAGATTTTTCGTACGTCAATGGGCGTGGCCACATACCATGCCCAAAGTTCACCATTTTTGGAAAACACGTAAACCTTAAGAAAACCTTAATAACTCTAAACACTTTAATGGGTAACAGATAAAAAACACATTAACAAAACTCTACATTTAACAAGCTAAAACACAGGTGGCCCTTCTTAGTTGAAAGCCCACCCACCACGACAAGGTGAAGGCCATGGGTGGGAATACGTTTTTTTTTTTTTTTTTTTTTTTTGACAGACTTTCTTAGTACTTACTTTCTTAGTCCCTGCACTGAATCCCCACTAGGGTGTTGTTTTGCTGTTTTTTTTTTGTCATTAATTGAAATGAAGGGCAAACCAAAGCACTTGGAGAAAACCCAAAGTCATCTTTGTGAGCACTGGTGTACTCCTCACACCAGGTGGTGAACAAGTTTCTTCACTCAGTGCCATAGTCGTGAATTTCCCTACTGTGGGACGAATAAAGGCTTATCTTTTCAATTTTGGACTGAATGTCCTGACAAGCCAGCTCCTGCATTTCTTGAGCTTCTTTTCCATCCCTCCTTTCTCTTTGTCCTCAAGCTCCTTAAAGCTACAGATCAGGGGTTTTGTTGGATCATCATCATCTTCGACCTCCAGCAGACAAACCTCGTCTGCATTATGAGGCTTGGCAGTCTCTGCTGTCGGCTTTGGCTTCAGAGCTTTGGAGGCCTCACAAACCTCCTTAGATGTCTTGTCCAAGATCTTATGGAGATGGCTACTTGTGGTGGTCTCTCGCAGCTTCTTAGTCTCATCTTTGCTGGCCGTCGGTGTGCTCAATGGTCGTGCAGAGTCCATTTCGGCCATCTTATGTTGCATCAGGCGCAGCTGGCATTTGAAGTCTGCGGCCATCTTCTTATGGGCCTTAAGCTCTCGAGCAATCTCGGCGTACGCGAGTCGACTGTGGGACAACTCCTCTTTGAGATGTGCTATTTCACTCTCGTCAGGGGATGTGCCCAGTGTCTCTATACTGAGCAGTCCTCGATTAACTGCTAGCAGAGTCTCAATATGGGCTTTAATGCGAGCTCTTTCACGTGGCTTACACCACAGGAGCTTCATCTTATTGATCTTTATTTCCTCCGTGACGTCCTTTACCCACCTCTTAGCGTAGTTATTCACACGCCATTCCAGTGAGTATGTATATGCCATCTTGTGGTGTATATGCTCACTGAGCACTTTTCCTGTTGACTGAAAATCCACAACAAAGAGTACAATCAGAATGAAATTGTCAATGATCTTGGGGGCATATTTATAAGCTTTCATCCAATGATTTCCAAGCACTAGTCATTCCTTTGATGATATTATATCATCAAAGGAATCTGGCTTTCATGTTTCATCCTAGTTCTATCCATACAAGGAGACGTGGATTCCACGGTAACAGCAGGCGCTATTTAAAAGTAAACAACTGTTGTATCTGTTTGTAGTGCAGAGAAAGAAAGTCATGTTGTCCTGATGAAAAAGCCAGAGGAAATAACTGCGGCCACAGTCTAATTTCACGCTGCACACGTTGCGAGTAGTCTCCACACAACAGCAGGAGGCAGGAAAGTTGGTTCCTTTGCTGAGGAGTTGGAGGCGTGCTGCTCAGTGTGGCTGCTCCTGATTGGTCCATTATCCTCTTGAAAAGTATAAGAATGATCTGCTGACAAAAAAAGCACGTTTTCCTGTTTTTGAATTTATAAAACGATGACTTAACTTACTAAACTCAGATACTGTGTAGGTATGTGCACACAAATCTGTTTTCAGTGTCAGGACTTTTCTTCAATTTTTGATTTATTGTATTAACTATTAGACATGTTAACCTCTTTGGGCCTCAGCTATTAAAACAATATCAACACATTTTCACACAGTATTTCATAACTATATAAAAAGCAGACAGTGCATTTATGATTAACTTGGAAAAAATCTAATATACTTCCTAAATTACCTTCCAAGCCAGCGTTTATGGAGAAAAGAATATTATGTATTTAATCATAAATCTGAGGATTTAGTCACTAAACCTTCAGATTCATGAACATTTGTGCTTTTTCATGCAAGGGCATGAGGGAAATGTAGTTCAAAAATTGTATTTCTCACTGTCCAAATACACAGGAAGAAGTGACGGAAGAAGTATTCACATCTTGAAGTTATAGATCATAAAGTTTTAGATCTGTAAATGTTTGTAGTCAATTTTTGATCTGTACCTGTATCTAAGGTTTATAGTACTTTTTAAAGTTGTTTTTTTTTAAGTTTTGTTTAAAAAAAAAAAAAGTAATCTCTGAACCACTCCACGGCTAAAGTGAATGTTCAGTTTCACAGATAAATAAACTGACCCCAGTCTGACCCCTGTGGTTTAAATGAGCCAGAACCACCACTGAGCTCATTTGTCTCCCATTCAGTTTAGCTTGTACAGAAGATGCACCATGTGATTTTGCAAAAACTTCACGTGTGACCTAGTCTCCACTGACTGCATGGAAGCACGAAACAAGCTCGGCTGATCATTTACAACAGAAACATTGAACCGCTTTAAAAAAAAAAACAACAAAAAACTGAGGTTGAGAAAGTTTGAGAAGCTGCTGGACAAAGCAATATGTTGCCATGCAAAACCAGACTTCACTGGGTCAACTCTACTTCTGAGTGTCTTACCTGCTTTACAGCTGCACATAACGTAGATATTTCATCTTGAGAATGATTACCAATGTTAATGAGAGACACCTACAGTACTCATGTATTTGTTGTAAAGTCTCAATAAAGAAGTTTTTTGTTGAATCTGGCGAACACACATACATTTGTTTCACGATGCATTACTGCCAGCTTGATGGCTTCCAAGTTAGATGTCTGTAATCAATGCAGTCAATAATATCACAATGCCAAATTGCCAACAGGTTTTTGGCAGGACACCAGTGAAAAGCATTATTCCCCTAACAACAGAGGAGAAAGGAGTCTTTGTGGAGTTGTCCTTACTAAATTGACAAGGCCTTTTACAGCCTTTGATACAGGGCTGGCTGCCTCACACAATGGAAGGCATATAAATTTGCAGATGTCGTCTGGAAAGCTCAAATGTCAACGCTTTTCACAACAGCACCGGGGCCCTGCAAGAGGAATAATTGATTAGTTCACCTTTTGTCTCGAGCCAAATATTCATCCAGGAGGACAAAAACAGGAGGCAAAGCGAAAGATGAAAGAGCATCCACTACAGTCAGCGTGTGATGTTCATCTTTTTTTTCTTCAGAGAAAAAATTGTTTTTTTTAACCCATATTTTATGCACATGCGGTCGATCATCTGTGTGTGTAAAACTTTTCTTTAATTGCGTGCAAATAACTCAAAATCACAACATCCCTTTAAACTTGTGACACATCGCTCAACATAAGTGCAAAGTCATAATTATATACCCCACGTATTTTTTGCATGCTATTACATAATTAACCACTTTATCTCAATTCCATCATGCCTGTTTCAAGCTTGATTGTCAGCCTAAACAAGAGGTCAGAATCAGCGTGAGTGTGAAATAACGTTTAAAATGAGACATTTGCTGAACAGTGGCCCCTGTGGCCACAAGTGGCAATTACAGGATGATGCTGGATACATTATCTGGCTGATGAAAAGGATCACTGGGGTGTTTGCAATGACTCGTGTCATTGATAGTTGTCTATGTCATCTGTTTAAAGTACTTCGCGAATAATTGATGATCAGCGTTGTTTCTGAATGTATATTTATGTTAGCGAATGTCAGCTACATAAGCTACTGTAGCACCAAAACCATTGAGTCTTCTGAATTCAGTGAGGGTGTGTTTAATTGCTTATTAATTCCATTTTTTATTTGTGAGAGTGAGAACTCAATTTTATTTGCTTTTATTACATGTTTTGTTTTTGTTTGTTTTTTTAATTGTAAAGCACTTTGTAACTCCAGTTTTGATAAACCCTATATAAATTAAGATATACTTTAGACTTGAAATGCTTCGGGAAAAAACACCTGAGTTAAGTTGAAGGATGCCGAATTTTTAATGTAACAGCAAAGTTTGAGTGTGTGTTGAAGCAATAATTATTCCTGCAGCAGCATCTCAACACACACCTAGAGGCCTGTAAAATATTGAATGGGACATACACACACACACACACACACACACACACACACACACACACACACACTCGACAGCCCCATTGTAGATGAAATGACAGTGAGTCACCGGGGTTGTATTGTTTTTGGCCATGGAACCAACAGGTGCCTCTGTTTTGTGAAAGCAACTCCCACAACACACACACAGACACTGACACACACACACACACACATCCGAACTCCTCTGGAGCTGTACAGTACCTTTCTGTCTCCTCACTGTGTTCAATAGCGAGTGATAATTCAGATTTGACTTGTATTGTTGCATTGTGTCTCCCTCTTCTTTCTCTCTCTCCCTCCCTTCAAAGCCTCGCCATTAATTTCCAGCCTCTGCAATTTTCCTCTCCAATAGCAGAAAGGAGAGAAAGAAAAGGGGGAAGAAAGATGACAAAGACAACACAGGACTCTTCTCTTCCCCCGGCCCTGTTATTGTACAAAATAGCCAAGCAATAATTTTTTGTCATTGGTTTACTCCTAAAAGCCCATTTGACGTCGCTCCTGAAAAGAAAGCAATAAAGAAACCTTTTCAGTGGCGCTGAATGAGTGAGCGAAGGAGGAATGAATCCCTTTGGGACGTTGCGACCGCAGAGGCCTTTTTTATTGTCTTTGCTCTGGTAATCAAATGGAGCTGAAATGAAAATGGAGTTTTCTATGAAAATAGGGGCCTTTGTTGCCTTTGGAAGGCTAGTAATTCATAAACAATAAGCCGGCTCCTTTTGTTTGGGTTATAATATATTCCTGCTGCTCTGAAAGAGGTCTCTCTCCGTGCACACACACATGCACACACACACACACACACACACACATTGAAGCAGGGTAAAAGCCAAAGCGAGGCAGCAGGGGAAGAGAGAGTATAAAAGGAGGCTGAGAGGCAGGCTTTCCACTCATCCTCCTGGCTGAGAGACAGCAGGATGCTCGACTCCTCAACTCTCCATCCTTCACCTCTCTTTCCCTGTTCTCTCCATCAACCTCTTCCTCACACGCATCTCGTGTCTGTTGATGTTCAGAAGAAAGTCAGACTGTGATGGGGGGGCTGTCAGGGCCAGCCAACAGGTGTGGATGGATCACTTCTCTCAGGAAAGTGTCTCAGTCTGCACCTGTCATTCCGAGAAAAGGATTTCGCCTTCAGTCCGGTGATTATGGATTCTGCGAAATGTTCAAAGCATCTCTGATTCACCGTTTCTTTCGCCACGAAATATCTGTGGATGACGAGGAAAAGAAGACACAGTGGAGGGACGAGGGATGCAGGTGGTGAGGTGACAGCAAATCTGCAACATCAGCTGCATGATGGGATGACACCAAAGTCTCACTGAGCAAAAACAGGACGCTTTCCTACAAACATCACCGAAAATCATGGACATCTAACTTCAGTCAATCCCATACTTCCATACTAACCCAGAGCGAGGACAACAACATGAGTGTTTTTGTACTTGGTACTTGGAGGGGACTGTGTCTTCTGGAAATCAACCAGGCGAATGTGCAGACATAACCTTCCTCAGTGAAACAAGCTCAAGAAGGAAGATACTGAAACACCTGTGTCATCATACTTTGCACCTTCTGGACCGAACTTCATGAACTGTGCATGTCATGAGACATATGGATATTTACATAAGCATGGATTTGGACTGAACCAATGTGATGTAAGTGTTGCATTTTGCATACTTCATATCTACTTTATACAGTATTTCATCTCACTATTTCTTCACTCTAGTAAAAGAAAAAGAGAAATTTTTGGTGGTCACAAAAATTAGAAATGCTAACACTGATTTTTCTGATACTATCTTGTTTTAACCATTGCCATACCAGAAGAAATAAAGAAGAACTGTTGCTAGAGCTAATCTAAAATGCAGACTTGTGTGTTTGTCAGTCAAATCTTGACTGACGTATGATAAAAGCCACACTATCAGCCCCTGACATAGGTTACTGGTATGAACCATTACACAGCCGATGTTCAAGTTCGCGTAAATGTTAACAGAGGAGTAAGGGAGTTGGCTAAGAAATACCCAGAGAATAGGTTCATATTCCTCGAATTCAGACCATGAAGTTAAGATTCTCTGGGTTCAGCTCAGGAAGATATTTGGCTTTTCACAACAAGCCTATCTCCTAGAAATGTATTGTATTTATTTATGTAATACTTATTGGGGGTTTTTGCCACATATGTTTTGGAGGAAATTTACTGTTCAAAGGCAACTCTTTCCCAGTCCAGGAAGTCCCTGTCAGAGGTTATATGGAGTTGGTCATGATGGATGGTGGGTGAACAAAAATCAGGACTTTGACACTGAGGATTTCATCCTGATCCCACATGTAACATAACCTTTCTATAATCTTCACCAAGTGTGGTGATTTGCCTGAACATGAAAAATTTTAATCATACTTTAGTTGCCAATGTTCCCACCATTTCTTTTGCAAATCATTGTTGTTGCAAATTTAAAGGTAATTTCATTTAGAGGCGGTCGCGTCGAGTAAATTTAACACCTAATACACATTGTGAAAGAAATACAAGCAGGTACATGTGGAGGTTCAAGTTCTCAAAATTTCCCTGTGCTCCTATAGGTGGAAATATGTGCAGCTATTTGCTTCCTCTCCAGTCATGTGACATATGATGTTATGTGGCTTCTTCTTTCAATGACCTTGCATGAGGCAGTAGGAGCTCGCTTAATACAGAAGTGACAGCACAGAAAGTTCCTCTGCTGTCTCCACCTCCAACATCTGCACCGGATGATGTTTGACCTTAAAACTGGTTCACCACTTTAGAAAAAGTGTGAGACATGAAATTAGTCGCCTGGTGAGTTTGCACTTTGGGACGCAGGAAAAATTAATCTCATTAACATTTGGCAAAAGACGCAAGTTTGCAGCTAAACCAGTATAAAACCCAGGAGCATAACAAAGAAGGGACCATTTAAGTTCTTGGTGATAACTCAACATAAGCAGAGTGTAATGTGTTCAGGCAGCCATCAAAAGTGAAATGTGGGTGTTGGGTGCTAAAAAACTGTTGGTGCTAACCTAAACTACACATTAAATGAACTAACTAAACACAATCAAAACACCAAACTTTAACGAGTCAAAAGTCACTTAAAGGAGGAAAAGAGAGAGGCAGCCATCTTGGAAGCGCCCAGCTTGTTTGCTCCAATCAGGTGAGGCCAATCCTCAGGGAGGTGGGAGGAGTCAGGCAATCAGGAAGCAGAGAGAGACCACCAGGACAAACATTTCTGTGTAGGTCTGACAACATCTCTTAAACATATCTTTCATTCACTAAAAATAAATAAATGAATGAATAAATAAATAGATAAATAAATAAATAAATAAATGACTGACTTTTTATTGACGCAACAGCAACGTCTTATCTTCAACTTTACATCTCCCAGGTCGTGGCTTCATGGTTTCTGGTTGGACAGTGTCACCAGTCATTGGGAGATGTTTGCCACTGATTGCTGGAACGACGAGAAGAGGAAGAGAGAGAGAGAGAAGAAGATGTTTTAGGTGAGTTTTTTTGTTTTGTTTTATACAGTCTATCATGTTTCTGTGCTGTTTGAATGAAGTATGTTTTATGATGACTTTGCTGGTTCTGTAAAGGGAGTTCGGTGGCTTTGATGTTTGGTGGCTGAACAAAAAAGGTTCTTACTCTTGGTGAAAAAAGTTTTTTGGTCTGTGGGAATCTTTTTCATAATGTTGTCAGACACTTAGAGTAAGAGTCTGAGTTTGTTTGTGGCAAAAACAAGCACTTTCATTGGACATTGGACATTGCTGGTGCTGCCTGCCTGTGCTTCTGTTTGTGGTCACGTGGTGGGTTTGTCTTGGAGACCAGCTGATTTTCTTCCCTGTTGTTTCATTCTTGCAACTTTGTGTTGAAAATCTGATTTTAGATCTGCTTTTTCTTTATAGCTTCAGTGCTTTGAATACCATGGAATGCATTATTATCAGAGGTCATATCATTTTAATGTGTGTGTGCTCTGTTGCTGTGCTTTGAACTTCTGCTGTTAAGGAAGCCAGATGTGACACTTGTGTCCTTAGAGCATGGTTGTCACAGATATCCTGAAGTTTGAATGACTATTGTGTTACATAATGACACTGTGAAACACTTCACATAAATCTCATCTGTTTTTGCTGTGACAGTTGTTGGAGTGAGTGCTGTTGCATTAACAGATTGTGTAATGATGTGTGGCAGTTTTGCTGGCATCAACTTTGGTTGCCAGCGGCGACAGTCTTCAGTTGCTGTTGATGTGTGTTGATTTTTGAATGAGTGGACATCATCTGTCGTTAAATGAGTTGTGGTTGTCTGCTTGAAGCTGTTAAATTCTGCATATTGAAGCAACATACGTTTTTTTTTAGTTTTTTTTTTAGACATGCTTCTTGTCACTTCAGATGCATTTTCAAGTCATTTCAAGTCATGTGCAATACATACCTATATCTTCAGTGACTCTGTCCATTTTTACAACAAAAATCAATTTTCCATCTCATCAAATTAAACATAGATTGAAGTAATTATAATGTAATTGAAAACATCATGGTAAATTGACTTCACATTAATGGTAAATACAATCCATGATGAACAAACGGACTTGCTGATAAAGATGAAGGAGAAATGCTGTAACTCCTTATAACCACTAGATGGCAGCATAGTCTAACAAACAAAAAAATCAATCAGCAAAATATGTGTAAGTCAGTGATCCATCATGGAAGTCACATTTAATTTCTCATTTCTTTTACATGCAGATGTAAATTTGGGCCCCAACAAGTTATCACACAGAATGAGATATTCTTTTTATGCATCTGATGCATTTAAATTCAATTTACAAATTGAATGAATTGGATTGTTTTTTTCCACACTTTTACTCACCTTAATGACCCTGACCCCTATTTTCTCACTGTCTCTCTACATCTCTACAGCCCTGCCTTGTCATCAGATTGTGGGTTTTTCTTGTTGCTCAAAGTACGCTGAAAAGATGAAATGAGGCCTGTTTCTTGAACCATTTTCTACAAATTCACAGTAGATATGCAAACATGTGTGTGAAGCATTTTGGTCGTCCATGTCGTGTTTTAAATGACCTCAGCTGGACTTTTTTTCAGTTCCAATGTGAAAAAGCTTCTTGGATGAGAATTGAAACATCTTGAAATATCTACAATTAAGACCAGTTACTGTTGATTCAACCCTGTTTTGATTAAGATGCAATGAGTAGCTAGCACAAGTTAGATAAATGTCTTTTACTCATATTATTGTATAATGAGATAAATAGATATTTGTGCTCAACTTTGTCTTGTGACCTAAAGTTCTACTCTAACTTTTCTTTAACTTGCCTTGAGAAACTTCATGCAGCCATGAAAGATTCAGAGACTGTCCACTAGAGGGAGCTTGACATCCACCTTAAAACTCCCCTTTTATACCTCAGAGGCCAGTGCAGAACAGACAACTATAGTCCCCCATGTAGATCAACTGCTGCTTTCCAGATACTGACTGACCATGTGCAGAAAGATCAAAGTCTCATTTGTCTCATGTTCTCAGGTTGTTGTACGTCTAACAGGCAGACAGAATAATGTCACATCAGGAGCACGTCTGTGATATGAGACAAAAAAATGTGATTTACTATTTTAGTTGTTGCAGAATTATTATTAAGTATTGACTGTATTTTGATGTTTAATTTTGAGGTTGGGGGGGGGACTTTAAAATTTGGCTTTCAGATTTCGAGTGGGTTTGTAAAAATGTGTGTTTTTGTCAAGAAAATGCATCCTTTAAAACAGAGATGATTGACGGTAAATTTACAGCTGGTTCTATTTCCTCATTCAATCTGTATAGAAAATCAAAACGGGAGATGATGTGTACATTTTTAAATCTCATATATCAAATATGCAAAAAAGGAAAGAAAGAAAGATTGATCTCATTAATATTGTAGTTTTGGCTCATTTTGACATAAAGAAAAATTCAAATTCAATTGTCCTTTTTAAAAAATCCTACAGTTTGCAGTAACTAAACCAACGTAAAAATATTAATCATGAATATTGGAGGATTCATGCTCTAAAGGCAGAAATAGCCTTCACAACAGACTGTATGGGTGTTTTTCCAGAGGCGGAGAGATTAAAATATGAATAGGTAGGAAATATCACTTCCCCTCACTATGCGGGCATTATGCCATTTCTTCAGCTGTTATTTAGACCTGTACCATAATAGCCAAACAAGCTTGAATGGAATAAAGACTGCCATTATGTGAGCTCAGAGTCTCGACCTGTTGATGCACCATTAGCTTCAGTTCTCAAATGTGACTAGATTGTTAGACTGTGCTTTTCACACTTTGCAGAGATTAAGGTTAACTGGGTGTAAAGACAGGAGGAGAGAAATGTGGTGGGAGATTCTGGTGTCTCCCAAGATGCTGCAGGACCAGTCTGTGCCTTTTTTTTATGTGGAAGTAAACGCTACGGTGCTTTTGAATTTGTGACTTTTTTGCCATTTATTATCGGTCAAGAAAAAGAGAAAAAGACATTTGATAAATGCAAATTATGTAATTAGATTGAATTTGTTGAATTAGATATTAGGTGTCTCACCTTGCTTGGCCTTCATGAGGAGATGAACTGTGCTCAGGTGGCATGAATGTAAGGAAGTATCTCTAAATAAATACATACTTGATTGAAACATATTTTATGTAAATACAGCCGTGTTGGATTATATTGTCAGTCGTATCTGTTTAAAGACAAGTCACAAAGGCTTCACAGGTTGTTGTTGAAGATGCGTCATTGTCTCTTTTGGCCACGTCCTGTGTTTGTCGTTTACAATCAGTGACTGTCGATGTGTTGCATCTAAATGTCGAATATGAAGGCAGGTGTAGCTTTATCATGTTATAACTTTAGTTTTCATCTTGACAACCTATAACTCAAACATATCCAGTAAACTATAATCCCACCTCTCAGTGCACCTGAAGGCCTTCACTGGTCAATGAGCTAAACTGAAATGAGTTTAATCAAGGTTAAAACCTCTATATCAAAAATCAAAAGGGAGGAAAGGCAGATAACTAATGAGGTTTGATCACAGGTTGTAGATAAAAGTTAAAGAGGATAATTCATATTTAAAGTCAGCAGACTGAAGTGCTGCACTTTGTAGCAGTCCAATCCTTTTGCCTTCTGTAATGATATCAAATGCTGCACGGCCCAAAATATTCTAAAATGTAACGCTGATGAACCTGAGGTCGTGCAAGTATTCAGCAGCGAGAGAGTCTGCCAGACAAAGAACATGAATCAAACGCTTCAAATTTGTAATGCAGATCCCAGTGATTCTCAAATTTTACTGCTGACTTTCAGTACGTTGAATGGCTGTGCTCCAATATATATGAGTAATGGTGCATAAAGAAAATGTTACAAGAGAATTCAAAATCCAACATCAAATTTGACCTCCTCCATTACTTTATTGAGAAAAGTGCTGTAGAATTAAGCTTATTGTATTATTCTAGTTACTTTTTAATATAATACACATCTGAGTTTGTGGTATTGCAATGAAATTCCCACCTGTAGATTATCATCCATCTGCACATCTTCAGTTTGTTTTGCACAGGAAAGAAACTAATGTGAGCTTTTTAAATGAGCCCTAACAACATCCACTTCATCTTAAGATTGTAAATGCATGTTGAAAACACTCCAAAAGCCCAAGTAGATATTTTACTAAAAGAGCTAAGAGCAATGGAAACGAAGGCAAAACAATTCAATAAAAGTTAATAAAAGATTGGAATTTACCACCAACACTGAATTTTTTTTTTTTTAAATAAAGCAGCAGAACCATAAGTGATGTGAACCATTTGCAGAAAGAGCAGGGACCAGTGGGATGCGAGAGCCTTCCTGTGGACCGATATGCCTCAAAGTGCCAGGCTGCTATCAAACCGCATTAATGTGATGGATATCCGGCATTCTGCATTCATTCTCCACGCAGTGTTTGTGGGAGCTGACAAACAGATCCTGGTGAGAGGGCCTCCAGCGCCGAGCAGCCGCTCTCTGCCTCTAAAGCATAGACAAATATAGCCTGGGTTCAAGTACATTTTATGTAAAACACACACACAAGTAGACACTTTTCCTTAACCCAGTTTTTGCAATTTCCTAAGAGCAAGCAGCTCAGTCTTATTCCTGGTATTCAGTGTGGAGGACAGTTGGTGTGAGGAGGCTTCTATGATTATGGTCATTGTCTGATCAGAATCTGAACATGTGAGGATGAAGGAATATAAATCATAATTAGCTATCCCACTATTTTTTTTTCTGTAGTTCAAAGAAAGAAGATTTTAAATGCAGTTTAAAAAAAAAATTCTTATATTTGATGTTTTGATTGCTACCAGATTTTTGGGGAAAGAGGCATAAAAGGGTCAAATTTAAGAAAATAAAATATCATGATTGTATGATTGTAAAACTTGTAATTGTAGAATATAAACATCTCAACTCATTAAAGGGTATAATTAAGTATTTAGCTATTGAATATTGCACAAAACTGAGAGGCTTGCATGAGAAAACTAAATGAATGGTTAAAATGAATGCAGCATAGCCAAGATACTCAAATGTTTAGTTGTTAAAAGCTGGAGCCTACATTTCCCATAATGCAACTCAATAGCATTCATTAGGTTTGTGCTTCTGTCCAAATGTCTTTCAAACACTCTGATGATATTATCAGGCTTATTTTCTCAGACTTTCGCTCCTTCTCAACAGGCCCTCGAGTGAATAAACGAGTGAGTGTGTAAAGTTGATGGAACAACCCTTTAAAACCCTCAAATTCAAATTCCTAATGATACAGAGATGAGGGCGGTGTGAACAGGCTCTCGTCCATTTTGAATCAACACCAACCAAAAAAAATGATTCCTCGAAAGTTGGACTGTAAAACAAACAACAGAAGTGCTTGGTTCAGGTTGATCTGCTAATTGACAAATCATGCATGTAAATCTGTCCCTATATATTTAAATATATTTCCCATCCATCCACATGTCAGCGCTCCTCCCATCACTCAGACCCCCCCCACCCTTCCACTATGAAGGAACTACGCTGCCATCATCGCACCACGACGAGTGCTGCACAAGATATTCCGTCAGACTAAATGGTCCAGCCAATTACATTGATTTTAGAGGAGCTATGTTGTTTGCATTAGCTGAGGAAAATGGACTGCCATTTTCCACGTTGTTGGATGGAAATTGAGAATGGAGCTTTCGTCAGGCTCCATAATGGATCAGCCGGCTGATGTAAGGCCACACGCTCTGTTTTTGACCACGTATCACGCCGTGCACTTACGCCATTAGAAAGTCTTTTCAATACGTTTCTAATTACATGAGCAAATATATTTTTAGTCCTGTTAGTGGGAGCGCTGGGTTGTATAGGGAGAAGCGTTGATGCTGGCTTGGTTGTGCCATTTAGATCAAATAGCTTTTTAATATGGGAATGGAAAGTTTGTATTTGACTATATTAAGACCCCTCAAACATAAATCCAACAGTTTAACTACTATCTTAAATACATTTTTGCTACGTCTGTTCATAACTTCAACTCAGTGTCGCTTAAACCAGAATTACAAGCAGAAAAAAGTTTAAATGAATGAATTTTAAATTTTGAATGAAAATTAACATCTGGAATTTTCTTTTTCTTGTCACTCGACATGATAAACCCTATTTCACTCACTTAATGTGGGTTTGACTTTTTACATTTCACTGGTGCAAACTGCTGCTGAAATGATTGATCAATTATCTGTCAAACGAAGTGAAGCAACAGTGGATTCATTCAGTGCAATGCGAGTCATTTATGAAGCAAAAACATTCTCTAATTCCAGCTTCTCAAATGTGAGAATTTGCTCATTTCAATATTTAAATAGCTGGTGATTTTGTACTTTTGTCTGGACAAAACCTATTTGAAGATGTCACCACAGGCTTTTTTGTGGGAGGCATTTCTGTCTATTTTCTGGATTTTTCGAAACTGAATGTCTAATTAAAAAAAATTTAATCAACCCTGAAAATAATTGTTAGCCACTGTTTAGCTTCTGATTACATGTCCAGGTGTAGAACAGACAACACATGTCATTGTACAGCCACCCACCACGTCCACGGTTAGATCTCTCTCTGAGGCCCCCCCCACTCTCCCACCTGACACACACACACACACACACAGGCACACTCACCTAAAGCAGAGTACCACTAAGTAAGAAATCAAATATCATTGTTGGGGCCAAGTCGATTTCAATCTCTATTTTCAGCTTTTTCCAAAATCTATAAATGCAGCTCTTAACACAGGCCTGAGAGCTGGGTGAGCGGAGGGTGAAAGGGGGTCCGGGGCTCCGCGGGGCTCGGGTTAACTGCCGTGTCAAAGCGGCTTTTGTCCTCTGAGTGGTGATGGGATGATGGCGCGTGGCAGACGGCGAAGCCTGAAGTGATGTGGGAGGTTGCTGGTTTGGATCTCGACGCTTAAACGGGGCGAGCGCCGCTGCTCAAGAGCCTGCGATCTGGCTGCCGGAGGGTGTTTTATATCATCCTTCTCAGAGGAACAAAGTTGTTTTTCACTGCTTTATTAGGCCTTGTCACTCAGTAAAGACAAATATCTGGTTGTATACGTTGCTGTTGTATGATCAAAATACATTCTGGCCTTATAGCAGCTGGCAATAACCACAACAGAGATGCCTCTCCAGCCACGTATCATAGCTGTCTCACAACAAGCCTCGCCTCAAAATAATTTCTTAATCCATTAATTGGCGTGGAGCAGCATTCGGGGCAGGGCTTTTTGTTCAATATGTTTTTCAGAGATGCATACTAATCATATAAAGTGATCCTTTGTACTCAGGTTGACAGCAGCGACGAGGGCTTTTAGACGCACGCACACACACACACACACGCGCCGAGGCATGTGTCTGGGAGCGCCGACGGCAGACGAGTGTATTATTTTCCCTGAAGAGTGTTATTTTCCTGTCAAGGCTTGATGGCAACGTGCCAACAGATGTGACAGGGAGCGATCATCCCTCCTTCATACAGTACAGAAAGAGAGAGGGAGAGAGAGAGAGAGAGAGGAAGCGAGGAGGGATGGATGAGGACGGAGAGAGTAGGACAGACACACTAGCTGGGTTTCCATCCACACATTTTTATGCAAATTCACCACATATCGAATTTGAAAAGCGGCATGGAAATGGCTAATTTTAATGAAATCTGCTCAGGCAGTTTTTTTTTTTTTTGGCTCGAGGTTGGAAGTTTGATTCGAGAAATTTGGGTTGAAATCAATTTGTCAGATACATGCGGGTGATATGGGTCCACCCAGATCTCCCAACAATGGAGGACCGCTGCTGCACACACACATGCCTGTCTGAAAAATCCTGTCGAGCAGTTTCTTTTCAATGAAAGTATAAAATCGAGCAGTGACTTTACTTTAAGTGCAAATCTTGTATATCAATAGAGAGGCTCAGTGTGATTTACTGTAGTGTTGAAAAAGTCTCTCTGTCTGTTTTTACTTGAGTCATATTAGAAGAACTCCATAACGTGATGCTGTTCATGTCATATAGTTCCTCCAGTGCTGTTAGCGAGCCGCCAGCCACAGGAAATTATGAGCAGAGATAAAACATTTGGCAGGTCTATATCTTATATATGGGCCTTATGATTGTTCCTTGTTGGTTAAGATTTAGCTGCAAAGTTTCTTTTATTCTGCAGTTTTTCAAAGTTGTCTGTTTCTGCCTGTGACTGTTACTGTTGGTATGAAGTATTTGAGAAGTGTTGAACATATGATACTTGAAATTGACTTTCAAATGGCACATCTCCAAACCCAAATTTGTGTCAAAAATGTGTTTTTGATCGACCAACTTCTCAGTGCCGCATTCTTGTTGTGTTTCAGGTGACAGATGCCATGAGCACCCAGCTTTATCAGCTCAGGTTGTATTTATAATTTTGCATGAAGAGGTCACATGTGCAAGCTCCAGTAGCTTAAAAATGTAACCACACTTCTGAGCCATAGAGGCCACATGAAGGCAAGGAGAGATAGAAGTTCCAAGTTAACTCATGTCAAGTATAAATCCAGCTTCAGTACACACCTGAGTCAGTCCAGGCCGCTGTGAATTTCTCACAATCCCAGTTACCATATTTCCACTTTGAGTCACTTTACAGTTCATTCCATATGGAGCGACTCCAGATTCCATAGCTTATATAAACTAATGATAACATTATGATGCCAAACAGAAAGCTGGGTGTATTGTGTAGATAAGGTCATAAATCCCAATGAGAAACATCAGTGTCCCCATCATCAGATCATATTCATGGTGGACTGTGGTCAGACAGAGCTCATCATGTTACATTCACACCATGGTCACATGATGGGAAATCTCCGCGTGCCTCCTGAAATCGACTTGAATCATTGTTGGACGTAACTCCCGCAGACTAAAATGTTCACTCCAGATCCAGTCATCTGATCTCCTGAGCCAGCTCTTTTCCCCTCGCAGACGAGCAGCGCGGCTATTCAGAGCCACCTGATAAATAACAGCCGCCGCAGATCAGATTATAGAGCGTGCGTTAATGGCACTGTTCTCTTTTGTCATCCGCTAAAGTCTGTAAGTAAACTCTGCGTTATCTCCCTCTCCGTCTGTGTTCCTCGGTATCTCCCTCTCCCTCTGCTCCTTTAGCCTCTTCATTTACTTCTTCTGTGGCGAAAACACAAAAGAAGAAGCAAAACAAAGCGGCAGAAAAACAAAAGGAAAGAAAGAAGAACATGTCATTAGTGGTTTTGTTTCCACAGCGGCACAATACCCTGACCACCCTCGTAAAATGATAGAGAGAGATTGCGGGCATGCAGGCGGGTAAGAGAGAGAGAGATAGAGGCCTCCGTGTGACGAAAGGCGGTTTAATTTAGATAATTATCTCGCAAATTAACCACAAACTCCTTCCCTGTTAATTACCTGTCTTGGGGAGCAGCGCGGGAAAACAAAAAGCGGAGCCAGGGAGGTCTTTGTTCCCATCTTCTTGGGGGGGCCATAAATTGGTTACGCCACTGCTGAAAGGCCAGATAACCCTTTGAGGGAACAACCACTAAAGCATTTGATAGGCTAATGGGGGATACTGTTAGCATCCGCGTTTGTAATTGGACGTCATAAATCTGGAACAGGTGACAGGGGGGAACAAAAGAGGGGTTTTGTGCGGGTGTCGAGGCCGCGGCGCGACTTGTAAATCCTTCCCCCCGCCCGGTGAATGGCGCTATCTGATGGTCCGCATATGGCGACGACACTCTCTCACATCGATCCTGTGCGAGTGTTGAGTATTTATATGTGCCCTGATACACAACCATATGTATATGTGTGTGTGTGTGTGTGTGTGTGTGTGTGTGTGTGTGTGTGTGTGTGTGTGTGTGTGTGTGTGTGTGTGTGTGCATCCGACACAGCAGTGCTAATAAAAAGACCTTTTCTTATCTTGGTGTCTGCTGAAGGTGATTCTGTCAGCAGCTATTAACCTTGCCTTTATAATGACAGCTCGCCTGATTAGTTTCAACACTTAAAGCCCTGACATTTTCAATTTCACTCTGTTATTTCTCCTTCTCGGGTCTTTGCCGCTGCAGGAATACATTTTTACACCTTTATCTCCTCTAATAATGACTTATTAGTGTTGTTGGCGCACCTCATTAAAAGCCAACATTAAAGCTTTGTTGTTGTTTTTTTTACCTTGGTCAAGTGAGGAGTAACAAAGTACATTTCCATATGTAAACTTTAATTAGCAAACACCAAACTTGTTTTCAATGCGCTTAGAGGAAGAAAATCAAAAGGTAAAAAAATTTCATTAAATTTGTGTCTTTTAAAGAGCACAGCAGGTGGTCCGGCCGCCAAAATCTGGCGAGCAGATTATATTTGAGCTGGTGTGTGGAATTTGACAAGGTTAGTAGTGAAAACTCCTCGGCTTAATTTCCCTTTATGTCTCCTCTTAAGTGCTAATAAAACTAACTGTCTTTATCTTTGGTCAGTGTCAGCGGCGGCTGTTATCTCCCGATTTCAATGATTTTAGAGCTTTAGCATGATTAAAGCGGCACGGTCGAATACCACCAGAAACCGGGATGTCTGAAACCTCTTATCTCTGTCAGCTGGAAGGACACATTTAATGTCATCCTCTTATTCCGTCTGTGCAAGGTTTTCTGATCTGATTCACCGCTCGGCAGAACGCCGTTATGACTCTCAAGTTTTCTGATCTGGCAACACTGTGGTTAAGGTTAGGTTATGTTTGAGCACAAAAACGACTCGGTTGGGGTTAAAACGACATTGTGGTTTGGATTGAAATGAGGTTTGAGAAGAGTCATGGTCAAAAGAAACCAACATTTACTCTTGTGTTTTTCATCTCTATAACAATGTCACCTCCCAATAGACATATTGCTTTGAGAGGGTTTTATCATTTGAACACAAACATATGTCATTTTAGGGCATTTTTCTGAACAGATGAATGCTGTCTTTCTTTTTTTTTTTGCTGCTCACTCCTCAGTCCAACTATCTCCGTCCACCTCTGATTAATACAGATCAATGTAAAATGTTAACTTTTTTCACTTGTGTTGCAAAGGACATTGTGGCTCATTTGGTTGTGAATGACATTGATGTTGGAATCCTCTACATACTGTAATGTGTATGATTGTAATTCAGGTTCCAAATCTGGAATGCTGGAGTGATGTTAACCGACTGGTGATTGGTGGAGAAGAGATCATTCAGTAGCACAATGCAAACTGAAGTCGGAGCCAAAAAAGTTCCAATGATTCCCAGTTCAGTTCATGTTTAAAAGGGAGGGTGGACTTAAATTCATCTTTCTATCCTTGTGAGGACGTTTGATCGGAGACACATCAACAGGCACGACGCTGTCTTTGACCACACTGCTGTTGCTAAGCCATGTTCTCCAAACCAGGTGTGAGCAACACCAGAACACACACACACACACTCTCTCCTCACACATGGTGAGGGGAACACCGGAGCTGCACCAATATTTGTGTTTTGCGCCTGTCACGTATTTGTCCAAGTCCTTGTCGCCGCTCTCCACATCTACCGGCAGCAGGTGTGAACAACTCTCGTGCTGAGAGGGACGCACTCTGCTGCCACCCTGTCAGAGAGAGAGAGAGACACACACACACACTCAGGCCGGGGGAGGAGAGGGGAGGGTCGGGGAGGGGGGGGAGGGAGAGGGAGAGATCAATAGTAGTGAGTGTGGAGTTTGGATAATTACAGTTGTTAGCAGGGAGAGGAGAGCAGCTATAGTGGCCTCTCCACTCTGAGTCTCTTATCACTCTCTGGCCTGTCATTACAGCTTTAAATGCTGCTGTAGCAAAGTGGCAACTGTGTGTGTGTGTGTGTGTGTGTGTTTCACTCTCCTCTCCTCTTTTTACCTCCTCTCCTCTCCTCTTCATATCTCCTCTCCTTATTCCTCTTCTTGTTGTTTCTGGTCTCCCCTCCTCTCCTCATTTCTCTTCCTCTCTCCTCCTTGAATTTACTAACCTCTTCCCTCATGTCCTCTCCTCTTTTCACCTCCTCTCCTCTTCTCCCTTTTACCTTCTCTCCTCATTTCTCCTCGTCTCTCCTGTCATTTATATCTCCTCTCCTTATTCTCTTCATCTTGCTTGCCTCCTCTCTTTCGCCTCTCTCCTCTTTATATCTTCTAATCTCTCCCCTCATTTATTCTCCTCCCCTTCCTCTCTATATCTTGTCTTGCCTCTCCTTTCTATCTCCTCTCCTCTTCCTCTTCTCCTTGCCTCTCTCCCCTCTTTACTCCTTCTCCTCTATACATCTTCTCTCCTCTCCTGTTCTCTTCTGCTCTTCTTTTGAGTGTTCTCCATCTCTCATCATCTTCTTGCCTCTTCCCCTCCAGTCTCACACCTCCTCCTCCTCCTCCTCCTCCTCATCATCATCATCATCATAGTTTGGTTAAAGGTCTCCTCTTCCCTTCCTTTCCTATCATCTCCTCTTCTCTCCTCTCTACTTTCTTTCTCTCTGACTTTCCCTCTACTCGTCTCCTCCTCAACTCTTTTCTCTTCACCTCCTGACTTTCTCTTATATACAACAACCTTGTTTCACCCCACTTATCTCCGCTCCTCATCTCTCCTTCCCTCTCATCCTCTCCTTCCATCACCTCCTCTCTTCCATCCGCACCTTCATCCAATACTCTCTCTCTTTCCTAATTTGCTCTCTCCACTCTTCTGTTTTCTCTGCCCCTCCTCTCCTCACATCTCCTCTCTCATCCGCTAATCTCTCTTCATCTCCTATCTCCTCCTTCCCGCTCCTCCACGTTCTTTGTCTCTCCCCTTCTTCGCCTGCCTCCTCCTCCTGACACCGTCGGCTGGTGCCAGGAAGAGGATTTTATTTTGAAGATCCACGCTCTTAATTTCTCAGAAAGAGACAGAGAGAGGTTTTGACTGTCCAGCCAGACAGGATTTTCTTAGTTGTTGAGTCTTGACACGCGACACTAAAATAGGCCTGGAGAAACTGGAGTTAAATCCCCTTTGGATTGCTGTGGTTGTTTCACCATGCTCTCTCTCTACACACACACACACACACACACATACACACACACACATGTGGTTTTGTTGATCTCCACTGATGTTGAGGAGCCTTGTCAGACATAAGACGGAGATGAGAATGATGGAGAGAAGGATTAGATGGGCGCGAAACAACAGCGGTTTGTCCCCTCGGGGCTGTTTGCTCTGATTTAGATGGAGCAGGATTAGCTGAGGATGAGGAGATCAGAGTTGTGTGTGTGTCAGCATATGTGTGTGTGTGTGTGTGTGTGTGTGTGTGTGTGTGTTGAGGAGAAGTGGGCTGGTGATACGTAGACGCTTGAGGCAAAGCTGTCAGATATTCGACCGATTTTCGTGTTGTGTTCCGTAGGTGGTGCACACACACACACACACACACACACACACACACACACACACACACACACACACACACACACACACACACAGATCATGCATTACATCGAACACTGTAAAAACACAGCAAAAAAAAAAAGTAAAGTTGCAAACTCTACTAAAAACTTTTTTGATTTATAAGAAACTGGACAAACTTTCACGGCCAAAGTGAGAATTTATGTCTTTACTCCTCATGATGCTCTTGTACATGTTTACATTTTTGCGGCATGACCTTGCAGGTGGTCTGAAACTGGTGTGTGTGTCATTGAAGTGAATGGGGAAACGGAACTTTGTACGTGAATGTGGTTTTGATTTTGAGGAAGTCCTAACATGGTGGCTCGTGAAACCAGACTGTCAGCTGTCTCTCAAATCCCACTGTGTGTGTGTATGTGTGTGTGTGTGTGTGTGTGTGTGTGTGTGTGTGTGTGTGTGTGTGTGTGTGTGTGTGTGTGTGTGTGTTGCGAGCATTGAGTCGAGTATCACAATGAGACAGGAAATCACTGCGAGGATAAAAATTCTCTCTCTCTCTCTCTCTCTCTCCTCATACAAAACACTCACAAATAACCCGCTAATCTCTGCCTCTGCCCGCGTGCCATTCAAGGCTTCCTCCAATTAAAAAGCATCGGGGAGTCGAACCCGCCATCTTATTTATCATATTAATTAGAAACTCCCCTGACAACAAAGAGAGGCCTACAGCTGTGGAGCAGAGGAGAGGCCTGGGAAATGAAGGACGGTTTGATTTGTTGTCTTGCTAATGTGACACCTATTATACAGGTTAGGCCTCAGATACAAAGACGCCACAACAACATATGGTAATTGTAAGTGTGCGTGTGCAAGTGTGTGTGGTAAATACGCTGATCAAAGGATCTGCTTTGACTAAGTAGATTTTGTGTTTAGTTAACCACAGCTTGCAGTATTTCACATTGGTAACACATCTCTCATACAGACCTATACCGTTGAACCATTACTACTGTGCTGATGATTTCTGAACCATTATTATAGTTATTAGTTACAATTCATAAACTCTTTCTGATGTTTCATAAAGTATGGACAGTAAATGTTTTCTACCTTCAAAATAAAAGGCAGATGTGTTGCTGTCCATGGTGCTGAAGCTGAAACTGGCTGCAACGAAGGAGCTGTCCACGGTGCTGAAACTGTTTTCTATATAACTACAGGTAGTTTCCACATGGCTCTGTTGATGGGTCGCTCTTTTTTTTCCCTTTTTTTTTTTTTGACAAGTGCCTTCAGTGCATTCTGCTGTGTCCTGGTTCAATCCACTGACTGCCCTGTTTGCTGTGAATCAAAATCATACAATGGAGTCTGTCGGCCAATCACGTTCATGCTAATTTCTCGCAGATTTCCTTTGAGATTGTCAGGACCAATAACTTTCTGGAGTTGTAAAATCCTGTCTCACAGTGGATTAAACTTTTTTGGTGGCTTTAAGATCTGATGTATTTCACAAACTGTGGCTAATGGATGGAAAATTATTGGAGTTTATTGATAAACTATTTAGTTTTCCTCACGTCTGTTTCATCTCGAGGCATGTGTCACCTGTCAGGGAGAGCAGGAGACAGGAAAGGAGAGATAATCTGGAAGAGAAGGAGATAAAGAAGTGTAGGGAAGGAAGAGGAAAGTGTTGTGGATGGAGGTAGAGAAGGATGCTCAGATCTGGATGAGACAATGATAAATGGGTTGAGGATATCTCAGCTTTAAAACAGGCCTCTCGTTCTGTCTCTCCCTACAATATTTCTCTTTTGATCCAGCAGCTATTGAGATTTGATAGACATTGTCAAATGTGTGTGTGTGTGTGTATGTCAGTCCAGCCATCTGGTTACCAGGGCATTGTTTATTCTGTCACAGCTCAATATTTGCCCATCCATCTCTCATCCCACTGCAAACCAAGTGTGTGTGTGCTGGTAGTGAACTGTGTGTCTGTGTGTGTGTTGCATTTTGTCTTGTATTGAACACCTTGTGAATAAATCACATTTTTGCCAGTTATTTTTGCGGAGACAAATCATAATTAAACCTTTCAAATGTTTTAAAATCCATTTTTGAATGATGTTTAAATTCAGGCTTGGGGCTCAGTGGGTTTCAGATTTAGTGCCACAGATGAAGTAGGTGAGTTGGAAAGTACTGACTACTACTATTACTATAATAATAATAATGTTGGGCTAACAATCAGTATAACACTATCCAAAAAGTGATATTTTTTGGCATCTGATCTGCCTTCAAACTAATTAATGCACAGTAATTGTAAAGGTTATGATCAATCATGAGGGTCCTCGTAGGAATAGCAATCTAAAGATGGTGTGTGTGTGTGTGTGTGCGCAGCGCAGAAATGAAGCCTTGGTGTCATTTTCCATTTGGCTGCTGGACAGAAAGATGCATGTTGGCCAGACAATCTGCTTTATTGTGGCGAACACACACACACACACACACACACACACACACACACACACACACACACACACACACACACACACACACACACACACACACATTTCAGCATGGAGCTCCTCACTGTTATATAGCTTTCATGTGTTTGTGTGAGCATATAGGACGGCACTGGGCTAAATGCTCTGCTTTCACATGCTCCAATAGCAGTGCACTTAACACAGGAAGGGAGCGATATCTTTGACGTGGACGTTATTGCTGCCATGCCTCTCCATCTCTCGTTCCACGGCTCGAAACGCTCTCATCCTTCCATCTACGCTTCCTTTCTCTCACAATGCGCCGTCGCTCTTTCCTCCATTCCCTTTCTCCGTCCGGCCCTCTCTGATCTCCTGCCGCCGTTTGAGCATCAAAGGTCTTGAAGAGGATTGCCATCTCACCTTCCTCCACCACGGATCCCTTCATCTTCTTCAAACAGGAAGGTGCAAAGGCTAACTGTGGGTTTCACGCTTCTTCTGTTCTTGTCTTCTCCCGTCTTGCTCCGCGCCTCACCCTCGCTCGTCCGCCTCGGCCTTTGCTATTAGCCGAGTATCTTGACAGAGGTGCTCTCAGGTTGAGACCTACATCACCTCGGCCCTCAGATCTACTGAGTCTCAGATCGTGTTTGCTTGAGTGAGAGCGATGCTGTGAAAGTTGAATTGACTTGCTTTGGTCAATTTAGTGTAATATATTTAAATGTCTGTTGCTAAATTATCAGGATGAGAAAATGAGAGTTTTTTCAGTGTGGAAGCATTTTCACAACTTTGATCTTCTTCTTCTTCTTCTAATACAAACTCGTAATGCAAGTTTGAAACAGCAGGAAGCGATTTCAACATTTTAAAATCTTTCTTGACATTCACAAATTCCTGACTTCACACATCATCTGGTTTTGTCTTAGTGTGTTGCGTTAACACTGATCATTGTCGGGCTGCAAGTGTGTGGAAGTGGGTGACCAGCCAGTGATCCTGACAGCTGCTCTCCACTGTTTAAACACACACACACACACACCCAGACACACACACACGATTTATTTATAATGAGTGTTTGCTGACTGTACAGTATGAGCACCTGTGTGCACAGCCATGGACAAACACTTTTATCACTGAGCTGAAAGTTAAAGTGGAAATCCTTTAGATCCTCGCTTTTTCTATTTAGCCTCCATCTGTGGTGTTAAGAGCTCCCCTCCAGGAGATCAGCTGTCAGTCAAACAGAGCCGGCGGTGCTGTGACTCTTTCTATCAATTTGTAAAGGATACCTATCTTTCTGAAAAGTTATGTCAGACATGAATAACAATTGGAAGGATAAGGAATAAAATAGACAGTGTGAAGTATTAGCATTATTACCACAGTGTTATTTATGTGTTTGTGTAGGATTATATGGGATTATTACACATTCTGATGAGCTAAACCTCTTGGGTGTGATGCTCCAGAGTGCCCAAAGGGCCTAGACCTTACATGCTAAACATCAACCCCCCGCCCCACCACACACACACACACACACACACACACACACACACACACACACACACACACACATTCATGCACACACACCAACCTTTACCCTGAACCCATTCCTCATCTCTGCGAGAGCGGACTCCGAGTGAATGGCCTCGCTAAAGGCTTTTTAATAGACTGCTTTGTGTCGAGGAAACTCTGGGTGACAGGGGTGAGTCACGAGGGAGACATGGGGGAGGGGGGAGACAGTGAGAACGGCTCATTGAAAAACTAACTGAGCGGAGAATCAGTGTTTGCTCTGCTACTGATCCTTAAGCACATACCATTTTTTTTCAGCATGGATAAAATATCTGAATATTTATTTTTGATATATGAGGTATTTGGGGTTTTGTCATGGTCTCAGGTGTCGGCTAAAGGGTTCAAGGGCTCGCGTTTTGCTCGTAGCTCATGATCACGATGGCGATGAAAGCTTTTCCTATTTGCTGCTTCTCTGTCAGACAAACACTCTGCATCAAACCTTCATTTTGTTTGAATGCTGTTTGTCCTTGTCAGAGATTATACAACATTCAGGCTTCAGAGAAATTTGAAATAGCTTGAAATAGCTCCTCTAAAATGCACCCACACACACACACACTGAATGCCCTTTTTAAATCAATGGTATGAAATAGTATGTTGGATCATGCTAAAATGAATTATGCATTTATCTGTGTTCTATATGTTCATTGTATCTACAGTCTTTAAGTGTCTGTCGTAAAGTACAGGGACAGGACATGAATGATCCTTCATACCCAGATTGATCCATACTAAACATGTGGGGAGTATCTCTGCTCTATATGATAAAAACAAACAAACAAAAAAGCAGGCGTCCATCTTGCTTCCATTTATATTCACTCAACATGTTGCCTTCTAGTTCTGCTGCTATAGCCTATTTACTTTTACTTCATTTTAAATACAGAGGAAGGAGCATGTTAATAACCATCCAACCATCATGTGTGGTGTCAATTAGCTATTAAGTTTTCATCTATATTTGACATTCAAAATTACACATATTCACAGATGTCATGCGTGTCCTTGGCCTCCAGATGTGGTTTGGCTGATCGCCTTCTCGACGCAGTTTGGCGACGTTCAACAGCTGCACATTTGGCTGTCAAGCTGCGGCACCCGAGCTCCTGTGAGTAAACAACTAGTAAATAACACAACACAGTGCGGCGTGTGAATGGCTGACGGGCCTTTTGGCACGTTCACATCGCAGTCGGAAAATGATATGAGACGACTTTGCTTGAAAAGTTTTCAGTTCATTCATTGGGTAAATTTTTATTTGTGGATCTGTTTGTTGCAAGTGGAAGAGCAGGCTGTACATCAGGGTTGGTGGTTTGATCCCCTGCTTCTACATGTGTCAATGTGCCCTTGAGCAAGACACCTGCAGAGCCAGCCAGCTCCCTGCATGATGGACATAGGTGTAGCTGTATGTTAGTGTGTGTGAAGCATTCGTCCAACTCATCCGTCTGATCTCAAAGACGTCTGCTTGTAGAACCATGTCATCACTTTTCATCTGATGTCACACGCTCAAATCTGAGTATTTCCCGAGACGCCGCTCATTGGTCCGAGAACGACGCCACGGTTTCAGGTCAGCGCAAGGTGACATGTTCGCCTGCATCATCCTCGGGAAGGCGATACGTTGTGCCGTGTATTCCTATCCCCTCTCTGCCGCCGAGTGTGCGAATGAAGACATTTATTACAACAGAGACACAGAGGATTAGCACAGGGCTTAAACCATTCTCATGGTAATGCGCGGAAGCTGGGAGCGCGCAGATAAACACAAACACTCACCTTATCAAAACACCCAGACCTAAAAGACTACTCCTTAACGGCACCGACAGACCGGCTGAGAGACACTGACAGAAAACAGGAAACGGACGGGGGAGAGGAAAAAGACGTCAGTGAGCTGCGGCAGATTATGGCCTCATTCAAAAATGATATTTGGACAATGAAATCGTTGGAGGGCGCAGCCATGGCGTTTAAATCCGAAAGGTGTGACGCTATTGTGCAAGTTAATGCAAAAAAAAAAAAAAAAAAAAAAAAAAAAAAATTCCACATGTGTGACAACTTGGCATTTAAGGTACTGGTGGTGCATTTTAGATATGTAATCCATATCTAGTTTACTTCTGCATCAGTCTAGCATGGTTAATACAGTCACACTTATGGGAAATATAGAGGTTGTAATTAGCCTATCCTGCCTCGCCTCAGGCTTCTTTATATTACCTTTCATGGCTTTTTTTGGTCAGTATGTGTTTTTAATTTCTCTTCTTTTTTTGATCGACTGATTGATTTCTCATCTCGGCCGATGATAAAGCTGTGCGTGAAAGGCAGAGGCACCGAGCTCCCTGCCTCTGTAATCCACAGCATCCTCTCAGCTCCAGGCGATCCACTTTGTTCACCTTCTCAACATTGTAGTCAGACAACAATCTCAGCCACCGAATCTGCGTCTCTCCAAATCTTCTCTCTTGGCGTCGGGGGTTTATTTTTGGCTGCTTGAAGAGCTCTGGGGATTTTTATATCCCTCTTTTCAATGGAGTCCCTCTTTTGAACGTCAGCGTATCATGGAGCGAGCCAGTAAGGAGGAGCAGTAAAGCCTGAACGTGTGGAATCTGACGTGACTTTGAGCAACATTTTTGTGTTTTACTGTCACGAAAACACCCTGAAAGAGTCACTTGTGATTGTATTTGTCAGTCTGTCAGTTCAATTCTGTGTTGCATGAAGGTATTTGAGGTCCAGCCTCAGGTCTTTCAGGGCTGGTCTCCATTCTCAAGTCTGTTGGATCAAGTCTTTTAGGGCAAGGCCAAGTCAGGTCTCAAGTCATTCAGGTCAAGTCCAAATTGAGTTTTCCACCACATCTCAAGTCAAGTGACAAGTCTTCATCTGAAACAGGTCTTTGTGATTCTCAAGTCAACAACTTGACTGACACATGGACTTGAACCTGGGTTAGGGTTGGTGACCATGTGCCTGGATTCACACTTTAAATGTGTTTTCTTTAAGACGATGGTGATGAAGACTTTTCCATCAGGTTTTGATCAGAGATTTGACTCTGAAGAAGAATTGACTCCTTCATGAGTTTCACACATGGAGGAGCCTTTTGGTTTGACGCCATAGAGAAGAGTTCTTTGTACCGAGCTTCAGTCCTGTCCACGGGGGATGTAAACCTTCGCGGGGTCCATGCCAGAACCATATGACGCGCATACGCACTCGCTCTTCTTCCTCCCTCCACCCCGACTGTCTGTCTCTCACAGTGACAGAGATGTAGCTTCCAGATCTCTCCCCTGCCACCTCTGATTAAGGCCGCCGTGGGCGAGACACACCTGTACAGCTGATGGGAGACAATGCCGCCGCTTCCTCTCAGAGATTGATTTTCTCCATTAAAACGGGCCCTTTGTCTAAAAACCCTGCACCCCTTTTGTTATGCTAAAGAGAAGATGGAAGATTTCCAATTCAATTTGGGCTGAGCCGAGGGCCGGTCAGCTATATGGGCCTCCATTGTTCCGGCCGAGCCCGCTGGGACGAGGCTAGCGTCTCCCAAACGCCAATTAAGCCGGACGGAGAGACGGACAGGGGGGATAATTGACAGGCAGGAGAAAGGCGGCCTTCTCCGTCTCTGTCTCATCATTGAAAAAGAAAATCAAAGACAAGGAGCAGCAGAGAGGAGGAGAAGTGAGGGATGAGAGGGAGAACAAGGAGGAGAGGAGTAATAACCTGTAATATGTTGCCCAGAGCAGATTCAGATCACATGAAGTGTTTAGCTCACGTACGCGACTTCGGCCGAGAAAACACAACGAGAACTCAAAGGAAAAAGCTTGAGTATTGGTGGATTTAATGTTTGTGAAAAGTAAGCCAAGCCGTCGTATAAATTACACTTTCACAAGGTGCTAATTTTGCTGTAACTTTCTTCCCAGTATCTTCATCCTCCCTCATTAACCTGTCACGGGTCCACTCACATGTTAATTACCTGAAAATGTATCTAATTAAGGGTAATTTAAGTTAAATTGTTAAATACGTCCTGCTACCTTTCTGATGTCTCCCAGAGCGGTGTACTAATAAAGACTTGTTATCTAAATAATCTGCAGCGCGCTTTTATGAAATCCCTCTCCTCTTTCTAGTGTTGGAGTAATGAAGAGGTTGAAGTGATGCAAAGTAGTGACTTTTTTTTCTCACTGGAGTCAAGATAGTTTGTTCATCTTCAGCCGTACACATAAAAACTGATTTTCTTATATTGAGCTGCAAAATTAGTGGAGAAATCAATCTCAGTTGCGTCTGAGTTTAAAGGAGAATTCCAGCCATTATGTCAAGTCCAGCTTCATTTACAAAGGCTGTTTGCATTTGTGGCTTCCATCAACAAATTAGAAACATACTTTACATTTTGCAGGATGATTGTTTCATGTTTATTTATTGGTCGGTTGGTCACTTTGGCCCAGACTGAAATATCTCTACAACTATTGAACGGGTTGACATTTGGTGCAGACATTTACACCTGACCATGAACTCCAGTGTTTCTAGTGTTTTCCTCTAGTGACACCACGATGTCTGAGTGACATGTCTCAACAACTATTGGATGGATTGCTGTGAAATTTGTTGCAGACATGAATCAAGTTGAATGTAATAACTTAGTGATTCTTATATTTCCTCAAGTGCTGTCATCAGGTCAAAATTACAATTTGTCCAATAGTTTGGCTCATGACCAAATACCTGAAAAACTAATGACATTGACATCAGCTTAAGCTCTACTTTGTGTTTAGTGCCATTAGTATGGCTGCGTTGATCTTGTTGGTTTCCATTAATTTTTGCACAATATGAAAATCAACTGACCCCTGAAACATCATGTCACATCAGTCTGCATTTTTTTATATGGTACATTATCTTAATGCAGTGATGCAAGTTAAGTGTAGATTGATTTGAAAAGTCACTGCGTTACCTTCTAACAATCACTTAACAAAAACGATGCAGTCTTGTTCATTCAACGGGCGCTCGAATTCAAACAGGTCGTTACAGTTTGAATATTTCATTGTTTCGCACGTTTGAACAAAAGTTTGAGTTGCACAAGTCAAACTCGGTTCATATTGTACAAAATGAATGGAAAACTAATGACCTGACCTGGAACAGTGGGAAAAATATTGTCAGAATTGGATTCATTCAAACATTCAAGGCACGCCGCTTTTGTCAAAGTACAAAAATTAAAAAAAACCTTTATTATCTCGACACGATTAAAAACAAAGATCAACGCGTGCTGACCTCACGTCGGCCTTCTACCTGAGCTCGTATCAGGAGCGCCGGCTTTGTGTTTCATCGCCGTCGTTTCCAATTAGCACTTCCTCCGTGAGAACCGCTTTCATGTGCCATAAAACCTGAAAAGCCTTTTTGAATCTGTTCTCTCAAAAAAAAACGCAGATGATTCCGGCGATACAGCCACAAAGACGTGCAGTTACCTGCTCTCCTCCGTTCTCTCCACTCAGAGCTTTGTGAAGAAGTGAAGCACATTCAGACTCAACTGCTTCTTTTCATTCAGAGGATACAGTCGCCTTTAATATGACTGATCAGAAACTGGCCTGTGAAAACCAAACGCCTCCATGAATCATGTCCCAATTTGATTTTCATATCATAAGATTGGTATATTAAAAAAGTCACATGATAACAGCATCTAAATTCCAGGAGACAATAAGTTATGGGGAACTTATTTAACATTAATTGATCTTGGTTTCACATCAGGTTCTTAACTCACACTGTTTTCTTTGTATTTACATGTGCGGCAGCGGTCGTGAAAAAATCTCTTTCACTACTTCCTCTCCTCCAAACCCTCTTTCTCTCTCGCTCTGCTTCTCTCTCCCTCAAATCATAATGCGCCCCCCCCCCCCCCCCTCCCCCTCCCCCTCCCCTCACTCTCTCCCTCTTTGCTGGCTTGTGACAGACGGCCTAATAGGATTTAATAAGCCCCATTTGCATGTCAGCCTTTTAGATTTTCTCCAAGAAAGAAAGGCAATAGGAGGGATGGGGGGTGGACAGAGAGAGGGAGGGAGGGATGGTGTGAAGGAATAGAAAGAAGGAGAGAATGAAAGAAAGAAAGGAGGGAGGGAGGGATGGGAGTGAGCGTGACGATGGATGGATTGGTTTAAGGAGCCGTTTCTCTTTTGATGACAACCATTATACCAGCCGCTTTAAAAATATATACCAGAGTCAATATTGTTCTTAAAAATACTATCTCATCTGTCTTTTTTTTGCCTTAACTCAGATCAGGAGTCACTCGGTATGGAATTCATTATTGTGGTTGTTTCAGAGGCGTCTCCACCCTGACAAAGATCACTGGTGAAAACATTGAGTCGGACCCACCGAGTGGCTTGTTGTGTTTTTGTGTGGTTGCAATGGAAAAGTCAAGGTTCTCGAAAACTAGACAAAGAGATATCCGGTATTACAAATCAAAAGTCATCATGTTGGAAGAGCTTATTGTTCCCGTCTACACTGTAACGGTCAATCTCTGTTTTCAAATTCATCCACTTTGGAGAGTTTTTGTGGCCATTTTTGTTGTGGATGAAATGACTGAATAAAACAGCAGCCGCCATTTGTTTAAAGGTTTAAAATGAGCTTTGTTTAAGTTTTCTTGACTAGTGGCCTCTTGTGAATGTTGACCTTTTCCTAACCATTACCAAATAGTTGAAGTGGCCTGAGCTGAACCAAGCCTTAAGGATACAGGTGACAGATGAGAATGTGAGATACCAAGCTAAAAAGAAAGAAAAGTAACTGTTGTGTATTTTACTATTTTTACTTTTTACTGTGCCTGTTCACCAGTTTAATCCCTGTGTTGAACTTCCTTCCCTCAGTCATACTTTGTTTCTGGCTTTAAACACATTACAACTAATTTGACAGCTCGTCTATAATTCTGTGAATCCATCTAACCTGTTACTTTACAAAGGGCAAGGTTAAATTAGTTATTTAATTTTTTAAAGCGCTTATTAGCTTTAAGTCATTTTCACATCACCTTTGTTCCAACTCTTCTTTTTATCATCCAATACAGTTCTCACCGATTTGCTCACATTTGCTTCCAGTAAAAACCTCAATGGCTTCAACCTCCAACTTCTGTCTTCAGCCTTTATTGAAAGCGTGTTTAGGTCACTGCTTTATGTTGCCTTCACATACACCGTGTGAACTGCAGACGTCATTTTCAGCTGATATCTGTTAATATAAACGACATGAAGAACATCTCGTGATTTTGATTCTCTGTTTTCCTTCATTTCCCCTTTTGCTGAAATGTTTATTTTGTGGTACAGTAGATCATGTTTCAGTCCTCACATGGATAGTAATACAAACCAAAGGATGTGTGTGTGTGTGTGTGTGAGCGACAGAGGGAGACTATAAGCAGGATAAAAGGTCCAGCCAAAAACCACGAGTCTCCACACACACTCACACGCTCAGTAATCCCCATGTTGGTAGCTGATGTTTATTGCCGTGTAATAGGATCAGAATGAGGCAGCGTCAATATCAGAGCAAACATCTCACACACTCTCTCTCTCACACACACACACACACACACACACAGAAACACAAACACACAATCGCTGATCAAACATAGCCCAGGAAACATTGTGATCCAGGAGAGATGAGAGGACTAATCCTTTTAGCCTTCTAAGAAGACTCTCCTCCTCCTCCTCCTCTTCTTCTTTCTCTTCCAGGCTCGCTTCCTCACTCATTCTTCTTCTCTGCCTTTCTCTTTCTTCTTCTCTTGCGCTTGACAACATTGTTTTCCGCTCTCTCTCCCTCTGCCACTTTTACTGACAAGGACAAGGCTGGAGAGTGAGAGAGAGAGAGAGCGAGAGAGAGAGAGAGCGAGAAACAGAGAGAGAGAGAGAGAGAGAGAAACAGAGAGAGAGAGCTAAGTATACATACTGTGTGTGTGTGTGTGTGTGTGTGTGTGTGTGTGTGTGTGTGTGTGTATGCGTTAAGAGTAGATTGATCTGTTTGGTTTGCCGAGAGATTAGACCTGATAAATCCTCCTTTTAAACCAAACCTCCCTCCTCAGCCTCCTCCCACCTACACGCCGCATCCGTCTGAACATTCCTTCAGGTTTGCTCAAAATTCAGTTGAAGTCCTGCAGGGCGAAACCAATGTTTGGACCAAAGTGTCTCATAGCTGATATTTATGGCTTGTTTTTGTCAAACTGTTTAATACAGAGTTAAAATGTCTCGACAGCTGTATGACTTTTAACTTGGAAGTTTGGGGTTCCTCATGATTTCGGTGACCTCCTGACCTTTTGTCTAGCGCCACCAACAGGAGACTCCCTGTCATTCTATCTCAGGAGCAAAGGCAGAGATAACATGATATCGCTGCCAACATTAGTTTCTTTTACCCAATTCTTCTCTGACTTTAAGTAGTTTTAACTGCATTAAACTAAATTTCCCTCATGAAGGAAAGATGGGTTGTTTTAGAAATCAATAATAATTAACAATTTTATACACAATTTAATTTCAAAAGATGTTAAAAAAACAATCAACTACAAATTTTCAAATGATAAAAATTGAAACTGGATACATTTCTTGAATTAACTGTCATCAGAGTATTTAAAAGTGTATAGATATATTCAGTACAAACACACACATTAAAAAAAGACAGTATTATTATTATTGCATATCACATTCACATGTTCATGTAAATGCTGGCTGCTACATACAGTACATGCTTGTGTGTGTGTGTGTTTGTGTGTGTGCGGGTATGTCTTCAAACAGAGCAGCGAGTGCTTAATGAATTTACTTTGCTCTGATTGGAAATTAATTAAAACAGCCTCAAACAGACAGCCGCCCACAGGGAGCCACTGGCAACACACTGACAGACAGATTACTGCTCGCCAGAGGGAGGGAGGAGGGGGGAGGGGGGGGCGGAGTTTCCAACTATCTGATGCACTTCCTGCGACCTGGCGTGTCACAGGTTTCAACAACCTTAGCCTCCTAATTGGTGTAAGTTTTTAATGGGACAGAATCAATTAAACAGCAGCACAATTTTGATTATTGATAAACGAGCAAGTGGCGTTGAAATGACATGTTTGGATTGATGTGTTCAGATTTCACTAAACGATGCAGGAAGCAGATTGGCATAAATGGATGATCGTCCAGAAGGAAAAAGAAAAATTAGTTGAGTTTGTTGAAGGGACATTTTAGCCGATGTATAACCCTGAGTAAGACAGCAAATTTTGTTTCTTCAAGTTTAAAATATTTGCTGCTTTTCCTCAACAAGCAGAAGATTACACAGCGAAGGTGAAAGTGATCAGTTTTGGAAGTGTGTGATTTACAGGATGACAACTTTGGAGGGTGTTAATGCAGCTTATTACTGTCTAGAAATGAACAAAAGTATTTGATTGGTGTGTGAGACGGCTGGAATCCGAACACACGTCAGCCACACCAGCCCCTCGGGGAACATGTCAAACACAAAAGACACGGAGGAATAACACACACTGTATGTTCACAGACAGACAACAGGCGCGTCAATAATGACAAGTTAAGGTATTGAAAGAATTCATGTGTCAGCCTGATTGATTTCCTACCTAAATTCAATTTAAAGAATCCTCTCGGTTTTTCAAAATCTGCTTTTCGACGTCTCAGTGTGCGACACACTCCCTCGCATGTTCACGCCTTCTCCTGCGGCTGCCAGTCATGATGTCTCAGCCCCGATCAGACACAGTCCTCATCATCCAGGCTCCGAGCCAGAGTCACCCAGAGGAGGTCAATCCATGCTCACCAGTGGACCTGGCAGCTCCACAGTCTGCCATGATCTGACTCTTATATCATATTCCATAATGAGACAATGAACAAGTGCTTTGAAAGAGAACTTTGAAAAGTATGGCCTCACTTGAGAGGAGGTGTTTCCAATGATGAGTGATGCTGCATGTATGAATGTGGAGGCCCGTGAAGCAGATGTCATGTAAAGATAGAAGTGCTTCTGTGAAATCTTCCTGATTCAACTCAGAGAACCAGGGTTACACAAGTAACCTAAAGCCGCATTTCACTGCAGTGTTGTAAAGAGTGTTTTTTTTTTTGGAAAGTAAGAACAGCCTTGATCTTATGTTCGACATTGTGGAGTGGATTCAACAGACTTTAAAACTTTTTCATAAAGCGAAGATTCTCAAACCATCGAGGATGCGTTGTCTTTCAGTCTGCTGTTAACGAGGAACTCCAGTGATTTATTCTTGCACTGCTATTAAATTAAGGGAGACAGATTTAAATATCACATTTTGGACTTTTCCCCCCTGAGAGATCAGATCCGTCAACTTGTTGCTCTGCTTTTTTTTAACCTCACACAACCATCGTGAGTTATCTGATGATGTAAAAGTTGAATCTTTGCCATTTCTACCTTTTGTCCGATATGACTTGAACGCAGCATTAGTCCAACCCTGCCTCAGAAATGTGTGTCTTTCTTAATCCAGGCTCCACTTAGTAGACTCCAATACCAGTCCTGAAAGTCATTAGAGTTAATCCTCCAGAGCCACAGGCCACTGTTTTACACATAATGGTTAAAATGAGTGGAATGCCCCTTTAATGTTCCTCTATATCAGGGGTTTTTAAAAGTCTGTGCCGAGCTGGACCGAAACTGTTGATGCGTCTCCGCTCTGCCTCTGGTTCAGGAAGTGTTAACCGGTCCAGCTCCCTCAGGCAGACAATGATGTTAAAGACTAATTGACGAGCACTTTAAATAAGTCCTAATTAGAGCACGGCTGGTAATAATTGGGCAGGCGGTCTGAGCATTAATTAGCGTAAAAAAAAAAAAAGGCCTCTGTGTGTTTGTGTGTGTGTGTGTGTTACCATGTGGATGAATGATCTCTGCAGGGGGGCTGGTGAAGCCCACACTTTCAAGAAGCAGACAGGGCAAGAGAGAGAGAGAGAGAGAGAGAGAGAGAGGGAGGAAGAGGGAGAGAGAGGGGAGATGAATCGCCGCCCCTCCTCGCTCTTTTGTGATGGCGTGTGGTCTGCGGGTGGCCCTGTCTGCACGGGAGGGACGAGGTGGAGGGCAGGTGTGTGTGTGTGTGTGTGAGAGAGAGAGAGCTGAACTTACTCCTAACAAGACTAATTGATTCTGTAGCCTCTCTTTATCCTTCCCCGTCTTCCCCTCACACACACACACAGTTTTTTTCTTCCCCTCTCTGCCTCTCATTGTTTGTGCTGAGAGGCATCTAGAAAACAGCAGTAATAGATTTCCCACCTGCTGCAGAGACACATTAGTAAAACACTCAAATGACTTGTTTGCCTCTCTCTCTCTCTCTCTCTCTCTCTCTCTCCCTCTCTCTCTCTCTCTCTCTCTCTCTCTCCCCCCTGCTGTCGCCCAGTCATTGTTTGCAGCTCGTCCTTTCAGCCGGCGACCCAGGTGTACTGATCCCCTCTGGTTCTCAGCCAGACTCCATATTAAAAATACGACCGAGGTGTCACTCTTTTCATTTATTATTTCTCCTCCATCGTATGAATAAATGAGCGAATGTGATCGACATAAATGTGGCTGAGTTTGTTTGATTTATTGATTATTATTTCATCCAATCCATAATCAAGTCTACTTTGTGTATGGCCATAGACACGTATATACACTTAGTGTCCACTTTATTAGGTACACCTGTACAGCATAATGCAATTCATCACTGTTCTGCCATGAGGTTACTTTCATAATGCTGATATTGTTGCATTGCATTGACACCGTAGTTAGTGATGTTGTCGTTCTGGTCTACATTATATTGAGAGGTGTTCTGGAAATGTGTTGCATGCATCAAATTTTAAATGAGCATATATTTTTCACAGAGCAGTAAGAGTTGCCATGCCACATTTGACGTGTTGTTTTTGCACTATTTTCAATTGAATGTAGAGTTTAAATTATTTGCAAACCATCTGTTTTTATCAACATTTTCCACAGCGTCCAAACTTTTTTGGAGTTGGACTTGTAATAGTCAAATGCATGCTGAGCAAAACATTATTTTTAAATTAGTTCATATTAAATACCCCTTGAAACTTTAATGTTTCAGCTTCTCGCTCAGCACTCTCTGATAAAACACGACTGGAGAAGTCAGCAGCAATCTGCTTGTTCTAACTTTGATTGCAGCGGGTCGGTGGTGCACGACACCCGAGGTAGCTCTGCTGCAAGGTGGCAAAGTGATTTCCTGATCAAGCCCTAGAAGTCTTAGCCGCAGCAGGGTTCATCACTCAGAAAGATTCATAATTGAAAATTACTTCAAATACTAATTAATGGCACTGCAGAGCCAATCTACAATTGGGCTGTCTGCTTGGAACATGCCAGCTGTACAGTTGTTGGTCTCTAATTGCTGGTTAATTAATTAAATATCCAGTGGATTAGAGGAATTATGGGCAATTGTCCCGTAACGACCCTTAACGAGGTCTTGATTAGAGTCTTCAGCCATATCCTGTGGCTAAAATGATCCTTCAATTAGTGATGGAAAGCTCATGAAGTGAGGGCGTCGGCGGATGAGAGGTCACATGGTGGACAGCGGGTTTGAGGCTTGTAGTTGAGGGAAAGGACGAGAATGTTCTGAGGGATATTTCAGTTTTAGATTTGCCATTTTGGAGACGTGTTCGGTTAAATAACTTGTATTTTTATCCTTCTGTTCAGAATAGCTGGAGTGAAGCGGGGAACAAATAGTGCATCATTTTCAATCTGGCCTCTCTTCAGTATAATGGAGTTTACCCATACTCCATTTGAGCAAGTCATCTTTTTATTACCCAGCATACACCACACGTCTACGTGAAACCACTTGTTGCTGGGACTGATTCTCGTGGGTTGTTTTTATCGTCATTTCTCGGGAACATCGCCGTCCTTGACTTAGGACCATGATATGCAGCATGACGGTTCTGCATCGAGGCTGACGACGTCATTAGTTAAAGAATTTCTTGGTAAACAGGGAAAACTGGCTTTCTTGCTTTGCCACGATGAGCAACAAACAAAGAGCTTATTCTAGAACATTTTCAAACAATTCCAACGTCTCTACGCCGATGAAGCAACCTTGACATGTTTCAGCTACAACAGACACCTTCAGAGTTTTGAGTGCACCCGTATATACACATATAAACCTGCTGTGTGTATATGTGCATGTGTAGTTCCTGACTCTGACACAGTGACGGCAAGATTTCACCGGCCTCTGCTGCCTTGTCAGACAGATAAATGTTGTAGATCTCCCATCATGCACACACACACACACACACACACACACACATGCAGTGGCTGTATGGAGATAGGTGGCTGACATTTGTGAAGCCTCGGGTGAGGACATGGCCTTTTCTCCTCATTTCTCCCGGCCAATCACCCAGACTGAAAGGGGAAAGGAAGATAAGGCCTTTTGTCTGGCTTGACAATGTCCTACTGATACTGCCATGGGAGACCATTCAGTGTGTGTGTGTGTGACCGTGTGTGTGTGTTGGGTCTATCCCACGCCTTTAAGACAGGGAACCCCTCAGAGAAGTCATTATTACAGGAGCAGTATTACTATCAGAGCTGCCTTTTTTGGAGAATCAGACACATGCATTGCTCACTAAACTAATGCACACACATGATCACACAGCTCACAGATACAGGATTTGTCTTCCAACCATAGTATTCATAATTACTTTAATACTTTGATACCATCTGCCAGAAGAGACTGAGGTTGAAAGCTCTGGAAAAATCAAATAAATGGACCTTAAGGTTTAAGAAATGTTGGTTTTCTTGTGCTTCTAAAAGTGCTGTTTTTTGTTTAGTTAGATGACAAAAGAAAGCTGGGTTGTAAGAAACTATCGAGCTGGAAGTAGAATTCTCCCTTTTTAGCATCACGGCTGACGTGACGGTGACTGACAGGTGACAGCGAGCGGCACGACTGCTGCGGAGTCAGATTTTTGCCTGGTTGCCTTTTTAAAAAAAAAAAAAAAAAAAGGCTGCATGACATGTGAACAATGTTACTCCAGTGTGACAGATTTGCACTTTGTTAAAGATGCTTTATTTTATCTTTTTTTTTTTTTTTTTTTTGAAGTTCGGAGTGGGAGCGCACATTGTATCATGGATGCGGCAGAAAACAGGAGAGTTGACAGGATGTGCACCAGAGCAGCACTCCACATCCACCATGGTAGGCAGGTGTCGTCCCATATCATATTAGATAGCTGGATATTACATTGTTACTAGTAAATGGTGTTAAGATAGTGTCAGGTGGAAAAGGGGGAATGCACCCATTTAAGATGCTATCAGTCACAGAAAAAGGGGCAGCAGCCAAATGCAGCACGATTGATAATTTCGTCAAATTGCCTGCAGCACTTTGAGGTCTCGCCGCCAGCTGCCGAACATCTTAAAGAAGATCCCGCTATAATATATGAAGCCATCTTCATAATGTATCAAAATTGAATGGCTGGAATGCCACTTAAGGCAGTGGTGGCGTAATTGGTCCTCAAAAAATCTTAATAGTATCATATATCCTGAGCTGGGCTTTTAAAAGGATCTATTGTGAGATCTCGCCTTGATCTCTTTCTCTCTCTCACACACTCTCTCTCTCTCACGCACACACACACACACACGCAGGATAATGCATTCAAGCCATCATTTCATCTCAGAATTCCCAAGGGTATTGGGACACCACATGCTATAATGATCCTCTGTAAATGGCTTGGTTGGACTGCTAACTTGTGTAAATAGTGCAGGCAGAGACTAATGTACTGTCTTGTAATAGGGGGAAATTACTCGCCTATTACAGCTAGACCCTCCGAGAGAGGGGAGGAGAGGAGGAGGAAGGAGAGGGAAAGAGGAGATGGAAGATGAGGAGGAGGGAAAGATAGCGGGGGGAGGGAGGATAAGAGATTGATGAGGAGGATGAAAGAAAGTTTTTGTTGGGTGTGACATGACTTTTTGACCAAATCTAATGAAAGCAGTTTATTATTACGGATGAAATATTTAAGCACTTGTTTCCTCTTTATCTTTCCAGGATGAACCTTTCATACCCAGTCATGATCCTATCACCTGTTACCAATCAACCTGTTTACCTGTGCAACTTTCACAGTCTTTTGTTGCTCCTGTCCCGAATTGTTTGAAACATGAAATTCAGTATTACATTACATTGCCATACATTCATTATCTATACCTGCTTATCCTTGCAGACTTGTGTGGAACTTTCTCTCTCTGCCATTGGGCGAGAGGCAAGCCATTGAATTCCCTGAAGAGTACATTATAGCCTTTCACTTGTGTAATGGCTGATATCAGTTAAGTCTTGCACATTTGGACTCCAGAGATCAAATTGCAGAGAGTGAACTCCCACGAACGCAAGCGGCAAACTTATTTTGTATAGAGAGAGGGAGGCCTTGAGGGAGAGACGAAATGAAACCGCAACAATAGCCAAAGTTAGTCAGGGTCGCGCTGTGTTTGAACCCCAGAGCAGATGCTGCAGTTTCCAACATCTGAAGAGTGTCATTTGTAACAACAGATATGAACATGTGCATGTGTTCTATATCCGTCTGTAGTCAATCCACCACAATGGAAATAAGCATCATTGTGCTTTCCTCAACTTAAGGAGGATCAAAAATGTCGGGTGGAACCAAATCTCATAAAGGCCGAAACTAAACAGCCGCCATTATGTTTGAGTTCACATTCTGAACTCAAATTGAATAAATCTCCTCGTGAAATCTGGATTTTGTTTACAGGCAAAATCCAGCCTTTATAGCACCGACCCCTCGTTCCGCCGCGCTCGTTTAAAGGAAATTAATTGGAAATCTCTGCAGTGGCAACGCGCGCTAATTTCCTTCAGCTATTGGGCGAAGCGTAAATTGGCAAACACTCGCACAATGTGTTCGTGTGAATAGACAGTTTAGATCGCTGTTTGTTAACAATATTTGTTTGCTTAGTTATTGTGCTCACGGAGACAAATATGAGGCATGTCTCTTTATGCCGCTTCATTTCTTGTTAGTTGTTTGCTATTATGATAACAAGGATCCATTTGATGTCAGCAGGTCTTTTATCTTCAAATGAGCCATTTAAATGTCATTATGGTAGGGATCTGTGTGTGTGTGTGTGTGTGTGTGTGTGCGTGCTTGTATGTGATCATTACATTTACAAGGCCCATTCACGTCTCGTCATTTTTTTTTTCCCTACAATGAGAAATTACGAGCATTCCTTCTCTCTCGTGCTGCGACGCTAACAATATTCAGTTTTTAATGGCTGCTGTTCAGCGACATAAATTCAAGCTTTTTTTGTCCCTTTCATTGTCCTCGGTTGTTTACTGTTTCAGCAACAGGCCGTGGCATAATGACACAGGAAATTAGAGTCATTATTCACTAATATGGTAGATGTTCATTTTGTGATTTTTAAGTGAACATGATCCATTATTTAGTTTTTTTCCTTATGGCTGATGCAAGATTTGGAAAGTCAGTAGGACTTTTCTAAGTATCACTCTTCCAGTTTTCATGCACTGAACTCACACTGATCATCATTGCTGTGATGCTACAAACCTCACCTGTCTCACTATAGAGGGTCAGTATAGGGAATCACAGCAGAAGGAAAAAAGTGACAGTTGTATATGAGACTGTTCATCATCATGAGGAAGATCACGCTGTGTAATGAGCAGTGATCAAAGCAGACAAAGGAGGAACATATGAGAACCTCCATTAAGATGCTCTTATCTTGATCTTGATATTTTTATTTGCCAACAGCTGCATTGATTTTATTACACATTTAAGTTTCACCAGTTTGGTCTCTGCAACTAAATATCACAGCGTTCAGTTAATGTTTATGATCATGAAGAGTTTAACACAAATATAAGTCTGTTATAAGTTAGAGCATATCTCTGTTTAAACCTGGTGTGATGTGTTTTGGTGATTTTTACTTTCATCAAAAGCCTGTTCCAGTCTTTTACACACTTTTAGACATAACTTTTTAAAATGCATCTTTATCCACTTTGTCGATTATGTCCTTGTCAGACACATATAAAAACGGTCATAGAGTGAGTGCAATCAAGTTAGCCAATTAAAGCCTTTCAAATTGGCATCCATATTGCTGATGCTGAGTAATTAAAGGATCGGTTGAAATGGTGAAAGATGTGTTGACTTGAGTACAAATACAGCCTTGGAAATTTTAGCACGGATTATCATCAGCAAAATGTCTTAGCTTTATTATAAACTACACAGTTCTGTTGGATTATTATGCATTTGCATGGAAGCAGCATTTGCATGGTACTAAACTTTAAGTGTGCTTCACCAGATAGTTGATAGATACATGTACTGTAATAGTTGCCACTATCTATGTCAGATACATGTAGACGATGTTGAATTGCATTAGAAGCCATAGACTGCATGAGAGAGCTGTCATATGTTTGGCTGCAGCGGCCGCTTGATGTGTGCTGATATTGGCTCCGTGTCCTGCTGCAGTCTAACCTTCATGTCTCCATCTCTTTGCTGGAGTGGCAGATAAGCTGGAGGGCAGCCCTCCCAGTGCACTACTGGTAATTTAGGAAATCCGTACTGGCAGGTTGAGATGACAAGGCCACTGTCTTTGTAGCAGTGCTCTGTAATTTGCTTGTTTTCCACTCCGCCATAGAGCTGACGCACTGCAGGAGCGGGCGAGCCAAGGAGCATTTCTCTCTCTCACTTTTCCCTCTCTTCCTATCTCTTTCTCTCGCTCGCTCGCCCATTTGCTCTGGGTACGCTCTCCCCCATTGTTGTCATTGTGTTATTCAGCTCAGCTCTGTGGCCTCCGAGTTAAAAAGAAAAATACAGGCTGCAACCGCCACAGACATCAGAGCCTAATCTGTCGCAGCGATGAAATCTACTGTAGGAGTGAAAACACAATCACACTGACAGTTTAGGAGACAGAGTGTAAAATAGAAATGCTGCATAAATACCTGTATAATGAACACATTTTCCAAGTCGTGAAACTCCCACATCTGGCATCATACTTTCATTAAAATGTGATTTAAACAGCATGTAAATGTGGATATACCATCGAGCATCAGTTCTGTCATTGCTGCATATCTTCAATTACCTAATGCTCACATCACGTGTTTTACACCTTCACTGTTTGGTATTTGTGAAAAAATAACAAAACCAAATTCCTCTATTTCTTCTGCATTACATATAATTTGCCTCTGTTGACCTGAAGCATTGTGGATTATTCCTGTCAGGCATAGTTGAACAGGGTTACTTTTTCTAACTGGGTGTAAAATATAAATGCTACTGAAATACAATTAACATTAATAAGTTTGTCCCGAAACTACCATCAATCTCTTATTGAAAAAATATCAGTGTCTACATGTCTAAATATGGATTTGTGTGTGATCAGTGTAGCTAATTTTGATCTGTTCTTTCTTTCAACTAGGGAACATATGTTTCATATCAAACAAGTGTGACATAAAAAAATGACCTGAGCTCGGTACAAACAGTCATTTTTCTCTCAGTTGCACAGGAGCATTGTGGGGAATTCCCTCCTGTCATGGCAAACAGCTCTTTGCCTCTTTATGTACTTGCATTAGTCAGTGAATAAAACTATTCAGTTTGAATTGCGATTGTTTTCTGAGAAAAAGAAGCTTTGGACACAGGCTATACTTGTGTGTGAGTGTGTGTGTGTGTGTGTGTGTGCACGCGCACGTGCACAGTACAGAGTGTGTGTGTGTGTGTGTGTGTGTGTGTGTGTGTGTGCACGCGCACGTGCACAGTACAGAGTGTGTGTGTGTGTGTGTGTGTGTGTGTGTGTGTGTGTGTGTGTGTGTCAAAAGAACTTTAACAAACAGCTCCCCTGTTTACCATGGCGACGCCGTGGCCTGTGTTCTCCCGTCTCTACGGTAACCGAGGCCCTGAGCTCTCTTATTGGCTCAGCCATTGAACTCCCAGCTCGAGACAAAAGAGAAGGACCCGGCGCTGGTAATTTCTTATCACCAAATCCCATTAGGCTCAGGGTTTTTCAGGTTTTTTTTTTTCATTAACCCACACAAAAGTAAAGTGGAAATCACCATACCCAGTCAGCTCAGCCCCTACTGTGAGCCCCCTTACAACATCACTGTGCTCGAGCTCGTGCCGGATTAACACAAGAGAGAAAAGTGCATTTATAGAATCAAAATGAGGAATAAAAGGTATTTTTAAAACAGCAATAGTGCGTCATTACATTACATACATTAATCCTGATAGTGTTGTGAACAAATGAGGTTATGGTAGATGAAGCTGATAGGCTCTATATTATTTCAGTGATGCTGTTAATTAATAGTAATTTTTTTTCTGAGGATAGATAAGAGTACTGTATATATCCCAAAGAGAAACGTCAGTGTTACAGCAGCTGCATAAGAATCACAGAATGGGAAAGAGAAGGACACTCGAAGAGGTAGATGACAAATGCTGAGCAGTAAAATTGATAAATCTTTGTTGAAAGGAAAAAACTAAAAACAAGGACAATATTCTAAATCTCCTTTTTTTTCTTTCTTTCTGGAGATGATGCTGTTAAAGGGATTTCCCCACTGGCCTCTCACTTCACCATGAGAGCGTCCTGGCTGTCCTAGAAGTTATTGGAAAGGTTGTGTTACTGACTGTTGTGGATGCAAATGGCAATTGTCATTAATGTGTGTATGCTACAAAAAGCAGCACATGAGGAGTTTGAAAGAAAATTCAGCATCTGCTACTTTATTTCTGACCATTCTTTTATCGATATCTCCTGCTAAATTGCTGGCCCCTGTAATGTCATAAACAGACAAACTTGTCATTTTGCTCTGCACAGTCAATAAGACAGATATGAGAAATTGTTATAATATAAAAACAGCGTGAGTGTGTGGCCCTTTGAGAACACCAGGACACACTTGCAGCCAGTAGAGTAGATTTTACAGCTAGTTGAACACAGAGATGTACATTTTAAAATCCAGCATTGACTCTCTCAACAGTGAGCTTGTTGTTTTTCAGTAATTACAGACGACTGGTTAAAAGCATATATCACCTGTGAGGAGTTAAGGGTCGTAATCTCGAAATCATCTTGTCATGCATTATGTCATTCTTTGCCTATAAATTGCTTTATTTTAAAATGCATAAAGCTACACGTTAACGCCAGTATAAATCCGGCCGGTGACATAGCATGCGTTTAAAATGGCGTATAAAACCATAGTGCTGTTTCAGAAGAGTCTCTTCACAGAGGTCTGGAAAAAATAGACCCTCCTCTAGTAATAACCAGTAAACCGGTGAATACCTATAGTCTTTTTTGACGTCCGGGCCTCTCCAGTCATCAATTCAGCTCTGCACTATATTTTCCATCTTTCACCTGTCACCGTTCTTCCAGCCAACAAACTGAGCCTTTCTCCCCATTCACTGCATGTGTGTGTGAGTGTGTGAGTGTGTGTGTGTGTGGGATGGCCCTCGTAGCCGCTGGATCTGACACCTCTCAGCGCACTGAATGGGCCTGATATACCTACAGCCATAATCAGTGCGGCTTGTGCACGAGCGTGTGTGACAGTAGGTGGTGGTTACGTGTATCTGCTCGTGTGTGTGTGTGTGTGTGTGATAACCGCCTCTATGAAGTCGGATTGACAGACAAAGGCCTAATCGCTCCTCAGCCGCAGCAGCCAAACAGCTCAGAGGAAGTATTGACCCAAAAGCACCATAATCCCCTTCACCTAACACGGGCAATTTCATGTAATACCTGTAATAACACGCATTTAGCTCAAAGTAGTCATCAAAAGAGCTGCGAGCATCTGATTTTGAGAGGTGAGCCGTTTGAATAAAAGGGACCTGAAGAGTATATCAATCTGTAATAACAACATCGTGGCCCGGACTCGCTTTCTCTTCAACTCTCCTTATCGCCGGCTCCTCTGAATCATTTTCACTCGCTCCCTTTGTCTCGCTCTTGTCTAAATGTGCCGCTCGTGTTACTCGGCCGCTTTCAGCTTTTTTTTTCGCCGTTGTTTTAAAGCAACATATGGAGGCTCTCATGGTAAAGAAAAGCTGTGTCAAGTAGGGGTTTCGTTCTCTTTTTGTGCGCGTGTGAGTGAGTTTGCCGTCGTGTTCCTTTAGGTTTGACATTCGAAATGTCTTTGTTTGCTACTGTTTGCGGACTGAGTGTCAATGTGATGTTCTCGTCTGTCGGGAAAACGCTTTTTTTACCTGCATTCAGGATTCATGTAAATACAGCGTGAAAGTCGTGGAGAGCTACGGATACCCAGAAGGGACAAATGCCACTGAAAGGTTACAGGCTATCTTCTACTTGTGACCCTTTAATTAAAACTAATATCTTGTGATGAGTGATTTTCTTTTATTTTCAACAGTTTTTTTCTGGTGAATTGTAAAGAAGGTTTTAGAATTTTTTTTTCAATTCTTTCTATTTATTAACAACATTATGAGGAGGCATAAGGTCAAACGTAAATGAAAGGGGGTGAAGTCCATTTTGGTCAAAGTCATGTTAAACGCAACACTTTTCTCTTCTCAGATAAACAAGAACCAAATGTAGTTTTTCTAGCTGGATGCGTCAAACCTCACAGCTGAGATTCCTCCTCTTCGCCCGTGTGTTCAGGCGTGTGTGTATAACGCGAGGCTTAGCGAGGAGAAGTGGTGCACACGACGGAGCACGCGGTATTTTCTGTTTGCGTTGGCCTGCGGACACACACACACACACACACACACACACACACACACACACACACACATGCTTGGCAGTGAAGATCAGGAAAAGAATCATGGGAATGTTTTTGGGGAAACGTATCTGAAAAAATACATGGAGGAACACACTTAGGTAGTTTGAGTGGACCTACAATAGAATGTATCTATCAATAGTCTACAAAAGATCATGTGGACGTTTTAGAGCTCGAGTCCTTATGTAATTGCATCATGTACAGTAAGTAGTGATTAGCCTTAATTGCTATTGTTGGAGTCCATTTTAACTTTATTGTCCCCAAAGGAAAGTTTGACTTGCAGCCAGGTGAAAATATATAAGATGATGCTAAAACCACCAATCACAATAGCTCACAGTGTGTATGAAGTGACAGCAGGGTGTCAAACCTAAAGCTCATTCAGCAAACCATCAGTTGTTAAAAGCAAATGATGTGAGAGACTCATCTTCAGCTGACGCAGGCTTTTAACAGTTTGATGCCGACAGAGATCAAATCACAGGTCTGTGCTTCTCTAAATCTGCATCCAGAGGAATGTCCAGGACACAAGAATGGGGAAGTATTCAACCTGTGTGTGAATGAGAGGTTATGTGTGTGTGTGTGTGTGTGTTTAGTGCTTGAGTACAAGTTTTGTTTGACACTTGTCATTTTGAACCAACCTGAGTTAGACATAAGTGAGAAATATCCCATATCTGGCAGAAATGGAGAGCTGAATCCACAAGTGATAAAACTCACTGCTACTGATGAAACTTTAAATAGATGTTTCTGTGTATGTGACGTGACCGAGTCAGACTTCAGTGACACTACATTGTAGTCTTTATCTTGTAATTATGACTGTTCAGTTATGCAGCTTTGCAGTTTCACTAATAGTATTAGTAGAGTGGCATTTCACTGTTGCACCATGAGTAATGAAACTGGCTGTCTTCTGAATTCTGAAAACCAAATACAAGCATTTATAGCAGCGTTCAGTCTGAGACCTGATCACACACACACACACACCTTCATCACCATCATCACAGCCTCAATCATTGCTGTCTGCATTCGCTCACACTCTGATTTCATATTCATGTCACAGAGATTAATCAGCGCTGCTCATCCCTCCGCTGTTACACACTCACACAGTCAGACGCTGCTCTACCTGTGGGCACGTGTGGGCACCCCCCCCCATCACCAATCTACATATTAGCGCTGGACCATCCTTTTAATTTCCTACAGTGGCTGATAACCATCGCCTTCTCTCGCCGTCTCGGTCGCTCCCACACACACGCAGGGCCTTGAGATTTCATGAGAGTGTGTGTGTGTGTGTGAGAGAGAGATGATGGTATTAGTCTCTGTTGCCCAAAACACTCTCTCTCACACACACACACACAAGGCCTGTCAGACAAGCACTGCTATCCTATTGATTTATTTACGCCTCTAATAAGTGAAATGATCTGTGAGATATTGAAGGGAGTGATGAGGAGAGCAGGGAGGAGGAGGCCGGGGGGGTCAAACAAGCTGTGGGAGGTGTTCACTGATAAAACAATGACAGAGAGACACAGCTTGAAAACAGCTGTTACACTGAATTGTCAAACTTTGACATTCTCCTGCATTGAATCGGATTAAAGTGTGATCACTTGTTGTTAGCAGATACAGTTGGCAGTGTGGTCCTGATCGATCATCTTCATCATCATCATCATTATTATTATTATTGTGGAGCTTGCATTTTGCTACTGCATGTTTGCCCCACCCCTCTCTCTCTCTCTCTCTCTCTCTCTTTTTCCTCGCCACTGTTGCCAAGTGCTTGCTCATGATGCCAATTGTTCGGCCTCTGTAAATAATATTATGAACGTTCCGGTCGAGACCTGCTCTATATGAAAAGTGAAATGACTCCCATTGTAACTATAGAAATAAAACTGAATAGAATTGGATTGACCTTTCCTCCAGTAGACGTATCACAATGTAATGGTCACGCTGTGATCAAATTTCCTGAGTGGATTCCTGGACGCCGCAGGATGAAGCTCGTTTCGGACAACTTTGCTCACACACACACTTTAAACTGCAATCTTAACCTGCGTCCATTATCACGTTGAACCTGTTGCACACTAATCTGACTGACTGCAGCACATTCATTTGAATGATCTTCCGTTGGCACTAGACTGTGAGTGTGTTCAATGCTATATGTTTGTGTAGGTTTGCATATGGCCACTCGTGTGTTTGACAGCTCCACAGTAATCATTGCTTCACCTTAATTAACTCTGTGAGGTTCAGGCAAGCGTGTTTGTGTGTGTGTGTGTGTGTGTGTGTGTGTGTGTGTGTGTGTAGAATCACATCGTGAGGAAGCGAATGCTAATCTGCTATTATTCTCAGAGACCTTGGCTGGGGGAGGGAGGGAGGGGCACAAGACAGTGGGGGAGAGAGAGAAGATAGGGAGGTTATGAATGAAGCCTTTGTGAATGTGTGTGTGTGGAGTAGAAAAGAGGGATGGTGAAAATAAGAGGTGTGAGAGGAGAGAGAAGTGTCTGGCTCCCATCATGTGCATCTGCATCTCACCAAGGTCGCTGAGATAGAGAAGAAGACGTGTGTTCAACTCGTCCCTCCAGCACTGAGGAGAGAAAGTCCAGGATATAGTGTAAAGTTGACTTTGGTGGAAAAGCTCTGTTCAGGAAGTGGTTTGAGGGGTCAGAGGTCACAGACGCTGTCTTGTGCCTGGAAGGTTGGATTCGACTACTGTCATGAGAACAAAGTGAAAGACACTTGTAGGTGGGAGTTCATGTTCTGAGAGTGTGGGGGTCAGGGACAAGTCCTCCTCTGTTCAAGGCTGAGAGATCGAGGCAGGTGAAAGGCGGAAAATGCTGTTGAACAATTTAATCAGTTTGCTGCTTTTTTGAAATGAGCTGTTGGAGCTGATCTTATCAAAGTGACCAGTCAGAGTCACATAATCAGATTTGTCGCCTTTCCTGATTTGTCTCTTTCCTTCCAGATTTCAATGGCTGACGTCTAAACATGCCTTTCTAATGTAAAGACCAATTAGTCTGCTTCTTTTAAACAGCTTCTTTTTATGTGTCCACCCTTCATCCTGCCTGTATTTAGGATGTAATTCATCAGCTTACAGTATCTCTATTAGATGAGTTTAACTTAAAACAGACTGTGAAGGTTGTTCTGCTACACTCACATGCTTTTATAGGAGAAATAAAAATAATTTCTTACATTAAAATGATCAAATTTTAAGATTCAACTCATCGATGTAAAAGCTGTTTTTTTTCTATCTGTGGTCATTAATTGCTTGGATCTTCCCTCTACCAAAAGTTTTTTTTTTCTTCATCTCTTTCAACCTTCCCAAGGCTGATACTCAGTGTGTGTGCGTCTAAAGAGCTTTCAGTGAGATAAACACTTGAGCTACAGATTCTGTACAGAAGGAAATCTATAATGTTTAATACCAAGGTCAGAGTTATTGTTTCTCTCTCTCTCTGCCTGTGCGCTCTGCCACAATAGACGTATTATTTTGCCCTGAGTGAAGAAAAGTTTCCAATCAAACCGTGCGGCTGAATGTGTGTGCGCAGCCTGGATGAGGTGAAGTGTCAATACCTCCATCTGCCCTTTAAATCGGCGGAGAATGAATAAGTGCTTCTCTTTGTCGCGTTTGGATCGGGCTGAAATTTCTGTATTTTTTTTTTTTTGTTTGATGAACAAGATGGGACTAAGTTGAGTCGATCCACTTCACAAACAGGCAAATAAGCTTTGAAGGATGAGGACAGAGATGTTTCAAATCTTCTTCCTGTTGAGAGAAACAAATGAATTGGTCCTATTTATTCCTCATATACTCCTGTCTTTCTACTTTATTATAATAATGTTGATTATTAATAATGAATCATCACTGGAGCTGAAAATAGTCATCATTTACTCCATTTACAAATCATCTGATGATTATTTTCTTAATTAACTGATTAATGGTTTTTGGCTAAAAAAGGTCAGAAAAGATCACATCAAGATATTCAATTTACAAATATCACATCTAACAAAATCATCAATTCCTTATGTTTGAGAAGCTGGAGAATATTTGTAATTTTTCTATTGATTGAATCAATCTGGAGTTGTTCTGTAACTTTTTGCTTCAGATGTCATAATCAACAGACAGGTACCAAAAGTACTACTGGTTCCTAAAATATGTTTTCTGTCAGAGTGAAAGAAGCGTAATGGAAATGTTATCCGTGCAGAGTGACAGCATGTACTACATATGTGTGTGTGTGTGTGTGACCCAGAAGGAATAGACTGCTGACAGCAGGACGATGAGCAGATAATGTATGTTCTCGGTGCTGAACACAGACAGACAGAGTGATGGACGCGGACGTTTCTCGCTCTTATCCCGATCATCAGTCCGGTTCCACCGACCGCGGTTTTCACCCTGCACACGCCCAGTCAACCTAAATATCTACCTGACATTCACATGTGGGGGGTGGATGATGTATGAAAGTGGCCAGTGACTGAAAACTGTCATCATCATCTGAGAAATCACATGATGTCAGACTCAGATCTCAGGAACATTCTTGAAGGGAAAAAGTTGGAAAGAGAAGAGCTGAATGATTTTCAGCTTAAACATTTAATTGATTAATCAGCAGCTTTTTTGATCACTGAATAATCAGGTTTTCACTTGTGAGGATTTATTATTATTGTTATTATTACACAATCTTTGATTTTTCCTTTAGCACTGCGTTCGATGAAATTTGGTTCAAACTCTGTCCTCGTCATTTCACTTTCAACCTGGACAGAATCAAGCTGAGTTTAGTGCCATCAACACCCCCCCGACCTCACCCCACCTCCTTCCTCCTCCCGTTGTCCTCCTGTCATCCTCCTGATCCCTCCTTCGCCGTCATGTCACTGCTTTTATCCCGTCACCCTAAGCAACCTCTCCATCTTATTGTCGCGCTGCTGCTATCTTGCCTCTTTGTCGCTCTGATGAGGGTCGGGGGGTCAGCCGGGGGGGGGGCTCGTCATTAGCTGGGAGCGTGCATGTGCGTGCATGTGAAGTGTGTAGATGTGTACACAAGATAATAAGGTCCTTAAATGATCGCTGTGAGGAAAGCTTTAAAGTAGAAATACATGAATATATAAGATATGAATGCATGAATTTGATAATATGACTAATGACAGTGTACTGATGAGGCTTTAATATATATTTATAATTATATATAATTTTATGTAGAGTCAGGCAAAAAGCTTCACCGAGTGCTTTGTGTCGGCTAAATATAACCACAAAACTTCATCTTATATGACTCTAAGTTATAGGAGGCAGGGTTAGTATCCACAGTCTGGGATGCTCAAACTTCACCCACAGTAAATAGGAAACCCCACATTGTTGTACTGACAGCTGATTTCCTGCAATAATAAGCATTCAGCAATAAAAGTGGAAAGAAACAGTAACGAAAAAAACACACTCTCTAGATTTACACTGCCATATAAATGGAGATGTTATAGGGTTTTTTCCTGACACATGGAGCAACACTGCCAGGCTGTTCCTGCTTTCTGTTGCCTTCTATGCTGACCACTCTCTCTCTCTCTCTCTCTCTCTTTATCTGTGTCACACCAACAATAGGCACCAATAGGAAAGTGCTGATGCTGTTCTGGTCGTAGTAAACACACAACATCCAGAGCTGTCCACCAGCCTCTGCTCTTTATCACTCTCCTCTCTCTCTCTCTCTCTCTCCTGGTTACAATTTGTTCATCTTCAGTCAACGTTAAAAAAAATCTATTTACATATATGAATTTGTACTCTCTTGGGAAGCAGAAAAGCTTTATTGGAATTAACCTAATGTTAAAGTGCATGTTGTCTGGAGTGTGTGTGTGTGTGTGTGTTCAACAGCTCAATGGCTTGTCCCTCCTGTTTATTGGGTATTGACCGTGTGTGTGTGTGTGGACTTCAGCTTATTGTGCTGGCAGGTAATGAGAGCTGCTTGGCGTGTGCTGCTACCGTCGGCGGGCCTGTTTGTTTAGGTGCTGGTGTTCTGCGTGTGCGTATTTACATACATGTGCACGCGTGTGTGTTTGGATGCTGCTATTTGTTCAGCTTGGCCTGCTTTCTCAAGGTTGCCTCATCGCAGCCAGGAGACAAGTATAATAGCTGTGTGTGTGTGTGTGTATGTGTGTGTGTGTGTGTGTGTGTGTGTGTGTGTGTTTGCCTCGGGGAATAGAATCTAGAGTAAACACACATGTCCGTCTCTTTCCCAGGTGGAGTTGGATGAATGAATGGGCTGACAGTGATATTGACAAACTAACCACTACTTGTGTGTGTGTGTGTTGGAAGGAAGGTTTAGGGAAAGTTTAGCTTGTGCACACTGGTCTTTATTTCACCACCAACAGTTGTCAGTTAAACCAATTGTAGATCTACTAACAAAGGGTTTGAATAATTCGTAATAAACTGATAATTTTTTAACTGAACTTGCAAATGACACTGACATTCTCGGCGACATTTTAGCCGTGTTATTAAAGTACAAAGGTTTCAGAGTTGATCAGAAAGTGATTTTTCTGCAGCATATTTGTTCGTGTTCACCTTCCTGATGCAGCTCTCCTCAGCGTCTGGCCCAAAGACACTTTGGCAGGTGCATGGGAGGATCAAACCGCTGGCCCTCAGATCAGTAGATGACCCAAAGAGAGAAAATCATGAGCAGTAAATTTCAGAACTGAGTCAGCTCACTGACTTAACACTACGTTTCAGGATTCATCTCTATCCTGTAATCATCCCTTGTGTTGTTCAACCAGTTGCATTGTCTCACTTTAACTTAGTATAATATTAAGCACATTATGAATCAAATTGTGAAAGCTGAACATACTCTAGTACTAGATCAATTTCAGCTCTCTGAAGCAAACCTGAGTTTTCTCTGGAAGTTGGCTCTTGTATTTTCAGATCCTTTGGTCACACATGACGTTTCACCATCTCTCCTTTTGCAGCTGCAACTGAAAACAGAACAGGTCGATTTGAAAACATTTAAACTTAGCTTGCAATGTATCAGTTGCTAGGTTGATTAAATGGGTTCCTTAGGTATGTTATGTATGAAAGCCTGATTGTTTGAATCCTTGTCTCTCATGTGTTGTCAGTCATTATACACAGGATAGGCTAAAGCATGTAGCACTGGAACCACTGATCCACTTTTGGAACATTTACTTCTCTTTAGACAGAGAGAGAGACATGATGCATCGAGCTGCTGTGATAACCCCTCTCTCTCTCTCTCTAAAAAAAGAAAAGGATAAAGGGCCTTTTCTCCTTTCCACATGCCAGGCAACTCCCAGCGGCCTCTTTGTTGACACAGCCGCCACAATGGGAACTAAAGGTCTCCCAATGCCTCCCATTATGAGCCTAACCCAGGGCCCAGTCTGCGCTGCAGGGTTATCCAGTGCGGCCCGGTCGGCATTGGCCAAAGCCCCCTTGAATATTAGCCTGGATATATAAGACTAACCCCCCCTGCCCCCTGCTGCATTGTTCAGTGTTATTCTGCTCCCACAATGGGACATCACACTTTGGAAGTAATTTTCAAAAAGGGGAAGCCAATCAAAAATAATGGCATTTATTGTTTCTCTTTTGACACACATTGCTGAGCGCCCTGCCCCTCCCTCCTCTGTCGCTTTCTCTGCCCGTGTAGTCCTAAACCCAGGGGTTCATTCACGTCTATTATACGGACAAATTAAATAAAACCCGGTATGGGTCGGAGGGGAGCGGAGAGAGCCTCGCCGGCCGTCAGCGGCGGCGTTGGGAGGAACAGCGTGGAGGGAAGGCTGAGGAGTGGATAGTGGGAAAATGCAGAGGAGGCTTGAGAGGTAGGATGCAGACAGGCCCATGTGGAAGGAAAGACATGGATGCTGAGAGTTGATCTTACTGCAGTAAGTCATGAGGTTCATGGTCATGGAGTCCTGCAGGAGTCGATCTAAAGATGTGATGGAGAAGTCGCTGTAGTTGATGAAGAGTGAGGGGAACACTTCTCCTGCAATGCACCAACAGAAGAAAGAGAGAAGAGAGTGTAGAAATGATGGAGCTGGCCTCACCCTGGATGTACTGATTGATGGATATATGGAGAAAAAAAAGTCTGTCTGCCGCTTCCTCCCATGAATAGACGGACGCCTGGTCAAAGGAGGGAAGGTATGTCGCTACTTATCAAAGAGGGAGGGCCCTTTGAGGGACGCACGTTAGACAGGTTGTTGAGGTTCATTTGCTAATGATCGGCCGCATTTATATTCTAAACGTTGCTGTTTCTTTACGTCCTCATGTGCAGATACGTCCTTTCACTCTGTCGGCCTTGATTGGTAGCGCCGCTGCTTTTCAAAAGTTCCTTTGAGCGTGACGCAGAAGAATGACTTTCACAACATGTGCACGGGAGCTGTGAAAGAGGCCTCCGCGTCATTTGAATGTTGGTGGAAAAGTAATAACATAATTGCATCTACTTGTAGCAGCAGGACCTTGTACAGCGGATCTCCAGCTACAGAAATCTGTAGAGGAGTCCAGCTGTTTGATTGCTGTGGTTTTCTCTTCGTTTAATATCACATTTGGTATCTTAATGCTGGTTTCAGTGGAGGATTTTTAATATCCCGTGATGATACAAATGTTGGATCAGAAGCCTTTTGGCTGTGACGAGACTAAGAAATTTGAAAACGTTATTCTTTCTGTGTGTCTATGTTTTGCTGTTACAGCTGAGCCATGCCTACCTGTGACCCCTCGTCACAGGCTGCATATGTCTATGAAGGTGCGAGCACTTCAGCTGGTCACTCAGTAGCTTTGAGTCTCCCACATTTGTGCAAAGTCTGAAAAAAAAAATGCAGTTTTGTGCGACAGATATGAAGATTGCAAAATGTTTACTGTTCTGTCTTGCTCAAATATAAAAATGCCGCAGCTAAAGATAAAAAAAGAGAATAGAGTAGGTGGGCAAAAGAGAGCTGTGCATCTGCAAGAGTGAGCAGGAGAGGGAGGAAGAAAGATGGCAGGAAGGTGGACAGAGGTGGGATCTAGGAAGGGAAGGGAAGAAAAGAGGGAGAAAAGGTTGTGGAGGAAAGGGCAGGTGGAGGAGAGCTGCTCTTTGGGGTCTTTGAAAGCAGCAGGTCCTGGCTGGGAGCCTGACCCCGTTTAGGATGAGCGAGAGACACTAAGACGAAGAGAGAGAGAGACTCCTCAGCCCTGCACTTAAAGGCCCTCCCCAGGAAGTCCTCATTCTTCCCTGAGCCTGATACCCCCCACCAACAGCAGAGAAAAGCCAGGAAAAAGCCCTCATTTAGGATGAGTGGAGGGGAGGGAGACGGAGAGAGAGAGGGCCCCCATCCTCCTCTGAGGGAGGTCCTGATATCAAAACTTCCCCTCAGCGGGACGGAGACAAATGTCAGCAAGAAGGAAAGGTTTAGTGTCTTTTATCATTTTATTTGGATATCGATTTGTGTGTGCAAAGCTTGTAATCAACCCGTTTGACCTTTTCTGCATGATGTCGCCATGTTGGATTCAGAATTGAGCGACTGATATTGTTTGACACGATCTACATTAAAAAAAAAAAAAAGAAGGACAGGGAATAATATAATAGTATAAGTATATATTAATATTTCAGAGAGGGACTGTCTATATGATGTGTACTTTTACTTTTGATACTTTAAGTACTGCACATTTTGCTCATACTTTTACTTTGAAAAGGTTTTAGTAACAGTGGTACTTTCACATGGCGGTACTGCTATTTTGAGTAAAAGATGTGATGGTGTAAAAGGTGTTCTTCCCCCGCTGCATTTCGATTCTGTCTGTTGTCCTAGTTTTGGCCATCGTTCTGACTATTAACCTAAAGAAACGTTTTGTTGTCTTTATGACTAATGTGTGTTTTCATGTTTGGATGACTCTCTGCATCAGCTCGCAGAACTTTCTGCCCTATAGACCAAAATTTCAGATGTGTCAGTTAAAATCAGGCAGGATGGAGGTGGAGGTGGTGGGGGTCGAGTGGGATTAGCAGTTTCTGACCACTGACACACACACACACACACAGCATGTTGAACCTGGCTTGTTAACAGTCAGCTGTTTTCTCTGCTGTTGTGCAAAATTGGCAGAATTGTAGGTGTGTGTATGTGTGTGTGTGTGCGTGTGTGTTTGAGAGACAGAAGTAAATGTGCATGCTCTCAGCCTGCCAAAGATGACTAAAATAGTGAAATGAACTCATTGTGCAGGAAAGGCTTGGTGTGATGATGATGATGTTTTCTGTGTATTCCATTTGCTTGGTCTTTTTTTGTAATTTTTTTTAAGAAAGGTGCTGTTTGTTTCGCTAAAAGCATCTAAACAGTAGATTAGATATGATGTGAAACTCAATTGTTTTGACACATGGATCAAATTATTTAACATTCAGTGGGATTTCAGAAACTCACATATTCTTCACAGGCTGATTTGTTGTCAGGAAGTTTTTTGTAAGACATAAGATGTCAAAGTGGACCAGAGCAGAGATTTAGTTTTAGTCTTTGGTTGAACTTCCTTCACCTCCTGAGTCTGACTCACTTTGGTATTGTTGCTTGTTTGCTGTGGATTGATGCTCCTGGCTTGTTGGAAGTGGAACTTTTTTTGGTCTATTCCAGCAGTTTGGTGTCAAGTTGAACCTGACTTTTGGTTGAGCTTTCTTTAAACATACAGTAGTGACAAAAAGTCTTGAGACTACATTGAGAATCTATAATATTTTATTGTAAATGTAAACTTGGACATAATCAGAAAGTTTGAGAATTGAAGGTTTGAAGAAGTTATGAAAAATGAAGGTCAGCAATCAAACATCATTTTCAAGTGAAACCATATGCAAAGTTTTTCTAGCTGTTGGATTCTTGTGGTGGAGTGAAAGTGTTTTGGCTCACAAAAGGGTGTGTGTGTGTGTGTGTGTGTGTGTGTGTGTGTGTGTGTTTGCATTAGCCAGACAGGTTGGACTGATGCTGATCACTTTGATGTGTTCATTGTGTGTGTGTGTGTGTGTGTTTTTGCATTGGCTAGGACTGCCTCTCCTCTCTCAGAGGGACTATCATTGCTGGTAATCCTCTTCATGGTCGGCTAATCTGTTTTCGCCGGGGTCACTCCATCCCGCTCCTCCCTCCCTCCCTCCCTCGCCCCACCTCTCTCTCCATCCTCTCTCTGTCACACCTCCCTCTCTTTTTTCTTTTCCTCAGCAGGGTTCTTCCCTCTCTCCTTACCTCATTCCGCAAAGGTCACTCCTTCATTCTTGCCTCCCCTCTCACCATATTTCCCCCCCCTGCCCTTCCTTCCCCTCCCTCTCTAGCTGCCCTTCTCTCTTTCATAGCACTAATCTCATTACACGCAGAATCAAAGCTTTCATGTTTACCCCCTGTCAATTTGAAAATCAAACTCATAATGAGAGATTCGGGATCTTCCACCTTCCTTCATCCTCCTCCCCCTCCTCACATTCTACACCACCTGTGATCATTTGACAACTTCTTTTAGGGAAATATGCTTCCTTGCTTTCTTGTCACTTTTGTGTTTCTGTCTCTGAACTGTGTCTCCCTTTCTGATAGCTCTGGGATTAAGTCATGTCTGTTTGTGTCCACTCGCATCTGTTCATTGTGCATTCAGTCTGAGCAGAACTTTGGAGGTAATGGCAGGTGTATTTTTTTAATTTTGAAAAGAGCTATGACTGCTGTTTCCCTCTGAGGCTAGTCTTAATGCTGATAATTCCATGCCAAATCACCAGATTTTAGAAAAAATTTAATTTAACATATTGGGGAAAGCTTTTTTTTCAGATAAGTCAGATAAGAAGACTTGTGGCAGAAAGCAGAAAGAAAACTACAAATCAATGCTTTACTTCCTGAAAGAAAAGGGAGGGGCAGGAAGGAGAGAGAGAGAGGAAAAAACTCAGGTGAGTTGGTTAATGAGTGGCACCTGTGAGCAGGGGGAAGGGAGGCTAAAACACATGGCCAGGAGGAGAGCAGAAAACAAAAAGAAAAAGAAAACAAAAAGAAATCCAGGTTCACCCAAATCGGCCTGCAATCTCACCAAAGACTGAAGAGATACTGAAAAAGAGAAGAGAGCATCCAGGGGGAGAAAAAAGAACCAGCTGGATCATCATTGAAGTTTCTGGATACTGGTGGCCTAAACAGTGTGTGGATCCCAGCAGCCTGCAGTTGGACAAATTGCCATTCCTTGCTGGCTTGGACCCATTTCTGGCCTGGTCTGGAAAAGAAAGCATCCACCTGTCTGGCGCCCAATCAATATTGTATGTGAACCTTTCCAGCCCCTACGCTACAGACTGATATCAATCTCAAGTTTGTGGATCAGGTATGTAACTGCAGTTTGGTTTAACTTACTTCATAATTTTTTATTTTGATGCCCCTGTAACTAATAATTACTGTGCAAAATTTCAGGCCAATATCTCCACTAGTTCTGGAGATATTAAGCCTTCAAAAAGGGGACATGGCCCCATATTTAGCATAGAAACCAGTGTTACAATCAAACAACCATAGTTTGATGGCTAATAACTTAAAAGAGCCAGGTCTAATAGATAAATGTACCAAATATGATGTTGGTGCAAAATTGGTGAATTGATAAAAAAAATGCCATTGAAAAGGTTCCATTACATGCATGTCAACCACTACAAAACGCTGATGTATACTATGTGATTTTTTTAGGTGCTTTTTTTGCATGTTCCAAATTGACTTTAAAACTACTAGAACCAGTGAACGTTTCATTCTCAGCATGATATTGGTGGTTTTTGAGGTATTTCACCTTTCTTGGACAGTTAATGATTTCCTGCTGTGGCTCATTAACTGTCCAAAAAAGATGAAAATACCCCAAAGAACAACAACAATTTCATGCTGAGAATGACACGTTCACTGGTTCTGAGTAGTTTTAAAGTCAATTTGGAACATGCAAAAAATTCACCTAAAAAATTCACATAGTATACATCAGCGTTTTTTAGTGGTCCACATGCATGTGATGTAACAGGCATAATATCTCTGAAACTAGTGGAGATATTGGCCTGAAATTCTGCACAGTAATTATTAGTTACAAGGGCATCAAAATAAAACATTTTGAAGCAAATCTGAGTTGGTCAGTCGGGAGCCTTCTGGTGATTTGGCATGGACTTAAACTTATTGTCTGAGTTTGACTGTACTTTTCTTTGTCTCCCACTTGTAGATCTTGATGCAGCCTCAGCGGAGGAGATCTCAGAAGAGGAGGAGCAGGAAAGTGAGGGAACATCTTCTCAGGTGAGATTTTTTTTTTCAGTATCATCAACTTCTGTTTAATGTTAAAAGTAGACAAATATCTTAGATTGTTTAAGATACTTAATGCTATGTTGATATTAGCTTTAATATTGTACCTGGTACTTTGTTGTTTTAGACTCCTATTTGTTTAATGACTTTGTGAAATCAGTATTTCCTGTTTGCCTTTAACTGTCTTTGTTTGATTTATTTACAAACTAAACTAATTGTTTTTTTCTTCTCTTCAACAGATTCCTGATCTTCAAGTCTCTGGATCCGGGGACTTGTGTTCTTCGAACAAAGCAAGCCAAAAATTGAAGAAAAACTTAGAGCTTATTGGACTGTATCCTAGAGACTTGAATTCTTCAGGTCTCTGGGATACAGGATACCTACATGCTGGAGACTTGCGTTCTTTGAGCGCAAGTCTCCAGAATACAGTTGGCATTCTTCTTCAGGATACAGTCTGGTCTTTTGACTGTATCCTGGAGACTTGAGTTCGAAGAACTCAAGTCTCCTTCCAACTGTATTCTGGAGACTTGCGTTCGAAGAACGCAAGTCTCCAGCCAACTGTCGAAGAACGCAAGTCTCCAGTATCCTGGAGGACTGTATTCTGGTCTAGTATCCGGAGACTCGAGTTCTAGGGATTCGAACTTGAGTCTCCGGATCCAGAGACCAGAATACAGTCCTCTGAGCTAATTTTTTTTTTCAGTTTTTTAACTTCGTTTGTCCTATTTGTCAATCTCTTCAAAATAAAAAGAGCTTGAAAAGAACCACCTTCACTAGTTAAGTATATAAGTATAATAAGTATATAATATATACTTACTATATATACTATAGTTAAGTATTGAACTAGTTAAGAAAAGCGTGAGTGGGCTGGAATAAGCTGGATTTGATCCTTCAACCTCAGACCTTGAGGAGTCAGGACCTTATCTGACTGAGCTAAACCTGAGGCGAGGTACACACTGTTTCCTTCTTGTAGTCATGATCACAAAACTGGAGAGAGAACTGAGGGAACTTTGAAAAGCTCAGGCTGGTATTGAACCCACAACCTTCAGTGTGCAAGTCAAACACTCATCTGACTGAGCCACCAGTTCTCACAGTAGCAACAGGTTCCCAAGACCTCCTGGTCTGAAGTGAGACTCCCAAACAGTTGCGCTGCTGTGCTTCAGGCTCTCAGGCTGATATTGAAAATATTTAAAACCAAGTGCAGACTTGACCTGAGTTGAGTCTTTGCTCAGTGTGCTCAATTTGAAACATGCAAAAAATACAGCCAAAAAAATGTCATAGTATACATCGGCTTTTTTGGTGTGGGGTGGACTCATTGACTGTCCAAAAAAAGGTGACAACAAACCAAAAAACAATTTCATGCTCAGAATGAAATGCTCATTGATTCTGAGTAGTTTTAAGGTCAATTTGAAACATGCAAAAAATTCACCCCAAAAAATGTCGTACTATACATCAGCGGTTTTTTTTAGGGGTCAACTGATTGACTTTCCAGAAAAGGTGAAAATACACCCAAAAACCACCAATTTCATGCTGAGAATGAAACGTTCACTGGTTCTGAGTAGTTTTAAAGTCAATTTGAAACATGCAAAAAAATCACATAGTATACATCAGCATTTTGTAGTGGTTGACATGCATGTAATGGAACCTTTTGAATGGCATTTTTTACCAATTCACCAATTTTTCCAGACCAGGTCAGAGCCAGCAAGGAATGGCAATTTGTCCAACTGCAGGCTGCTGGGATCCTCACACTGTTCAGGCCACCAGTATCCAGAAACTTCAATGATGATCCAGCTGGTTCTTTTTTCTCCCTCTGGCTGCTCTCTTCTCTTTTTCAGTATCTCTTTAGTCTTTGGTGAGATTGCAGGCCGATTGGGGTGAACCTGTAAAGTAAGTAAACTCAGATGGTCAGTCGGGAGCCTTCTGGTGATTTGGCATGGAATTATCCATGCTAAGTTAAAACAAACTGCAGCTTCATGCCTGATCAACAAACTGGAGATTGATATCAGTCTTCTTATCTGACTCATGGAAAAAAAGCTCTTTCCCCAATATGTTAAAGTTAATTTTTAAGTTGACCACCCCTTATGCCAAAATTGACAATATCCATCAACAAATTGACATATCAACTCATTCCTCCACCTTTCCCTCTCCTTTTGTATTCTTATATCCAATCATTTCCCCATCGTTTTCAACCCTTCAGCTCACCGCTGCTCTCACCACTAACAAAACCACAATCACATTTCTTCCCAAATCCTACACACACACACACACATGGTCTAATCATATTTCTTCCTATCTAGAAGCAATCAGTGATAGTGTTGGCTGCTCCCAAGCGTCTTGACAATACTGGCAGAGAGGGAGGCTGCACATGCTCTAATTAAATTAAATGTGTGTGCTGATATGTGTGTATGGGGGGTGTGATGAGGGAAGGGGGAGGTACAAATAAAATGTAGCTGCAGCATCAACACTGCTTGACCTGCCTGCTGCAGATGAAGACTGATGGGAAACAAAGGTCTGAATCAGTCTGTTCTGATATTTTCAAGCAATGTCCAGTCCACATCTAGATAAGAATGCTGATACTGGACAATTCTGCAAAATGCCACATTACATTCAATGGCAATGTTTGTTAATGTCCATTGCCAGCTACAATATCTGTGCATGGTGAATACAGTATAGTTAAGGTTAGAAAGAGACTGAGGTTCTGGTAACTAACTTGTGAATTCATAAAAAGATGTGAGTTGCAGTCTGCACTGTTTTAAAGACCCACACCATTACTGTCGGGGCCTATTAGCAATGAGTGACGTGGCCGCTAATTCTGAAATTACTTGGAGAGAGATGCTGTTAAAAATGACTGGAGGACATGTTTACAGTATGAGTTCAATAGTGAATTTCCCATTTTTCACACACATGGAGAGGATCCGAGCGTGGAAGTGCTGTCCATAAAAGGAAAGACCAGCTCAGAACATGTGTATTTTTGGGTCGGATTGCCTGTTAAGAATGCCATGAATTTGCCATATGCGTGTGAGAAATGATAGAATAAATGGTCTTGAAGCTCCAGTGTGAGCACAGATTTCTCCGCCTGAAGCCTGGGCTGCCTGGCAGACAGGCAAAACCCATTAGCAAGGCTCTGTTAGCGATCGTCTTGTAAACTGAGGCCCCGGGCATTCATTAGGCATCAATCAAAGGACGAGGTGCGATGATTAAATGATGACTGCAAATGCTTAACAGTGTTCGGTACACCAGGCCACTTTACTCTGACACTTGAAAATGGAGGGGAAATGGATGGAAGAAAGATGATGTTAGTCTCCTCGTAGATGGCTGGAACTGGATTGCTGCAACTGGTTAATTTATTCATGGCAGTTATTAAGGAAAGTGAATTTCAAAACCTTGAAGTCAAAGCTTGATGATGGCTGCAAATGCTGGTGGAGCAAAGGGAATTCAGAGTGCTCGTGTTGGCTCTCAATAATCGTCGTTAAATTACACTCAAGACTATTTCAGAACTCAGAAAGTATCATTTAGTGGACTCTTTGCAAAATGAAACGCCAGAACAAGTTTGGGATCTATGGTGCAACAATGCTTAGACATCCATCCATCCATCCATTCACACACTTATATTATAGAAATGAGAAATGGGGACATCAATAGGGGCCCTTAGTGTATTTTTGCCCGAGGGCCCTATAGTAGGTTAGTCTAAGTCTTTATTATCACCTTTACAATCTCCTCTTGTTCGCAAACATCACATCTACATTCATCTCAAGTTCTTTCACAGTAAGAAAAAAAAAAGCATAAATACCTGAGTGTCGGTGTTGAGAGCATCATAATACACAGGAATAGCTCTGTTTGTCAAACTTATTCCCTTCCTGTAAGATGGAGAGAAAATGAGGCTTTCAGAAATTACAGTAATTTCCCAAGAGATTACTGAGTTCAATTTATATCACAAGTCATCACAACTATACCAGTGTGATGAGATAATACAACCTGGAATACTGGTGCGTTATGCAGCGCTAACATTTATCCAGAAACATTTTTGCTTTACGGTAAGAAAAACTTTCTATTTCAAGAAAATACAGTTATTACTTTTAATAATTACTGTTTTCATTGTCAGATATGTTAGGACTGCCATCGTATTCAGACTGAGAACTGATTTTCTGAGTACTTAACATGATGTATGTCATAGCTTGCTGTTGTATATAGGTACTGTATGAGTGTGTGTGTGTGTGTGTGTGTGTGTGTGTGTATTCCCTCCTGTGTCAGTAAGGCTGAGCTCCAGTAGAGCTGACAGCTTGCTGTGACAGAGAGCCTTAAACAAACCCACTGGGTCGGCTGCTGCACAGGAGAAATGCCTTTGATTCTATTAGTCCTCTGTGTGTGTGTGTGTGTGTGTGTGAGTGTGAGATTTTCAGGCCTAGTAGCAGGGTGAAGGTTCGAACACCCTTCCTGCTTTGTTTGAGTGTCTGTTGAAAAAAAAAAAAAAAAGTGATATTTTATACATATTTATACACAATGATCGACCCTTCAAACCCTGTCTCATCAATCCTGAGTATAAACTAAACTAACAGAGCAACAGGCCGTGTTTCCAGCACTGTCTCATTGGTCCTGTCCCAAACAATGACTGGACCTCTGTACTCTCTAGGTCAGAGGTGTCAAACTCAAATATACAGTGGACCAAAATTTAAAACTTGGACAGAGTCGCAGGCCAATATTGATATTCATTGAAAAAATGGACCCAAACAGATTCAAACAATACAGAACAAGCAAAGCTTGATATAACTTTATATTGCACACATGCAAAATCGAATTTCAAATTTTAAAAAACACATCAATGACATTCATTTCTTGAATAAAATTTAAATAAAAATTGTATGTATGTTTTTTATTTGCAGCCTTCTTGAATCTAAACTTAACAGTTATCTTTTTCCACAGGCTAATATTAAATTCAAAAATAAAATAACAATAATAAACCAATTGACTAATAATAATATCCTTCAATCAATGTGCAACCATTCAAACCCATGCCTTGGACTAGCAAGAGAAAGAGCATCGTGTCAGGGATGAAACGTGGAAACTGTGCGGCACCCACAGCATTATACTTTGACTTCAGCGTGTCACTACACTGGAGTTCAATCAGCTCCATTTGGAAGTTGGTAGTTCGTTTTCCACGTCAACTGCAAACGGATTACTGAGCAGTTCAAACCTTCATTTCTGGACATCAAAGTCGGCAAATCGCCGGGTAAACTCTGTGCCAAGTACACTGAGTTTTTCTCTCTACTATCAACAGAGGAGAGGGTGTTTATGGGTCCAGTACTGATTGACACGAGCAGAGCATTCTGGGATTTGTAGTATTGGCGGTACATGCGCTCTATAATACCAGTGGGCCAGCTCTAATAGTCATTTGGTATTGCCTTCGCGGGCCAAATATAATTACACTGCGGGCCAAATTTGGGCCACGGGCCAGAGTTTGACACCTCTGAAGTAGACTTTTGAGAGTTGCAGATGCCTGTGTGCACTGCTCCCATCCTGTTACTGTATCATCAGCTCCATCAGATCATATCTGTTGTGAATTGTTGTTTCTTGGCTTGTGTGTGATGCTGTTTGCCAGGCTGACTTACTGCAGGTGAAGTATTCTCTTTGGACAATCATGACCAGCAGTGTTTCAGGATGAGGATGGCATCATTAAAGCTTGTTTGACTGTGTATCAGAAGTGCAGTTAGAAAGTGATTGAGGCAGTTAATGTAGACAAATAATATCCAGTAACATTTAACATTGAAGTGTTCTGATTTTAATAGCGTCACTTTCACACATGTAAACCATTTAGTGACATGTTTTTTAAAATGAGCATTTTTCATTGAAAAATAATTCAATAATTTAATTTTATTAAAAAGGTCTTCAAATATCAGAACAGCTTTTTCCTCTCAGCAAACTGGAGGACACGTCCATGTCTGTGTTTGAGTGACAGCAGCTGACAGGCTGAGCACCGGCAGGAGACAGCTCCATGTGACGTTCGGTCTCTGATCCAAATTAGTAAGTCTGCAGGACCGATTGCTCCCGACAGTTCCCCAAAAAATGTTGTGCTGAAGGGGGCGCTATCTTCTTTCCATACTTTCCCAAAAGAAGCGTGTGAGATTTCCATATCTGCAAGAAAGAATATTTTTGATAAAGCAGATTATACAATTTGATAGCAATGGGATGGGGAACAACCCAATCAAAAAACAAACTATACATAGAAATACCTAGAGCAAAGGTGTCAAACTCTGGCCCGCAGGCCAAATTTGGCCCGCAGTGCAATTATATTTGGCCTGCGAGGCAATACCAAATGACTCCTAGAGCTGGCCCGCCGGTATTATAGAGCGCATGTACCACTAATACTACAAATCCCAGAATGCTCTGCTTGTGTCAATCAGTACTGGACCCATAAACACCCTCTCCTCTGTTGACAGTAGAGAGAAAAACTCAGTGTACTCGGCGCAGAGTTTACCCGGCGATTTGCCGACTTTGATGTCCAGAAATGTAGGTTTGAACTGCTCAGTAATCCGTTTGCAGTTGACGTGGAAAACAAACTACCAACTTCCAAATGGAGCTGATTGAACTTCAGTGTAGTGACACGCTGAAGTCAAAGTATAATGCTGTGGGTGCTGCACAGTTTCCACGTTTCATCCCTGACACAATGCTCTTTCTCTTGCTAGTCCAAGGCATGGGTTTGAATGGTTGCACATTGATTGAAGGATATTACTATTAGTCAATTGGTTTATTATTGTTATTTTATTTTTGAATTTAATATTAGCCTATGGAAAAAGATAACTGTTAAATTTAGATTCAAGAAGGCTGCAAATAAAAAAATACATACAATTTTTTATTTAAATTTTATTCAAGAAATGAAAGTCATTGATGTGTTTTTTAAAATTTGAAATTCGATTTTGCATGTGTGCAATATAAGGTTATATCAAGCTTTGCTTGTTCTGTATTGTTTGAATCTGTTTGGGTCCATTTTTTCACTGAATATCAATATTGGCCCGCGACTTTGTCCAAGTTTTAAATTTTGGCCCACTGTATATTTGAGTTTGACACCCCTGTTCCATATTGTTTGAATCTGTTTGGGTCCATTTTTTCGATGAATATCAATATTGGCCTGTGACTTTTCCAAGTTTTAAATTTTGCCCGACTGTATATTTGAGTTTGACACCCCTGTTCTATATTGTTTGAATCTGTTTGGGTCCATTTTTTCAATGAATATCAATGTGGCCCCACAACTTTGTCCAAGTTTTAAATTTTGCCCGACTGTATATTTGAGTTTGACACCCCTGTTCCATATTGTTTGAATCTGTTTGGGTCCATTTGTTCAATGAATATCAATACTGGCCTGTGACTTTTCCAAGTTTTAAATTTTGCCTGACTGTATATTTGAGTTTGACACCTCTGGTCTACGTCTTTAAGACAGTAAATGAAACCATCCAAATGTCCCTGAACAACCCGAGTCTCCTCATTGGCTGTCAGTTGAGGCCTCAGTCAAATACCTCAGTACCATACAAGGGAGTTAATTCAATAAACCAAAGAGTGAGACAAATTCCCTGTTTGCCATGAAATCAATAGATGAATAGACAGGACATTATAAAATAAAGCAAACTGACAGGATATCATTATTTGGTCAATGTGAAATATTTCTGTCAACTCACTGATTGGATTTCAAAGGGCGACTCTGCTGGATCTTCTTGACGCTGTATGTTTCAAAGACACAATGTGCTCGTCCCTGTGCGCCCATGTGTTTCAGCCCTGGATGCAAAGAGGCAGAAAAGAGAGGAGTTTGTCACAGTGTGCGCAAAACAGATCATACAAGCCACTCAACAGCACTATAGCCAACTGGTACAAGGGAGCGAGAGGAAAATCCAGCCATGCCAGCGTGCCAATATAGTTTACCAGCTCGCTGAGAGGCAGGCAGCACCTGACAGATGCCACTTGGGAGCATAATCCCAGAGGGCTGAAAAGATCCTCCACATGACGGGAAGCCAGTGAGGCGGGAGGAGACTGGAATACCAAACGGCAAATTGCAACGTTAAATGAAATATTTATCTGTCTGTCGAATCTGTTCCTGCCTTTTGCCTCGTAGTGTCACATACAGCAACATGCAAGAGAATGAACATATTTCTGCAAAGCATCTATAAACTGACAATATAAAATATAGAGCGGCAACCAGGAGATTAGTCAGTCAACCAAAACAAATAAACAAATCAGCAACTACTCTGATGATCCATTAATCGTTTGAATCATTTCTTGAGTCAGACACTCTAATGTTTAGATTCCCTGTCTTTGTTTGTCTTGTATGATAATAAACTGAATGTCTGTTATACTGTTTGCTTTTGGACAAAACAAGTGATGTCTATAAAAAGCTACATCACAGTTTACTGACAAAAATGAGAAAAAACAACAACAAAGAAACAACAAAAAAGAAAAACATTATTAGTTGCAGCCTCACTAAAATATGGTTTGTGTGCAGTATTAATTATTTTTATTGTTATTATTATTATTGAGAGGAGGGTTAGCAATAGTAGTAGCAGTACTGATACATTTTTCCAACTATTTACGAACACATTAATCTGATCAGGTATTGCTTTAAAACAGCAGTCTCTCCTTTACAGATCATGACTGACTCAATAAAATTATATCTTTTGTGAAATACTGCTTGGCACAACTCTCTTTTATTCTTATCATCAAAATGTAAGCAATCTGGGGCCTCTTGCTGCTGCAGGCCTGCTTAATGGTCACATCCTACTTCATTAGTTTATTAAAATGTGAGCATTAAAAAGCTATAATGTTTAAATAACATGTGTGACAGGATTACAGTAGTTTTTTTTGTACGGGGGGTTAAATCTCTCCCTCGTTCTCTCGTGCTCGCCACACAGCTTTGGTGAAACAAACAAAAGGGGTGCTTTGAATGGCACGTGCTCGGGGCGTCAGTCACCTGTTTCCTAGCAACTGGCACAACAGAAAAGCACCTGTGGCTCTGAATAGAAGTCTGTGGAGCCCTTAGTTTGATTAAAAAAAACTGAGGGAGAAATGAAAAAATATGGGCATATGATCATAATTACTATTACTAATATTATTTATAATAATAATAATAATAATAATAATAAAGTATTAAAGAGTAATATGCACCAAATAATATCTCAAAATCTGATTGGGTAAGACATAGTGACTTCATAACCCATGCCAATGAACTTTAATAGGCCACATTTTGTATTTTAAGTTATTAAGCTCATAAATTAACTTTAAAAGTTATTGTGTGTAAATAACAACCTACTTTAAAATTAAAATATTGTTTAATCACTTTCTTGTTGAGATGGCTTATAAAGGCTATCAATCATCTATTTAAAATGGCCGCCATGTTTACTATTTTCATTACAGGCTCCTTGTTAAAAATTCGTTATCAATAAAGTTTTGCTGTAACATTTTAAAATATTTAAGAACAGAAATCAAACGAGTGAAAATGTGCCCCCTGTTAACAGCAGAACTAAACTAATGAGGCTCCATGTTGTGTGTGTTTTTTAAGCTACACACACAAAACACATGACGGGGGGTGGAGGTGGTGGGGGGAGTCATTTTTAGGTCTCGCGCTCCGACGTCACCAGAACCTCGAGCCCCTGCATGCAAATCACGTCTGCGCTCGAGCCTCACCATTGGCCGCCTCGCGCTCATTTAGCTGCTGTCAGAGCGCGCGGCCCCAGGCACGCTCCGGTAACTTTTCCCAGCACAGCTTCAACCAAAGTACAGCTCCGACCGGCGGCTGGTGTTCTCCTCGATACCGGCGGATGACAGGAACAACAAAGACAGATAAAGAAAAAAAGAAAAAAGGGGGAAGTTCGGTGTTTACCTCAGAGTGGATTTTCAGCACCTTTTCATCCGCGTCTCTTCCTCGGAGCTCCGGGCCTGAATGTTTCTGTGTGTCTGACTGTTGTCCTCCCGACACCAGGTGAATGTACAGCATCATGATGGAGACGGACTTACATTCCCCCGTGGTGCCCCAGACCAACCCGGCCAACCCGGGGGGACACGCGGGAGGAGGAGGAGGAGGCGGGGGGGCCGGCGGCAAGGTCCCCCAGGACCGGATCAAGAGACCCATGAACGCCTTCATGGTGTGGTCCAGGGGCCAGCGGAGGAAAATGGCCCAGGAGAACCCCAAGATGCACAACTCGGAGATCAGCAAGCGACTGGGCGCCGAGTGGAAGGTGATGACCGAGGCGGAGAAGAGGCCGTTCATCGACGAGGCGAAGCGGCTCCGGGCCATGCACATGAAGGAACACCCGGACTACAAGTACCGGCCGCGGAGGAAGACCAAGACGCTGCTGAAGAAGGACAAGTACTCGCTGGCCGGCGGGCTCCTCGGCTCCTCCGCGGGCGTCGGGATGGGCGGCGGGCAACGCCTGGAGAGTCCCGGCGGGGGCCACGCGGGGGCGAATGCGGGCTACGCCACGCACGTGAACGGCTGGGCCAACGGCACGTACTCGGGCCAGGTGGCGGCGGCGGCGGCAGCGGCGCACGCCATGATGCAGGAGGCGCAGCTGGCGTACACGCAACACCCGGGCACCGGCGCTCACCCGCACCACCCGCACTCGCACCATCACCCGCACCACCACCCGCACAACCCGCAGCCCGTGCACAGGTACGACATGAGTGCCTTATCTTACAGCCCCATCTCAAACTCTCAGAGCTACATGAGCGCCTCTCCGCCCGGCTACGGCGGGATCACCGGCTACTCTCACCAGCACCAAAGCTCCGGTGTCTCCCCTGTGTCCGGGGCCCTCGGAGGCACTTTGGGCTCCCTGGTGAAATCTGAGCCTAGCGTGAGCCCCCCGGTTTCCACGGCGCGCGCCCCGCCGCCGTGCCCCACGGGGGACCTGCGGGACATGATCAGCATGTATCTGCCCACCGGCGAGGCGGCGGGGGACACGCACAGCAGACTGCACGTGCTCCACCCGCAGCACTACCAGAGCAGCGGCTCCACTCCGGTAAACGGGACGGTTCCTCTGACTCACATTTAAATCTCTACATGTACTATAAGCACTACAAACCACAACCAAATATTTAACGTAGATGTGGGCGCAGGCTGCTGAATTGTAAATTATAGGCGGTTATAGCCATAAAAATGCAATCACTTTGAACAAACTTTTGTATTGTTATTTTTATTTTCTCTCAGTGATGGATTTCTGTCTGTCCGAGCTAAAAGGAAAAAGCGCATCCGATTTACTTTTGCTCTCTGGAACAGAGCATGCCAAGTTTTGACACGATTTCAATTATAATCCGTGAAGGCTGGTGAAGGTTATTTTTTTCCCCGACTTTTCTGTGGAATTTAAAGGCACCAGCGGTGTGTTTGAGGGATCCTGAAAAAAACCTGTTTAAGGGAACCGTATAATAAATGGAGGGCGGTGTGGAAGATGTGTTTAAAAAAAAAAGTTTCTAGGCTGCAATTTAAATTGATTTCCAGTTTTAATGCTTGTAAACATGTGAGTCAGTCGGTGTAATTTGAATTTGTTTTTGTTGTTGTAAGATCTTGTAAATTGTGAATAAATAGGCCTACTGAAAACGCTTTTATGCAATTGTACATAATTTACAAAATACCAAGCCCCATTTTCGGGTTGAAGACGAGACAATTTCTCGCTCATTTTAATAAATTTTCCAGGAATTTCTTGGAGAAAGTGTTAGATTTTTTTTCTTTTTTTGTGGGGTATTTATTATTTTTTTGGCAAGAGATTCAAACTGAGTCTTTATCGTTGAATTGTGAAGTAAAAATCTGGTCCAAATGCAAAAGACAGGCAAAAAAAAAAGAATAATTAAAGGCAGGTGTGTTTTCTCACTAATACCTTTGAAAAAGATTTTGATATTTATCAGCTCTTAATTATTTCTTTGAAAAGTGAGAATAATAAAAAAGGTCATATTTAGCTTTTCTGATCATCCTTTTTTTCCAGAGCAAAAATCAGCTGGCATAAATCTTGATCATTTGTCACAATAAATTAATGCTGGACATCCTCATGGGTAATGTGTCATATTAAGGTGATGGAGTTAAGTGAGACTATGGTCTTAGTGGGTAAACGGCCTATTAAAAACAGACTATATAGAATATGGACTACAGGCATTTTTCCTAAAATTGCTGTATTTTATTATCATTAAATATTATTCACATTTCAACAATCTAGGATTTCATGATATCTCTGATTGTAAATTGTTGCTGATTTCATCTGGCAGCCTGTAACTCAAAGGTTGCACTAAACACTTGTTGGTTGATGAATTTCTATCAAGGGAGAGGTAAAATATTAGCCTAATAATGCACTCATTTTCCATTTCTCTATCAGTTTAAATGGGGCAACACTCTCAGCAACTCCCATGCTTTAATGTGGGTATTTAAAACTAAAGATTTTATTATTATTAAAGCCAGAACATACTAATACATGCGACATAGAAGCCAAAGTGATTATGGGGATAGATTCCATTTTCATGAATTATGTTGTGATACATGTTTTTATTCTCTCTTTTTGTGGCATTCTTGCAAGTCGTGAAAATGCATGTCTTATATTTAACAAAAACTTGCTCTTTTTCCATGAACTAGCCTTTTTTAACCCTGTATTACAGAATCCTCTGCATCTTAAATATGGATGAGAAGGCCTTTCTGTCATCTTAGTAACTTATTTGTTTTGCCTCAAATTCTAGCACAATTATTCATCGTCAACATTTTGCCAACTTGATCATGCATCATCTGGAATTTACTTTTCAACAGTCAGACCTACTTTCATAAGCTGAAATTGTCTGTTATTGCACTTAAAGGCCAAGCAGAGCAAAGTTTCTTTTTTCTTTCTTTTTTACCTGCCTCAGGGTCAACACCATAGTAATCTAGATCTCAAGTAAAAGTAAATCCAACAACAAGAGTATCCGCTGGTCAATGAACAACTAATTCTTCCGTTGGCCTCAATTGGGCCCACTTCAACCCCGCCTCCACCTGGCTCCCTCACAGGTCCTCAAGTCCTACCCCATTCCTCACCCCCGGCATCAAACGGCTGCATCTCTGTGTGCAACTCTCCTGGTTGTTAAATGATTTCCTTCTTTAAATTTGATGGCTGAATCACCGGAGGCCCCGGGACAGGATGGGCTACAGGGAGGGAGGAATGAATGAGCGGAGAGCAGAGGGGCGGAGGAGGAGGGAGAAGGCGAGGAGAGGAGGTTTTTGTGTTGGAGGAGAATGGGGATTAGTCCTGGTGTAAGCCGGGGCAGCCCGGGGGTCACCCCCAACAAAAAGCCCGGCAAACAACACCCCTGGTTTTTATCAGACTAATTCCCACTTGGGCCTGGACTTAAAAACAAGAGGGCAACGTGGACGCGAATCATATAGAATAAAGCTGTTTCCATGGATGTGAGGTGTTTAATCTGAAGGTATTTATTAAATAACTCGGGCTGAATGTGATCTTTTAAAAGTTAAATTTCACATCAGATTGCTTTAAATTTCCTGATTTTGTCCTTGATAAATGACAAAATTTGAATTGATATGCAAAGAGTTTATGATCAGAAATTACATGCTTTTAGAACTACATAGAAAATACAGCATTAATTAAAATAAAACCCAACAAACCTATGTGAATCAGGGGATAGGGTCATTTTAAAGGGAAAATGCACACGTTAATATGTTTTCTGATTCATGGTGGTTGTTACGAAAAGAGATATTTAACCACCTTTTTTTATTTGCATTTTACTATTGCATGACTGACAACAATGAATAAAAGTGAATTCTTGTATTCTCATCATTTTAGATGATTTTGCATCACATTAATATATCTAAAAAATATATATCTATAAGGCCAACTTGCCTGGAATCAAAGAGCAACATCACTGTCTGTCAGTATTCCTGGTCATTGATCTCTAAATGAATTCCACATTCACAGTAATTGATTATTGATGTGGAAGAGATTTACAGCAAGATTGACCGGCTACAAAAGATTTGTTCAAACTGTAAAATACATAAACTGATTATAGAGTGTAAGGGAATATTTAAGTAGTTGAAAATACTATTCATCACCTGTTTCAAAGAGATTTTTGTGAAAGAGGAGATGAGATGTTAACAGATAATCTTTATGGAGCATTTTTAAACTTGATTTCCTTGATGGATCAAAGGGAATTTCAAAGACGAGAGGGAGCAAATGAGGAAAAGAAAGGTATTTAACAATTTTATAACTGATGACAAGATGCTCAAGTTTTTGTTGAGCATGATAAAACTGGGATTAATACTATTCTACTTGGACTTTTTTGATCTGCAATATGATGATAAGACAAAAACTTGTACAACTACTGTGAGGAGACATAAAAGCAGATTGAGATTTCCTCCAGATACACAACAAATCAAATCCATGAACTGCCTGAGAAGAAAGTGAGTGAACAATCCTAGAAATCACAGATCTGGGTGTGATATGGTGACGTCGCTCAGGTAAGAGGATAAACACTCCTCTTCAAGGCCAGATTCAGTGTTTGTGATAAGACATGTGTAACTCATCAATCAGTGGTCCAGGATGCTCCCATCAGACCTTTTCCATCCTCTCCTCATGCTCTGCTCGGCGCATGCTCGGACACCATAACCCGGCTCACCCCCCCTCCCTCCTCCCTCCTCCATCCCGCGTGCTCCCGGTGTCCTAAACGTGGCTAATCGGCATCAGTTTATCACGCCTCCGCATATTTCCCCTCCCTCTCCTCCTATAAAAACCCTCACCTCCGACGTTGGACCCGGTCCTGTCACGGGAGATTACGGGGGGACCGATTGCACAAGACCGAATGTGGCGCGAGGAGATTAGCCGGAGCGCCATAGAAAATAGCAACGGGGCCAACGGATTCCTCGCGAGGGGGCCTTATCGTGCAATTACACGTTGACACGTTTTAACCATTTTTCAGCCTCTTAATCCGAGCCCCCCCTCCCCTCTCCCTATCCTCCTCCCCCCCTCCCCTCTCCAAAAGCAGACCTATTGGTGCTGAGGGAGCCTCCATCACTTTGCTGCTCGCTCCCTCTGTTTTTCTCTTCAACTGTTCAAAACATGTACAAAAAAAAGAGAAAAATGACCAAAAAAGTTATTTGCCTGAGTTTCAAAAAGATGAATTAGTGTAATAATAAAAAAGAAAGTTCGAGTTTCAAAGTCAAGAGAAATATTGATGACTAAACTGATAAAGGGCAATTACACAAAATAAGATTAAAGACTAACCTAAACATAAGAAGGAACTTTATCAGTTTATGACTTGATATAAAAAATCCTTAAAAGCATCCTGGCACTGCTGGATGTCTTTCATTATTTTTTATTATTCTATAAAAGTGAGCCACATTTAGTGGAAATCTACATTTTATAATAATGTGCATTGGCGTATTTTACGTCACATCGTGTGATGGCTTGTCTGTAATTTAGAGTGTCTATACTGTGGGTGGTGTAGGTGGATCTTTGCTACTCACCAACAAGCCAGTTCTTCTGTTTATCCAGAACAAACCAGGGTGAAGGTCAAGGTAACATGCATTGTCTCTCAGTCTCTCCATGCACAGTGCAGAGTAGAGAGGGAGAAAACAAACACAATACAGGTTTAAAAAACAGGAAGATAATAATATAAAAGATAATTACTAATTGTAGACAAGGTGAACAATATGAAAGCACAAAATGACTGCAATATGTCCACAATTTCTAACTAATCAAAGCAGCCAATAAAAGTCTTAGTTTAGTTGCAGCTGATGTAAAAACTTAAATGAACTTTTTCCTGTATAAATCTCAATGTAGACTTTACACTGTCACTGCCTTGCCTTTTTTTTTTTTTTTTTTTAGCAGAGTCACCAGGCATCAAACGGACTGCATGGTGTGTTGTTCCACCATGCTGCTCAATTCAATTAGGGCCTTTCATGACAATCAATTAGGGAGTACCCCCTGGATCTCTCCGGGGGCCTATAATCATCACACGCCGTCTGCTCAGACAGGCACTGGGGAGCCCCGCCCACCAGCCACAAGGAGGCTTCAGTGCAGTGTAACGGGGCCACTGGGAACCATGAGGAGACAGTTTGGTTTATTTCAAGCCGTTTTACTTCAGATTAAGGTGTTTTGTCCTGACTGTCTATGTGTTAAATGTAGATTTTCCCCCTTTAAGTTTGGCCACTCTGCGTAATTTTCCTGCGTATAAGTGGTCTTACTGCCTGTCTTTTATTTTATGCTTTATATGTGATAATTCTTTCAGTTGATAATCACATCCAGAGGTTACAGCATTGTTTTCTACATTGTTGTATTTGACTGCAAAATCGTCTATCTACTGCTTTTGTCTTGCCTTGTTTCATACTAGAATATTAAGGCTACTAATGATCACTTTACTGTTGGTTTCATGCAAAACAAGACACATACAAAATGGGCCACCATGATGGAATATAACTAAGTACATTTATTTAATTACTATATTTAAGTTAACAATTCTGAGGTGCTTACTTTATACTTGAGTATGTTCATTTCTCACATACATTTACTCCACTATATTTATTTGAGAGCTCTAATTGAAAGCTCTATTTTTGGATTTTACATAGAAAACTGATCTTCTAAAACATGATGGACTGTTCCAAATTAAACTACTCAGCAGTATGTAAAATAGTTAATGCTAGCTCCACCAGCAGCTACAGCATTAGAGGGTACCTCCACCGATTTGACATGGAAAGGTTGAGATCAGATCACTAGTGGACGAAAACAGTTAAATAAAGACTTCTGTAACACTGAAAGAGCTTCATCAAGTCTGACAACATACAACACTGATGAAAATGGACAAAATTACAATGACATTAGGAAATGCAGCATCCAGATCTGTCCACAGCAGGAACTCAAAGTCAGGATATCTTGCACCTCTACTACTTCCACTTTGATTACTGATTCTAAGTATTTTTACTTTGAAGCATCAGTACTTGATTTCCATACTGCATTAAACTGTATAGCTTTCACTGAAACAGAAACAGTGTGAGTCAGACAAATGAATTAATTATAACCAGTAACCAGTACACTGCTAGAGCCACTACATAATGTAACTGCCAGTAATGGATCGTCACACTTTCTGTAAAGACGACAGCATGCGTGTGTAACAGTATTATCACTATATGTCACCACTGACTGAGTACTCTTGTCAGGGGTCAAAGGTCATGGCCACCTACAGCAATGTTTCCCTGCATGGGGCCACAAGATAAATCTGAGAGGACAGGTAAGAAGAAGAAAAAATGTTTCCTACATTTCCCCTAACATTTGCTCTTTTCTTACTCATTAACTGATACTTTTTTATGCGTGTTATAGTTTTTCAAATTAAGCAATATAAGACCTATTGTGATAAGGGGTCGCAAGCATACGCAGCTATAAACACAGGCAATCCTCAAAGTAAGGGGATAAAGGCTTCATGCTTACAGCTGCTTGAACATGAACCTTCTGGTCGACAAAAGTTTAGATTGGAATTTTTGCAGCACCACATCACAGCCAAGGCCAACGCTCCTCCAAATAAGTACTTTTACCTCCATCCTTAAGTAGCCCTGCCTCCACAGATTTACTCCCTTTTGGGTTGAACAGATGCTCACTATCTTTTCTTACTTACTTCGCAGCCTTGTAAAAAAAAATCTCAGAATTTTGATTGAAGCATTGAACCTTCTTTTTTCTCTCTATTGTAATCATGGATGTTAGAGTACATTTAAATTCCATAGAGTAATTTTGAGCACTTTCACAATGTTGGCTAATGTCATGTTTAACAATTACCAACTACCAAAACTATGAAAACATTGACAGATCCAAGTTATAATAAACCAAATGATCCTTTAATATTGAACTCCTCATCAGTCCATGTTTTAGACAGTGTAGTCACCAACCAGAAAAATAGCGATGTTGATTCCTTAGAAATTAGATCAATCTTTTTTTTTTTCAAAACTATCTTTAAAACAGATATTGGTGAACTTAAAATAAAAATGTACTTCACTGGAGTTGTCCAAATGCTGAAATGAACAAGTGGATGGTGGATCGCACAGAAGGCCACCCACCCTTTCTTTATCATGCTTCAAGAATTTCAACTTTCTTTTTCTTTCCGTTTCAAAATTCTTGACGGGAAGAACACTTACAACTAATTAATGTCTCCTTCCAAAGAACATGGCACCATTCACAGATATTGAATATTGACAAAAATGTGAGCTCATAAATGTTCTACCAGCAAGACAACCTAACGCTGAACAAAGGAAAGCAAGGACGGCTTCAGCGTTTCCACCTTTAAAGCAATTACAAATGCAAAGAGCAAAGCGAGGTCTCCTCAAACAAATTGCCTCAAACACCGAGGCGCTTTTCCTGGAGGGAAAGAACGAGAGGGAGATGGGGAAGAGGAAGAAATGGAGGAGAACAGGAAGCACTAACATGATTACTGCTGTAGCTTGGGCTCAGGTAATCACTGGAGTTAAAAGGTCTCCTGCCAGCCCAGAGGCCAGTGAACCGCTCTCTCCCTTTCACCTCTGCGGAGGGGAACTCTGTCATTTGCAAATTGCAGGTGAGATCTGGTTCACGTCTGTCCAACCTCCCGCCGGCCTGGCCGCCAAAAACACTGGTCAATTAGTGCCAATCATCAGCGGTGGTGCCATAATTATTTAGTGGTGTTTGACATGGGGAGACCTGTGTGTGTATGTGTGTGTGTGTGAGTGCTTGTGCGTCGATCTTTGGGAGAACCAATTTGAGTTTTAGAGCTTGGGAGTGAGGACATTTTGGGCTGACCCTTCAGGATTTTAAAGGGTTGGATAGAATTAGCTTTAAGTTTAAGTTCAAGTTTAAGGACTTTGCTGTTCTAAAATTCTGCATCCTCATGTTTATTCACCAACCATTATGACACCATTTACCCATAAGACAACAGGGGACAAGATCGAAGGCAAAGCCAGATTTTTCCTGGACGACAACTTTTAATTCATCATTTCCTGATTAAACATTTCCCACCAGTGACCGTGCCGACTCCAGCTTTTCAATCAGCCCTGCAGCTTCAAGTATTGGTTCAGTAAAGCGTGTGTGTGTGTGTGTGTGCGCCTGTTTGTGTACTTGTGTGTGCGTTTGGGTAAAACAATATGCTAATCTCCGGCGTGGAGTAGAGGGATTTGCTGTATAAAGGAGAGAGAGAGAGGAGCATGCTTGTTAGCGATAGCCTGGCTGAAGATTCCTACACACACCCACCTCTCTGATCCACTTCCATAGGCCTTCTAGTGCATGTGTGTGCGTGCGCATGTGTTTGTGTGTGAATGAGTATGATCTGTCGGAATGTATGGTTTCATCTATACATGTTTTCCTGTTTCTGTGTCACTTGCGGATGTTGCATATTGAATATTGATATCCGTGTGTGTGTGTGTGTGTGTGTGTGTGTGTGTGTGTGTGTGTGTGTGTGTGTGTGTGTGTACAGGAGGATGATCTCTGTTGGCAGCCAGTTGTTGTGGACTAAACATGGAGGGGGATTCAGTCTGAGGGTATTTACAGATTCTCATTATAGCCTCGGAATATGAGCGTGCTCACACACACACACGCACATGCACACACACACACACACTAATCTTATCACCTATATAGCTTAATCTGTTCACTGTGATTGGACCAAATTTCAATGCAACATATTTTTACTTTTTTAACCTGGTTCCTTTGCTGGAACTTGAATGTGAAAGTACAGAACACTCAATTCAGAAGGTAAAGACATAATCACAGCAGGTGATAGCTGCGTTTTGTGCAGTGCATGCTGGGACACACGCCTGTGCCTGATGACGCTGGATACGAAAAGCGAGTATAAAAATGAAAAAATGAGTCAGTGGAAACATCATATTAACCCTGTATTATGTCTCTAAACTCAACCTATACATGCACTGAGGGAACGTTTTCTAGATGTGACTCTAAATATTGTAATTTCTCTTTCAATCAGAGTGAACTTTTTCCTCTTCTTTCCCCTCACTCTTAAACTCAAATTATAGCTCTGTGGCCACATAGCTGCAGGAATTTGAGTGACGCACATCTGCTTCATCATTTCTCAGCAGAGTCATCATCCACCACCAGTGTCTACACTCCATGTGGGGTTTATCTTGCTGCTGCTCAGGGCAGACGCCCCTCGATTACAGAATCTCCCCAGAGAGTCTGAGACCACTGTCAAGACTTCATTATCACACCATCTGTTTTAATAAACAATTCACTTGTCTGACTGATTGAAATTTAGGTTGTGATAAATTGAAATTGTGTTCATGATTCAGCCCTCATCTACCTTCTATTGATTGCACGTGAAGTACACAAGCTAGTACGTAAACAATACCACAGCATCTTTAAATACATGAGAGTATGGGGCTGATATTCTGGCTCCATCTCACTTCATTAAAGCGATGCCACCATGTTCAATCTCAGACATGTGACAGTAAGATGAACTTAATATTATTACTGATAGACATGATGGACAAATCTATGAAAATAAGTGCTCAAATAATTTACACTTCAACACAGACTGACCTTATGAAGTTGATTTCTTTCATTCATTTGAAGTCGTGTTTCTGGCTCCTTGATGAAAATTCTGCTCTGTCGAGAGGACGAAAATGGAGTCTAATTCAACCTCAAGTGATGGCGAATTGGTGCTCCTTTTGCTTTCTAAAAAGAAAAAGAAACATAGCACATGGTAGCGTATGTTTGATCTGCACACGTTAGCTTACGAGCTAACGTTACTTAGCATAGATGAAAGTTAAAACAAAGACGTTTAACAGACTGTTTCAGCACACACACCATCGTCATTTGCGAGATCCGACGCTATGACTCTCCACAGGTTGTGCTTCTGGACGTTATCATTGTAATTTTTATGTTTGTTTGTTTGTTTTTTCAATCAAAAAGCACGCTGTTCTCCGACCGCAAACAATCAGCCAGTCGGCCATGTTGGATATACCAGTGAATGAGACGGCTCAACAACACGCAATCTGATTGGTCAGAAGTGGACACACAGGAAGCGAAACTTCGGAAAATTTGACCTTGATGTGAAAAAATAAACGTCGCATTATCGCCAGACGAGAAAATGTCGCTGATGTGAACGCTTGTATTGACAGGATACAAGTTCGAAAAAAAATAAAAATAATAACGTCCAAATTTAATCGCACGAAAAAAAAACGCTTCCGGTGTGTAAGGACCTTTAGTCTTTATCTTCTGGTAGAATCTCTATGACAGTGAGCTGAAAGACAATGAAAGGCAGAGTTAGTGTCAGTGTTAGTAAAGTATTCAAAATATTGTTTAGTGCAGTTTTAATTCATGCAATTATTCAAACTGAAGAACATGAGCACAATATATTCACAATCATCCATTTAAATCTAAAGCCAATGTCTATTAAACCTCTAAGTCAGTGGTGAGTTACAATAAGACCACAGTTTAAACGTCAGTGTGAATTTAAGGCAGGCACAGAGTAGAGCAGGTGAAACCCGGCTCGCAGGCCTCGACGCTCCTATCAAACATCCTCAGGAGGAAACTTTACACAATGCAATGTTGTTTGGACACAAACTTTTTCTTGTTTCTTTAAAGTAGGCAACTCGGTCGGTGGAGAGGAGAAGGAAGGAGGGAGCGATGGCGAGGGATGTGGAAGGATGAGAAAAAACAGAGGGAGGGTAGAGCGGCGCTGAAACACAACGGGAGCATCCATCCTTTAACCGGTGGGGAGTTATCGCCCGACGACAGAGCCTTTCCAAACGCTTTAAAAAGCACATTTGAAGATGTATTAGTGCATCCCTGAATCCACTTGCTGCCAATAGGGGGCTGTTCGCTGGGCTTTGTGCATGTCTCTGTGTATAAGTGTGTGTGTGTGTGTGTATGATTTTTTTTTTTTTTTTTTTTTTTAGCTTCCTCCAAATTCCCTTAGCGAGCGTTGCTAAGGTGCTTTAGGGATGGGATTAGCTGGAGGCTCATCACACATTCCATAACAGAAAAAAAAAGTATGGAGAAAAAAACAGAGAGATAGTGAGGAAGAATTAAAGGAAGGGAGCAAGAATGAAGGATGGAGAGAGTGATGGAAATGGAGGAAAGGAATGAAGGGAGAAGGGAAGAAAAAGATGGGGGGAAAGTAGGAAGGAAAGAAGAAAAGGAATAATAGAAAACAGAGCAAAGAATTGATTTGGAAAGAAAAGGGCAAAAAGAGGAGGATCAGGGAGAGAAAAAAGTGGGGATGAAAGAAAGAAGTGACAAAAGTGTGGCGACAAGAGGAGGCCAGGAGGATGAAGGAGGCGAGGAAAGGAGGGAATGGAGGAGGAAGAGTAGGAAGAACGAAGGAAGAGGAGGGGAGCACAGGAGTGAGCTTGCTGACTGTTGCATCAGCCTGTTAACCGAGGGCAATATGATGAGAATAAGCTGCATAATGAAGCGTGGAGGCAGCTGTAGAAATGTGTCCAGAAAGCCACCTTGTCTCCTCTGCTGCTCTGATGGATTTTCAAACATCACAGCAGTCTGGCAGGTTTGGCAATCTGGTTCACACGACACTGGAGATTAAAGACGCGCAGGCAGATGAAACTGCTAATCTTCAGGATCCTGGTTTATTTTTGGTGTGATGCTTCTGCACTGCACTCCCCAGAGATCACCTGTCAATCAAACGGTGTGGGCGGTGCTGTGACGTATTTGGGCTTTTTTTTTTTTTTGTTAGCTGTCAGTACTCGTGATAACAAGTTCTTCCGACGTGGCCTCCTAATTAAATGGCAAGATATAACCAGAATTCCAAAAACCGTTGGCTGCTGAAAACAGATGAAATTTTACCGACAAGTTTTACAAAGTGTTCCCATGTACTAATCTCCTTCATACACTATGTGTTCACAAAGCACTGAACCTCTCTCTGAGTCTTTCCAGGACCTTTCATACCCAATCATGATCCTCTCACCTGTTACCAATGAACCTGTTTACCTGTGGACTGATCCAAACAGGTGTTTTTGAATCAGTCCACAACTTTCATATTGAAACATGCTGCTGCCATCAAATTCAGAATTCAATGATATTAAAAGAAGCTCCTTGTTTTTGCTGCCACTCTGCCAAATTGTCGTCTATTATAATAAATCTGTTAATGTAAATCGACAAAGACAATCGTCAGCTCCACTTTGAGGCAGCCAGAAGGAACAGCCAGTGTCCATACATTCAGTGCACTTGCAAGTGAAGCCGGGGCAGAAGGCTAACCTGTTGCATAGGTGTGGTCTGTCAGATCTCCTGTTACCTGGCCCTCCGCTGCAACCCGAGCCTCCTCTGTTTGGACAAATTGACACAGTGAACCGAGCTGACAGGCAGCCAGATTTCCCTCTCTGTTGATCTCCATCTCTCCTTTTCTGTTTACCTATCATTCACTTTCTCTCTGCCTTATGATGAAGCACAGAAAAGATAAACAGAACAGAACAATTATGAAGAATTGAGGACATAATCAATTGAAACATATTTTTCAATATCAAAATGTTTTTGTTTTGTTCGACAGTTTGACAAATAGTGATTGTTTCTCTTCTTTCATTTTGATTCAGGAATATATATTTTGTAAAACTTTTCGTTCTGTCATTTCTCTCTCTCTCTCTCTCACACACACACACACACATACACACACTATATCACTCTGCCTTTCTTTCTCCCTCCATCCATCCGTTTAGGGTTTCCATGATCTCATTATGTGTCTATGAAAAGGGACAGGTAATGCAATCTGGCATGGCATGGCATGACTGTGTGTGTGTGTGTGTGTGTGTGTGTGTGTGTGTGTGTGTGTGTGATTACCTGAACAACAGTCAACAGAGTCTCTATTTCACCCACTTATCTCGTCTAGAAATAATCATCTAATCAGGCGTGCACAAACACACACGCACACACATTAATATACATTACATGCATGTAAGCACAGTGTTCTCTGCATACAGTGAACACACGTTTAACCCCTTTTGCATTGACTTATATTAATTCTCTGGAGACTAACTCTAACCATAACCAACCCCAGCAACCTCTCATCCTGAGAGGTTAATGTTCTGATTTTTCAACAAGCCTCATGAAAAGACCAAAACCTCAAATGAGCTGATCCAAGTATTTAATGTGCAGCCAAACCTGACACCTCTTATTCCTCCGCTACAGAGCTGTCCAAAACCTACTGAAAAACACACACACTGTCGTGACAGATATCGTCACACACACATTAGTGAAGTTGTATTTCAGTTGCTTGTTGCTGGAAGCCTCACATAAATACACCCTTCACCTCCCTCTGCATTGTATTCATAAAAAAAACAGCAGATGATTCATATAATTTCATGATCAGTGCCCTAAGGAGGTGTGTGTTTGTGTCTCTCCAACATAATGCTCAATTGGCAGGTATGATATTAAAAATCACATATTGAACCACAGTAAACATGCGACAGCAAGAGGACTGAAAAATAGATCAATTGCGCCGATGGGAGAGAGAAAAAGCAATGAAAAGAAAGAGAGAACGAGGGAGGGAGGCCGATCGACTGTAGTTTTGACCTCTCGGTGCACACAAAGCCCCCCCTCCCTCCAAAAAAAAAAAAAAGCGTCCTAGCCCTCCACGGCCAGGGCATTTTACTGTCTCAATTGCCCCCCCCTCCTCCCCCACTCCTGAACCCTCTCAGCCACCAACCCCACATGGTTGGACGAGTCGGAGCCGAGGACTAAAAGCTCCCGCAGGGCGAGCGACAATAGGACTCCTACAGCCAAGGAAAGGAAAGTGCTCCGTCTCTCTCACTTTCTTCCTCACTAACTCTCTCGCTCTCTCTCTCCCTCACTGTAGGGAGACATTATGGAAGTCATTATTCTGGCCCTCCAAGTTGCCACAGAAGCTTCGGTTCTTTGACCTGGTGTGTTGTATGTGTGTGTGTGTGTGTGTGTGTGTGTGTGTGTGTGTGTGCATGAGCCCTGCAGGACGTCTTCCAGCCCCACAGAGTGTGAGATGAGGAAAATTAAGAGTAATTTTTCCTCACAGAGACTTGTCTTCCCCCCCCCCCACTGAGGCCCAGTGACGCACATTTTACATTTCTACTGGACACACTTTGATATGCACATAAACACACACGCCTGGTGTGGGGGGGAAAGTGGGTGAAATCAAATCACTAATTCGTTTCGAAATGAAAACCAAATCAGCACAGTGTACAACTCTGTATCGATGGATCTTTTCTGGAAATAACTATGCATGACAATCAACCGTTAATCAGCATCATTGGTTTCTGATCGGTCGTCGCAGGTGGAACAACAAGAGAAAACAGCAGCTGAGAGAGAATTTGGATTATGTAGCCACATTGATGTGATGGTGCTCATTACAGCTTCCTGCTGTGTCAGCTAGTTTTCATGCAGTAGGTGGGTTAAACAAACCCTCCAACAGGTTTGAAAGGTGAAAGGTGAGATGCATTAAACTGTACACAGACACTTGTTAAACCACTTTAAATTCATGCAGACTGCAGCTCTATATCCCTTTGCCCAAATTCCACTTTCACACCAGCATAAACCCCCATCGGTGCAAATTAACAGGGAGCTCTCACCATCAATCATTTACCAAAACACAGAGTTCGATGTGGAAATCACGGGGCCATAATCCAAGGTGAGCAGTTATACAGAGGAGCGATTCAGGTGTCACCAAGAGTGATGAGCCGGCTCTGCAAAGGCCCGGCTGTGCCGTCATAAATTTCCAGGCAGTGCCAATTACAGCCACTTAATCTAAATGTTACAGCGAGGTTAGGTTGGCACATCCGAACCAAACTGCACGGACTAACAGTCGTGTTTCCCTTACGTTGATTTATGTGTGGTGGCCTGTCACCATTTCAACACTGACCTCCACATATTGACTTTCTATTTTCTCACTATTTTAAATGGGCAAAATTTTACGTCCTTGCAGAGCTGCGTGCAGCACACCAGCTGACTCAGCACCCTGATCATGCACAGGAGGAAATGTCCTCACAATTTACTACTCTTACCAGGTTAAACAATGTTGCATGTAGCTTCTTATATTTATCATTTTATTTTGGCTAGTTGAGGTTAAACTGACACTTAGACTGTTCGAGCCTTTTGCCAACTGCTTTGCCTGCAACATCTGGCAACACTGGACCTTAAGAATCACTGTTTAATTTTGCACAACATCTGTTTCTGATGCAGCTGTTTTATAATTTGGAAAAATATTAATCCCAGCTCCAGCTTTGCAGTGTTTTTAGTTAAGAACTTGAACAAGCTGTCATCATTAACTCCTCCTATCTTTCGGCCTATGATAAAAGAAAAATCAACTTGACTATTACTGGATAACTAAATCATCGCCATCACCTGGCTGATCTTTATATTATTGTCATGTTAACATCATCATCAGGGGTTTTCTTTCTGCCGTTATCACCTCTGCCATCGTCGTGATCACCGGCACCTTTATTGCCATCCTCATCATCATCACCGCTGTTGTCGTGCCCTTCATCATCCTGACCCCAGTCGTCACTTTCCTCTTTAGGGCCTTTGATTGTTCTGGACCTCTTGTATCTTTTTAGCCGGCGTCTGGAGAGGGCCTTTAGCTTTTAGGCTGAGCGGCTGATGGTTAAGGGAGAAAAGGGGATAAAGAAAAGGGAGAAAGGACGGAAGAAAGAGGGGAATCAGGATGGAGGCTGTAATAGGAGACACGCAGCAGGAGGGCTGTTTACTGTCAGTGAAGGAGGACAAGAGAGGGATGGGGGAGTGAGATGGACGAGAGGGAGAGGAGGAAGATTAGGGGAAGATGAATAGAGAGGAGCAACATTTAAGGGAAAGCCGGAGTGTACAGGTTCCATATGTTCCATCGCAACGACCTTCTATACTGTAGCATCAACTGTACGGCAACAAAGAAGCTTTAGGTAACTTTTATAAATTGGTCTGGTTTGTAAAATCTGGTAAATCAAAGGGACTTTTGAATGATAGGCTTGAGTGAAAGTAGATTATGAAACGAAAGTCATTGAATATTATGTGCTGTAGGTTTCAACAGTGTAACTAAATGAGACAAAGTTAGAATTATATGAGCTCAGATTAAAGCTTCCACACACGTCCCTATGCTATGTTCCAACATGCCAATTTATTCACCTCAAAAAAAGTTGATCAAAAGATTTTCTGGCCAACTCCCTGCTCACATCAGTGGCACAAGAATAGCATCACATGTTCTTTACATCAGCTGGACCTAGCTCAAACTGCGATAATGCAAAGAGTAAACCTCCATGTTTGTGTTGCTCAGTGAATCTGGACAAAAGTGTGTTGACTTCTTTTTATTGTATCTGTTCTTATTGTGTAAGAGACATAGCAGCGATGGAAGGCAATTTCATTTCCCTCTATACTGAGAGACTGTAAATAAATTCAGAGCCTTGACCCTTTAATTCACTGTTTCTCAGCTGTTTCTTTCTCTAATAATTGCGACTAAGCAAAGCAGCATGGATGACTCCCCTTCAGCCACATCCTCCATCTTTTCCAGGGAAAGCCTGAGGCAGTCATTCACCCATCCACCTCTGCCGGCTCCTTTCAAGGAGGAGGAAAGAGATGTATGTGCAGATATTTAAAGTATGACTACAACCGCCGACTGAGGCCTTCTTTGAATGGTCAAATCAGAATTCACATATTTTTATTTTACGTTCAAACTTTTGTCGAGGCTCGCACCTTCGACTCTCTCTCACGTCACCGGTTCAGCTCAGACCAAGTTAACAGCTGCGTGCCAGGGTTCATGAACTGGCCTTCATTTACTATTCAATACGTCAGCCTCACTTTAAGAAGCACTGACATTTACTCTCAAATGCCCATTTCACTGAGCTGCACATTTTGAGGGGACGCTGCCAGAAGCCATAATATGAGCAAATAAGCACAAGTGTTATTTGCTGACATTACTGAATATTTGTCCATGAAGTGACTAATCAAATTCTTCTCTCAAGAGAAAGAGACAAAAATAAACACTTAGCTCTGATTTGGTGATGAACACATTTCTAATTCTGGATCTGGAATGAGATAATTTGTGTACTGACTCTTAAAGACAATGTCTCAGCGCTGCATCTCTCTCACACACACACACACACACACACACACACACACACACACACACACACACACACACACACACACACACACACACACACACACACACACACACACACACACNTAAACACTTCAGATGCTCTCGAGACAAAATTACCATATCGTAGATTAAAGAGCACCTTCTGCTTGTTCACAAAAACCGCTCTTAACCTGTAGGCTGGATTGTCATCAGATAAAACGGCCCTGCACTGTACCCCAGACCTCACTTGTCCACACAAATACACCCACTCAAGCTCTCACCTGTCGGCCTCTTCCAGCATTCTTTACCTGCGACTGGGACCGACTCCAGCGACTGTCAATTATCCGTAAGACAACCCTGCAAGCGATTGACAAGGCAGTAGAGGCGGGGATCGAGTTCGGTCTCTTGGGGATCTGTGTGTGTGTGTGTGTGCGTGTGTGAGTGTGAGAGAGAGAGAGAGAGAGAGAGAGAGAGAGAGAGAGAGAGAGAGAGAGAGAGAGGAATCAACCAGCAACACTACTAAGCTCTGACTTCAAGCAGCTCAGGTTGACTAGAAGTCGATGGGCTGATAAGACTGCCCGAGTGTGTGTGTGTGTGTGTGTGTGTGTGTGTGTGTGTGTTGGGGTGCTGTGGTATAGGCCTTGTTGTCTGAAGACAGAGACCATGGGAACACATGGACACCGCTAATCCTTTAACTACCACTGAGAGAAGCCGCCACATAAAACACACATCCACACACACAATAGAAGTCTGTCAGCCGACGTTCAGCATCTGTTTTTGTTGTAAATTTTCAGCAACGTTAATTCTGATTGATATAACATAACAATGAGTCGAGTCATATCAAGCCACAAAAGCCATTAAAGGCGCTGTTCTGAACGGCAGCGGTTTGAAGGGGGGTCTTTTGTCTGAAGGGAAATGAACTATGAAACAACAGCCCAGGTGATTTATTCAAATGACCAGAGCTTTTTTCAAATGACGTGCTCACATTCACTCGCAAAACAGCCAAAGTGTGAAAGTTTTAAGACAGAAATAGTTCAGAGAGGATGGTGGGGTTTACCAGCGCTGTGACTTCTCCACTGTCAAACTGCTGAGTGATCATCAGGGGGGTGGCAGATCAGGAGCAGCTAATCTGGGTCGTTTTGGATGGGACGTTTTGGGGAGAGAGAGAGAGAGAGAGAGAGAGAGAGAGAGAGAGAGAGGTGAGTTACAGACAGATGTGATTCATAGTTGCTTCATCAGACAGGTCCTAAGCTTAGACTTGAAGTAGTCTGTGTCTTTCAGGGCTTTAGTTTGCCCTCATCATGCTGAAACATGACAATAGACCTTTAGGAGCGTCTTCACTTTGTCCTTACAGTCGACGACGATTTTTCACTGATTCATTATCAAATAATATTATTTCATCTGGCCTGACCTTCTCCATGATCACTGTTGTCATTGAGATAAGACCTTTGCAGACTGTTGTCATGAGGTCATGGACCTGAGGAATGAACAAAATCTACACACTGATTATTGTTGGCTTGCTGCTGTAATCTGATTACTTCAGAGTCATCTAAGTGAGAATCAAAATCAGGGGTAGAGAAGATTTCTTCTCCATGTGGAACTGGGTTCTTACTGGCATTTTACCTGTGTCATGCAACTGTTACCGGGATGATGCCAAAAACAAGACAACGTCAGCCTGAAGAAAGCTTCAAAGGTGGCTCTTAATCTCATTTTACAACCTGTGTATGTATGTATGTGTGTGTGTGTGTGTAGGGTGTGGGGCCGTATTAATGTCCTGAGTTTAAAGCTGTAATTATTCACCTTCATTGTCTCCATAATACAGGCCTATCAATCAGAAAGTGACCGTGTGTGTGTGTGCGCGCGTGCGTGTGTGTGTGTGTGTGTATGTGTGTGTGTGTGTGTGTGTGTTTGCCTTCGACAGAGAACCCAACTGAAGGCCGAATCAAAGAGGCAACTTTCAGCTCCTATCAGATGACGACAGAGAGACGAGGTGGGAGCAGAGGTGGGACTGGGCACGTTCTTTAGTTTTCTACTCCGTGTGTTTAGTCGTCCTTGCAGATGAGAAGAGGGATGAAGGAAAATAAATATTTAATTTTCTGCATGTGAGGGCAGGATTTCACTGTCCTTGTTCTGAAAAAAATCAACGATTGTACCGCGTGTGTACGGCGTTATTATTTTCGAGCAAGGACAGAGCAACACTGTACACAGATGGCTGAAGGGAAGAGTAATGTTGTCGCTGGCTCTACTCTGGAGGAGATTCCAAAAAGCGATGACTTCGGCATAATATGAATATTTCATATGAATTGAATGTGAATGAAATATATGAATAAATAAATATGTGTTTGCATTGTGCACATTGATTCTTGTCTTTGCCATGAAATGTTAATATAGGTGATTTTTTTCCCACAATGCACTTGTTATGTGCTCAAAACTCGTTTATATGTCTCCTAATTCTGCAGCCTCTTCTCAACCATTTCGCTCCATAGCTTTTTGACTTTTCTTTATTTTACAGTGCTTTTTTTTTAAAACCTTGGGAATCAAACGACTTTTGTAAGAATCATATATGAAATCATTTAAAGCTGCCCACACTGTCAGTTTAAGCTTACATTACATGCTTATATGTTTGGCCATAGTAACCACATTTCACTGCTGGGATCAAGGAAGAAGTTTAGCAATAAAAAAAAAAGTAGATGACACCAATTGGCTCAAAGTATCAGCCCAGCCTGCGTTGACACTGCATTCAGCTCCACAATCCTTGAAAACTCCCCGAAGGTTAGAAAACTTCACCAAGTACCCCGGCCTCCCAGACACATCCACATTGTCAGCGGCTCCACCTTGAGAACAGCGGCTCTCAGAAGAATCCAAGGTTGGAGGAAAACAAACAAAGCTGGAGAGGCAGAGCGGAGAAAAAAGAGAGAGACGAGGAAGAAAGGACGAGAATGAATGCGAACAAAAGTGAATACAGTTTTCCAAGGCTGCTCAGATTGGATCAATTCAGCAGCGACTGAGGACTGTGAAGAGAGGTAAACATGTCGGATGGTGCGTGTGTGGATGGAGCGGAGTCGTATGTGTGAGAGCGTGGGAGTCTGAATTCAGTCACTGAGGCCTTTGTCTTCAGCTGAACCCGCTTAAATGGAAGGACGAGGAGGAATATGAATCCTCAGTCCAAACCAATTGATTACATACAAGGTTAGCTACTGTAACTGTAAAATAATACCTTTGATAGCCAGACGGATAAACAGTGATATCAGGATCCTCTCTCCTCCGGTCGTGTGTCCTCGCTCCTTCACGTCTTCTCACTTTCTTGCACAGTATTATTTTTAATTTGTCCGTCCGTCTGGTATTCACCGGATCTTTGTCTCCTTTCAAGTCCCCCTAAAAAGAAATGAGAAAATGAGTTTTATCGATCGATTTGGTGCCTTTGTGCTTAGCAACAGTCTAGAAACTTGACTTTTTGGCCCCTGGCTCGACCCTTTCGTGGCTCTTTAAGAACGGGAAGCCGCAGCCAAATAAAGTCTAGACACACTAAAAAACATCAGACAGGATTTACTCCACAGGCACAAGTCTGATTCCAAGAAAGCTGCAATGATTTCCAATTCCAACTTTTATGGAATTAGATCTTTACAATAAAACAACCAGGCTCTGATCCTATAAGGTCACATGTTTGACTCCTGATGGGTCCAAGTCAAAATCATATACTATAACAAGCTGTCTCAAGCTCAAGTTCTTCCACATGAGGCTAAGAGACATCGTCTTCTTTTCTTTTGTCACATGGACTTTCATCTCTATACATTTCTTTCCTGGAGTCTTGTAAACACCATGAGGTCGTTCAGCCTCCAGCTGAGACTCCAACACTGTCGTCCATCATGTGTTCAAGTAAAACATCACCACTCATCATCTCAAGAATCCATGTTTTTTAACTCAGCTTTGCATCTTAAAAAAAAAAGAAAAAAAAGGGTTCATTTGTTGATTCCAGTTTTTCAAATGGAAGGACTTTCTGCTGTTTTGTGTTATTGTCGTGTGTTGGTCAAACAACACAAGCCATTCAAGCCAAAAGGTTGATCAATGAACACACCTTGAGTTCTCTGTGAGTTCGGGCCCCTGAACTTCACAACTTCATCGGCAGCGTCTTTTGACAGAGAGGGCACCTCAAGAGAGGGCCCTTCAAAAGTCACTACAGTAAATGGAGAGGAGTGTCCAATGTCAGAGAGCGACATTGGACGAAGCAGAAAGAGACTCATCTCTTTCACTTATTCTTTGTGTGTGTGTGTGTGGGTGCGTGTGGACGTTTTTCAAAACGAGTATGAATCAGACAGAGGTCCTCTTGAATTCATCTGAATTGGCTCCTTGCTTTCTTCTTTCTCTGCTTGACCTGGCCTAATTATCCATGTAATGATATAACCCTGGGGGGAAAGGGGATCTCCCTCCGTCTCACACACACACACACACACACACACACAAATGAACCGGGCCTCCCCATTCCCACAGAAGAGCAAAAAGCCTCCTGCTGAAAGAAGCGATGGAAGGGAGCGAATTTCACCTGCTAATTAGACTCGACTCCGCCTCGTATTCACAGCGTAGAAACGAAGATCATAGAGGAGAAGATTGTGCATAACTTACTTTATATGTGACAAACCCTTTTCCAGAGAAATCAAGACCGACCAGATGAATGGTCACCTTGAAACCAGCATCACAGCCAAGTGAGACGTGATGGACAAGCTTCAGAACTTTGACTCCTTGGACTCATGTGATTTTCAAGATGTATGTTACTTCTCAAAAGTTTGGAGTCACCTGCCACAAAAGCTGGATTCACTACAGTTCGACGGATGAGAGGACATGTACAAGTAGATGTTACTTTGTATGAAGAGATATTTTGTACATGAAGCACAATGACTCAACCAGGCTGATGATTGAAAGGGAAGAAGGAGACAAACCTGAGCAAATGTTGAATAAGAATAGAAGAAATCACCAGACATTAGTGAAAGAAATTGGAAGCTTAGCATCAAAATTTGAGCAGTTTCTATTTCGGTGTCACGTTCAAGGGCCTGAAGGAAAACGGCTGATTGCATCATTGTTGTTCACTAACGATCGAGGGTCACTCGTGCTTTTCTGGACAGAGCCAATCCAAAATCGAAGAAAAACATAACAGGGTACTGAGGATATTCACACTCCTTTGGTGACCCCTGACCTTTCCCATACTGCCACCTTTAGGCCAAAATGTCACCAATAAACTAAATATATCTCATGCTCTAATAAGCAGATCATGAAATTAAGCACCGGCTCTACTTCTTCTCTCAACTCTGTCATTTGTAAAAGATTAAGTGTGTTACCTTAAATTGCACTAAACACTAAACAAACTGAGTCCAAGAAAGAAAGAAAAAAAAATCAATCAATAAATAAGCATCAAAGACGCAGTATGTTGTCTTACATCCAAGTCGGCCTTGTAGCTGAAGAGCTTCTTTTTTTTTTTTTAACTCCAGAACACACACACACACACACACACATCCATCAGCGGGCCTTTGACAGCTCAGACATTTGAACGGCGGGGCAGGTCAGAGCAATTATATGAGATCGATAGCAGCTAAACACACACACACACACACACACACACACACACACACACACACAGAATGAGACATGAGGCTGACAGAGCTCATAGATACAGTAGCAGCACAGTGTGTCTCATGTGTCTCGCTCTATTTATCATCAGTGTGTTTGACAGTAACTGTGAAGCTGGAGTTTGTTGAGCAGTTGAGTTGAAGAGTTAAGGTCATTGCAGGTAAAGTGATTCCTGTTGATGTGTGTGTAGCAATCTGTTGTGTCTTATATTTAAATGAGGGGGAAAAAATGAGATCAAGCCTCCTTATACTGACACTTTAGGAAATAAGATCACAAACAAGTGTGTTCTTTGCCACTCGATGCTACTTTCACTTCAGTTGTTTAGATGATGCTGTTTTACCTTTTCACAATCTCCCACCAGGAAAACCATCCACAGGAAAGAATGATGTGGAGGGTTGCTGGCAGGAGAAACGTTCTGGCACATTTTCAAATGGTAAAACATCTGAACTCGTTTAAATGACAAGTGAAGCAGAAACAGAGCAAAAAAAATGGCCTTAACTGGTTTTTCTAAAGACGAGAAGATGCTTCAGGTGCAGTTCAGCAACTGGATTTATTTGGTGATTTAAAACATGAACTCAGCATGTGACTTGTTGTTTTGCATTATAAACAACAGGTCTTAGCTGCATAGAGCTTAGTAGAATAATAGTCTGACGGCAGAAGTCAGCGGAGCATGGGAGCTGGCTTCTGAATCATCTGACTCAGTGAAAGTTGGCATCAGAGGGTTGATGCGTGTGTGCTCCTTTATGAACTAAGGCGTCATGTTTATAGGCACAGAAATCTGTCTTATAAGCTATAAGCTCACAGTTTATAAGATGCTGTGACAGATCTAGACTCTAATGCCTGTATAGGGAGGGAGTCAGGTCATAAAGTACATGGAAAACTGAAAGTGGTTTAAGTTTTCCACAGTAGCCTCTTCTTAACCAAGTCATGGGCTCAACACTGCCCCCTGAGGCCAGAGGGTGGAGAACAACCCACTGGTGCTTGTTCTGACAAGCGGCCCAAAGGTGAGATTTGTGCTTTATCAGCACGACTTGAAGGATGAGGACTAACTAAATGAGTCAAAGAATGAATGTTGAATCAGAGACTGTTCTTCAGTATCACTGTGAAGAACTATAGTACATTCAAGGTGGTACAAACCACACTGGGTATTATATAAACTGATTGCTGATAAACAATAAGAGTTTGAAACTAAATTAAATGTGGACAACTGACAGTTTCTCCACTGCTCAGTTGGGTTTGATCAGATCACATTTGTCAGGATTAATAAAGTGACAAAAGCAATATTATCAAAGGGAAGCTGTGTGGGTTCCTCGGGAAGTTTGAAAGGCTGAATTCTACTGCTGCCGCGTGTGTGTGTGTGTGTGTGTGTGTGTGTGTGTGTGTGTGTGTGTGTGCAGGGACAGGCGACATTTATTGACAGCGGCTGCTCGGCTCGATAAGAGGAGGCATAAAATCAATCAGCCTGATTGGTAGATGAGAGGGAGGGAGGAGGAGAGTGGAGCAGCCCCCAAAACTGGGCTGGATATGAAAAACACACAGAGGGGGAAGAAGTACTCAGATCCTCTACTGAAATACAAGTACTAATACCACAATGTAGAAATACTCTATTGCAAGTATTATCCACCAAATTTATTATTATTAATAGTTAATAATAATCATAGTCCCGAAGAGTCTGGCCCATTGAAAGGGTCACAAGATAAATCTGAAGGGTTCTGATACAGAAATCAACAACAACAACAACAACAAGAACAAACCATCAGAATAAGTTAGAGGAAAGACGCTGAGGAAGATGATCAGGTTCCAGTTTGCAGACATTTCAAAATGCTAGAATTCAGCGTCAGTGATTTAGTTATCGCTGAGGAAAAAAAAAAGGGAATGAGTTTGTAGCTAGCAGCGCTGCTTGGAAGAACAGCAGAAAAACGTCAGATTGCTGCCACTGGCACTTGGACTGCATTCATCAGCGAGAAGGGGGATACACACTAATCAGATTAGTTTGTTTCTGCACTTGTAAGAGGAGACAGTCAGCAGCGTGATGCAGTCTGTGTCCCATATTTAGCCTCCGCCAACATGAAACAGGCGATCACCTCTTCTGGGTTCACTGGTGCTGCTGGTCCGTTCAGACCACAGGGGCCACACAGGGGCCTCACTGGGGCCACACTGGGGCCACACTGGGGCCACTTCAATTCACTCAGAAATGAAGCGCAGAAAAATAATGTATATAGATATTTCTCTTATGTGACAAAATTATGTGTTAAAAAACATTCACAGATTGAAATTTCTTCAGTATTAATTCACTATGTATGAACACATGACTCTATTAATCAATCCCCAAGTTCACCTGGCAGCCTTCCCTTTGGATAGGACCACACAAACCTGCTGATACAAGCCAACCCCAAGGAGGCGCTGTTGCACTCAATTGTCTACTTCCTGCTTTGACTCTGAACATTTCCCTGAAATCAGGTACAAGAATCTACCATCATGAACATCATCCCTAGGAGATAAGGGCGCATCCTAGGACCCTTCCTCTGCATCCTTGAATGTCTTATCTTTCCCTACTGACAACAGCTTTGTGTGTCACTCAATCCTTCTGCTCCCTCAACTCCATCATACCTCAGCATCACATTTGTCTCAGAGGCTTTTACAAACTGAACAACAGGGGAAATCCTCGATCCTTCCACCTTCAATTCTACACAAAGACAAAATAACTCTGCATATGAAGAAAATACCATCTGATATTAGTTCAGAAAATTGACCAGCTGCTTCAAATGTACATTAACACACATATTAATATCTTCATTACTCTCATTAATGAAACATGCAGCACTGAGAACTACATGGATCAGAACCAAATATAAAGTATTGCAATATGCTTATCTAATTGTTACATATACTATTTGTATATTAGGCTATATTTACACATGTTTGTATAAAATTGTGTAGTAAAATGGAAAATAAAAAAGCCCTTTACCTTACAATATTTACTGTTGTGATTCTCTAAATGTTTCGAGTGTGGAATAATCTGCAGCCCCTATATGAAATATAGAATTGTGCACTGGCCTTGAAAGAACAGAGAGAACTGTGTGTACATTGTTCATGTGTACTCCAGATGACGCCCATACAGTCACTTAAGCTTTCAGCTCAGCTCAGATCGTCTTGTATTGTATTTGATTCCATTGTGTGTCAAGAAATTGACGAGAGTGGCAAAGACGTGACGAGACCGGACCAGAGGACAGATGGAATAAAGTTTCTGCACAATTTCCCTCGTTTGGAAAAGATGAAGACTGAAGGTGTTGGAAAAGATAATAGATTCATAGTTTCATTTTCTGAAATTACAGAAAACATGTTGAAATCTTTGTAAAAATTGTACGTTTATGTAAATAATTCTTACAAACTCTATTAAATCAATGCATGAGCTTCTCTGTTGGTTTGTGTGTGTGTGTGTGTGTGTGTGTGTGTGTGTGTGTGTGTGTGTGTGTGTGTGTGTGTGTGCATCCATCCACAAAACATTTAAAAGTCAGGCCATAATAATGAGAAAGCCCTTTGTAAGGACAAAAGAGGAGCCCACCCTGCCCAAACTTGAAAAACAAAAAAAAAAACACTATGTGTACTGAGTCATAAACAATTGGTGGCAAATAACAGCAATTTCACAGCTAATTCGTAGATTTCACGTGTGGATGCCTCCATCACCTCCCTCCATTTAATGCTGTGAATAGAGACACGCTGACATTACAGCCGAGAGACAAGATTCAGTGTGTGTGTGTGTGTGTGTGTGTGTGTGTGTGTGTGTGTGTGTGTGTGTGTGTGTGTGTGTGTGTGTGTGTGTGGTGGGTGGAGGTCTTAGGTCTAATGATTTAAGCCTAGTTTGAGTGTCAGACCTACTGCCGGGCACAGAAATGCGCAGGGACACACCCACACACACACACACACACTCTGTTGTCACTACAGGTGTCAAAATGACTGGAGTTGGTAGCTGGTTGCTAATTGGTAAATCCAGAGTGCATAATTATAATGTACAGCTCATATGAAATCATAACATACAACCAAAAAAGACTTCCAAGGATGTAAAGTATGTGTTTTTAATTTGTTAGTTTCAATTGTTTTTGCCCATTGGTTTTTCATCACAGACACAAAATTGAAAGGTCAAAGGTCAACGTGGCTAAATTGACTTTTAGTGTAGTGAATGACACTTGACATGATGTAAGAAAAAATAAAACCCTACCCACCGTCTTTGTTGATGGATTTCATCCTGCTGTGGGTCTCAAGGAACGAGGGCCTCCAAAACCAGGGAAGTGGCTGGACTACATCTCTTTGGGCACTTCCACTAGACGAGAACAACAGAACAAACTTGTGTGGGAAAACAGCAGCATTCTGGACTAACTTCAGAATGGAGAGAGAAGAAGAGGAGAGCTGGGATGGAGCGCTGTGGAACTCCTATTTCATACATACTAGAGCTTGTGTCAGACCATTTCTATGTCAGCTGATAGGAGAGGCATCTAAAAAAAACAAAAAGGGTCAGTATTAAGTGAACATGTGATATCCACAATAAACAACACTAACCAAAGTGCATCACAGTTTGACATTTTGGAAAACACATATTCCCTTTCTGGCTGGGTGTTAGATGAGAAGATGGACGCCTCTCTTATCTAGACATTAAATTTAAAGTTTTAACACTTCTGTGGTTTTTGTACAGTTTGAAAAATGAGACACAACATGTTGATAACTGAGGCAGATTTGTTGTCTTTGGACAGAGTCAGTCTTTGTGCTAAGCTTCATATTTAGACATGTGAGTGGTACCAACAGTCTAACACTTGAAAGAAAGCGAATAAGTCTCCCAGAATGTCAAACTTTCCCCTGAACTCTCATCTCGCTCTGGCGCTTCACAGGAGTGCTGCTAAATCCTCAGTCACCTGTTGCTTATTGAAGCTCACACAGATAAGTCAGACTCTTTAACATGATGGAAAACGAACTGATATCTACTTAAGAGTCTTTGACTGGGAGTTCCAGTTCTCTGCCAGGGCCATTTCTGTCTCCACTGTTTCATTACATGTGCTGGATGTGTCGAGTATTTCCGTGACTGTGGGTGTGAATTCGTCTTAATCTACCATTCTTTGTCCCAGCACACAAACACCTACCTCCAGAAAGTGTGTCTTACCATTGTGCTTCCGACCTAAAGCACTTCGAGAAGCAGGGAGCCTAAATTGGTGGTGAAGAGGTTGTAAAGGACTTGGTTACACCTTAAATTACACCTCCCACCTCTCTATATATTTTAGAATCTATACTAAGTAACAAGCCATAAAAATGACATTTAAGGTAGACACACTGTATATTTAGAGTTGAAGTTTCGAGCGTAAGAGTTGATGAAATAGGTGGTAAAACATCAAGACTTTAGTCGTTCTGCTCTCAGCTTTAAAATGATTGAATGAGTCACTGCAATTTAGCTCCTGAATCAAGCCAACCTGGGGAAGGTAGAAGACAGTCTGTGCAACCACAATGAAAAAAAAGGCAGCGCCACTTTTCACCATCCGCTTCTCCTCTTCCCCAGATTTCACCTCTGACAGTCTTGCCCTAGATATTTCTCCATCCCTGTCAGACACACTAGCAGGTCTCGGCGGCTGCCAGCTGTGGAGGAGAGGAACGTGGAGATCAGCGCAGATGAGAAGTGAAAAGGATGAAGAGAATCCAATCGATCCAAAACCTCCATCCTAATCTTGTTGACGTCCTCGGATGGTGCAGACAGCAGCCCTCAAGCAACTTTTGGGGAACACATTAAATCTAAAAATTCTCTTTTTTTTTTCTCTGTGTCTATTGAACACAGCTGAGTTTGAGGCAGAATATGTGAACACAGGTTGGTTAGATCTCAAAACTCTACTCAGGAAATGTCCTTTTCATTGTGTTTGATCAGCTTCAGATACTCAGAAACTCCCCAGGTGTGTCTGATTTACCAACTCACATGGTTTAAAGACAGTTCTGACACATCTGAAGTGCTCTACTGCACCCTTGTGGCCGATGCCTGAAGTGCAGCTGCTAATGATCCAAACTATAACTGAAATAAAAACAGTCACATTTTCAGGTTTTTCACTTTCCACTTCTGGCTTTTATTTTCAAGCAAATGTACAGTTGTTTGCCGTTGAAAGCTACAGAAACGTTGGCAAAAATCCACAAGTAAATCTTGATATGACTTTGTTAAAAACTGTATATAAAAAGACCCCAAAACTGTACATCAATTAACATAACTACATTTATATATATATATATATATGTATAGTGTGTGTGTGTGTATATATCTGAGTGTACAGCAATGATACTGTTGGTTATGAGAAATATAGAACACTATACAATAATAATACATCGTAAAAGAGAGAGATAACATTCTGTTCGAAGGCTGTCAGTTCAGGTGGTCTCCAAAGATCAGGACAGTCGGGACAAGAGCGATTGAGACCTTAAGTCCACCGTTAATGGCTTTGAAAGTTTCTACAGCAAAGTGTCAATCATCAGACGAGACGGTTCAGTGCAGGGGTGTATCTGAGCCAACACCACATTGAAGCTCTGCATACGTACATGTCCAGTGTTTGTTCGTATATTCTTCTACATAAATAAGACACACGTCAAATACTGTCTGAAGAAAGTAAAAAAATGATCTCTAACATACAAAAAACTGCAGTAACTGTGGTTATTGTATTTGTAATTTACTCATTAATTTAAGTGGATTCCACAGGTTTTTTTTTCTTTCCAGAACAAACAGGAGGAGACTGAGTTATGGCAATAATTAGGACAATTCTCCCAAAGAAACAGATCCACAGATGCAAAATAAATAATAGCTCAAAAGACTAAAAATTGTTCGGCCTAGATTTTTTTTTTTTTTAACAGTTATTTTAATGTTCAGTTCCAGATTAATATATTTGTTTAGGTTATTTATTACTTTGAGTTTAAAGTTCAAATGATCCAGGTTTATTTACCTTGGTATTTATCACTCTGACTTAGAGAGTCACATCAACAGCTATGCACCTTATAATTAAGTCTATTCTTATTATATCGACCTTTAAATACCTGGTATCTGTTGACCTCTGCTTGTAATACTTATTCACTACCACATGGCTAAAGCCCAGAGGCCACGTTTGTTGCAAGGGTCATTTCCATGCAAGGCAATGTTTCAGCTTCAGTTTGAGAGGAAGGTGATCACTGTGTTAAGTCATTCTCTGAGCCAGTTAGCCCCTGTGGTCATACTGTATGATGTCGTATACTGGCTCATTAAAGAGACAATTGTTTGTCTCTGCTGTCACGCACAAAAAAATCATGTTTGTCTTATTACTTATGGATTCACGTGAGAAAACATTTCAAGCTTGAATACTGGCACACAGCTTTGAAAAAAACAGCTCCCTTCAAGATGCTGTATCTCAAAGTTGATTTCAGACGTTAGACAGGAAGACATTCAGAGTCATTAAAGGGTCTGTTCATCCAAATTACAAACTGTTTTCTCACTTACTTCTTAGAGGTGGATGCCACTAGAAGAGAGAGAGAAAATGTTGTGCAGTTTGGTTGAAGTGATCCTTTAATATGCAAACAAGAGAATGTCTGTGGATTTGACCCCAGAACAGTATCAGTACCCCTTTGCTTCACTGTTTCATGTATTCATATACTGAAGTAGAAAACCAGAATTTTGAGAAGCTTAAATAAAAAGAAACACACACAAGATTAAAAAAAACAACAACCCAGTTTGTAACATTGATCGACGGCGGCTGATCGATCAGACAGAGCTGGAGCGCTTCAAGTTTTCCATTGCAGTAAAGACTGAAGACAACGTCACATCAGACTTTCCAGTGACTCCACTCATAATGTGCTAAAGGGGAATTTTACACATTGTACATAATAGAAAACAGTAAAAATAACATTTCAGAGACAGATGCCCTCCAGGACATGTATAAAACATTTGGAATAAAAACAATAAAAAACACATAATAAACATAAAAGTTGTGTATTTTGGTGCAAGAAGTAAATATTTGTTCATTGATCGTGTATCTGTTGTAGTATTTCAGTGCTGTGTTTGTTCCGAATGAGTATTCTTGGAGAGGACAACCTGTGAAAAACTAAAGTCTACATTCACCCTTTCACTCGCTCATCCGTCCGTTCAGTCACTCATCCACGCGTCCATCATGTGCAGCGCTACTGTTCGGTCCATATGTCTATTATTAGTCGCCACGAAGCAAGCAGAGACAGCTCAGCAGAGACAGAGCAACTACCACAAGGCACCTAATGTAAAGCAGCTAAAAGTGTTTCTAGCAGCAACAACGCTTTGGTTCATAGAAGTACTGAAGTACAAAACATCTTTTCTACTCTGTCTCACAATGATAGATGGATGGATGGATGAAGATGCAGAAGAAGAAAGAGGATGATGACCAGACGGGTGGAGGCGGCTCACACAGAGGTAGGAAAACTCCCACACCAGCATCACTTCAGCAGAGGGAGGAGGAGAGAGAGAGAGAGGAAAAGAGAGACGGCTAGAAAGAAACAGGAAACAGGAGAGAATTCAAAGACTGCACTGCAAAGGGAGAGAATCTCATTTGACTCACCATCATAAGGCTTTTTAGATCTGAGACACCTTTCACACACATTCTGCTGACACCATTTAGAGGAGACACATCTGAGACATGAATGGGTATGAATGTCTGATACCCGTATTTCATTTAGGTGCATGAACTCCTTCCATTTTATTTATATTATCGGTCGTTAGCTCTTAAACTAAAACACATAGATCTAATGGGAAAGACATGAACCTGCCCTTTGGTGAAGGACAGAAACATGAAACTTTTCAGAATGATTTCACTGATTAACTCTTATCAGGGCAGCAGGGGTTTTTTCCACAGACATTCACTAAATCTCATTCTTTTTGTGGCCACTTTTAAGCGTTCTACAGAGCCGTGACACTGACCTATAGAGCAAACTCTTTACATAGCACTGCAGCAGATCTATCAGCTGTCTGTGTTGTCTTTCTGTTTCTTTGGTAAATGGTCTTTGTGGAGAGTAATGTGGTATTTACAAGGTGACATTAAGGCAATAAGAAACAGCTAGGAAGTCGTCACACAGCCATTCCTACTGGATTCTATCACTAAAAGCCATAAAAAAAAACTTCGATTAGTCTCAGTATATCTCATACAGATCAATAGAGGATGAAGGTTAAAGTGCTTTAAGGACAATAAGACACACACTAACACAGCAGCTAGCTACCAGCACACACACATCTATCCCACCCAACACTAGACTATGTTGTTTGAAAGCTTATGTGTGAGACGTGGGGCTGAGGTTGGTCTGTATTTTTAAGACATAATACACAATGACTATAAGAACAAAGAGCACCTCAGACCCACTTCTCCAACACCTAGACTTCACAGCTCTACTACACCCCTCCTTACAATGCTGTAGGATCTGACCACCAGAGTCCTAGGGAGTGTTTCGAGACAATAAGTTTGCACACAGGCAACACCAGTTTGTCCTGAAAGAGGCAGAACAGACAGACAGGGCGAGAGAAGAGAGAGAGAGAGGGATGGTAGGAATGAAGAAAATGTTTGGTCAGAGAAAGCTCGAGCTGGCTTAAGCGACGCTTCATCAGCAACAGCAGCAGCATCTCAATTCCAGTAACATCATGATTATAATAGTTTGTTTTAAAAAGTCATATAAATCCTAAACAGTTGGAGTAAAGTACACTTCAGCTGCCAGCTATGAAAAGCAGGCGAACATAAAGGGCCAGTGCACGCATTTTAACTGTGACACAATGTAAGAAATCAAAGCTCTTGAATGTGTTAGTTTGTTGTGTCTCTACTACACTGAGCCCTTTGCAGGTTGTGGAGGCGGCGGCGGCGGCGGCGAGCGAGTCCTCTCCCGAGCCATCCCATAGTGCTTTGCATCGTGCTTGGCTGCCGACTTGGGAACAGTTGTGAAGGTCACTTTCACTGTAATCCCTTACAGATGGATTACAGATATCTGCTATTAGCAACATGGTCCATTATTTGACTCCCAGCTCAGTAACATAAATAAATGAGTTTCAGTTTTGGGTAGCAGTGACCTGGTGAGCTTCAGGAGCCATTTAATAGAATTACTACTCCGTTGAGTTCAACTCCAAACTGATGCCATCGTATTCGATATTAGAATAGAAGAATAGACAGGAATAAATTAGACTGAGGTCTCCGGCCCCGCCCCATTGTAGGCGTGTCCCTGCTTTGAGTGACGGGTGCCATCTGCAAATCGAAGGAGGGGGGTGAAGGTGCAGTAGTCTGGCGTTCGCTGCCAGCGTGTGAACATGATTTTCTTGTTAAAAGGTTCAGACCTTCGAGGGTTCTGAGCGTTCCTTTGGTTGGCCGAGCCTCGCCGGTGGCTGGCGGCCTTGGACGGGGCGTGGAGAGACGCCAGCGGGGTGAACTCGGACAGCTGGCCCTTGTAGAGTTTATCAGCATTCTGTGTGGGTGTGGGAACAGAAGACAGAGTGGGAGAGATATAAAGACAGACAGAGGGAGAAAGAAGGAGAGACAAAATAAAAACAGAGAAGAAAACATTTGACTTGTGAAGTAGTGTGGAGGGCTCTCAGAGAGCGGGTGGAGGAGTCATTATTACCCCAGCTGGCCAGAATAATAACTGTAGGTGCTACAGTAACATGTCTGCTTCCTGATGTACTCAATATTTAGCTAATAGCTCATCATACTTAGACTTAAATTAGAGTACAAGCTTCATCTACGAGGTGGTACTGAGGAGGGGACAGAGGCCAAATGAGCCACTGCAAAAGACAAGACACTGTCCTCTGTCAGAAACCTGAATGTGGACATACTATGACCTTACCAGACAATCAGAATTGTTCATATAACTACATTAGTAAGGTATTGCATTGCCTTTATTATTGTTGACCAGCTGTGACAACAATGTCTCATCCACTCTTTTCAGACACGAGCGATACAACCCAAGCAAATGAAGCGCATAATGAATATGTTGATACGTTAAATAAGATCAAAAGAACCAAACCAAACCATGCAAATGCAAACATAACTAATAAACATGCACAAATGTTTAGTCCCACTGCTCTCAGCAGCAATGCCAATATACGTCACTAGAGGGCGCCAGAGCTCCATGTAAATAATCACCCAACAGGATGCAAGCGTTTTATACAATACCTGGAGAATGTTTGGCTCATCCAACTTCTAAGACCCCCACAAAGTCACATACAGACATACTGCATGTACTTCTATACTTGTGAGAACCCTCTCTGACATGATGCATTCCTTAGCACGCACACACACACAAACACACACAATCTGCAACCCATGTGTTAGTCAGGTACAAATCTCAAACATCAGACCTGTAAAACCAAACACCACAGCAAAGTAAACCCCATCACTGCAGGATGTTAACATCAGCCCAGTTTCCCAGTCCAACTGTTAAGCACACACACACACACACACTCATGGGTGTGTGGCAGGGTGTGTGTTTTACCGTGCTGAAGCCCTCTAGGCTTCTGTGACAGCTACTCCATCTAGTAAGGAGTCAGAGCTGTGGTAGGTCAGGGCTCTCTCACACCTTCTACTGTCTCTCACACGCTGTGGACACGCAAACACACACACACACACACACATTCAGAGACAAACATATTAAAGGTCGGCCACATACACATACAGATACACAGAGTTATAAATGAAAATAAATCATGACCATGAAAGGCAAATTTACACCAAAGACAGATCCAGATGTAGATGCACTAGCATGCAATCAGACTGTTTGACAAGAGCCACTACATGCAAAACAGGAAAGGAGGGCAATACAGAGAAGGAGCCATTCTACACAAGTTAGAGACAGGAGGAAAGGCAGAGGGTCACCTCTGGGAGGGCTGGGTTAGAAACTGATTCTGCTGGAAGTCTGAGACAGCATAAAGATGGTGGAGGGCTCGGAGGCAAGGCACCGACGCTTAGTCTGCCAAGGAGGAGATAAGAGGGACGAGGGGGGGTGAGGAGGAAGGGAGGAAGCAGGAGGTCAGAGGGAGGAGTGAACAGGGAGAGGGAAGAGTTAAAGCTCCAAAGATTGTTCAAATGCCACATGAAAGGTCTGTCTCAGAGGGTCAGAAGTATGTGGACAGGTTTCAGGTTGATTATTAGCTCTGCACAAGCACAGTCATAAGAATGTTAAGGAAAAGCAGCAGTTCAGGACACATAGGAAGAAATACAGAAGGTTGTTCAGGTCATTAGGAGGTCAAAGTTCAAACCTCACTGCAAACACATTTAACAGGCCACACATACATGGACACAATTACTGTGACTGATTTTTCTCAGTGCAACTCAGAGACAGCAACTGCACATCCAACCATGAGATACACTGTAATAATACAGGCTGGGTGGAAAGTCCCCAGCTATCCATGTTCTGCACCTGCACCTACAATAACACCAGTGCTGTGCTCTTCTCTCCTGTGACTACACACCAGAGCCTGAAGCAGCAACTTATTTTTACTATTTCATGCACAAAGGTTTCATCATTTCTTTGAGTCCTGCAGGATTATTATATATTTAATAATGTAATTCTGCAGCCAGGTTTTGATTCCAGATCTGTTCTAACCTTTAATACAATTATTTGAACATGTATTTTTTCTGATTAGTGCTTTTTGTAATGAGCTGATATCAGTGCACATCTTGCATGATGATGGCTGCTTTTCTAAATTATTTGAAGTTTAGAAATAAAGGAGCACTGCACACAGACAGAAGAGGAGCTTACTGACTTACATCCAGCAGAGCGGGCATGTAACCAAAGCCAGCGTACATCTGCTGACCCACAGTCAGCAGTTAGACATTTGACACACCATGTTATCACAGTGAATAAACATCATACCAGGTTTGTCTAAAAAGCTTTAAACAGATATTGAAAATTATTCTGGAAGCAAATCAACTGTGGCAATTGTGGCTTTCAATCCTCTCAACCATGGTATATTGTGATGACAGTGATTATTCCAAAATGTCATTAATTTGTCAAAGAAACATTTAGGTTTAAAAATCTACTTGCTGGTGGTCAATACATGCTCACCAGTATGTGTGTGTTTGCACCCACCTGTATGCGTTCAGTAGTGGTGGGCCACAGCGCCCTCCAGATGACCTTCTTCACCACATCTGGCAGCAGACTGGCTGTTATCAGAAGGATTATGCTGAGCCAGGCTGGACCACTGGACAACATCTGCATGAAGACATAGTACATCCTCTGGTAGTTGAGGAAGGGCCTGGAGGAAAGGACATATTTCTTTCATTCACTTTTTAGGTTTTAGGCTTTTACATAATAACTTATAAATCTCTTTTTTGTGTCCAGAGCTTACCAGATGATCCCGCCCCACAGCAGAGAGAAGACCACAAAGAAAATCAGTGAGCCCCAGATGACAAAATGGTTGATCCAAGTCCAGTAATGAGTATCCAGAGCCAACTGCAAGAGAGGTGAGAGATGAGACAGGAAACCTTCGACCTGCCAAATTCCATAGCTCACTTTAATGATGCCAGTGAGGCCTCATCCAGCCTCCCCTGGGTGCTTCTGTGAGACACTGTACAGACTGTATGTGTGTGTGTGTACCTTGAATGTAACAGTGAAGACTAGCACAGTGAAGACCAGCGTCCCAAATGTCCAGTTTCCAAACATCTGCAGAAGCAAAGGGACGACAGATCATGTTAGTGATGCAAATGAAAGAGACAACATAGTAGACAACAGTATGTCTTTTTCTCATTGTCACATGACCAGATGGGAATGAAACATATTCTACTGTCTATTTGGATATCTGTTTGTCTGCATAAGAAAATAACATTTATTAAATGTTTCTACACATGACATGACTAATCTAAAAAGGGAACTTTAATAATGCACTCAGCTCACTTGGGATCATTTCACAAGCCTGGTGCTAACATGATACACAGAGATAAACTTAAGTGCACGTATTCAATAAGGAATCAATCAATCCAACAGATGGCAGGGTGCTCAGACAGCAACATTCAGGTGAAGAAGAGCTTGTCAGATGGCTGATGGATGGGAGACAGGTGAGATGAGGTGTTTTGGAATTACCAGAATAAGTGATGTGCATGTCACAACATTTCAGATGGACTTCATGTGCCATTTATAAATGACCAAATAATAAGTAGTCATGTGAAGTTGAAACTTAAAGACTGTCAACATGAAGCAGGGCAGTCTCTCTACACTGTGGCATGCAGCTTAACCTGTGCTGAAAGCTTTGTTAACATGTGAGAATGACTCAAAGTTGAATGTAAAAATCTATTTTGGCAGCAGAGAAAATCATTTAAAAGAATCACTTCTCTTTGTGAATGCTACAGCGTTTATGGGAAATCTTAATTATTAACAATATTAACTTACAATGCTACTGACATGATGCAGATCCTATTGCTAGCAGACATTATTACAGTAACTACACAGAGACTCTTTCTTGGAAATTCATGATCGCAACAAAGATTATTTGCTAACCTTTGACTTCCACCCTGACTTTGCTACTACCATGTAAGAAGCATTATAATATATAACATTTTCACTTTTGCCATCGTCTACTCAAAGTGTTGAATCCAGGAGAAGGAGGTTATTTAAGAATAAATGAGGTCAAAAAGGACATAAAGACAAGCATGAACATATACAAACTAAGCTCTTCAAAGGCCAATTGAGTATGTGGTGGTTTTAATGTTGATCGTGGCACATGAAATGACAGTAATGTTTTTGGTCTTGTTCTAAAAGGAGTGACTGAAGGAGACTTAGATTAGAAAGATGGCTAAATGTCAAGTAATGGAAGGATGAGCGCAACTGTTTGTATTAACTGAAGTTGTAACACACTGGCATATGCCACACACACACAATGCACATGTGTAGTTGGGATCACTATATGAGCATGGTTCTAGCAAAAGGCAGGTGACTGCACAAAAGCCTACAGTGGATGTGTCTACAGCAGGCACTAAGGGCTGGACGTGAGATGAGCGGTGAGAGGATGATGGGTGGTCTGGTATCAGGCTGTGTGACGGGACGAGAGAGGAAATTGGAAACTGAAACTAGGGAGAGATGACAGAGAGACAGGGACAGGCTTACCATCTGTGTGTTGGTTGTCATTAGCTGGGAGGAGGAAAGAGAAGCAAAAAGAAAAAGCAACACAAAGGTAAGAGGAGAGGAAGAAGAAGAGGAGAAGGCCAGAAGAAAAAAAAATCATAATAAAATAAACAACAGTTTTGTGGCTGGAGAAGAATAAAAATTCAATGCATAAAAAAAAATGAAATCAAGCAACCCAAAGCAAAGTCCAAGAGGTTTCTGGGAGAGTAACGCTGCTTGAAAATGAAAGGAAACAAATAGAGAGACACAGAGGAAGATGGTGGAAAACCCGCCATGCTGTCGTGGCTTGGATGTGAATGGGAAAACGTCTATCAGCGTTTACAGGTGTCAGTCCACTGAAACTGATTTTATATTAAAGGGCCCAAATTAGAATTTATGTGTTATGTGGTGTTTTATACAGTAGTCATCTTGTCCTGAAGAAATCTATTTTTAGATGGAAATAAAACAGCTAATGGTTTTTCACTGTCGATTTAATTTCACAACCTACAAGTGAGACTTTCTCTCGCAAATAAAAAGTCTGTCTCAGATGCCTCATATGAAGAAATTCCACTACCAAATTGGCTCAATAAAAGCTAATTTCTTTAATACCAAGGTTTAATGTGTATTAACTGTTTAAGCCACAACGAAAAAAGATCATTTTTTTATGATCATTAATAAAGTTAAAACATCCCACAAAGACAGAAAAAACAATGAAAAACAGCAAATTATAGATGTGTTTTGTTCAGGACTGTATCATAAAAGGCATGAGCCTGCCGAGGATGTTCAAACAGACAAATTCTAACAGGAAATGACGAACAAAATGTGCTCCACTGAAGTATGCAGCCTACACTTGAATATACATTTATATGTGCAAACCTGTGGGGTTCTACTACGATAAAAGTGATTCATAAATCATGGCTGAATGAAAGGGGCCGTCACAGACACATGGAGGTTACCTGTCCGTTGCTGGTGAAGGTGGTGTTGTCAAACAGGAAGTAAGCACCAAAGAACATCACAATGGCGTCATACACACCGAGGATAGTCCAGTATATGAAGATAGGCCACTGCAGCAGAGAGTTCTTAGCGATGTCTCTGTGAAGACAAACACACAGTAAACAGTGTGAATGACTCATGTTGACCAACTCTCATTTGAGTGATTCCACATTTACTTTTAAGAAATGGGTGTAATGAGATATATTAATTTGATTTAGAATAACATTCTGAATTCAGACTGAGGAGATAAACGCTTCGTCTACTCATGTGAAACCTCGAGTTTTCAATTTGTATAAAGCTCTGGCCAAACTGAACCCACTGAAACAAAGTTAAGAGTGGGAGGTTTGTGCTCAGTCCTGACCTGAATGAACTGAGCAAACGTCTCCTTTTCATGGATGTAAAATCAATAGAAAGTGTTTACGCTTGCAGTTTATTAGAGTCAAATTGATTTAGTGTAGTCTTTAGCTTTTGAAAATACTTAATCTACTGCTGTAGTAAAGTGTTATGACTGAGAAACAGCTGTACATCACATATTCACATACAGACCGATTTTGTATTTGAACGTGACTAGATATCAACACTAACCTATAGAGAGACGGGTCCTTCTTCAGAATGTCCATGTTAATGTGCTGCTCTATGAGACTGTAGAGCAGGATGGGCAGCGAGGTGAAGCTGATGTTGTACAAAGTCAAGTAGGCTGTATCGTACAGTGGCTGGGGAGGAGAGAGAGAGTCTGACTTATTTCTCTCATTTTCATGATTGTCTGCTTATTTGTGTGTAATAGTGTGTGTGTGCCAACCTGTTGTGAGAAGCCACAGAAGAACTGGTAGAGGAACTGGGGGAAGATGAAACAGACATTCTGGGAAAAGAAAAGAGAAATGAGAGAAAACTGTAACTAAGATACAGCCTCCAAACCTAAAATAAGAAAAAAAAAAAAATCTATTTCAAAACCAACAACTGTCATAAAAGGAGCAGACAGACTACCTTGTAGAAGAAGTATTGCACGAGTTCAGAGATGCGTATGTAGTAGTAGTGTCCATGGACAAGCAGCATCTTCTTGAGGTGTTTGAACTTTGGGATGGCGTAGTCGCTGTTCCTCACTGCCTGACGACCCTCCTTACCCATGATGCCTGGAGAGGCAGATTAAGGTTTGGCATTAAAATGACATTATTAAACACAATAACGGTGAAAAGTATTTTGGCAGAGAGTAAAGTTAAAGTGGTGACTTTAAGCCTTAAAAGATGTAAATAAATGCTGAGTAAGTTATGGATGGTGTTAATATGTGGTCATGTTACATTGATAAAACTTGAGTACTGACCGACGCCAACGTGGGCCTCTAGGATCATGCTGACATCATTAGCTCCATCTCCAATGGCCAGCGTGATCGGGTGCTCCTTGGACGCTTTGATCAGCTTCACAATCTAAAAACACAAAAAAAGCAATCAACAACTGCTTCACCACTCCTGACCCCTGTCTCCTTCCTGCACTGTAAGTCTGAAGTCTGGTGTACCTGTGCTTTCTGGAGCGGCGCCATTCGACAGCAGAGCACGGCGCTGCAGTTGCGGCAGATTTCTAGGAAGATCTCTTTATAGTTCCCTGAGTTTGAGTCCTCCTGTGCCGGCCTCATGACGGCGGAGAGGGTGGCTCCATCGATGATCAGACCGTAGTCAGTGCAGTCACCTGATAAACTGGACACACAAGACACAACCAGTGTCAGGAGGATTTTAAAAAGTCTGCTACAAAGTTGGCAAGCTGGCACTCTAACAGTGTCTCACACACACCCAGAGAAGGTGTCCCTGGTCATGCCTCCGTGCTGCCTCAGGACCGTCCTGCTCAGGTCAAACAGGACATCGTGAAGGTTCTGCTCCTCCGTGCGTTTGGTGGTCAGCTCCAGGATCTGGGTGTTGCGATGAAACAGCTTGCTGGCGTAGCAAGTCGCGGCCGCCGTCTCCATCTTGTCACCGGTCAGCACCCACACCTTCATACCTGCCTTGTGGAGCGACTCAATGGTGTCTGCCGCTTTTTCCTGGAGCCTGTCGTGACGGAAAGGAGGAAAACACAGAGAAGAAAGAGGGAAATTTTAGTGGTCTGTAAATACGCTGGGATGTTTTACACTCTGCCTCTTTCTGCACAGGATGAGTCAACTTGCAATGCCCTGTGGGTTAACAACTCCTTTTAAGTCTGGGCAATAATTGCTTTAGTAGCGAGTAGCGAGACTGAACTGCCTCTTAGCCTCACTCACTCAGAAGTAAGGCAGCACTTGTCATGACAGCAGCACGCAAAGAATCAAGAGTTAGTGCTAGTTTACTACAGTGTAGTATACTATAGTATTACTATTATACCACATATTATATTATATTAGTAGTATTATATTATATTATGATAACTAACGAGTAGTATATTACTGCTATTACTATTATATTTAGTAGAATGTAGTATATATCACATTACACTACTATATTATTATATTATACATGTACATGTATGTTATACTCTTGGATGTTATACATTGTATATGCTATATCATACTACTATTACATGCTATATTATACTATTATATTATACTACTATATGCACTCTATCATTACCATTAGCATACAATACCCACTGCTGCTACACTCAGGTACACACATACACATATGCAAATTTTCTTTAGTTCTCCTACAAGTGCCTATTTTGATTCAAATTCCTGCTACCTCTACTGCCTAATTTATTGTGTCCATTTTTAGATTTTATATATTTTTTATTTTTTATTTTATATTCTATTTTATACTTTGCATTCTATATTTAAACAGTGCAATATATGAGAAGCAATGGAGATGCCAATTTCCTGGAGGGAACCAAGGGATTAATAAAGTACTCTGTCTGTCTGTCGAGGGTGTTGAAGTGTAGACGTTATGATCCAAAATGTGCAGTATCATCAAAATGAATACAATAGACCAAAACATCGGCTTTCTATATAATTAGTAGCAAAACTGCTCCACCTGTCCTCCACAGCAGTGGCTCCCAGCAGTATCAGGTCTTTCTCAATGAGGTCGTAGGCCTCGGCCAGTCGTTTGTCTCGGTCCTGTAGAGCCAACTTGGCCCCGTTGAGCAGGTGGCAGACCTCCTGGTACTGCTCGGGACTCAGACGCCGATAGGCTACACAAAGTGTCCTCAGACCCTCCTGGAGGACAGGTGAGGTTCAAACAGGGTTAGGCTGGTGTAAGGAAGAATCAATAGAGCAGTCATCTACAGAGGTGGCCTTTTGCAAGATTCTGAACAAGCAGCAAAATACAGACATTTGCTCGACTCTGAGCCTTGAATGTGAATGTGTGGGCAGCGACTGCTCTTTCTATTTGAAACTCATGAGTGTAACACCCACCTCATATCCCTCTGTTTGCACTGAAAGCTATGATTTATCTCCAGCTGCAACCACGACACGGCGAGGTGTTACTGACCTGGTTTCCACTGCAGCTTCAATTCACTTTATTTAGTTCATCTTTGTGGGTAAACTGAACCAGAAACTTCACTCTCAGCTACTCTGTTACAATGAGCCTCTGATGTTCAGTTCTGTATCTTGTAATTAGGGTTTCAGTTTATTTCACTTCTACCTGCCTTCTTCTTCCTCTGTTGGTAATTTCCTACATTAACATATATTATGTTTTAAGGTGGAATCTTACTTTAGTGTGGGCTGTTCTTTTACAGAAGTTGTAAGAGCCAGTCCAACTGACCACAGGACTGGACTAATGAGATTATGAAATAAATGTTAATCAACTGCAATGTCTTAGGGCTGATGAGAAGAACTGCAAGGACAATTTTGGTCTATTAGAAGCCACACTGGCCCGTCTATGGAAAAATACAGAACAAGCGTTTGATGGAAGTGGGCCATGTGCCACTGATCGACTTCCTGTGGTAACCATGGAAACCGCCGTGGCCATGTGCTGTAACTGTGGAAACCACTGAAGTCACACAACATTTGAAACTCTCATAAGGTGAATCATGGGAAAAATGTTCCCGGAGAAAAATACTTTCTTGTATCTATAAAAGAATGACAAGAATTGTACGTACAGTATGTGTGTTTGTGTGTGTGTGTGTGTGTGTGCGCTCTCACCACTGCATTGTGCTCCACTCGAGCTTTGACTTGATCCACCTTGCCTGATATAACTCTGGGGAAGATGGAGGAGTCCGCACCTTTGCAGAACAGATAGTACTCACCTGCTCTCACACACACACACAGGCAAAAAAGGAGAAGAGGAAAGTGCATAAGAGAGAAACCATATACTTAAAACTAACCATATACATGCATACATATGTACATATTAACAGTGTATTACCAGTGTTGGACCTGACAATGACGCTCATCCTCCGCCTGACTGAGTCAAAAGTCAAAACCTCCAGCAGCTCAAACCTGATACATAAAACACACAAACAAAACACAGGTTCAGTAAAAGGATGGGTTTTGGTTTGGCTTCATTTTAACTGATACAGATGCATTAAAATATGCCTGGATCGGCTTATTCAAATTTTATATAAACCTTTTAAAATCTTACTTAATGAACTCAAACATAGATGATCATCCGTTTAAAAGCAATCATCAACAATCAAGTCTGTTAATCACTGTTCTAAATACTCTTCCCTGGAAGGCTGCTACCAGGCTACTCCCACTTGTTGCAATAGTGACCTACTGTACATGCAATTCAGATCAACTCTTATCACTGCGCTAAATTCTCCACTGGCCACAAAGTTACAACAGAACCACACATTTTTTGATGAGGATGAAAAATGAAAAGCTGACTGCAGAATTGTTTCAGACGGTTCAAGAGATAAACAACAGTTGTTTTAAAGGGGACACACTCACCTCTCAATCTCATCCTCTCTATTCAAGATCTCCATGTGACTGTCCTTGAGTCTCAAATAGGTGAAACCGAGCCTGCGGCACAGAGCAAACAGAGTGAATGAACTGACTGTATATATGTGAGTGAAAAAGGACAGAGACACAAATTCAACAGTGTGATTATGACTGGCATTGTGTGTGTGTGTGTGTGTGTGTGTGTGTTACCTCTTCATGCCCTCCACCAGCGCCACCTCATCTGGAGATGAGGAGATGTAGAAGGAAGTGGACTTGCCCTGATGGATGCCGTGCTTGATTCCATCCACCGTCTCCTCCTCCTTCACCTGCACCGTGTGGCACAAACACAGCGCCCGGAAAAACAGCTCCTCGTGCTCCTGCGGTGGACGGACAACACAGCGTGACCTTTACACATTAACACACACACACAGTCACACATATAGGCTCAAAGTGAAGCTACACTCACCCTGGCCTCGGGACCTGGTGACGTGTCGATCATGTCCATGCCGGCTGCACCTGGCATCAACTGACAACACAGATTAGATACATTTAAATATGAAGTTAGGACATGCAGAGGTCTAAAATATAATACTGTCACAATTACATCACTAGAGTAATCTGGGAAAAACATCCAGCAGGTTGTTACCTGTCCGTTACAGATGGCGTGAGGTACGTAAACATGTCCGTCCACACAGCACTCTATGAACTCCATGTTGTTCTCTGTCAGAGTTCCCGTCTTGTCTGTAAACACATACTCAACCTGGAAAGACAACAGGACAATGTTTGAATTTGTCTCTATCAATTTTGATTTCTTCTATTCTATTCCCCAGTAGTAGCACCATTACCTGTCCCAGCTCCTCGTTCAGGTCTGACGTGTTGACCACTGCTCTCTCTCCCAGCTCCTCGTCAAACATCTCATCGTCCCACATGATGAAATAGGAGCCCAGGAACTTCTGCATCTCCACGGTGACGTACATTGAGACGGGAATGATGTAGTTGAAAAGAACCATGAAGGCCAAGAAGTCTGTGAACGCCCTGATCACCTGAGGAAGATGAGGAGGAGGAAGAGAAGGTCAAGAGGGAATGAAGAAGTTTTTTTTTTTTCAGATTGAGGGAATGTGATTAAGAGACTCACAATGTGTCTCTGTCTCTCTGTTTCTGTCCTCTCGTTGTACCAGGGTTCGTCTCTGTTGGGGTCAGCCTGCCAGACGTACTTCAGCACCGTGTTGACCAGGGCCTTGCTGATGAGAATGCACAGGTAGACCACCAGGTAGGCATTCATTGACCTGCAGGGGGAGACAACGGGAGATGTTTTATGCACCAGTGTTGATGTGGACTTTTACATAAGAAAGTAGTTTGAAAAGAACCATGAACAAAATGTGTGAAAATTAATCAGTCAATTAGAAAATAGAATCCAAGCAAAACAAAACGGACTTGGACAAATAGTGCAGAACAGTCCCACAGGTAAAAGGCAGCTTGCACATGTAAGAATAGACGCTTATATAAAGGCAACAGCTGAGACGCGGCATTTACTCGGAGCCAGTTTTATTTTGGCAAAAGGAAGACAAATACAAGTCCAAAGAGTTAATCAGGCACACACTGTTACCAAGTGTAAATGTAATCCACCTACAGTCAGTCATATCTACAGGCCATCTGGATACAAGACGCATGTCAACGCCAGATGGAAAGAAACTGATCCAGTCAGCACAGTGAGCCAGAGACAGTGAATAATGAAGAAATAGACGAGTGGATGGATGGGTGAAAAAAAATGATTACCTAAGTGTTAACTGAGAAAAAGGATGCTGTCATTTCGTGCAGCTTCTCCTCTGGAACAATTTATAATATGTATATGAGAATGAAAGAGAGAGCGAGCAAACTCACTTTTCCACTGCAGAGCGTTTTTGAGACTTGGACTGGTAGTTGAGAGCCATCTTGGTTTCCATGCCAGTGTAAATGGCAACCGCTAAAGGGAGGCAGAGGTGACTGTTGTGAGAGTTCATTCTTGACAAAACAACTTAACTCAAGATGCATTTACTAGATTTTTCCAGAGCTTTCAATTGCATATCTCAGTCTTCATCAGTGGATGGAGAATTTTCATACTTGGATCACTTATTGGCAACTGAGCTAACTACAGTCGCTGAGGAAGACAGAGAGAAGCAGTTGAAAGCTCCAGAATCAGCTAATAAGCAGAGTTTGAGCAGAGTTTTTTTTCTAGCATATTATTGTATTTCAGGTGACATTACCATAAATGTACTCTGTGTTCTTGAGTGTGGCTCCTCGGAGCAGCAGGTTCTCTGATCCTAACGGCCTGCAAGCACACAACAGCTAAATTTTAGACACATTCATTGCTCTTATTGGGAAGGTGTTATTGCTGTAATTTTGAAGGACTGATGTGAAATTCACACTAGTATTTTTGTAAACTCGGATTTGATTGATCTTTACTGTGGAAACATGATCATATTTGTGTTATATGTTCGGGCTTCAGGTTACCTGGCCACTGGCTCGCTGTCCATGTAGATGTTGATACGGCCCACAAACCTGTGCAGGATGGAACAGAAAGGAAGAGAAAATAAATGTTTCAGATACTAATTTGGCCAAACACTGATTTTCAGATGTGTGTGTATGTGTGTGTGTGTGTGTGTGTGTGTGTGTGTGAGTTTTACTGACTTGTACAGGTCCGGCTGTGGTTGTTCACATTCTATAGTAGCGTGGATGGAGTCAACCTCCTTCTCTGTGTTGTAAGCTTTGGTGTCCTGAACTGCATAGTATGTCTAGCAGGGGAGGAGGTATGACAAAAGGAGAGGAAGCAGAGAATGATGGGTAAATAAAAAGAGGAGCATAAAAGGGAGGACCTTTGCAATGAAAGTTGGCAGCTTAAAAAGGTAAAGCTGTCAGGGTGGATGAGGTGAACTATCTGTCCTGTGCTGTAATACACACACACAGTGTACGCACCTTGTGGCTGCTCTCTCCATCCAGACTGGCTGTAGTAACGTAGCAGGTTCCATCATCTCGAGACGTGGACAGAAGAATGAGGTCGCAGGGAAAAGTCTCATCTTCTTTTACCAGAACGACGTCCCCTACCTGAGACAGACAGATAGAGAGGACGCATCTAGGGTCAAATTTGCCTCCGTTGCAGTAGCATTTGTTTAGTTGAGCTCACAAAATGACCTGATGAGGGATGAAACAGAGGATACATAACTCAGGTTATGATGTGAAATTATGATGTGAAAGCTGACATGAAATGCACCACACTTTGACTTTCAAATGGGGTCAAAATGAAAAACAAGCTCCGAGATTGAGAGCCTGCAAGGATGGCATAACAATTATATCGTTAGCATTGCTAATGCAGTTTCTACTAATGGAGTTTGCCTAACAAGCTAACCTTCTGCTTTACCACCTGTAAAGCTCTGACGATCAGCCAGCGGTCACAAACATTTGCTCTCTCACAGGACTGTTGATCCTGATCCTCTGTATCTGATATTTTAGCTGCAAATTCACCCTCTGAATATATTACATAACATACATTAATGTAACAGCTAAAAACTAAATTGCACTCAAACGTAGGCCAACACACACACACACACACTCACACACACATGTACACACAGCTTAGTATCAGGAAAATCCCCTGGCATGAGCCAATAAAACAAATGCACCAAAGATCTGTTCATGTTATATGGGGTGAGAGTGATTTATCTGGTGACACGCCCACACACACACACACACACACACACATACCCTGAGCTTGCGACTTTGTTTGCGAACCACTTTCCCGTGCTGCACCACGTGGACTGGACACTGGTTGACGGAGTTGTCTGCTTTGTGTCTCAGCCAGTCCTCATAACCCTGCCGGAGAGAAACAGAGACAGAGATGTGATGGAGTGTGTGTGTAGGTTTTTTGCCAGTGTTGCAGTGTTTAATGTCAATGCCAATAAAGCAAATTGGAGTTAAATTAAAGCAGTCATGAAAACGTGTGGGTCTCACCTGTTTAATGGCCGTGACTGTGATGACAAAGAAGAGCGGCAGTCCGCTGGTGATGGGACTGGTGGGGGTGTCGATGATCAACTGAAGTGATGCACACAGACAGAGTTAAATGATGGACATGCGTTTAAGGCACAAGCACATATAAAAAAGATTAACAGCTTTAACAGAGGCACCAAGTAACATTTGACCTTTACAGTCCTCTACGGGAAGGTAATAAGAAAATACTGATGGATCTAATCTCTTCCTACACTCACAAAAAATTTTTTTCCTTTTGATTACATTGGATGAAACAGCTGCATTAACCAGTCAAACTACACAGTGAGTTCAACAACAGCAGTGGATTTTCATCTGGCAAACAGTCGTGAGAAAGCTGCTTTGGTTGTCAAAGATGAGAAATGCGTTAATCAGAAGCTTGAAAATCATTCTTGAAAGCATTTAAAGACAGTTGTAGAGGGATCTTTGGAGAAACAAAAGCTCTTACCTGAACCAAAAATATGATGAGAAAGTAGAAGTTGGCGACTCTCCTGAACTGCTCAAACATATTCTTAGGGATGAAGTTCCAAAATGTGTACTGGAAACATGAGACAGTTAAGACAGTCAAGCTAAGCTAAAAGAGCTTAATAACTGACTGATCTTTGTGTGTGTGTGTTTGTGTGTGTGTGTGTGTGTGTGTGTGTGTGTGTTTTCACTGACCTTAGAGGAGACTATTCTGTTGTCTGGGAATCTCTGTTGTATAAAGGCCTCAGTTCCTGGAGGAGGCTCCTTGTGCCCTATGTAAATGGTCCTGCTGTCCACCCAGTTCTCCTCACCAACACACTGCAGGGAAACACAAAAAACAAAAGTGTGAGTGTGTGCTAGAGGAGGCTTTATCATCGCAGAGCTCAGAATTCATTCTCTAAATAATCACAAAAACATAACATCGTTTTTATTGGATTGCAAACTGTAAGTAGGTTTTCAAATGAGATAAGTGAATGTATGATGATCCTATGCATTAACACACACTCTTATCAAAACACTCCTACACACTAATACCAGAAACCCGTGTGACACATAGAACAGATTTGCAGACGTTTACAGAGAGTTAGAAAGAATGGGTGATTTCTCCCAAATGAATGAGAGCTTTTGTTACCAGATACACAGACCTGCATGTGACTTAGACTGGAATGCAGAATGCACACACTCATACACTCCCACACACACACATTGATAAACCTATCACCCATGTCTTCATTTTTTCCACAGTTTAAATTCTGAGATTTTGAATGGCTTTATTGATGGGTGCATGTTAGAAGGGGGTGTTGTCATTGTTTCCATTTCCTGCCGCTGTTAAAGTATTTCCACAATATTAAGGATCCAGAGAATCTATCCATTAACTTTTTCATAACTTTGAATCCCAACAGACAGCTTTTTAAAAGGTTGTTTAAAATATGTATATATTAGACTGGAGAGGCCATTAGTGTGGTATTCCAACACTGCAGTTAAACCTTAAACATGCAAGTTTATGCAAGACCTTTGAGCTTTAAGTATTTCAGGCAGGACTGGACTTGCATTGGAAACACACACACCCTTTATGACCGGCAGGATTTGGGACACACACACACTATTCAAGTCTCCATGCAGCTCACTAATCCCAGTTGATCACAAATCCATCATTCCTAAAATGTCAAAGAATAGTGAAAAAAAAAATACAAAACTGAGAATGAAATTTGAAAGTATGTTTTGAAACGAGAGCTTCAGCCAGACAAGAGATTGAAACATGTCCAGAGGGCTTTCCTGTCAGAGCAGGCCATAGCCACCTTTAAGCACCTGGTCATTTTGAACTGCAGGGACCAGAATGAGGGGCAGGTCTGGGCGAGACATACCTGATCCTCTCTCTCTCTCTCTCTCTCTCTCTCTCTCTCTCTCAGTAATGAAACATTTTCTGGACGACAAACAAACCTGGTGTTAGTCCTTAAATTCTCTCTCTCTCTCACGTACACACACACACTAACAGGAGGTGACAGTAATCTGTGGCCGGTGAATGAGATTGAGTGTCAAGAGGCTGTATGGCCCAGTTTTCATACTCTCTCTCTCTCTCTCTATGTCTCTCTCTCAGTGACTGGTTAACTCACTACTCTAAGATTACCTTGTTTAAGATGGAGGGCTATTTATATCCCATGACCTCCACCTCTCTATGGGAGAGCAAGGAGGGGATAATTGAAAGCAAAAGAAAATTGACATACAAATAAAAATGGATACCTTTAAGAAAAATACTGCCCTCTTCTTTACCTTCGTGAAGGCCAGTATTGATGCTGGACCGTACTAAGTGACTGATATCTGATTTACGGTGAGGGAGAGATGAAAACCAGATCAGCAGGGACAGCTTGCCAACTCCGTCGCCCACGCAGTGTTAATGTTCCTCCTCTTCTCTCCCACCTGCCTGCTCCGTCTGCTTCACCTAACACATTTCTTACACACTTCCTGTTTGTTGTCTGCATATGGAAATGAGCCACAGAGACACGGGAACACACAAGCACAGTACTTCTGCACTATCAGCGAAGTCTGACATACAGTAAAAAATATATGTATCTTCTTGTTTGCAAGATATTTTTTGATTCCAACTTTTTAAGATTAAGATTTGAGATAAGATAATCCTTTATTTTCCCCATTGTGGGATGAATAGAGTAATATCTTATCTTAAGGAACATCTTATCTTAAACATGACAATTTGCTGCATTTCTCTGTTTTATGTCTGTAATTTATCATCGTTGGCATTTGGACTGTTGGTTGGGTTAAACATCATTTGAAGTCATGTTAGAAAATGTGACCTTCAGCATCACAAGGGAAGAAGCAAATAACTGTTTAAATAATAATCAATGGGTTGACTGATAACGAGCATCACATCATAGCATGACTTGACTTTCAAATGTGGATTGACCGGTTTGTGTTTACATGACAGTGACAAATACAGATTGACAATATATCTTAAGTGTCTGATAGGAAGAGTTGACCTGTTGTTGTATGACTGGTCGATCATGATCAGTTTTGTCATGTCAGCCATTTGCCTGATAAAGACCTGGTAGGTAATGATAATCCTTAAACCATATGAGTTATGATGATTATATGAATGTGTGTTTCTCAGACAGATGGCACTGACTGAGAATCAGTGGGCCTCCTCTCTTACTGTCATCTCTTCCATTTCATCCTTAATGCAGCTTTATTGGTTTTCTCACCTCTTCCCTCTCCATCTCTCACCACAACCTGGATGGCCTCTAAGCCGGCAATCTCTCTCCTATCGATTCTGTTTAGCTTTCATCCGGATTCAAGCTTTTTACATGAAAGCCTGCCTGTGTTTAATCAAATAAAATAGCATCTTCACAAAATAAAAGCCGGGCTTATAAAATAAACCTGCCCTGTATTACCTAGGGCCTTTCGCCTCTGGATGTAACTGGAGACTTTGGGCTATTCTGGACCTTGATAATCACTTTTAGCGGAGTTTCATGTTACAGGACGCGGCAGGTTTCAGAGGCGTATTTATAGTTGGAAGGGAAACATTTGTGGTCAGGAGAGAGGGATGGAGAGAGCTCGCAGGCTTTGTTTCTGTCTGTCTCACTCAGCGCCCACATCCACTTTCCTTAAAGCCGTGTTAGTAGAGAGCATAGTGAGCACACACACATACACAGATACACACAGGCTGCAACATCAAACATGTATGAGAGGATAGTATACAGTATACACACACAATGACACACAATGTTAGCACTGTAGTCACTGGTCCACAGGATATATTTAGCTGACAGACAAGCCTCACTTCTCCTATTCTTTGTGTCAGCTGTGTGTGTGTGTGTTTTCTGTATGTCTTCAGAAAGATAAGGAAGCTCATCCAAAGTGAGAAGAACACCACTGGGATCACTTAGGTTTTTGCTTTACATACAACACAGCATCAGAGAGCCAAAAAAACTGAAGCCCCACTGTGATCAGGAACAGAAGACCATATTGTAAACAGGAAGAGCTGGATCCACCCACTCACACACACACACACACACACACACTTCCTGAAACATGCGGCCACACTCCCTCCGCCCCCAACCCCACCCGGACCACCCGAGACACAGAGAAAGATTCAGTGAGGAGAAGGATATTTGATGTGGAGCATTGGAAGTTAAACATTTGTGCTCAAGGAGGAAATTCATTTCTACAGCCAGGCAAAGCATCCACGAAAATCCATTATTACACCAGCACATGACTTCAACATGACTTACAGATTGACATAACTTAGACACACGCACCATTACAGAGCAAAGCAATATGAACCATTATCATCACAAACCACTGTAAATTGGTAAATGGGGCAAAATAAGCAACACCATTTTCTTTTACATTTGCTAGCATCTTATGACCTCATTGTGAAAGGTGCTATATAGGTATGAACAAAATATCAGTCGACATGTTTTGATCTGTTAAACTTATTTCATGGTGTGTGTTGCCTGTTTCAAGAACTGTCAGCAATTATTGACCAATCAAGAAAAAAAGCATCAATCAACTTCAGACAAAAAAAAAAAAAATCACACTCAATTTAAGACATTCATTCAAATTTGCCTTACTTAATTTACTTAAACTTATTTAACTAACTTAACTAAATTCAAATGTAAAATGCTCATTTAAAAATGTGCATCCACACAGGTCATTTTCATACAATCTTGGTCCAAGTTAAAACATGTAAACAGTAGGAAAATGGAAAAACAAAACTATTCAACACAGTTATTCCTTATTTTTTCTTATTATTTCTTCTACTGTCTCTACTTTAACATCGCATGTATAACTCTGTTGATTGGAAAGCAGACTGGGTACAATTTTTTTAATTGTATGGAAATCAGAATAATAAAATTGATTTGACTTGACAGAGGAAAACAGAGAGACATAAACTTATTTTCAAAATCTGGCTTTCAGTTTCAGACTTCAGAAAACTACTATCAAAATGGCATTCAAGTCTCTGCAGTAGCACTGTAGTAAGTGCTGTGTGATGCCTGGCGAGTACAGATAACATTTACAGGACACTACGAGCACGAAAGACAAACCACTGCAACCCACACAAATAACTATTGTGTTTGTCTGCAGCTTTAAAGGCTGAGCTGTTGTTCCACTGATGACCAATCCCAAAGTATTTTATCTCCTGCTGCAACAGGCGGCACTAAAAAACAAGTCTCATCAAAAGCGGCGACAACCTGCTCGCTGCGATACCGCTGACGGACACACACACACATCTAAATTCTGTGTCATATATCAGGATCGCACGTGCAAACACGATCGAACACACACACGCACACACACACAGGCCGAATGAGTGTGTGTTATCTCTCTGCTGCCACTGAGCTGCGGAGATAAGAGAAATCCTGTCCCCTTCCCTAAATCACTAGACACTAAATACAGACATGTAGTGTGTGTGTGTGTGTGTGTGTTAGTGTGTGTGAGTCTGCCTGTTGACGGCCACACTTGAGATTATGTGGAAAATGCTTTGGCTGAAAACTCCTCCTATCCTTTCTGTTTATTCTTAGTATTTAGAACAGGGTGCTTCAGCAGAGTCACCACTTTCTTCACGGCTGCTCCCGACGGACCTGAAGTTTCAAAAAAGGAGCAGGTTGAATATAGCGTGTACTATCTTTTATATGCACGTGGAGATCTTGTGCTGGGTGTCAGCTGGTCAGCCTGGCTGGGCAATAAAGTGCTGCAGTATGTATATGCCCAACACACATAATGTGGAAGAATAAAGCTTTGTTATCTTTATGTGTGTGTGTGTGTGATATCTTGATAAGCATCCTGATGTCCGCGTGTGTCACCATCTGGGCATGTGTGTTACCTGAGTCACAGATTAAATACCAGCCGAGCTCCCCATCTGTCACTATGTCATCAGTCTCGCCCCGGGGCCAGCAAGCGCCAGACCAAATAAGATAATGACAAATCCTCATCATCCACTTTCAAACGTCACCTTTCTACCTTGAACCACGAGGGTGTGTTCGAGCTGAAGGAAGCAGCACAGACTGTGTTAGGAGATGAGTGTCCAACAAAGGATAGGTGGATGCTCAAAAAGCTGTCAGGCTGGTACAAGCTGCCCACAGATGAGCTTGTTACGCAGCCAATCAGAGCTCCACGATTCTAAGTGGTTGATATTTTTAATTCAGCTCGTCTGCAAAATCCATGTAAAACTTTCCAGCAAGCACAGAAAGATTTCAACACATTTCTACTCTTAGAAAATGTTGAATAGTGAATAGTAGTTTATGCTGGTTTTCTCAACTTCTGAGGTCTGTCTCTTCAACTAAAAAAGCAAATGCAGTGCCGCCCGAAAAGCTGCATCCTTTCATCACTGCCCACAATTGAAAATCCAGAAATGAGCGTCTCATGGTGGAATGTTCACATCTGTGGTCACGAAATGATCAAACAGTCAGAACAGGGAGGGGCAGAGGAAAGCACCACAAATCCCCAGCAGTGATACCTCTGGCTTGGTTACGAGTCCCAACAAAAAATACACTTTTAAGAAGACAATGCAATTCCAGAAAAAGAGACTGACTCATGCATAAGAATATATTTGTGATTGTGTTGTGTGTGAAGGTAAAAGTCTGAATACTAATCAGTTTAAAACCAAGCCAGTCCATAAAGCAAACTGTCTGTGTGTGCTTGTGTTTGTCTCCGGGGGATTTAGTGATCTGACCCCACTAGTCCTCACTGCTTTGTAACCATACACACACACACACACAACCTGATCACGTGAGAGGACTGCTGGCATTAATCAGAGTCAGTGAACTTTACGATTCAGCATTTGTATTGGTACCTGCGTGTGTGTGTGTGTGTGTGTGTGTGTGTGTGTGTGTGTGTGTGTGTGTGTGTGTGTGTGTGTGTGTAACACCGACTGATTTTATCATAACTCTACACCTGCATGTCCTTACAAGTCTGAAAAGAGAGAGTCAAACGAGAGAAACTATTATGTATATTTGAACTACTACTCCTGCGATTGCATACATTCCAACTGATACTACTGTTGTTACTTTAATGCTCTTTAATCAAAACTATTACATGTGGTATTAGGTTACTGTATGCTATAGTACTACTGTGACTGCTATGGTTGCTGCACTTACAGCCACTCCTCCTCCTCCTGTAATCACTACTACAAACACAACAATGACAACACTACTGCTCCACTACTGATATCTCATTTTACTACTGATACACACAGTACAATCAGTTCCTGCAGGAAGTTCATTCGATAAAACCTGAGTAATCATCGCCTCAATCACTGACTTTGAGTCATGACTGAGGAAATGACGGGAGGCTGATTCAACATATAAACACTACATACCAACACACCTGGAAAACACCAACACAAAATCATAAAAGCATGTGTGGTATTTTCACTATGCAGTATATTTTTTTGTTGTATAACAAACTTAATTTACACTTGAAATCTTGCTTACTACTACTATACTGTGAAACTAATGTATGAGAATTAAATCATTGACTGTGACTGTGTCATTACTGTCTGACATATCAAATGTACATGGGGCTAAAATGAAGATGCTGTTGGTAATAATCACAATAACAAAATGATTAATGAGCTGATTATTCAAAATCAGTGGCTTCATACTGTAAAGCTTCCAAGCCTGAGAGAAAGTATTCAACAGACATTCACCTGCTTTCATTACCCATGTGGGTCAGCGGACCACTGTACAGCTCTGTGTGTGTGTGCTGGTGTGTTCTGTATTTTGGAGATTCAGAGCACTGTGTAACTTGGTTTTCAAAGGCCTTATATAAATGGTAATATTTATTATTTACAAGAGTTGTTGTGCACTTGAGCCCTCACTGTGTATGATTATATAACATCAGATTTCTGCAGCCTGAATCTCTATTATTACTGTGCCATATCACTTTATTAAAAAAAGTATTAATACACTTTACTCTATTTTTATATGTATATACACAGGTACATCATTTCACAGTTTCACAGTTTCATCTTAGTACGCCGACACACACCACTCCCAAAAGACCAAGCCTTCCTGCTGAATCACTGCTCCCCTCTTTGATAAACTACTGTAACTGGGAGAGAAATGGGGCAAGAGGAGAGGAGAGGAGAGGAAGGGAAGGGAGAGGAGAGGAGAGGAGAGGAGAGGTGTAACCTCGGTGCTTCTGTCAGCTATACAGAGAAATTCATTAGCCTGGTTTTCACAGAGCAGATCTCAGTGGGGAACTGGGATAATATGCCTGCTTTACCACACTCCATCCATGACTTCTACCTCCAGACTGAAATTATACCACTTTAATGAGCCAAAATTACAAACATTCAGTGTGTTCCCAAGGTGCTGTATTTGTGTCAGAGCTTAAGAACCTCTCCTCTTAAAGCTATTCTAATGGCATCGGCTGCTTCAGGTAGTAGCACTCATTGAAGTCGATGCAGGTCAGATGCAAGGCAGGAGGCAGACTGACTACTCGCCAACCACTGTGATTCTCCTCAGAGCTGGACACAAGACCATTGTTGCAGATTTCCTGTGGATACGCGCAGTCATTCTTTGGACGTCAAGGGAATAACCTTACACATACTTGCTTCACTGTGTCTGCTACTGTCTGTGTGTGTGAGAGAGAGGGAGGGACTGGAGGGGAGCGCTGCTGAGGGTCACATGATCGTGACTTGACCTAATGCTGCATGCAGGCCTAGTGGGAATAAGTGTTGTAACAACTGGAAGCTTGTGCTGAAGCTACTGTTTATCAGCTGATGACTGTTGTGACTTTAGAACAGAGGAATCAGTGAGGTCTCAGGTAGCAGACTATTATAAAGCTGAAGTGGACAGTCCCTTAAATGTGTAACTTCCATCACACATGAATGCAGCTCAATAGGAAATATTCACTCTCTCACTGTTGAGTAAGTAGTCGATTACAAAATGCCAATATTCAGCTCAGCATGGATGCACCTTAACTCATAAATATCACAGTGAAAGCATGAGTGTGAGCCGTGAAGAAAGATTTCATTGCATCTGTAACAAAGTGACTGTGACTGAACTCTTCAGTTAAACATGTCTGAGTTGCTGTGAGTGTGTGTGAGTACCCAGGTCACACTAAGTGCCTGCATTGATCTGTGGATGCTCGGCTCGCTTTAAATAACGCCAACGCCGCCGTTGAAAGGCCCAGCTTTTGCAGGGGTAACACCAGGTTTTACATTACAGATGTTGAAGAGATACAAAATGTTTACAGCAAAATATAGTCAAATATGTTTGTGCATGTATTGTCTGGACAACGTCTTCGTCTAGTGATTTTGACTAATTAGACCTCATCACAGGTTGAAGCTGGGTGGTGACCAAAATCCATCATCATGTCAATGTCAAAGCCAAACATCAATTCATCTGCTTCAAAACAAACTATCTTGATAAAGATCACACACTAACAGGAGGTTTTTACAGTATGGATGCTACACACAACGACTTCCTGCAGCCAAGCGGCAACCTCCGGCACTGAAAAATGAAGCCAATGCGGAAGTGCAAAAAAGCTGCAGTTCCTCGAATAACCGCTAGAGCAGGCTGCAGAAGGGAGTCAATTACGTCTGAGCCGATCTGAGCCCCATGTTAAAATGTCTGATTTTATGACAGAAAAAAAACATAGCCTGGTTCAAAACATGGCTCTAGTCTCATAAGCTGTTTTTCTACTCCACGACAACTCTGGGGGGGGCGAATTTTTTTATAAGGCGTTCGTTTAAAATAAACAGCATACATCATTATGCACAATTCATAGCTGTCAATCTAAGTGGCGTCACTTTGATTGACAACTAGCCACTGACGGTCTAAAGGGCGACACCCCGGCTAATTCTAGTCACTGAGTTTGGGAAAGAGATCGTCGTGGGGTTAGCCGGCTAGCAACGCTATTTAGCATTTAACCTAGCTGGTTAGCCGTAGCTAGTTTGATTATTTCGAATAAAGCGGCTTTTTTCAGCGGCTTTTTTTCAGCCAATAGCGTTCATTCGACCCGCCTCAGCTCCGCCCTCGCTCCACCTCTTTGTCCATATTTGGAGTAACCGGAGGTAGGCTACCAAGATGGCTACGCACTACGATTTGCTTCATTTTTGCTCTTCAGAAACCTATGGGTGACGTCACGGACACTACGTCCATATTTTATACAGTCTATGCCTGCAGCCCCATTAAGCTTTAATGGACAGATATGAGAGCAGTACAAATTTTTGTCATTTAACTCTGAACATGACAGCAAATATGTGTTGGAATTCCTTTAACTGTGGTGGTTTCTGGCTCTCTTATGAAAAATTCATAAGTAATGCATAATCCACTCAGCACTTAGGGCACAAGCTGCAATGCATTTATATCATTTGTGTGGACCTGCATGTTTGCTGCATGCTCATTATGTGAGTTCTGTTCATCAGGCATTTTTATTGTCCTTAGGGTGACAGTGCCATTAGCTGCTGCTTGAGTGTGCATGTGTTTCACCTCGCTCCGTTAGTGCTCTCACTTCCTGCTCTAAAGTAATGCTGTCTGCTCGTCTCCCAGGAGCTCAGAGAAAAGTACCAAAATGCTTTTAATACTTTCAATCTTTTTCCAATGTGTTTATTTCCCAACTTTTCATTCTCCCCGTCTCTCTCCTGCTCGTTAATGGGAGCACTTCTCGGTCTTCCCTAATGTTTGTCCTGTAGGGACACTGCGGCTTAATGGTGTTCATTACACTGTTTGTATTGCCGGTAATCATTCCCAGACTGGCCGCACGCATACACATACACACACTAAAGAATATGCATGAAAACTGTGTCTGCAGCTGCATCTCCACACTCCAATAAAATCACCATCGCAACAATTATTTTCATTATCATTTACTTTTCTTATTATTTGCTGTTTATTCAATGAATTGATTAATAGTTTATAAGCGATCATAGTAAAGCAAGGTCTAATAAAGAATGCAACAATACTTGACTGAAGAAAAACAGCGACACCAACGAGGCAGTGAAATATCATCAGAAATCTTTACCTGCATTAGCCTCGTCATTCTTACTGTTCTCATCAATCCATTCCTAGTCAGGTTGAAAACACAGCCATGCTGTAGTCTGGGGTTACGCCACCAGGAGTCCAAAAAGGCATCAGGATTTTAATAAGGGCCCACTCTGTCTGTCTGACATTCCTCTATTCCTTCTCTATGTCTGCCTGTTGCACTAACTGGTGGCTTCTTAGAGAGCCGGTCCCCCCCCCCCCCCTCAGTCTCGCTGGTCCAGGCTCCACAGACTCTAAATCGATCACATGATGATCAACTGATGAAGAACTACATTCAACTCCCAAGTCTAGCCACCATCTCTTTGTCCTCCAGTTTAAGTCAACTTTTGAAATGCTGAAATATGCAATGATTAGTGTTGCTGTAAGTAAAAGAGAGTGAGCGAGCAAAAGAGAGAGAGAGAGAGAGAGAGAGAGAGAGAGAGAAAACATCCACAAGTTTCATCAAATGTTACTTTTCTTTCCACCTGAGGACCAAAACAGACAAATGCACTTCTCAAGGGAAACAAACAAATGTACTTCTACAGCATCAACTAATGGCCATGTAATTACAATAGGTACTTTATACAAAGAAACAACAACACAAGCAGTACATCTTCTGGTGGAAATGTATTTTGAAGCTTGACGACAGCTTCTACATTTCATGATTCAGTTAGTTTGAATCATCTATAAACCTTTCATTTTATTTTAATAAACTGCCTTGTGATTACTTCAATCAATATGGTTAAATATCACTAAATATATCAAAATGGTGACTTGTGATTATTTATATTATTGTACGCCAATTCGTTCTCTGCTTTGTGCTGTTTTTAGTTCATTTCCCTTCAGCTGAGTTTCGTTCAGTTCAATTGAGCTTCGCTGCTCCCTGTTCTGTTCCGTCCTATTCGTGGTGTTTCACTGTCACATGTCCCCATGAATCGTGCTGCCCTTCCATGCCACCCAGGAAGACACACACACACACACACACACACACACACACACACACACACACACACACACACACACACACACACACACACACACACACACACTGAAGGTGAGTGTGAGAGGGGGCAGGAGAAGAGAAAACGACTATATGGTCAGTTTGTTCTTCATTATCTCTTTGACAACCATGAGATTAACAATCTCCCTCATTCTCTGCGCTCACTTCTGCCACCCACTATTATCTCACTGTCTGAGGCCGGTCCTTCTTTAGATTTGGTCTCTCAACCTTCGTTTTTGTCTGATTGTTCTGATCCTTTCCTTCTGACTGACGTCTGCCACAGTCTGTCAGAGCATATGAGGTAGACTGAAAGCAATGCTATTTTATGGTCAATAAGGGGGATGACACACAGACCACAACAAAAAAAAAAAATTCTTTCACCGTCCTCCATTAACTGCTTGGCAACAAGTGTGGTTATCACATCCCAGGAGGAGAGTAAAATTCACAGGACAAATCCGAGCGGTGAGGGGAACCTAATGGCATCATGTGGCCGTCATGAGACATGAGTCACCTGACCGCGGCCAAGTAGCATGGTGGAGATGGAATCCCAGAAGTTATGAGATCTGAGGACAATCCTTACACTTTCCAGCTGTTAAAGTTAAAAGAAGTGCCAGCGGAGCAGCGCTGTCATGCATAGTCACAATTACAGTTGGAGCACCGTTAACTTCAAAGACTGATTTTATCTGCACTGCTATTAAATGCACTCAGCGGCTCATACGGCCGCAGCTGTGAGACAAAATAATTGATTGTGAAAAGTGAAATTACTCACTGAACAGAATGCACTTAAAACGTACACAAGTGCACTTCAGCCCTGGCGCTGGCACAACACCATGCTGGTTTGATGCACAAATGCTGGAAGGGAGCCAGTCCAGTGACGCCTGCATGTACTCCACTCCTCCCACCAGTGATAGCCTCCACTATTCTATAAGCTGCTGCTACAGCTGACTTGGATCTACTGTATTGAATCTGTAAGACACTGACTTACATACATAGACAACAGAAAGCAATGCTAACAACCACACTATTGGTGAGCCTTAAATTTAATGGTCACAAAGAGACAAACTGAACTCAACAAATGGCCTTTTCTACCTTTAAATCAATCCTGCAGATTTAGTGCCTGATCCACCCTGGTGGCACACGATGCAAAAAGTACTGCTGGGCTGCAAATTTATTGTTGTGGCAATTACACTCAAATATTCATGTGGTGATTATTTATTCATGTTAAAATGCTACACATAGCACGGTTGGACTTTTATTGTGATTTGGGTTCGACGCACTCGGAGAAATATGGTTATGTGGCTGTGGTTCCATTATTTATATTGTTCTCCTGTGGTATACTTCTTCCATTGTGTGTGAGTAAACTGTGTTTCTGTCATTACATTCTCAGGTTTAGTGCTCAACATTATGTCACATCACATACTGCAGAACAATAACTTTTTCAGGCACGCTTTTGCAGCCAAAGTCCAAATTAAATAAATGTCGTCTTGTCATCATCAAGTCATGTGGAAACCAAAAATGAATCCATCTTTAAAGCCCATTTTGGCTCTAATGTGACAACATGCCATCTCAATTCTATCAGAGACTTTTCCGAGCGCAGTCATGCGTATGCTCACTATTATATCACTTGGTGTTGCTCGGCTCTGGCAGACTGACAGCCGGATAGTGGTTAGAGAGGATCGCAGTCATCTACTGCCAAAGTGCATTGATAATGTTAGAGAATAATCAATGTTGTTTCATGTGCAAGTTTTGGAAATCGCTTGAGTGCTCAGCAGTTTCAACTTAATACTGAACATTCACATGCGATTCACCGTATCATCTGCACTTCCATTCAGTAATAACACTGGTTTGTATGTTGTCGCTTGGCAACAAACTGGATCTGGAAGTTGTTGTGCCACAGCTTCTTACAGGGCTTTGAGCTGCAAAAGTGGCTTCACAAGTGCTCCCTTTGGATGTCATTGAAAAGCTTTTAACTCTGCCTGAGGAGAAACTGCAGGAGCTGCGTGTTCTGTAATAAATCAGGCTTTTGTGGAAGAAAACACGCTCAAATGTCAGTATCATTCTCAAAAAACAAAGATGAGTCGAATGCAAACAAGGATGACTCTATCCTCTGACTACAAATACAGTGTTTTCTAATCTGTCTACGGAGAAGTCCAAGTACACGCATTTGGGTACTTTCTTAAACCACCATAAAAGTACTTAATAATACCATTACATTCTAACAATAACTTTGAGCCACCAGATTGATTTGATTGCTCAACTAACAAGTATACAGTCATCTCATCTCTTCTCTAGTTTCAGATTGAACACAGTCAGGGGAAAGGTCACAAGCAGTACAGCTTCACCCTAGGTTGCAGCAAATTGAGCATGAAGGCATTTGCTCAAGATAAAATTGTCCAACCTGAAACACAAGTTTGCACATCAGCTCCAAAGACTATAAATTTCTACTTGGCTACTTGGCTTTACAGGAAGAAAATGGCCTTCCTTCCAACTACCATTGGCACCTAAACCAAAAGTTAATGAAACACAAGAGAAGACACCCCCTGTCTTTACGAGACTAATGCTAAGATGTCAGCCAAAAGCCACCAATTTATTGCAAGCAGGCAAAAAATTCTGCTCCACTTCCTGTGTGAACATAAGAGGTGAGTGCTCCAAACCAATAATCCCGATAATCAATAATTCTATAATGCTGCTAATGTCTTAGGCAAACAAAGCAGAGAGAAGGGGTAAAAGGGGGGGATGTTTGGGCTAAATGGAAAAGAGAAGGAGGGGTGGTGATGTCTGCAGAGTGCACTGTCAGCATGTAGGAAGAGGGGGTGAACGCTCTTACTTCACTTTTCTTCCTCTGGCTCTCTGTCTGACGTGAGGGCCGTGGGGAATGGTGTGTTCCAGCAGCGAGTCGACCAGCTATCATTCCCTCAGATAGGGAGAACATTAAGGTGTACCTGCCCCCCTCAGCACTTTCACCAGCACCCCGGAGCAATGTTATTACGATGACCCAAGTTCAAACAACATCTCTCTCTCTCTCTGTATCGGTCTCTCTCTTTGGATAGAGGCCTCTCTGCACCATTAACCCCGGGCCATCCATCATCAGTCTCCTTGTTCAATGGGCTGTAATACACCGTTAATGTTACAGCAACGACACTGATACAAGCCTTTAACAGAGCTCGCACTCTTCAGCAGGTACTGTTCAGGCCATGTGAGAAGGAAATAAAGTTTTAAAAAGCAATGATACAGGACTTTTATGTCTTTTATGAGGAAATTAAAAAAGGAAAGAACAAACCTTTTAAACACTAACATATGTACCTGGTGACAATGGATCACAAATGCTCAAACTTTGTCCTCTTTCAAACTGGAAAATTCCTTGATTGCATCCTCATGTAAACAAACACAAGTGAATGCTAGACATGATTTAAAAGTGAAGCAGCAGCCGGTCAAGCAGTGAAACAATCCCAAGACCGAGTGGCTTAGTGAGAGCAAGCAAATCCCTTTAGGTAAAGGGGTTAACCCTGGTGCACTTTGTGGATTGTGCACAGTATGGACGAGCGGGTGTTAAATGATTAGCATGAGGGAACCTGCTGCTGTTGGCATTCACATGAGCAGGCGTCTAAAGCCATTACACTGCTTCACAACAACATGGCCGTCCTTCAAAATAAAAGACTACCTCACCCTGAGTCCTGAGAGCAGCCTAATTGAATAACTTTTGATATACACACATCAATCCGGGCATATGCTATTGTATTTGCCATTACTGTTTTAATTGAGTTATTGGAGCATCAGTGTCAGAAATTCACATTTGAATTTTGCATAGTCAATTTTGTCTGGCTTGTCTTGAAATGATTTTAATTGATCTGACATTTATCTGTTCCTCATTTTGCCTGTGGAATCCCCTCAACTGCCCCCGGGTATCCCTGGACCCCCCATTGTGCAGGCCTGCTGTGGAAGACTCCATGACAAGCCACACAAACGTCAGTCCACATTGTCAGCCTGTCTGCTTATACCGTAAATTATTGACAACCAGACGGAGCCGAGCGGTTCATGCGATCCGCTGCCCTCTGCGTCACCTGGCTAATACTATACTCCACCTCCACACTTACTCGTCTGCATGAAGTAACACTACAGACACAGCAATATGATCACCACTCACTTACTCGCACACTTATTCTTGCCTCATATGCACAGTTAACATATATCATGCACAGGCTGCTACTGAGGTGCGAATGAGAAAATACAGCAGGTGGGAAATAAGCAGTAGGAGATCAGTGATTGGCTTAGATTTGAAAGTATAGCTGTAAAATGGATTAAGTGGGTGAAGGTATAGTGAACACCAGTAACCCTTTAATCCACTATGTGAAGGCAGGAAGCCAGACAGAGAGAGAGAGGAGAGGCACTTCCTGTCCTGGAATCGAGATTAGTCAGCAGCAGAGGAATGATGTCTGGCTGCTTTTAACACACCTCTGCACAAACAAACCTATCTCCAGTTTGCTTCATTCACAGCTGCAAACTAGTATTGTAACTGTTTATCATGCATTAGTTACTAAGATTAAGATAAAAGGTATATATAAGATATAGAGATATTACAAATTTTAATAAAAGATCCACTGTTCAATCAATGCTCAAAGGTTGCATTCGATGTAGTTAACACTGAGCTGCCTTGGCTGCTATTGATTTCTTAATTCAACTAGCAACGTCATTATTCTTACCCATTTAGTTGATGGTGAATAATCCAAGTAGACAATCAATGCCAAGCAAAATGAACAAGAAAGTAAGAACCGCAGCTAATAGATTTATTTTTTTGTTACATCTTGACGGTTAGAAGAGTCCTGTTGAAGGCATGTAACAAGAGGAAAAGGGTTACATCGTGAAAAACCAAGACTAATTTCGGCAACGCAGTATTGCACTGAACAATGTAGTCAGTCTGTAATTTAGAAGAATAAATTGTACTTTTAAAACTTCCAGAGCCTAAGCCTAGCCTGAGAAGAGAACAAAAGAGGTGAAGCGAACCAGCGGAGTGAATATAGTACAAGTACACGGAGTCTCAGTGTTCCTACATGTCACTGTGATTACATTTTGTTCTTATTCAGCCTGGACAGGAGCGACAGCCACAACTCTCCATGTTATACTTTAAATGATAGCTGGAGGCTTGCATAACGTCCGCTGCCTTTTTATCACAGCAGTGATGGCAGCGACTGGAGAGACTGATGTCAAAGACAAAATCAACCTGCAACAGCACAGCTGGTATCCAAGTGGTACAATGTGGGCGCTTAATTAATCTGTTGATTTGGCTTATTATTATATCTATTTCTGTTTGTATTTGCGGCTTGATTATAAACAGATGTGTTTTCTTCATGTAAGTCAGTAAAGATGCAGATTTAGATTCCAGATAAGATCTCATTTTTAAAACACACTGTCCCATCTGATTATTTGACTTCTATGGGTGGAAACAAAACTTCACTTTTAGTCTGCATTAATTAACTTTCAATGCTTAAAATTCCTCATTCCATCATCTTGATTCTTTTCTACTTATTGTTCACTTATGAAATCACTCCATAAAATGTTCCCGCATGTAAATCACAGCCATTACATTTGTTTACTGATAAGACAAATCTGCCTGAAGCATAATGGCTGTGGGCCCGTAAAGCAGACCGCTTCCAGGAGAAAAGCCATAAATAAGTAAGTATATACAAGCAACAGCTAGAAAGCTTCCAAAGAAGGAGAAATACTGAGGAATATGCTGCATTTTAAAAAACTTATCATGAGCACTAGAAGATGTTTGCGATATGAATGAGCTTGCAACACTCTTGTCAGACAAATGTACAACAAAGTGGAAATTACAGAATTGAAGACTAAACAAAGACTAATTCTTCTTGATCAACCACTTCCTTTTAACATTACACTCAATTTCATACAATGTATATAAACTAGAAATAACTGATATTCTACATGAGCATGGACATGCATTAGAGCAATTGGATAGGTTTTTAAATAATGACTGAATTTATAATTAGTTTCATTTTACAGATGAGAGGGAGAATCCTCCATCATAGCGCTGGCTCTTAGTATTGACAGATATTTCATAAAGGCCCGGTATTGACAAGCGGATAAATGTTCCTAACCCTAATCTTAAGCATTCAGCAGTCTCTCAGCATCCGGGTTTTTGCAGCTGCAATACAATCAATTTAACCCTAACCCATTTGTCTGAGGCAGTTATCCAGATCAATTACAGCAGCAGACCTCATCAGCATCCCACATCCTACCAGTCACAGGCTTGTCTCTGCGTGTTTCTTACTATGGCCTACAGCTCCATTTCACCCTCCGCACAGCAGGGATTTTATTTAATCAGCCATTTGGGAGGCCGTGTCTAAGCCTCAGCTGAGCATGGAGCCGGGGTATAAACCTCGCTGGCTCTCATGTGAGCGGGGCTTGCTCTGTCTGGATTATTGTCAAACACATTACTTCGGAGCCTAATGCAACTCACGGCAATATACAGTAGGCCGGCTGCTCCACTGCTGCCCATCGATTCCACTAGCAGGGAGACAACAACTGGATTACATAATTCATGTGACTGGCTGTTCCATTTGTAGTCTTGCCCGACTGGGAGTCAGGGCATAATAAATGAGAGTGGATGGCACTCAGGAGTTCTACAAAGTCATTTTATCTGATGCAAATAAGTTGAAAGTATGCAAAATAAGCTGCCGTCGGGTATGCATATGGCTTTTCACAAATACACTGATTTTGAGGCTTGTCCATATTGTTAAGCTGAATCCTGACTGCTGTCTTGGCATGTTGTGTCATGACAGGATATGTAGCCCAGTCTTCACAATACTGGATTGCAATAATAAAAGATGACTCCACCTTTCACTTGTGAAGGTCCCAGTTTGATTTGCTGGTGTGTCGGGACAAAATGTGCAATCATTATCCTAAGATGCCAAATAATGGAGGAAATTGAGCTGTGCCAAACCATATTCAAAAATAAATCAGGCATTTAAACATCGTTGTTTACATGTAAACATTGAACTTCTCGGCACTTTTAAAGCAAAATCAACTTTCACCACTCACAATGTTGTGTGTTAAGATTTAAGATGAGCTGTTATAAAGTTGAAAACTCATCACAAACATTTGGATGTGTTAACTTAAAACTGCCATAGTTGAATGCGGAAGTAAACACATTTCAAACAAATCTATCACTTCTGATAATGAGCCAAAGCTTATAGTGTTTTTCTACTTTCCAAATCATTTCTCCATGAGCTTCTTTCCACTCCCCTTTGGCGAGTGAAACTTAATCCGGATGAGTAGCTGCTTTGGCGGAATTTGAAACCAAGAAAGAAAGGGGAAAAAAGAAAAGCTAAAAGGTTTACTGTGAATGTTGGACACTTTGACAGAGGTTTGGTTTGAAGGAGGAGAAGCTTTAAAAACTCACATATCTGCTGATGAGGGTCCGAAGTGTGCTGAAATCCATCCCCATCCTCTTCCTCTTTCTTCTTCCTCTTTCTTCTTCACAAAGCTAATTTCTCTACCGGCGCTAACTTCTTCTACATTCTCCGTCCATGACTTTCGCTCCTCGTATTCTTCTTCGCGGATTTTTAAAAAAGTCAACCTGGGCTCACCTCCGACAGACAGTAACAGGCTGAGCTCAGAGCAGGAGGAGCGTCTGTTCATGCAGGCAGAGACAAGTGCGAGACAGGCAGGAAACTTGGACTCTCCGCCTCCTCCTCCTCCTCCTCCTCCACCCGCTCCTCTCTGATAATCTGCGCGTCGCGGCAAAAGGAGCTTTTCTCTGATCTACGTCACCAGGAGCCAGGTGGTGCGGGCCGGAGGTGAGCGCATGCGCACTCTACTCCTTATTTGTGCGTAATTGATTGGGCGCTTCAGTTAATTATGTGATTGATTTGTTTGCTCGGGGCAATGATGGAGCACAAGCAATAACTTTAATAAACCCAGCAAGATGCAATTAGTGGATGTTACATGGAGTTTATATAAGGTGTCCATGTGGGGACTATTAGGGGCGGTGCTGTCCACTCACATGGTGCTGAAATCAGTCAAATTTTTCCTGCATGCATATATATAAATAAATCATTTAACTTATCTTGTATTTTTAAAGATAAGAAAAACATTAATACATCAATACAAAACATTAATACATAAATAAAAGAAATGAACGTATCATGAAGTGGACTGTTTGAGGAGTCAGAAGGGTCAAGAAACCTTGACCTTTTACTGAAATTAGATTTGGATATCTTTCCCCCACATGACTAAGTTCGAATATTCAGAAACATCATTTAATATTATGTTGTACTTTTACACAATAACAAGCAACAAAAACACCAGTTCATCAGTACAGCTTGGTCTTTTGGATGTACATCAAATATCTTTCCCTCGCATGACTTGGTTCAAATTAATTTTGTGCTTTTATTTTAAAAAAGGTCAGTAAAACAAAAATACGTATTGTCAGTACAACAAATTAGCTCGTTTTTTTTTTCATTCCAGAGATAATTTATAAATGACTGCTGCATGAATTAGATAAAAGAAATGAAAATGAAATTAAAGCTGCTTGGGACTTTGGATATATGCCAGATATCTCTTCCTCGCATGACTATTATTATTATTATTATATTATTATATTATACTATAAGTTCAATTATAAAGAAAATTCATTTAACATAATCTTGTATTTTTATATAAAAAATATCAGAAAAACAAAAATACATATTTTTCACCACAGCAAATTAGCACGGTTTATATTATTTTCTTGACTAAAGAGATCATATTACATTATTTTGGCAAGAATTGAATAAAATAAATAAATGTATGATAAAGCTATCAGTTAAATTAAAGTAAATGTTGACTGTTAGTTTAGAACAGAACTACAATCTGTGGGTCTCGGTTTCCGGAGGGAAATGTTTTCATTCATTTGTCCATCCTCCGTTTCCTGGAGACGCTTTCGGCGGGTTCTGTTGAAACACCAGTGTCAAAGATTCTGTAATAACAATCACCGCATCCTGTCATAACCTTCAAAATAAAAACCTCACTCAAGCAACTTGTTTTCACTAGAAGGTAATGTTAGGAAAATTTGTATTGAATTTAAATGCCATTCAGTTATTTTGTTCTAGGTCTAAAAACATCAGTAACTTTTAAATTGGCATATTTTCATGACAATACATTTTGGAATAATTTTAAATATGCATATAGTAGGTTTGTCACATATTTAATTTATTTTTAGCACTTTAGATATAGTTGACTACATTTCTATTTACATTTTCTTCACATAGGCTGGGCCTATAGAGAGCAAATGTGTAACATGTAATAACAATTAGGACAGGAGTGTATTTTTCTGAAAACCTGCATCCACATTTAAATGACACAGTGAAGCCTGGTGGTTTACAGGAGATCCAACCAACAGGCATATAGATCAGTCAATGTTCCTACTTAAGAAAACACTGATTTTATAGTTCTAAAACTAATAGCACTGTTTTAACTACATTAATTTATTAATTCTGACAGTAAAACGGGCCTTTGTGAAAATGAGTGAGAAAGTCTGTGCTTTTACTTTGAAGGAAACATGGCGCTTCTTGCGGTCGTATTGCTCCTGCATTGTGCTCGCTTCACTCGGCTTGTCAAAATGGCGTTGTTCGTAGTGGGAGACTGGAGTTAGTTCATATCATACAGTCGTATTTATTCAGTTCTCGGGCTACAGGCGCAGAGTTAGCCACGACAGGATGGCGACCCTGGATCAGAAATCACCCAACGTGCTTCTCCAGAGCCTCTGCTGCAGGATCACGGGGAAAAGCGAAGGTAGCTACATCAGTTAGCTGCGCGCTAGCTCAGGAAACCTCAAACCAAGCCTCATTCAAAAACTTTGCACTTTGTCGTTGCTCTTCACAATAGTAATAATACATTTCTTACACGTGACACAAAGTCATCGGCTGAATCTGTATCACCTACTGATACATTCGGCTTATCATTTTAACACCAAGTAGGAAACATTTTCATAATAATCAGACTTTTTCCAATGCTAGCGCCAGCTGAAGCCGGTGTGTTTCTGTGACGGAAGCTCAGAGAAAACCTTGAATTTTCAGTGGAAGTAAAGCTGCCTGGTCTTTTGATTATATGCCGAATTGAAGACAGCATATTACTGATTTCTTAACTGCCTCGAGAGTAAACAAGCACACAACTAAACATGCTGGTGAAGACTAGATTGAGTTTAGTATCGGTTTAGCTGTTAGGCTAGGTCCGCTGTCAGCCAATGGGCTCGGCTAGATGCTGCACATCCCGCTTCACAGCTTCACGGTACTTCCAGCTGTCACTGCAAAACACTGCTAGCTTTAGTTTGATAAAGTGTTTAGAGGTTCACTTCAGCCCAGATGAGCTTGCGTTCGCCTGTTCGCTCTCTGGTTATGAAATGCGCTTGAGTGTTGCTAGCTGCAGGCCCCTGCTGGATGCAGACATCTCAGGGGGAGGTTAGCATGTTTGATCCGAGGTGGATGGAAAAATGTCAGTGTGATCCGGTGTTTTTCAGTCACTTTGGCATGATTGCACCTTTAAACCCATGATCAGAGACTCTAAAGCATTGCAGTTGGGCAGTGTTGACAAATGTGAGCTGTCATATTTTGATCCAAATGCAGAGTGTTAGCCACATTGATGTTGTTGCCTTATTTACAATCCTATTCAAAGCAACAGCATGTATACAAGTTTAAAGTTTACTACACTTACAATTTTATGAGGGGAACATGTGCAGCAAAAACACAAGGAAAACTCTCCTGATCACAGCTGTTGCTCATTTCTACATCAGTTCAAAGTGCTGCTTATTTACCCTGATCTTCAGTCATCACTTGTCATTTCCTTCTCCAGCTGAAGTTGCCCACCAGTTTCAGTACGCAGTGCGAGTCATCGGCAGTAACTATGCCCCCACCATTGAACGGGATGAGTTCCTGGTGTCAGAGAAGATCAAGAAAGAATGTAAGTGCCCTGTCTTCCAATGACATCATTGCTCTCTCTATACAGTCTCTGTGACATTGTCCCCAATCCACCAGGTGAACCTGCGAGCTCCATGTGCCCACTTTGCCTTTTATGTTGGAGACACTCCACAAAAAAGTCAAAAATCTTTATTGCACCACAAATAGATGATCCCTGTGGACTTTCATAGTAGCCAAGGTAGTGCCATTAGTGGGAAAACATCGATTCAAGCTTTGATGGAGAAAATAAAACAGAAATAGTGCAGTACTTACTGTACAGAATGGTCATTAATCTCTGGTCTGATTTTTTATACTTATGGAGTTGTTACTATGAAATATGCATGTTGACTGGAATTATATTAACTCCTGATGTGGATAAATCAAATATTTAGATGGTTTCAACTAAAAAACAAAAGTGTTCCAGTAATACCAACAAAAACAGCTACAGAAACTTTGTGGAACTTGCCTACTGTAGTTTGGACATTCATACAGCTGACAGACTTTTGTTTTGATGCTGTTACAGTGCTGAAGCAGAGGAGAGAAGCAGACGCAGCTCTATTCTCAGAGCTGCATAGAAAGCTTCAGACGCAGGTGGGTAACCATAACAGAACAATTCCCCATTTAACTCAGGATAAGGAAAATTCATATGTGAAACAGTATCTCATAAATCAACTTAAATGAACATTTTCACATGGACAATATAATATTGATCATATTATAGCTGCATTAATTATATATTACATTCAGAATTAATTCAGGAGATTTTACTATACTGTCTCCAAATAGATTGTGATGATGTTTAGCTGCTGTTGTTTCCTGTTTGACAGAGTGTTCTGAAGCATCGCTGGTCTGTTCTCTACTTGCTGCTCAGCCTCTCTGAAGACCCCCGCAAACCGTCCAGCAGGGTGAGGGACACACTCACACACACACACTGACACAGTCTCAGTAGCTTCTATAGGTTCCCTTTTAAAAGCTTGCCAGTCTTATTACTTACTTAATAAGACCCGGTCCTTCCCAGGTTGGAAACTATGGGGCCCTCTTTGCCCAGGCCCTCCCTAGGGACGCCCACTCCACCCCATTCTACTGCACCCGGCCCCAGAGCCTGGCCCTGGGCTACGGGGAGAGGAGCGCCGGCCTGTCAGCCAGTGTGGGGACCAGCGGCATCTCCAGCCTGGGTGTCTACACACTGAACGGACCCACGCCGACGCCCCAGTCGCTGCTGGCTGGGTGAGCATCTTCAGATAATGTTCCACTTCCAAAGAAACCTGTTGAAGACACATTTTTGAATTTATTTCGCTTTTACATTTTTATAATGTGCCTCACACTGTGCAGGTATATAGTTATTACGTCATCGCTTTCACATTAATAGAGTAGAGAATCCACTCACATCATAACTGAGTCCCACATGTCAGCTTTGTTTAAGCAGCTTCAGGATCCGGCGAGAAGAGGCCTATTTATCTGATGCTCGTCCAGTAAAAACACTCAGCCAAATCAGGGAAGCATCAATTAGCAACAGACAATGAGCTTGCCTCTCTGCCTGACCTCTTCTAAATCTGTTTTATGAGGCATCAGAAGGCCATTTAATTCCATTTTATCCTTATTAATAATGCAGGAGTCCTTCAGATACAAATGACCACTGAGCTGTCTGGGCTCACCTTTTAGTTGCGAAAGGGCAAATCCTCTCTCCAAACATATTAAAGGTTTCATGGCATTGAATTATAATGTCTATTCTGGAAAACAGTAGTTTTTTTAAATGAGTTTTATTTGCTGTTCTGGGTGCGTCATCCAACAGGAGACCAGTAATGTGTGCTTACTTCAAGTGTTTTTGCCACACACCCCTGGTAGCATTGAAAATGCTTATATGCTGGTTGAAAAAAACGGACTACACCCAGATCTATTGAATTTCTATGGGAGCAAAGCAGAACAAAACCTTGTATTTGTTAACGTGGATCAAGTCTTTGAGCTCACTGTTTGCATGTGAACTATCCTTTGCTTGGCCTAGTCAGTGATGTGTGTGTGTGTGTTTTCCAGTCAACCTCCTCAGTCTGCAGCCGGAGGCGGTCAGCCTCTGGGCTCCCGGCTGGCTTGGACCCTTCCTGTAAGCTGCTCTCCTTCCTCTGCTCTGGCCCTGCCCGCCACCCGTCCACCCCTCGGACCTGCAGCTCCCTCCACCAGAGTGGTCCGTCCTCGCCGAGATGGTGAGTGAGAATGACTTCATGCCTGTGTGCAGTGCAGATTACAGACTGACAAGAACATCATTAAAGTGTTGTGGTTTGTCTGACAGGTAGTTCAAAACAGTATAACCACCTGAACTTTCACTGTGACTCAGAACGATTTCAGAGTATTGACTGTGTTCCTAATGTACGGTAAATTCTCTGTCCTCTCGTCCTCTGTGTGTGCAGGGGAGGTGAGCGAGGCGGCGCTGGTGCGGGACATCCTCTACGTCTTCCAGGGGATCGATGGCAAGTTCATCAAGATGAGCGCCCAGGATAACTGCTACAAAATAGACAGCAAGGTACCTGAACCTGCCTGTATCCCTGTAAAGCTTTTAATAGACTAATCAGTTCAGCAGGTCATACACATTATCCAGAGTAATCTAACAGTACAGTTCAGGTCATCACCATCATCTCAGAGATGCTGCTGCAGACCGTGAAGTGAACAGAGGAAGGTTCAAGTTGGAGAAATACGTTCTTCAGGCACTTACATTTTGCCTCTACCTTCAGCTACAAATAACCTTTTATATTTACAACTGATTAATCCGTATTATCTTTTGCCATCATTTTTCTAACACTGAGAATCTGATCATTTAAACCTGAAGGTAGGTTTAGTTCATCCATATCCAATGTTAAATCCAGCTGCTGCTCTTCTGTTGGAGAGAATGTGTTTGGACAGTTCTTCTTATTGGACAGGCTTGAAGTAATGGCCACCACACATCCAGAGTAGACGATATGACATCAAAACTATTGTTGTTGATTGGACTTTTAAAAGAAAGATTCAACAGATCAATATGAAGCTCTTTGGCTCCGAGCCACATCGACCTCTCTTTTCTCTTCTCTTTTCTCAGTCCTGTCAATTCCTTTTTATTCCCCTCTCCTCCTCTTGTATCATCGATAAGGAGGCCTCAGATGTAACCTGTCCCTCACTCTCTCACTGGTGCTAAACATAGACTTGTGGTCAATCTGCTGTCACCGTGCTGATGGTGTAGGAGCCACTGAGACCAGAGATAAATGAGTCAAGGATGGAGATATTTTGGACTCGTCTTTGGCCACTTAACTTCTCTGTGTAAAGCTCTCTGGAGAAGAGGTTTTGTTAAACAGATTAAAATTTAATGCGTCATTAAATGTGAACTCTTTCCCAGCTGCAAAACAAGTCTGCTGCAGCGAGACTGTGTGAAGTAGCTCTGTGAGAGCTTTCAAAATGAAATTGGTGACAGGTGGTACTTGCTTTAAGTGTAGTTACATTTTAAATTCATAAACCATTATCATCTCCATGTGACATAATAACTGCAGGATTGTGCTGCGTTGACTTGGTATGAAACTATAGCAAATATTAAAACACTCTGATCATTTATTATTATATGCATCGTTTCCTCGATGTGTCATTACAATTCATACATTTCCTGTTTATCACAAGACAAATAAACAGGATGTTGTACCTCGTGGGTGTATGTGTTGTAATGTGTGCCGTACCTCACCAGGTGGTGCTGTGCAAGTCCCTGAGAGACACCAGCAGCAGACTGGCCGAGCTCGGCTGGCTCCACAACAAAGTCAGGAAGTACACCGATGCCAGGAGCCTGGACCGGGCCTTTGGACTGGTCGGACAGGTGTGTCTGTGTTTGCCACGTGTATCGTTATCGTCTGAGGATGACATGCTTGTTTTGTATCAAATCCTCCACCAACACTTTCCACTTTCCTCTCTCTTCTCCTCCCCTTAGAGCTTCTGTGCCTCGCTCCACCAGGAGCTGAAGGAGTACTACAGGTTACTGTCCGTCCTCCATGCCCAGGTACGCAGAGCAGGCCGTGTATGACAAATGAAAGAAGAATGAATAATGGATGAATGATGTACAGAAAATCATAGATGGAATGAAATGAGGAAAGATGCTGTCATTTCAAATAACATGATTTCCATATCTGTTGTAGTTGCAGGTGGAGGATGAGCAGGGTGTGAACGTGTGCACCGAGAGCAGCCTGACTCTCAGAAAGCTCCTGGTCTGGATGTATGACCCCAAAGTCCGACTCAAAACGCTGGCAGCACTTGTTGACTTCTGTCAAGGTGGGTTGAGTGTGCGTGTGAGTGTTGGTTTTAAGAGAGGTGGTTCGGGACACACTTGAGCTGTCCTTTCATTCTGTGTGTGCGGTCAGGTCGGAAAGGAGGCGAGCTGGCCTCGGCGGTCCACTCTTACGGGAAAACAGGAGACCCACAGATGAGAGCGCTGGTTCAGCACATCCTCAGCCTGGTGTCACACCCCATCCTCAACTTCCTGTATAGGTGGATCTATGACGGAGAGCTGGAAGATACCTACCACGAGGTACACACACGTCCTTGTTGATGAGAAAGTGGCATAATGCGGTGTAGTGTGTTTGAAGCAGAACGAGAGAGATGCATTCTGCTTCCCAGAGGCCCAGCAGGAATTTACTGGTCATTTCTGGAACATTGTTGTGTCCCACTGCTCTGACGTCTGACCCCAATGAGAAAGAACATTACAGAGAGGAGGAGGGAGGGGAGAGGGAGAGGAATAAAGAAAGACGGGGAGAGGCAGGACAGCTTCTTAAATGAGGACTGATGAGAGCAGTGTAATGGAGAGCCCGCTGATGGATGTTTCTCCTTTACTTCTCCCTGCCCTTCTTCTCTTTCTGTTTCTCTCAAGCACAGTATTTATGTGTCCAGTGTTAAGCATTAGTTATCACTGGACTCTGGTCTTAAGTGCTGTGTTTAAGAACACACAGACAGAGTTATTGCACCTCAGAGGAGGGAAATCACCCAGGCGATCACACACACACACGCACACACACAATGAACAACACGTATAATTCTGGAGTAAAAATGAGATGTTTTAGGTTGTACCTTGATGCAGCAGTAAATCATCCACAGGTTCTAGTCCGAGAAGCTGAAAGAGAAAAAGCAAAAGCGTTAATCTAGCAATGTATTTATAGGTTTAAATTAATTTTTGCACGTGAGTTAAATATATTTTCTTCTACATCCTAAAACCTGTTTATAGTAATAAAAGGCCATTGATCTATGTCGTTATACTCAAACTGAAACACAACCTTGTGGTGTTTCCACTGAAATCCCTTGTAGTCTCTTATGTCAGCTAATAGCTTGTGGGAAAGTGCTTAGTAGAGACGCACTCATAGTGACGCTGACAGTTGGAGTCGGTTCAAAAATGTATCAGCGTGCATAGAGAGCGCGGCCCTCAGCATGCCCATTAGAAAGCCAGTGGAAGCTACTGTAGTACCCTCTGAAGTAAATGGACAATCTAAGTGAATGTGACAAAGAATGAAAACCTCTATTGTGGACTGCATGAGCTATTTGTTCTATGTTTGACTTTTAAATTCACTCGTCAAAAGTTTCATTAGAATACATTCAGGCTAAAGGCTTCCCCTAAACAGTGTCAGTTCTTTTCATGAACCCTGTTTGGGAAAAACTTCCCATTGTATTAAACTGTGTGTGTCTGCTTGCGTGCAGTTCTTTGTAGCATCAGATCCCAACGTGAAGACAGATCGTCTGTGGCACGACAAGTACTCCCTCCGGAAGTCAATGATCCCCTCCTTCATCACCATGGACCAGGCCCGCAAGGTATACACAGCCACACACACATCTCTTTATCCATTACACCAGGCTTACTGCCATCCACATGTATTCACTTGTTGACACACACATTAATGGGAATACAAAAATACTGTGTGATGATTAAAGCTAACTATTATCCTCAGGCTGCTGTTTACCTTCAATTCATCTTCTCTTCTAGGTTCTGCTCATCGGTAAATCCATCAACTTCCTGCATCAGGTTTGTCACGACAGAACACCGCCGGGCAAAATCACGCCAGCTTCCAAGTCTGCAGACACGCCCAAAGACGGTAAGAGTTTCTCGGGCATGTTCTCTCAAGCACACTTTAATATCACATCTATGTCTATATTTGGTTTCTTGGTGTAATTAGGATTTGAAGAGTTTTTTGCAAAAAAGCAACAGGACACTACAATAGTTTTCTTTCTTTGTCAGTGTTGTTTTTGAGTCAGTGACGCCATCAGCCAATGAGAAGCCTCCTGTTTTATTTCATCCTCAGCATATTGATATTGTTATATTGACGTAGGCTAGTGGACTGGCAGTGATCAATGCTCTTACCGCTCACTGGCCTTGTCCACCTCTCCTTCTGACTGTGAAGAGGAAAGAGGTATACTTAGCCATATTCTATTGATTTAGTCTGCGGGGCTTCATCGGACCAGTTTGATCTGTAGCTTTTACTGTATCTGTTGAAGGGCATCACACTCCCTTCTCCCCTGATGGTCCAGCAGCAGAGGTCTGATTGGACCAGCAGAGGAGATTGGTGTGTCACTCATGTTAAAATAGGAAATCTAGTTACTGAACTAATAAAAATGGGGAAAAAAAACATGTAATTGCATAGCACATAATATAATAACATATCAAGAAACAGAGCATGAAATAGCCAAAATTAGTGTGTTAACAGTGTGTGGGAAACACTACCATTTTCATGTCTGTCTCTCATAGCTGCAGAGCTGCTGTCAGACCTGGAGGGGGCGTTCCAGGAGAAGATCGACGCCGCCTACTTTGACACTAGCAAATACCTGCTGGATGTCCTCAACCGCAACTACCTGCTGCTGGAGCATCTGCAGGCCATGAGGAGATACCTGCTGCTGGGCCAGGGAGACTTCATCAGACACCTCATGGACCTGCTCAAGTCAGCAACACACACTTCACTGAATATATCTTCTCTTTGATAACACACCTGAGTGATCTGCTACTTTTTATGTGTCTAAAGCAGAATTATGGTATCTTAATTACTTTGTCCCAGACCGGAGTTGGTGCGTCCAGCCACCACTTTGTACCAACACAACCTGACTGGGATCTTGGAGACGGCAGTCAGAGCCACAAACGCCCAGTTTGACAACGCAGAGATCCTCAAGAGGCTGGATGTACGCCTGTTAGAGGTAAAGTGTGTGAGTGTGTATGTGAGTGCTGTAAGTCAGACTTCAGCTTGATCTCACCTTTTGACCTCTGTCTTCTGTCGGCTCCAGGTGTCTCCTGGTGATACAGGCTGGGATGTTTTCAGTCTCGACTACCATGTTGATGGACCCATTGCTACGGTATCATAAACAATATATCAATACAGCTCCCATCATATCGTGTGCGTTTGTATCTCTGCAGAACAATAGTCAATGTTATCATATGCAAGTATATCTGTGTGTGTGTTTCAGGTGTTTACAAGGGAGTGTATGGGCCACTATCTGCGGGTTTTTAATTTCCTGTGGAGGGCCAAGAGGATGGAGTACACACTGACTGACATCTGGAAGGGACAGATGTGTAATGCCAAGCTGCTCAAAACCATGCCTGGTACATAGACACACACACACAGAGAAAAACACAGGAATTTTGTTCATTTTCATGTCTCATTTTCTCCACACTCTTTGTTTTTACACCTGTTATGTGATTCATTCCACTTCAGTGAATCGCATTTAAACATGACAGTGACAATTTGATACTATACATCAACTGTGAATTTCCCCACTGTGGGACGAATAAAGGCTTATCTTATCTTATCTTATCTTAACTACTGTATATTCTCAAAGATCTGTTTTTGTCTTTGTGTTTGCCTTTTAAAGGATGTAACCCTCAGTTGTTTTTCTTACCTGCCGTTGTGCTTTTTACCCTCCAGAGTTGTCCGGCGTGCTGCATCAGTGTCACATCCTGGCCTCCGAGATGGTCCACTTCATCCACCAGATGCAGTACTACATCACCTTCGAGGTCAGACCATTAGCAGTGCTGCTTCTATCACAGGCTGTAAAACATCAGTTAAAAAAAAAAAGAAGCAGTAATTACAGAAGGAAGCGATCTGCTGTGTCTGTTAAATGCAACACTGCACAAGTCTGATTTACAGGATCAACAGAAGCCTTGATGTTAGTGAGGTTAACTCCATTTTAGTAGGTTGCTGGGTCCAAACCAGTGCAAGTCAGACTAATGGAGTTTTAGATGGGATAGCAGTTGTGAGGCTGATTTAACTGCAGGTTTTACTGTTAAGTAAAGTTGTTAAATAAAATATTTCTCTGCTCAGACATCTGATAAAATAATTATAAGGAATTCTAAGAAAAACATATTGACTGTGGACAAGGAGGCGCCAGCATCATATCAGAGGTCGACCACACTGACTGCAGGATATCTGATTTTTAATAAAAGGGCAGTGTCGTTCCCATATACCTTTGGTAAAGAGCGTGTGTGTGTGTGTAGGTGCTGGAGTGCTCCTGGGATGAGCTGTGGAACAAAGTGCAGCAGGCTCAGGACCTGGACCACATCATCGCTGCTCACGACGTCTTCCTGGACACCATCATCTCCAGATGCCTGCTGGACAATAACAGCAGGGTAACACACACACACACACACACAATAATCTGATTGGAATAAAAGATTTCCAAACACACTTCCATGAATAATTTCTGTCTTTCCGTCCAGTCTCTTTTGAACCAGCTGAGGGCCATATTTGACCAGATCATCGAGTTCCAGAGTGCCCAGGACTCCCTCTACCGCTCGGCTCTGGAGGAGCTCACCCTCCGACTGCAGTTTGAAGAGAGGAAGCAGCAGAGAGAGGAGGAGGTAGGGAGGAGGAGCAGGTGGAATAATAGTAGTTAAAAGTGTTATACTATCCTGTCTTAATGCGTCTGTCTCTTGATTCAGGGTCAGTGGGGAGTGACTGCTGAACAGGAAGCAGAGGAGAAGAAGAGGATTCAGGAGTTTCAGGAAACCATACCAAAGATGCGCTCCCAGCTCCGCATCCTCACCCACTTCTACCAGGTACCGGCCTGAGAGAACTCCAGGAGCAGCTGTCAATCATTCGCATTTGGCACATCCTGAAATTCAATGGGCTGTTTTACAAGTGTCTTCTCCTTTCTCCTTCTTTCAGAGCATCGTCCAGCAGTTCCTGGTGCTGCTGATGACCAGTTCGGATGAGAGTCTGCGTTTCCTCAGCTTCAGACTGGACTTCAATGAGCACTACAGGTTTGCCTTTCAAAACTCGCTCAGCACAGGAAGCAAACAACTTACTCAAGGACAAGAAAAAAACAGTGTCATGTTTTGTGATTGACTGTTTTCTCACTCATTCGCCTACAGGGCCAGAGAGCCGAGGCTGCGGGCCTCACTCGGCGCCACCCGCGGGCGACGACTGTCAAACATCTGACATGACCACGCTGGCATTGACGGACGAGGCTTCCAGTCATCTGAGCATGGGGGTATGACATCACAGTGAGCAGTTGTGACATCACAGAGACGGGCCGGCCAGCAGACTGATGATGTCATGCCTTGGAGGAGCGATCCAGCTGTTCTGAACATTCTGGCATCGATGCGGCGGCGGCGGTCGCCAAGTGATGACATCACAGCTCCAGAGAAGTTGGCTGCACAGAATCACAAAGGAATAAAGTCCAATAAACTTTCAGAGCTTGTCGTGACGTACAAAGTAAACACCCTAAACAGACTGCTGGAAAATTCAGCGAGAATTCTGCGAAACATGAGGTAAATTTGGGAAAACTAAGTCCAGCCAAGTGTGAGGAGGTAAATAAAAGCATCTGTCAGACTGAGCTCCCCGAGTCACACATGGCATGCCTTAATTCATTAATGAGGAAAAAAACAAAACCTTTTTTCTCAGCCTGGTTGCCAAATCTAGTCCCAACACACATAATGTATGTACATAGAGTTTATGCAAAAATGTATATATGTGTATATTTGCATCTTTTCACGTCAGTACCTGTGGCTTTGCATCTTTTCACTAGGGTTCAACCGATATGGGTCCGATATTGATATTTTTCCAATTTTGTATTTGTAGCAGTTATTAAAATGATTAAATCTGATCATTTTTAGTGCAGTTATTTCAATTACGAGGCAGCGTTTCTGCTGTAGATTTGTTCTCCTTCAGGTGGAAAAGAACAGCCTTTACAGTATGAGGCTCTGAAGCCTTCAGCATATTGAATATTTAATATTTATGGTCAGTATTGGCACACCAGTATATCGGTCTAACCCTAGTTTCTACACTCTCTCCTCCTTAAAATCCAGGGTTTTTTTAGTGTGTCAGGTCAGCTGTCCAATCACAGAGGATTTTGAATTACGCACACACACACACACACACACACTCGCACTAGACAATTCTGCTTCCGGTGATGTAAAGACAAACCTGCCTCATACAGACATGAAGCCCCTTTGTTGCCGACTTTGTTTACACCTTATGTCAACATCTGACTAGTTTGAATAGTTTTATAGCTGTTTGCCATTGCTTTAGTGTGACATGGGAAACAAAAGAGCATCCGTCTTCACCTCGACTGACAACTGACTGATTTCATGAATGTTATCAAGAGTAAAGTTTGTGTTTAAGTTTGCTTCCCCTCTGTTAGTTAAATTTTTGCTATTATGTCGGATGGGTCACGTCAGAGAAATAATCTCAACAACAACCACAACAACCTCACTGCTCGTCATAGCGTAAAACAATATAAATGTTCAGATGTTTCTTTAAAATATGTAAATATTTCTAACTGAGAGACCGTGTTTAAAGAATTTAATGGTTATAAATTCGAACTTTATTTTCTGAAACAGCACATTATAGAGACGAAACCAAGAGTAGTATTGTTAAGTGAGGTTTGCTAAGTGTATATGAGATGAAGATGCTGACAGGTGGAATTGATTCAGTGTGAAGGCGCCTTTGCTGTTGATCAGCTAAAATGCTCGCTTGTCATTAATTGGATCATTCTGATTGTCTGTTTAAGATCTTAAAAACCTTTGGATTGGGACTATTTTCTGATGTTAAACTGAGGAGGAGAAGCAGTATGATAGTTGTAAATCTTCGCTCTGACCACAGGCTGAAAAATGTTAACCTGACCCAAACCTAGAGATATCTGTCCAACAGTCAAATTTGCTGTGTACACTTACAATCAATCCTTGTTACAATCCACACCTCGACAGTGAAGTAAACTTTTTACCTTCACTTTAGCTCAAAACTAGAAAATCATCACACACTTAGGACAAAACTATTTGCTGGATTTCTTTTGTCATGCAAATGCCTTCTGCTAAAATGTTGAGATTGAAACGTCAAGTAGCATTTCAGTCAAGCCATACAATCATTTTCTTATGAACAGCTGTGAGCTCTGCTCCTGGGTCAGGGAGCATGAGCAACAGACATTATAACAGACATCACATGTGCAGTTTTTAAGGATTTGGTTAATGTAGTATTATAGATTCACAAGCTAAAAGTACGCAAACTGTAACTTAAAATAAACCTCCCCTAAATTTAGATTTAACTATAAAAATGCAAAAGTATGTGAAGTATGTGTGATTGACTTGTAACAATCTACATGAACATGTGTGCAGTGATGTTCCAGGTTTGATGTTTGTCTTTTTATTTTTATTATCTATCTGAAACAACGGGTGCTGCATATGGTCGCTGGACCAGTTCACTGCTTTCTGACAATGAGTTCCTTCATGCACAAAAAAAACCTGAATTTGAGTCTTTAAAAAAAGACCAAACTGAACCTGGGTCGGCACTTCCACACCGTCTGTCTCTGTCTGTCCTCTACATTGTATCGTACATAATGTATAGAATATAGGGACACAAACCATCCCGCTTCTTCTTTAATAAAATGTTTTTTTTTTATTAATGTGTGTTCTAGTGTGTCTGACTTTTTACTACCATCAGTACTTGCCCCTGGGTTGAATTTGCTTGAACTTACTGCCACCTACAGGCAAGACATGAAAGATAATGTTTCAAGAAACGTTCCAGATGAGTCTATTGAACATTCACTTCTTTAGTGTTACAATATTATGATTAATATAAGCTGAATATTACTTCTACTATTGGTCTAAAGATTTTCTCCAACCTTCTCAATTATTTCAAAAGTAATTACTCAGAGTGACACTCCAAAATTTAGTATTGCACTTATATAAAGTTATGAGAGACAGGATAGTAAATTAATGGTACAAACTGAAGCAACAGATGCCAAAATAACCAGACCTTCAGCCCTAGAAAGATTGTATCCTACATTTCCCACAATGCAACACAACAACGTCTTTTCTTTGGACCGTCCCTGCTCCCACGTCTTCTAAACACTACACCTCCATTTGGTAAAGCAGGACTGTCATGAATGTGTACTGGCCAAATCCGAGGTGAGACAACCCTCATGACATCACAATGACATCATCTGAAGGGATATTTCCTTAATTTTAGAAAATAATTCTGGTGATTTGTGCATCTGAGTTCATTCTCGACCTTTGGTGACAGCATGTTTCACTGATTTTACATCTTATTAAACACATCTCACAGTACTCTTCAGCAAATCGAGTTGTCATCACATGAGTTAAGTCATTACAGTCAATAATCTTATATGATTTTAAAAAATGTTCTATTTGCTGCTTCCTTATTTTGCAATTTATCTTGGAATATAGCTGCATCTCATTAAGAAAAAGTTGGATTTTAATTGTGATGAGCTGCATCAATACAACGATAGGACAATACTTTTTAGACTGTGTGTACTTTATACTGACCTATGCAAGAGTTGAACCACTAGAGGGAGGAACAGCATCTCTTTTTCACTTCACATTCTCTCCATCAGTCTTTCTGTTTCCCTCACACACACACACACATACAATTCATCGTCCCAGCTTTCGATTCTTTAGTGTGAAGAAAAGCCAAATTAGAGCCTTTCACAGTCTTTGCCACTGACCTGACAGCATGTAAGTATCCTGTGGAGCCTCTGTGCCTCAGATGCTGCCATGGATGAGACGTGTTGCTCACTCGCTCGATGCTGGAGGAAAATGTTCACACAATGCAATTAGTGATACACAGGCAGGAGGGAGAGGAAAGTGTGAAAGTGCTGTCACACACATACAGTATCACCACGGCCTCTTTTCTTTTTCCTGGCGAAATTTTCTTCTGCCTGTGTTCGTTTCTGTCTCAAAAACCCAATTCTCTGGACGGTTCACTCAGTCATTTGACTCTCTGCTGTTTGTGCAAATGTGTGTGTGTTTATTTGTCCAGAGAGCCGTCTCTTCAGGCTCATATATAACAGCCTCTCGTCTTTGTGGATAACACTTTGAGAAAATTGTCAATTTGGAAAGCCGGAGTAGCGAGAGGCTGAGAGTCCTGATTGCTGAGCTGGAACAGACTTCATTTTTTCTTCTCTTCTCTCTTCTTTCCCTCCTTCCCTTTCTATACTCTCTCTGTATATATACATGTCTGAGTGTATAGAGATGCGTTGGTCCGTGACATCCAAATGGTTTGTGAGCACTCAAGGCGTTTCTCCCAGTATTCCCAACACCCCACATGTCATTTTTTTTTCTCAGCAGAAATAGCTTCGCTCTGCTGACCTTTATATTGAGCAATAGCTCCCTGACAAACTGAACCTCCATCAGTTCATTCCGCATGTGTCAGTGGTCTTGAGAGGGTTTGACAGCCTTGGACACGTTCACTCACTATGTGACTCTTAGAGCAGTAAAACTAGAAATACCTTTTTTTCTCTCTTTTTTTTTCCACTCTCAAAACATAAATGGTGACTATTCTCATTACTTCCACCTGGACTTTCTATTACAGTCTTTTATAATATTCTAAAAACCTCGAAATGAGCCGACCAAAATTCTTTGCAAGCATAATTCATCTAACAGTTCTCATGGTGTTTTTCAAATGTGTGTGTGTGTGTGTCCTCTCTCTCTCTCTCTCTCTCTGTGCCCTTGTGCACTGAACCTACACTAATACCTGAGAAGCAGATCCAGCTGCCCCGAACAGCCACATCTGCACTTTCACCAGCCTCGGGGCTCGCGGTCACACAGAGGTGAGGACTTCCTGCCACGGCCGAAGCGAATATTGAGGACAGGTATTTGTTTATGGAAATTTATGGATTTCTATCAACAACAATGGAGTTTAAATGCTACAGTAAAAACAAACAAAAATAGGCTAATCTTAAATCCAGTATATTTGAATTTGATGTCTATTAGACTGACATAATAATTCTAGCAGCATGAACATGGCCTTTTGCCATATAGAAAAATCATGTTTTAACTTGCAGGTTTGTCATTTTACCAAGAGTCAGATGTGAAGATATATACCTCTATCTTCTCATCTGACTCTCAACAAGATGAGATTAAGTGTATCCTGAATATTCAATTTACATTCGAGATGTTAACAATTGTTCCCCCTGACAGGTTGTTGAGTAGAAGCAGGACAGCTGGTTAAATTTGCAGTCGGGTTTCCGCACGACAACAGAGCCATGAGGATGACACACGGCCCGTTTCCCACAGTGGCCCACTTTATTCATCTCTGTTTGACCCGCTGAGACAAAGCAACGACTGTCATATCCCATCATGCATTAGCCACGCCGCGAACGCCATTCTCTGCTCTCACCGTTCCCCATTATATTCTCTGTGAACGTCATTAAAGAACACTCTGGTTCATTTCCGTGGAGTGACTCCAGCCCTGATCCTCTTTACCACGACCTTCTAGTTTTCAGGTGAGTCCGAGAGAGAAAATGTGTGTGTGTGTTGTGAAGCCAGGAACAGACAGCTGACATTTAATGGCATTTTCTGGCAAGCGGGTGCGTTTGAAAAGAATCTTATCGAAAGGATGAATTCTTGTTGCTTCTTGTCGTCCTCTTGTCTCCCGCATTTGCCGTGTAAGCAGTTTCACACACACACACACACACACACACACACACACACACACACACACACACACACACGCAGCTTGACAGAACCGAGCTTCAGATTTCTGCTTTTCTGCCCTTTGAAGGCCGACATCGGAAAAATCTTGCATTGTGTCCAGGACCTCCACCTCCTTTGTTCGCAGCTTCCTTTAACAAGAGTCTTGAGGATAGACGCTCGGCATTAATTGGACATTTGCATTTGCAAGATTATAATGAGGCTAATTAGGCCAGCACATCATAGTTAAGTCAGTTTTGCTCAGATACTGAACAAGGTGTGAAAACCACCCTCAGCTGAGAATAACTGTCCCCTCGTCCAAACCCAAACTTTCATCTTGTGAAGTGGTTTCCCAGGGTAGATTTTCCCTGAGAGTGACCATCCAATTAATTTTGACATGAGGCACTTTTGTTGTTGTTTCTTCTTCCAAAATTAGACCAGACCACACGAGGAACATGTCACGATGTCGGTGATGGTTGGATGTTATCCTGAAGAAGGCAGCATCCTGAAAAACAATCATAGAAATAAAAAAAGTAGATGTCGAAGTCTGCTCCTTTGTTTGAAGTGTGCATGTGAGCCAGCGGCCTCACTGGAATATGTGTGTGTCTTCTTCCAGTTCTTCAACATTATATTAAAGCCAATAAATAGAGAAAGTTTTCAAAAGTTGACACTGCAGAACAAAATAGACTCAGCGGTTAAAGAAAGCTTGAAATTATTGCAATACAATATGAACAACTTCTTCACTATAAAACCTGACAGACAACACACGAAGAGAAGCTCATTTCATCTCAGCAAACATGAATCATGAGCTTGTTGACAGATGGAATTATTAGAAAAGAAGCATATTGGAGAACACAGTGAGAGTCAAAGCTAAAATATGAAAGGTTGACTCGGGAGGAAACAGAGGCGACTCACAAAGAGGGGGTCAAGTCTCCGTCGTCTCGTCTTCTTACGCTCGTCTCAGCTGCCTTCTGCCTTCAAAAACCCGGGCCGGCGAGCTTCACTTCGGCTCAGCTGGATTTCTTGATGTTGCAGCAGGGTTACTTCTTTCTTTTCCGGCTCGTCTCCGCTCCTCTCCTCTGCATTACCCGACTCCTCCGCACATCCACATCTTGACAGCTTCACTCTGTAGTTCCCTATTTTGAATTTTAAGCAAGTCTCACACCTGTACCATCCACCGGCACTCGCGGCTTCTTTGAGACGATCGTGTCTGTCTCAGCCGCTCCTCTGTCGCTCGGATGAAGCGGTGAAAACTTGTCTGGTTCCCACTATGTTCACCAGAAAATGCTGTGTTAATTTAACACTAGATTTGGGCGGAAAACCTGGACACCAATTTGCACCAGTGTGACTTTTCATATGAACACTTTCAAGTTTTCATTTTTGATAGTCTGACTCCTCAACTTGTGCTTTATGTGACAAAGTCAGCAGTCTGAAGGGATCAGGCCATCTCTGCAGGCGCTCAGCCGTGCAGTCAGGAGGGAGCGCTCAACACAAGGGACAGACAACATGTCGACACGTCCAGCTGAGCTGCCATCACTCTGATCAAATGCTTTTTAGTGGCGGACGCTGCTGCAGCTCCTCAGTGTCCACAGGACCGCAGAGCTGCCCGTCAGCGGAGACATGACGGTGCAGTCTGGCCTGGAAGTTGTCTTTCATTATGCTCACAGCTGCAGTGGACTGTACGTGCAAGGCTATAGGTTGCTGCCCTCATAAGGCCAGCCTTTAACGATCGATCAATAACAAATACATCTGCTGGTTCATCAGTTCATTTTTGAAAGCCAGGATCAGACAACATGTTAGAAAACTGCCAAATGTGAGAGACAGATCAGACACATCGGGAACCAAAATAAGCATCAGGCTTGACAATGTGTCGTTTGATGCTGTTAAGAACATATGGCATGTTAGCACTATTTTAAGAAAAAAAAATTTAATTAAAGGGATGTCTACAGAATTGCATTGTAGGAAAACAATATTTAGAATGTAATGCTGGAAAATAACATTCGCAAAACATATAATTAAAAAGCCAAATGATGTAAAATTTTCTGATTACTCTGAGATTTTTTTGTGGCCAGTTAAACCTTCCTCAGGTGTTGCGCTGGGGCATTTTGGACTTTATGAATCCTGCAGTCCTCTCCTCTATCTTTCTTCTGTTACTGATGAAAAACAAGCCACAGCACTGTTTGTTCTGCATTACAAAGCTTTGACAGCCCCCCTCCCCTCCCCTCCCTCTGTCCCATTGATGTAAGCACTCTTTTAAAGCTGAGGTTGTTAAGGAGCTCAAATGTGTTCTGTCTTCCTTTTTGTCTGCCGTATGATGTGAAATCCAGTGAAGATGAAACCGAAGTGATTTCATCAGGACACCTGAATGTAGCTTTAGATGTGCTTTGTGATTCTGGGCACACATGAGCTGCGGGATCAACACGTTGTTGTCTGGTTGCCAAAAAGGTTGACACTGGAATAACTGAAGGCTTTTCAGTCTTCAATTATAATTAACAGGTCTTAAAAAAGAGATCATAAATTGCACCTGTTCTTTGGACCAGCAGATGGGGGGGGTCAGAGGTCAACAGCTGGCCAATCAGAGCTCCTGTTGCTGCTGTGTGGGTTGGATCGTCTTTAGTCCTTAAATTAAAGAGAGGTGTCCTTAAAGTTATTGCAATGATCATGACATGAAGGGAAATATAATACATCTTTTAACTTAAGTATTTTATCAATGTATTATTTAGACACTGAAAAAGAATTATTCTAGTGGCACACTCCAGATGCTGCACATGTCATGCATCACACTTTTAAGAAAACTTTCCCTCAATCTCCTTCATTAAGAGATGGATCAACCGTGAAACCACTCCAGACTCTGCACATTATCAGTCAGTCTCGTTTGTAATCCCTTTCAAATCCTCTCCCTCCTCTGCTGGAATCGCGCCGCCCGCCTTTAAAAGGAGCGCCGTGTGACATTTTCTCTGCCGTTGCCCCCATTGCTGCCCTTTTCCCGCCCGTGCTTTATCAAGCTCGTGCAAGTGCTCATATGGGAATGACGCGATTTCGCTGTTTAAATATTCCAGAGTAAAGTGCATGAGACAAATCGTCTTCTGAACTCTCCAGGTGTAATACCTTCAAAAAGGTCACGAAGACGGCCGGGGGAGGGAGGGAGGGAGGGAGGAGGGCGTAAATTCTGTTTATAAAAGTCAGTCTTTTTATACAAATTCAGCCTCTGAATCAGAACACACCAAACAAGCATCTGTTCCTCGAGCTACCTGAATAACCTGATGCGTAAAATCCAGGTAATTCAAAATATGCTACAACAATCTCACTCAAATTTAAACTAGCTGGGCTCAGCAGATTTCCCAGTAATTGGCCTATTAGATGATGAGACATCTTGTGTTTTAAAAATGATACGACGGTTGGAATAATGAGCTCCATTTGACAGAAGGTAGTGCTCATACCTCATAAATGGCATCTGCACTAATTAGGATATTCTGTGCAATGGTGACGCTTTCGCCTGAGGGCGGTGCATCGGGAAAGGTCACGGAGATAAGTGTGAATATCCACAGTAAATTTCATGGCACTCTGATACCTGACTGGTGCTAAAGGAAAGGTCAGAGGTCACCAAATCACCCACTGGACAATGGATATCCACACCAGTGCTTGTGGCAATCTAGTAAATTGAGCAAAGTGCCGGTGTAATTTCAGCGACCGAGTTTTTTAGCATTGCAAGCCGTGGCTGCTTTAAAGACATTTATTCAGCTTAGATGGTCAAACGGATTGAAGGACACATTAAAGGACGAGCGGAGAATAGTTTATTAGCGCACTTGTATTCATACGCATGCACAAGAGTTTCCGCCGTCAGTCATGAGGCCTGATGGGAGAAGCTGTCTGCAGGCTGGAAATGCCACCGTCTCCTCTATTGACAGACAGCGAAAACAGAGAGAGAGCCAGATCGACAGACAGAGGGACGTGGGAGGGAGCAGGGGTGGGTGTGTTTGTTTATGCTTGTTTGTGTTTTTAATGTTTGATGAAAACACTGAAGCATTCTCATATTTTAGGTGGTGAAAATGAGACGGTTTGTCATTCTTCTGCCGTCCAGCCAAATGTAGTTTATTCATAGAAAACTAAAATTATCTGTACATGTAATGCAACATATGCTGTATGAATGAATTAGTTTAGTCAGAAAAGTATTTATTATTTAGTATGTTTATTTAGCACAGCAGCTGTTAATTATCACAGAGTGGGAAATGTGGGAAAACTTGATACAGCCTTTTTTTTTTATGTAAAGAAATCAAAGCATCTGCACATTCCAATGTCATCATCATAAAGTTGTAAAGAGTGTAACATACTAATCTACAAAACTGTCCACTTTATCAGTCTTACCTTCAATAGAGAGGTCAGTAGTTTCAATACCCAGACAACCTGGTTTCATTCTCCCCATGAAGTGATGTGAAGCAAACAGCAGTCTGTCGATCAGCAGGACCTGTAACTGTGTTAAAGTGAAGTTGTACATTGTTCTGGTACATTTGGTGCAGTCAGGTGTAAAAGGACAGGACTCTGGATGTCTCTGCAATGGCCTCATTTGTTAACAGTAATTACACTAATGTCTTCAAACGAAGGAGACAGTGATTGTTACACTGTGACTGCATGCGTGGGCTTGCAGGTGAAATTAAAGACATTTTAAAGAATTCAAATTAAAGGGGAAAATGTGACACCTGCTAATTCATCCAGACACTGACACACAATGGAGACTGACACCAGCTTAAACTGAGAGGTTAGAAAAAATGTCAACCAGAGCAGGTTAACAAATTTTATTCCTTTTGTTCCCTACAATTTAAAGTAATTGCCGTAACAACTGCCGGTACACACCTGGACAATTACCTGCTGCACATGCTGAAATGGCTGAGTGGCGGCGGCGGCGGTGCCCACGGGTGAAATTGCTGAAGGGCCGGACGTGTCTCACACTACGATCCACTGACGAAACTGTCTGACTCATCGGGCTGAAAAGCTTTTCTTAAAAAAAAACGGTTATTGTGTGAAAAAACTAACTGCTCACAACAAGGACAAAGCAGCTTTTATTGTGAAAGAAAAACAGCCTTTTCCAGATCTGTGAGTAAAGAATGTATCGATTTTCCATTTGAGCACCTTGACCTCGGCTCCATGTGACACACGCTCACGTGCACGCACCAATCAAATGTTCCGCTCCGTTGCCAGTTGCCAAGGTCACCACACCTGCACACCTACGGCTGCCTAAAAGCAACGAAAAAAGCACTTTATTTTTTTTTCTTCCTCTTTGTGCTGCAGTCGGGCATTGATCTCTCTGTCTGGCTGACTCTCTGCTCTCTCTGCTCCAGTCCATTTTTCCCCTTCCGTACCCGCGAAGAGGCAGACAGAAATAAAGCGGCCTATTCTCAGAAATCTCCAAAGGAAGTGCTCGCTCTCTTTTTCTCAAACCGTGGAGCTGTGACTTCAAAGCCGCTCTCTAAAAACGGGGGGGATGAAAACGGCTCGATACGGCTCCTGCCCGGCGTAGTGGGGTTGTTTTGTGAATGAACCAACACGCTGAGTTACCTGTTAGGCCCCGAAAAGCCGCTTCTTTTGACCCTATTCTCTTTTCTTCTCCACTCGCCCCCACGGTCTTCTATTTCCAGGGATACAAAACCAATCAAATCTGAGCTGTTCCCAGATGTTTCATCAGGAATTTTAACTCCTCTCAAAGGTACCACCGTGAGATCAAAACTCATTTTCAAATTTGACTTTTGAAACACTGAGGCGCTCTTTCATTCATACATATTTTTTCAGGCGTCAGACACTGTAAATTCCTTGCTGGACTCATTAAGGCATATTGTTCACGGTGGTTGTGACAGCACTGTGCAAAGTGCTCAGGCTGTCACTGGACCATAAGGTGGTAGCTGATGTCTGTGCCTCCTTCTGCACCAGGCCATTAAGTCTAATAAACCGAGGAGCTGAATCACACAGGTCAATATCATAATCTACTTGAAAGAAACACTGTTTGAATTTGACTTCTTTGACCCTTTTGACCGACAGATTTGGGTCAAATTATTCAACCAGTCGTTCAACACAGAACATGCATTTACATATTAGTATATAGCTAAAAGAGCATTAACATGAGCTGCTGTATTTCTCTGTATTCATTCCTTAAACAAACTGAATTAAAAGAAATATAACTTACTGAAAATGCTGCAATACCTAGTTCTGACTTCAGTCTCTCAATCACCATCTTTCTGAAAGAAGAATTAATTTGACTGTTTAAAATTTAATAGTCTCATAGTCTCTTAGAAACTGAGTCCATTTCTTACATGGAAATCAAAGTACATACCTATTGGACTATTGATCGATTGACCAAGAAATAAATGCAAATAAAAACAGTGGATCAATCATATAGACAAGAATATGTATACAAATATTCTACATGTTATAAAGAGTTATAAAGAGAGAGTTCAAAAGCCGCAGCCCTCCGACTTGAATTGTTTCAGCCTCTTATTAGTGATTTAAGAGTTGATGAGGTAGCTTAATAATAGAAGACTTGAATATCCCAAATTATAATAGGATATTGCTGTGTGTTTGTCAGATGAGAGCCAGCCGGGGAAATCATATTCATATGAAATGCAATATTTATGAATTCTGATATTGAAGGCTTCTTTCTAACTTGGATATTAAACCTGCTGAGGTGCCCTTCAAAATCTTGTAATAATCCACTCCTCCTTCTCTCTGTTCTCCCCATCCGCTCTGTCTAATAATATCACTTAGACAAAGATATCCAAACACGAGGCTGATGCACACTCTCACAGGTGAGTTTACAGAGACGTCTCCTCAGTTTTCCTGCTCGTTAACTGTGGAGCTAAATGAAAAAAGCAAGAGGGCCACCTGGCAACAAACCATTGTCCAGTAAGGTGCTGCACTGTTTACCTTGTGATTATGAAGACGGAGGATAAAATGTTCCCTCATGATTTTCTAAACCTTCAAGCCCAGGGATCAAATACTCGTTAACCTCTCTGTAAATCTGCTTTTACAGCAACTGTGTCACTCTTACACAGTCCTCCTCTTACAAATGAGATTACATAGACATTGTTGTGTAGTGGTTGAAGAGAGTCTCTGGAAATTACAATGTGCCATTCACACTAACATTTTTGAATGAAGATTTGCCTGACTGTTAACCCTTGGTTAATGCAGCAGACTAGCCGTCAAGGTCTTTGTAGTGTTAACCTCTGAGACACGGCACTGAGATAAATAGTGCAAAACACTCTGGTGTTTGAATGTAACAGTTGTTTTCTATAGCCATTCAATAATTCATCCAGCCATTTTGAATACCCAAATCTTCCCAACTATATTACGAAATATGTGGCTGTTACTGTCTTCCAACATTTGAACATTTTCTGATCCAGGACAACGTTGTTTGTTTTGTCAATGCCTTCCAAAATTCATATCAGTCCAAGGAGTTGTAGAGGAGGCTCAGTGAATGGAAGGGAGCAAATATTATACTAGTTATTACATTAGTTAGTTATCAAAAGGGGATCAAAAAAAGAGATAGTTCAGAGATACAGCTGTATGTGTGTGTGTGTGTGTGGTATCTGTATCTCAGACAATCCACACTCTCAGACCTTGAAAACCTCTGGTTAAGAGGACAGTCTCTGGCTACAGGGTTTATCAAATCCAGATGTTAGAGCACACACTTGTTAAATGTTAACCCAGGAGTATTACAGCCCAGGGTTAAACCCGGGATAACACTGCCTTCTTTGTTATAGCACTCAGTAATCCCTAAAACTCCCTCCCAGCTCACTGCCGACGCTTTGAAAGTGACTACAGTTCACTACAGAATAAGCCTGAAACACGACGCTCGTGTCAACATTACAAAGAGGTTTACATTTGACTGCTCTCTAAAATGGTCAAATGGGCAAAGCTCACATGACCTGCGCTCTTTTACCTCACGAGCTGACAATACTCAAAAGATTGAGAGATAGATCATGTGACTACATTGTGCCACTTTTAGAGCAAACTGGATGTGCTGGTCAAGTCAAACACGAAGCTGCTCCACAGAGACAATGAGCGACGCAGTGGTTTGAAGTGGACGTGATTACTGTGACTCACGGCGTGTGTGTGTGTGTGTGTGTGTGTGTGTGTGTGTGTGTGTGTGTGCCAGCAGCAGCTTCACGGATGGGGTGCGTGTTGAAACCTAAATCTTGGGGATTGGATGAGTAAATACTCTGTTTGTGTTGGTGACATGCAGCAGTTTTGTGCTGTAATAATCTCTCAGCGTGCAAAATACTCGAGACGTCTTATTAATGTCAAGAAAATTTTGAATCACATTCCCTAGTAGTTTACAGTAAAATATTGTTTCTTGATGTACAAAGTGAGAATGCATGATACTTAATTCAGTTTTAAGTCAGGAGATTTAATTTAGATTGAAAGCACAGTATTGCTGTTGGCATGGAATAATAAGGCAAGATTTTTTTTCCTGGCTATCTCTTTCTGTTCTACCCATCTCTCCCTGTATTTCTCAGTCCACTGCTCCTCATTTGCATGACAGTTGAGAACAATATTGCGAGACAAAGGCTCTCCCTGCCTTTAATTTTGTTCTCTTTTCTCTTCCAGTGCCTCTCAGATAACACGATGTTTCATAGTCATCACAGTGTGTCAGAGACGCTGTTGCCAATGCTCTGTCCAGGCTTGATCACATTTACTAAACAATACTCGTTCAAATGTCATGAGAAAACAGAGTACGTTCAATAAAAAGTTGCATAAATCAGTTGTTCTTATAAATAAAATTACCACATGTATCATGAAGTGTTTGCTCGTTGTAACAAAGAGTTGTAAGAGTTAGTACAATTAGCACATTTGCAGCTTTGGTTCACCTCAAACTAAGCAGATCAGATCAGCTGGAAAGCACAAATCGCCAAAAATGATATAATGCAATGAGAAGGGGAGAAAAACCACAAGTATTATAGAGGATTAAAGCAGCATTAATTGATTTCATGTCCACTTGGGGGCAGCAGAGCCGGCTGAAGACGAAACACTGCTGTATTATAATCTAAAGTGTTAGCACACAGTTAGCATTTTAGACATCCACTAAGGAATTCTCTGTAGGAAGTGCTAGCTTTCAACATTACACAAGTTATTTGATCCACTGCTGCTCTAAAAATATTGATTAGTGATTAAAGCTTGACGCACTTGAAAGAATTAAAGCGTGAAAGGCCGCCAAACACAATCAAGTAGGTTAATAATTTCAAGTGAAGAACTGATCAGTTCGACAACAGATATTATTTCTACTCAATCCAACACACACACACACTCACACCAAGGCACTTCCTCCTTCTCCTTTCAGCTATGATGCTTTCTTGGTTGCCATGGCAGCCAACGAGTATCTCTGGTGCCAGGCAGAAATGGGCTCTGATTGGTTAATCAGTATTCAGTCTGCTTGTTTGCTTGGCTGGATGCTGCTCTACTCTGTGTGTGTGTGTGAGTGTGTGCATGTGTGTGTGTGTGTCCATCAAATGTCACTTATCACCTGAGAGATAAATTATTCTTCTCTCTCCTCCTGCCTTCACGCTTCTTTTTCCTCATCAAGTCTTTCTTCCCTTTCCTGTTGTTGTGAAGAAGAGGAGAGAAAAAGATGCGATGAGCAAAGGGAGGGTAATAATGAGAGGATCAGAAGAAGAATGGACGGAGATGGGGTGAGGAAAAGAGAGAGGGGGTCAAAGGGGAAGAGCGAGCAGGGGAAAGAGATGAAGAAGAATGAGTGACAGCAATAGTATGGCATGTGTCTGACCTCTGACCTTCATCTATATGGTTTAGTCAGAGGAGGTTTGAGTTGTCAATCAAAGCCTGATTTTGAACTCCAATGAGTCATTTGGATCCAATTTCACACAAATACACATCAGCACATTATGTTATTAATTTTTATGATTATCGACTCTTACATAATTTAAATAACATTAGGAAGACATACAGTAGAAGCAGCCATTACAAAAGAGTGGGGGGTTGATGTTAACCTTTCAGGGTGATTGACAGCAGTCTGGTTGCCATGGGGATATAATGAAAATGCAGACTGCCTTACATAATGCCATTGTTGTGTGAAAAACTCATTTTCATGTTTCAGCTTCAAGTGAAGGATCATACACTCCTCTAAGGGCCGAGGATATTCTCATCGCATGTTGGTTCATGAGACCATTTAAAAACACTAGATAACTGTTAAAAAAAGCATGGGGGTCAAGCTACAAACTGCACTGCTTGGTTTGGGATTCATAGATGTTGGCAAGTTGGAGATGCAAGGTTTTCACGTGACAGCAGTGGCGAGGGACATTGCAGCTTGAAGTGGCCATGATTACTATGAAAACCATCTATGACGCATGTCTTTGTGTGCATGTGCATACGAGGGGGGTAGGTTAATGTGTGTGTGTATGTGTGTGCACACGTGAGCATGTGTGTGTGCATGTGCTGGAGCGCCTGTTGTCTTTGATGATAATGAGGCAGACAGAAACAGGCTCTCAAGTGAGCTCTCAATGCCACCTCAAACACATTGCTTCGGCATGGGCTTACCAGCTGTGTGTGTGTGTGTGTGTGTGTGTGTGTGTGTGTGTGTGTGTGTGTGCATGCATTCGTGGCAGATAAGAGACCAAAAATCCCAACTCGATGCTGTTTTAATGAAATTAATCAAAAAGACAGGAAATCGAAACATTTTGCGCCGTGTGATAACAAAATGTCATTTTGCTTTCCAGCTATAATTGGCTGCTTTTTAATAAGAGATTACTGTTCAGCTATTTTGCTTTGTGCATAATGGAGTTTTAGTTTAGCTGGTGGCCAAAGTGATCTCATTGGTTGAGTCAAGCCACACCTAGAGAAGCCAAGCAGGGCTGTAGCCAGGATTTTTTTTTTTTTAAATACCAAGGTCATGAGTCCAAATTTCACCAGCAGGATGCCTTTTTTTAAAGGTATTTGTTTTGGGCATTTTACTGGACAGTCAGCAGCGAACAGGCAGGCAGGAAACATTACTGAGGACATGAACTCAGTGCCTTCAATCATAGTTATGGCCCTGGAGCCAAAGCAATGAAGACTGGAAGCATCGTAGATTCAAGAAACAACACATTCATCATACAAGATAGGTAGAGAAGTGATAAATGGCTTTTTACTGAGGTTAATTCTTCCACATAGAGATGGTGGGAAACAGCTTCATAATGATGAAGTAGAAGAAGCCACAAAAAGTGTTACATCATATTGTGTGAGAACAATTAATAATAATAAAGATAAACAATTCAAACTCAAAATCTCCTTTCCAGCCTGTTCTGGAGCTTTTGATCGTATCACATGGTCTTCACCAGCAGTGGCTGTTTGCCCAGGTGTCTTATGGACAAAAAAACTTTATTAATAAACCTTTACATGAGCACAGATTTGAACTCTTCAAAGTGCTTAATGGATGACATCATAACAGCTAATGTCAACAGGTCCATGCCTGGGACAACTCAGCAAACTCCACCTGATGATGAAGACTGTGATAAGTTTGAAAGCTCTGGAAGAAGCCTTGAGTTGAAGGTCGAACTTTAATTCTTTCACAATGCACACACGAGTTATTCTCTTGTAGGCAATTCCCTGTGAATTAATGTGCTTTGTAAAGGATTCTGAGGTGCAGCATGCATCACATCACATTGACACAGCCACCTCAAAAATGGAAAGAGAAGAAATATTGATCACATTTTATTTTCAAGAATGCCACAAATTGCAGAAAAACTGTCCCCAGCAGAAATCCTATACTGTTTATTTTAACCTTTTCCCGCCCACTCATCTGCCCACATAACGCTGTATGAAAAAATTGCTGCTATGTTAAATGAATATGAATGTTATGTTTGCTGAGATAAATGCTAAGATCAATGCACAGCAGAATATACAACATAGATAGATAGATCCATGATACGACCTCCGATCCATTTAAACTGTATCAGATGCATGAACATGGAAGGACTACAAATGAGCAGCTGCGGCGATTCTTAACATCACTTTGCTCATATCATAGTGGTCTAATTGAATTTGTCGGCGCAGTGATGAATCAAACAAGTGTATGAAGGTGTTATTGGAGCAAAACAACTCAACACCTGCGACGGTGGGATTTGTAGTTGTAGAAAATAGTCACACATGTTTATCAGTAAATTTGAAGTTTGAGAGAAAAAATCTTTAGGAGTTGCAAACTTTCTCTCCCAAAAACACAACAGACTTCTTTGTTGCATGATGCTCATGAATTATAAAACCCGCTCACATTTGTGCATCAGTGGCTGCAGTGAATACGGTCATACTGTGAAATCAGCGTGTGTGAGTTGTACACCTCTAGAGTATTCTCTCACAAACTCTTTTTTTTCTTTTCTACACAAGTCAATAACTGCTTGAATCTGCTGCCACGAGTCACGTTTTGTCCATGACTTCACATCTTCTGATATGAAGTCTGTGGATGTGTATTGCAACATATTTACTGCAGCAACTGAAGCAAAAATGTGAGCATATGACTTCCTTCATTTGTAACTTGTAGCATAGGATTTGTGCACTTGCAATGAAGAATTTAAGATTGTGTGACTTCAAATGTACTGATGCACACGTGTGACTGTTTTTTTTCTACAGACTTGTCACAGTTGCTCAGGTGTTTTGTTGAATAGCACCCTGATAGTACAATGACAGAATATGAAAGTCTTCATTTAAGCAGGAAAGCTCTGATCTCGCTATGAATGAAACTACAAATCATCAGTGCACATGATAACAGAACAAACAGAAACAAAATGCCTGAGAGTCGACAACCTTAACACAAGTGATAAAACAAGTAGCATTAGGACGATCAGTTGGGACAAGCCTGGAAGCACGCAGCATTGCAGACATAATTAAAGTTACAGTTCTTTATAACCCCCTTTTTCTTGCTAATTAAACACCATGTTGCCCTTCAAAGTACACCTCATTTACATTAAATTTGCATATGCAGATTTTAATTACATCCACCTAATTACAGTATTTGCTGGTTCATCTGTCATTTAAAGGAGACCACACGATGCGCTGTGTATCTGTGTGTGTGATGTGTTTCCTCCTGCCTGTCAACCTGTCTGAATGTGTCTGCCGAGCTGTCTCCGCAGCTCTCTCTGCCCGATGATGGAGGCTGTTTAATGGCGCCTCCATCATACTGGTATTTCTGTGTGTGTGCGTCTCGATCTCCAAAGGTTATCAACCCCGCAAAGTGAGTTTATTGTGGTCGCAAGTGGTTTATCGCCCGCCATTTTATTAACTGTGAATTTGTGCTAAAGGCGTTTCAACATCGAGTTGAAATGAGATATTCGCACAAAATTAAGCAAATCCTTGCGGCCGAAGTGCAAATGTTTCTTTTCGCTGTCAGAAAAGAACATTTTCATCAGTGAGAATTATGAGTCACACCTGTTCCACACCTCTGAATCACATTTCCAGTTTGTTCATGAATCCAGTTACATTGCAAACGTGAATCAAGTGAAATGAAATTGGAAATTCAGTCGGATAACCTTGGAGACTCCTTTGCTGACAAGTTGTGCAACAGGAAAACAAAAGAAAACATCAGCAAGTGCACAGTTTCATCTCGGGCTTGATTTGCCTTGTTCCTGTGTAGAATTCTATTTGAACACATCCAGTACACAAGTTAATAGGATGATATACGTATACGCAAGCTATAAGGGAGAGTGGTACATTGAACACAAGAATAAATCCAGGTATGATATATATTGATGATTAATATAAAAATAAATGGATGAGACCAAAGTTAGTGCAATAAATCAATCAATCCAGTCGTGCTTCCTTTCTATAAATCCTTTATTCAATATCTTTGTTTTCTGTGTGTATACAATGGATTAGACACAAACTGTACAGTGCAGACAGACTCTGTTTGCATAATATGTATGTAAAGGTAACTGTACATTTACTGACAGACTTACAGAGTAATCTCCTTTAAGGTTTGCACCAGTGACATTTTGCTTTTGGCTCATGGCTAGTATGGTTTTCACTAGCGAGATACAGCAGGTTGATGACTATGTTTAATGTGTCCTCCGTCATCTTAACATAGCTCGTATGCTAATTTTATCTGCACACATTTCCGTGCAATTACTTACAGTCTCACTAACATCTAATTATATGTGTGTTCTAGTTTCCATTGGCCCTGTTCCAGGAGCGTCATACTACAAATCCAGGATAAAACCCAGACATTTTAGTCACACAGCTGCTACCAAAATGTGGAATAATACTGAAAATACAAATTCACTGGATGCTATACAATCTTCTGAGTGAATGAAAAGGTAGTAAAAATCAGCGGCAGGTCATGATTCATTTTGACCAAGGCGGCTCTTTACCTCTGAAGTCAACACAAATCATGTCAAATCAAAAGTGGTGCTTAAAGTCAGATTGGTTGAATCGATGGCAACTGGTCCAAGTCATTTGCATTTCTTTTTGCTTTAAACCATTTCTGCAAACCTTAAAAGTCACCATGTAGATTGTCTAGCATCTGATGCATTTGTATTTTCCTGATCGAGGTCCTCAATTAGGGCTAGTTACCACCAGCATTTCTTCATCTAGCAGCATCTAAAATAACTTCCTGGGCTCCACATCCATCACTGCTAAAAGAAGCAGCAAAGGATATAAAGCAATTACTTGTTGCTGTTTTTCCGTTTTATAATTTCTGTTTTCCTGCTCTCATACTGATGCTCTTAATACGACGTGCATTAGTGTAACAATGTTAGTGATATGAAGAAATTTCAAATCATTCTTCCTTTGCTCCGTTATTGCAATGATGGATTATGCTTCAAAAACAATATGTCTCCGCAGGTTGTTTCTGGTGCCGCTGGGAACCACATGATCTAAGTGTATAAATGAAACAAATATCAAAAGTGCCTGCAGCATCTCTACCAGTGATGGCAGACATGAGCCAGACGCAAAGTTTTACTGGTGCGTTGCTGTAAATGTTTGTTTTGTTTTGATAACACATTTCCTACATTACCACATGCATTAGCCCCGGTTCATCTTTCCTCTTTTAAAAACCATGCAACAAGTGGGAAACAGTCCAAACAGAGGAAGGGAGGAGGAGGATGTGGAAGAGAAAAGAGGAGGTGGGAGTAAGTTCTCTGGCTGCAGGATTACAAAACGAGCAGAGAGCGAAAGCTAGCATAGTTACAGTGAACAGAAGATCGGGGATCAAAGGATAATTGAAAAGTAAAATATGATGAAGAGTGTGTCTGCTGTGTGTGTGTGTGTGTGTGTGGGATGAGAGTGTTCGGAGAAAGAAACAGCTGGGAGGAGAGCGCGTTTAGTGTCTCGTTTCAGATTCAGATGTAATAAGGCAGTCTTTTGTAAGAGGAATAAAGTGGAAAGGAACAAAAAAAAAAAAAAAAAGAAACAGAAAAGAAAACCTGAGGGAGACAAGCTACATCATGAGTACAGTGCTAACCATTACATGTTCCTGTGTCTCTAAAGTGCACCTGGTCATGTCATTCTTTGTCCAATTATGTCTCAATTTTATGCCTTCTGATTTCGGAGCTACAGTTCATGCAGGACAAAGTAAGATGGCTACATGTGTACCTGCCATGAGACCATGAGTGGTGCTTGTATGTGGAAATTAAAAGTGACCCAGGTTGTCGTGATTGCTCACTCCTAATTAAATCAGCTGCTCTCTTCCTGTGCAGAGCCCGCTGTTAGATATCTCATAATTGTAGCCTTGGTACCTGGCTAACCACCAGTGGAGAGAAATCTCTCAGGAGACGCTGACAGTAATTGCACCTTCGTTGTTTGAACCAGCGACTGTGATTACCAGCCTGGAAACACTATTGTAGCAGTGTTTTTGGTCAGCAGCCAGGAAACCAGGCCATTTTTCTCTGGCCTCCAACATTATTAATTTTTGAGGATGTGCCACAGATCTTATGTAGCTGCTTTCACAGGATGAGAATCCCGCTGCTAACCTAACCAGCAGGGACTCTTTGAGCAGAAGAAGATTTGATTCCCTCGCTAAGTTGATCTTTTCCCTCTGCAAGCAGCGTTGGACAAATGAGCTGCTTGATAAACATTCAGTTAATAGCAATTGCTTTCCTGGAGTCTTGTTACCGATTGTATCTCTTAATTGTTGCTCAGGCAAGTACAAAAACATTGTCTTTTATACTGTAATTAAAGTGGCTTCTTAAAAAGGTTCTGCTTAGACACAGTTGGGACAACACAGCATACACTCAAAAATTAAAAGGACGTTTGACCTGATTGTCAGGGTTTTTTTTTTTTTTTTTTACTATTTTGTAGTAACCCCTAGTGTGACACATGTAGTCAGTAAATGTAACACCAACATTTCTTTGACGTCAAGCACAACACCGGTTTGAAGACCTCTTCCTCATCACCATCGTCCCACTTTGCTCTTCAAGTAACGTGACACAGGACAGAGCTGAAGTCAAGCGACTCTGAGAATTTGGAAATCTAAACCCTGCTGGACCCCAGGAAAGGCTGAGCACGAATCTGCAGCCGCTCTGGATTTCACATCGCGAGCTCGGCTGGGGATGAGAGGCACTCACATAGCAAGAATCTACAGTACTATCCAGCAAAAAAAATAACACTTTCTGATGACCCCAACAACAGCAATACATTTCATGTATAGTTTTCAGCATCAAGATTACAGTTTGGTGACAGACAAACTTAAAACTCGCATCTATGTTGAATGTTTTTTTCACACATATTTTCAGTTACATTTTGGTTTTAACATATTCTGTTTGTAAACAGCAGTCAGTTTTTCTTTGAGAAGTCAGGGATGGGCACGTTAGATTAAATAAGTTTGTGGAATGTGAGCTGGTCAGTCGCACATATTTGAACACAAAGGCAAGAAACAGCTAATGAGATGAGAGCAGGAGACAAGTATGTGGTGTATGTGAGGAACAAATCTGAGCAATGCCAATTAGAAACACTGTGAGCTGGCTAGTATTTTCAGTCTCCTCAGTATCCTCTGTACAATGCAGCAGGACAACATGAAACGTGTTAGTGCGGCTTCACTTGTGCAACAGTGCGCCGTTTCACCTGCCACACAGACACACACCTGTTGCCGAGGCTGGGGACACAGCTGATTCGTGCTGGCTCCTGTTTAAAGTCGCAACAACTGTGAGGATTAATCACGCGGCCTTGTTTTTCTAGAGTGGTGGCTTTATCTTGTTGTTCCTTTGTAGTTTTTGGTAACGCCAGTCGAGGTCATTCATCTTCAGCAAATGTGACGCTGTTTTAATGATCTGATTAAAATGCAAAGTGGTTATGTAGCCCGAAATTGGGATTCAAAGCAAGAGAGAAGCAGAGTTTCTGTTTCCTCCTGAACATGCTCTGTCTGCATCATCGTCGCTGACACTAATACAGTATGAAGTGTGGCATCACAGTATTAATATCCCCTCAGTGATACGACGGACTGCTGCTGTAACTTTTTGAGGAGTTAATTGCCGTCTCGTCTTGCCGTCTAAGAAAGAGGAGTAAACAGAAAGCCTGGGTGTCGAACAGGATTCAAGTCCAGAACAGATTGGTGCCATGTTGACTGTCACAGTGAGAGGGCAAAGCATGGGAATCTATTTGGTTTAATTTCATTTCAAGGCATTTGATTTTCTGCCTTGTGGTTTCACAAACCCATATTTCAGTAATTTGATTTGACGACAGCTTTATGTAACACTGTAATCTATGTGTGCTATTTGTTTTTGGTGGTTTTCATTATTTTCAACAGAAACCACATTTCTTATACTTTTTTAGTCACCTAACCTTATTTTACAGGCCACTGTGACAGCTCATTTAAAGCCACCATATATAATGGCATTTTTTGGACAGTTCACAGTCTCCATCTGCAGCAGTGAATACAGCATGTGATCAGAGCTGAGCCAATCATCATCTTCAAAATACTGACACGCAGATCTGCATCCAGTGGTGGAAAGTAACTACATACTCACTCTAACCACGCATTCACACAAGGACTGTGCTTTAATGCTACTTTATACTTGTATACCACTATTTTTCAGAGAAAAAATATTAACAATAAATACTATATTTATCATTCACTGTTTATATTTTACTATATTTATTAGTTACTTTGCAGGTTAAGATTACATAAACTAGATTACCATCTTGCGGTTGCATGTCTCAGTCAAGTTGGTGTTTATATCCATGTCTGTCCAAACTCTGTCCTGTAGTGACGACTTCAAAGGAATTTAATAAAAGGTGTTAAGTGTATCTTTGGAGAAATGGAAGTTATCACTACATTGTATGATTCCAGTTAATAATTTCCAGTCAGAAACACGCTGTCTTAGATTAGAGACTATTATCACAGAGGACGACTCTGTACAGTTACATATTATATATTTCTAAAACATGGATTCTTTACGCACATCTTCATTCTGGCAGCACAGATCTGTACAATCACCACAGTGTCAAGGTGAGCACCCAAGATGAGTGTCACCAGTTTGGTATCTGACCAAATGTGAGATCTCTACTTCTGTTCCTGAGTTATGGTGTTAAATAATGGCCAGAAAAGTCTTTTTGCAGAACATTATGATGTCACAGTGAAGTTGACCTTTGACCTTTTAGATGTAAAACGTCATCACTTCATCACTTTATTCCATTAGACAGTTATGTGAAAGTTTGTCATAATTGGCATATGAATTTTTGATTTATGGCCAAAATCATGTTTCGTGATGTCACAGTGACTTTGACCTTTAACCATCAAAATCTAATCAGTTCATCCTTGAGTCCAACTGGATGTTTGTGTGAAAAAATTCCCTCAAGGTGTTCCTGAGCTATCGCAGTCATGAGAAGAGGACAGACGATCGCATGGACAGATGGACGGACAAACCAAACAAATAATGCCTCTGGCTATTGCTGGTGCAGCGGCATAAAAAAAACAAACGATAAGCTTATAAAAATGCCCTTTTAAGATTAAACCAGTGGTTCCCTTGTCATGTTTATGATGTCTATGAGTTCTCAGCACTTGCACCAGAAATGATTTATCTCTTTAAATGATTTCATTTAAATTCTGTTTGATGCCTAAAGAGGTAATTTTATCCAATATTTCAACAAAATGGCAAAGACACAAATCCACTATACATGTGTGTAGCAGAAGTTTTTTCTACTTTCTTACTCTGTTAATCATCTCATGACCCCTCAGATTTATGTGGTTGCCCTTTGGAGGACATATATTAATCTATATATAAAGTAGTTAAAACTAGTTCCTCCTCAATCAGGTAAAACAGTAAAATGCTACCAGCACACTGATTCATCAGTATTAACAATCTAATAATGTAAGATTTATCAGTCATACGGGACCATTTTCCCACAGAATGAGTACTTTTACTTTTGATACTTTAAGTAGTTTTTGCTGATGATACTTGTCTATTTAAAGGACTGAAGGGCTTTTACTTGTAATGGAGTACTTTTACAAAATGGCATTAGTACTTTTACTGTAGTAAAAGATCCAAGTGCTTCTTCCACCACTGCCTGAGACCTGTGGCATACAACAGGACGTTAACTGATCCGACTAGACTGGGTCTGGGTTCCTAGAAACTAAGTGGACCTGTGAAGACCTCTCAGCCTCTGGCCTGGGTCAGATCTGTGGGAGCGTAGCAGCGTGCATTGCTGTCTTTTTTTTTAAAGTACCACTGTGCAGTAAAGTTGGAAATTCTACGCATAGTGGCTTTAACATCATTTACCCTGTTCACTATTACCCTCATTTACCTTTAATTTCAAGTCTACAATATCTGCTACTCCATGTAAACACTGACTGCTACCATGCTGCTTGGACACCAGCATGCCTCCTGTACACTCTGTGCTGCTACAAACAGGGAACTCTCAGCTACACACTAATTTGAGCAACTTGATGCCAAAGCTCTTTATTTGACACGTCATTTGATGCCCTTCTTTCCTGAGCTACACGCGTGTCAGCGATGTGGAAATTGTCGTAAAGGGACAGAAAATAAACTTGTTTGATGGAGAGGCTGTTTTGTCTGTACAACAATGTAGCTCGATAATCACTAGTGCTCTCTGTGTGCAGAACAATAAACCACAAATAGATAATAAAGGAACACTGAAAAGACAAACATGCTTTAAGCTATGTGGTGTCAAATAAGAACTCTCTTGGTTATAACAGCTATATAGTATGTGATCAAAACTAGGGACAGGTCATAAGATGTGTTTGCTTCGTATGTAACGCACGTGGCCATTTTCAAGTACATCGAAAAGCTTAATACAGAATCCCCAGTGCCAAATCTTTATTGATCGATGACTAAGCACCCACTGAATCATCAGTGTTTGGTGTTTTAAGTGTTCTCTTTGCCCAATGTTTGCTGAAGTTTTTAATCTGTTCTTTATTTACTCAAAGATCGAATCCCAGTGGTCGATTTTGGGTGGGATTTTGTGTGCATATGTATGTGTGTGTAGCCACCAGCAAGCAAGCATACCTGGCAACAGAAAACGTTACTATCAGGAGAGGGGAGGGGAGAAGGGGCCTCATTCTTACAGATTGTCACAGAAAAATACCGGTGAAGATGACATTTTTTTCCCATTTTTCTTTTGTTTTGTTTATATTTTTAAGAAGTCATTTTGTCTATCATATGAGGGCATGCCCCTGTCGCAGTTCCGATATATCTGGCTGGCACGGGCCCGACTTCACCGCCGCCATCCTCCTCTTACCCCACCACCAGCACAGCGCTCTGTCCCTCTGGCCCCGCCCCACAACACCGGATCCGTCCAATAGGGAGAGAGGTGAGTCGGGACGTGCGGCCCCACTGCTGACCAGTCAGAACTTGAGCTGTTTTGTTAACTTTTGTTGCAGTTTAGTTTTTTGAGAGCGCAGCAGTGGGGCGAGTCTCTGGCTTTTCCTGGCCTCTGGTTGGCCAGGGGAGGGTAAAAAGGGGGGCGGGGTTATGTCTCCTCCTTGTCGGGTTTGTTGACTGGTTTGCCGCCGTTCATGACCACCGGTTCGCTGGTTGTGCTTTTGGAAGGCGGGCCCCCGGCGAGTTTAGGCACCGCCTCCCCTACATCGTGCAACGAAGGCTCTCGGTACATTGCAACTAGAAGAGTGGAGGGAGAAAGAGGAGGATGGGAAAAGGGAAGGAGAGGAAATAAAGGAGACAGTGGCATTGGGAAGAGAGAAGAAGAAGAAAGAGATATGGAATTAACGAGAAGAAGGGAAAGAGCAGAAGAGAATAAAAGAAAGTATACAGGAGGAGGGGTTCAGAAGATAAGGGAAGGACAAGGAAAGGAAAGAAACAAAGGATCTATATTCCAATAAAACTGAAACAAAGAATTAAACGAAACATCTGCAAACATATTAGGAAAAAGAAATCGAGTCTAAAAACAAAAATGAAATGAATATAAAAGAAAGCAAAAAGAGTGATTCATGTGTGTATGAGTGTGTGTTACCTTCTATAGGTTTAGGCAGGAAGTGTGCAGCTGGTTTGGTCTTTTTGACCCTGTTGCCCTTCATGGCCTGTCCCTCTTTATTGAGGCCCAGAAACCAGGCCCGGCCCGACTCCTTCTGTCTGTAGAGCATAGAGCTGTAGATCACATAGTAGTTCTCAAACACCGACTCCTTAAACTTGCACTCTGCTGTAAACAGTTCCTGAGGAGACAGAAGAAAGAGACAGAAATCGCTCATGTTATTAAACTGCAGCTGCAAACCTGTTGCAGCTGTTTATCATTCAGATGCACTGCATTTTTTTTTCCATTTTTGAACTGTTGTGCAGAATTCTTTTTTTTATACTCTAAAACATTTTTTGCCATGTTGAAAAAACATTTCATTAGAAAATAAAGCGAGGCTGATGAAACTGTTGCAGGTATATTAGCAGCTCCACGGGACACTTTGAGCACCTGTTCAGTCGAAGAACGCTTGTTAATGATTTTATTTACAACATGCTTTATTGAACAATTGAACTGAATAGAAAAAAACATTCAAACAAAAGATTCTCTTTGTTTTTAATATCAGTCTGCCAGTATGTCTGTCACTATATTCGCACTAATGTCGGCAGATGTGTAAAAAGAAACCACCCGTCGAGCCTGTTAGCAAGTCCTCTCACACAAAACTACAATGATTCTGGTCAGACATCTGAAATAAAAAATAATGAACCCCTACTGTGAGGAGCAGCCCAACTCCGACTGAATGATGTATTGCTCTAACCCATGCCATTCTCCCCTGACACTCTCTCTGTAAGCACATGAACAACGAACCAAACAGATAAAAAAGCAGATTGATTCTAGTGACACAAAGCCCAAAAGATCTCACCCTCCCACCCACATCAGCTCTACTGTTATGTGTCAAAACTCTTTTCCATGGCTGCCGGCGCCTCCAGCGGAGCATATTTCAGCACAGAATCAAGGTGTTATTCTTAGTGGGAGAAAAATCATCTCTCCCTGGTGTCCGCTTGCACTACTGAGTCACAGCAAGTGTAAAAGGCAGCTTGACATAAAACAATCTTTTTCGGTGGGAGGTCAGAGGCAGTCGGAGAAGTCAGGCTCCAAAAATTGTGATTACTTATTAAACTATGCAACCTGCAATTTCTCAAGCAACATCGAAAAGCTGAAGCTAATAATATATGATTTTTAGTATGAAGTTTAGTTAGTATGAAATGTAACCAAACACAAGTGACAAGTGACAAAATATATAAAGGAAAATGTCAATATCTTTATCATTTTAGTCTTTGACAGGGTTTTAGGGGTTCAACAACACCAGATGTAATTAAAATACACAATTATTTAAAGTAGCACCAGTTGAATTTCTGGCCACTTTTCTAGGGGAACATGTTGAAAACACATCTGTAATATTATCACCTATCATAATATTAACACCAAGTTGTTACGGCAATATGTCCACAATTCATGCCAGTTTACACAGCTAGCAGACACAGAGTCATATTTACATTCTTTTGGATGATTTGAATTTGGATGTCTCTGTCACCAAGACCAATTCAAGTCCATTATTCAGTCTTTGAATTACTACTGTAATATCAGATCATTATTATCTCCCCTACTATAACAGGAATCTTCCTTCTTGGGGCAACGTTTTTATCAGGACTCTAATAATCATTTAGCAGACGAATGACTGACACGTTTTCTCATTGAAACAATTGCTGGAGAAATGAAAAAATAGTGTTAATAAACTACTGCTCATATGGCTGAGGAGGCTCCTGCCAACCCAAACAATCACCCCGAGGTCCCCAGACCCCAGGTTGGGAAGTGTCTGTCTAGACTGTCTCTTATTGGTTGTTGTGGGCCTCTTGCCAGAGCCACAGACACATTGTCATTCAGCTCAGGTCTGTCGGTCCGAGTCTCATAGCAACATGAGGAAGAGAGGCGACACTGTAGCCGTGGCAACCAACCAGCGCTGAGAGGGAGGGGTCAGTGGGTGGGTGGGTGTGTGTGTGTGTTGGGGGGGGCTGTAAGATTGAGAGAGAAATACACACACACACTTGCATTGGTAATTTAACATATAATGTGCTATATCTGGTGCTCTACCACATCCACTCATGCTAACATAGGAAGATACTTAGTAAAGGCAGGGATGGGAGGCACCAGTACACAGCTGCGAGGGATCAGACACTGGCACACACACACACACACACACAGGCACACACTTGTGGCTCTAGGGGATGAATGGAGGGAGGTGCAGGAGGGCTTGCTGGGATATGAAATGTGACTAAATGAACAAGACAGGTTATAATGAACGGATGCTCTATTTATTGGCAATGTCAGTGAGACACACACAAATACACCCCTAATCAAATGTTCTCCTTTGGTAACCATGGTTTTGATCTGTATTAACAGTGTGATTGTTCTCTGTCGAGCTTCATATTTTTCATTCCGGGATTGAATTAACTTAATAATATATATTTAGTTTTGGCCTGCACCCCAGATTCATTATTCATTTGTTAAAGAGGATGATCTTTGCTGGTGTGCAGAGACCAGTGCCAGACACTTATTAATGTTGGTCAGTGAGGTCATACATCATTTAATGCTGCTTTTAAAATAAAAGATGTTTGATGTTGAGGCGTCTCTCTGCCTTCGTCTGAAGAAGGAGCATTTGTTCCCGACTGAATTGAGAGCGAAAAAATGAACTGTAAAAATAAAACTTCAGATGAGAACCTCACCCTTACAGGTGAGTCATTTTAACAACACTGCCTGCCTGAATGTGTTTCTGCCGTCATTTCTAAATAGCTGTGTTCACAAGCTGCCCACAGAAAGAAGACGGGGAGAAAGAATGAATGAAAGAAATGGAGGGTGGGGTGGGGTGGAGTGGGGGGTTGAAAATTGGGACATGAAGGAGAAGAGAGAGAATAAATCACCCAGTGAGGAGGACGACGCCTCCTGATTGGAAAAACAGCAGGGGATTCTCTCTCTCTCTCTCTCCTCTTATCTTAGCATTTCTCTCATCGCTCTTCTTTCTTTCTCGCTCTGTCATTTCTCCGTGCTCTGCAGAGATTTAGTGGAAGTGAACACACTGCACACATGCATGCACATTGTTATCTTTTGAATTACACATGCATACATTCATGCATCCTCGCCTGAATGGCAGCTGCTTTTCAGAAAGCTGTAATCAGACAGAGAGGAGCCATTAACATGTTAAACATCCTGCTCCAAAACAAATTAAATTGATACAGGCAGCACTTTGTCCCTTGTTCATTAAAGACCTAAAAATAAGAAACTCAAAACCAGAGTGAAAAGCAATCTCAACTCTTGGCACAGTGCAAGGCTGCACTAATAACAACACTTGGCAAGTGGAGCTGCCCAGTGCTACCACAGCTTGATTGCTGGCCACTGGGAGCTTCCCAGTAGAAGCACATTCTCAGTATAACAAACAACAGTTGATTAATTACTGTTCCAGTGCATTTTCTTTCTCTGTGGTAATTTACCAAAGCCTTTAATCCACAGACAATCAGGAACATGTCCTGTTGAACAGAGGTGGATGAATGGCATCACAACACACTCTGCAGGAAGGCAGAGAGTTCAGGTCTGTAACCTCGCTGACCAGGGCAGCTGCCGACTGACTGTGAGGCCACAAGTTCTCCTTTCAAGATCTGACTCTCCCGTCTCGTGGGCTAAAGACAGACTGATTGACAGAATAAAGGTAGATTCATACTTGTGCATCAGTGGGTTAAAGCGTCACAACAGAGCCCACACACATAGCTACATCATAACTAACCTCGGAAATGTTACTACACAATGAGGCTAAGACAGCGACAAAAATACCATGTGGAGGAGAAGAACAGGGTCAGATTGTGTTTCCTGATACTGCTAGACATTGTTGATAATGAAGTCAGCAGGAGTGGGTTGAAGAAAGCCTCAGTAGTCACCTATTCAGTAACACATTTCTATCATTTTTCACCTTTAGCTTGTTGCAACTGACTTTCCCAATCAAAGTGAATGACGAAATGAATGTCGAGCAATATTCTCCTACTATTGCTGGGAGACAAGTCAAATCTTCTCATCATTGCTCTCTATTAAGTACATGAGAGAACGTAACCACAATTACCTTTGGGTGAATAATTAAAGTGTGATACGGCCTGACAATGTACAACATGTCCATCTAATGTTCCAGTGATGGTGTCAGGGAGTGAAATCTGATGCTGAATCTTGCATCCATCCAATCACAGACTACAGTACACTGTCATTAGCAAGTGTAATTCTACCTCTTGTGGGCAGTATCTCCTGACTGTTGAGGTACTAGAATGAACAAGTCTGTTCTTTCACAGGTCAACCTCGCAAGATCCCCAACATCCAACAGTCTCGAAGATCTCTAAGAGGTTTTCTTTTGCCAGGACAGGTCCATTTGTTAAGGTTGCATTTCTGGATACTATTGTCAATTTTTGCTGCAGCTGTAAAGAAGAAAAATTAAAAAGTCACACCATGCAACCCTCCTACAGACTATTTTCTTCAGTGCTGGCAATGCTACAAAGAGTTTGAGTTTGCCCATGATTCAAGTTATCACCAAGCTTTCCAGTTTAGCACTTTCTGAAATGCACCTCTTGTTTTTTAAGACACCTGTTTGTCACTGTTGTCTTGTTATTGTAGCAAAGAAATCACGAGCTGTGACGGACCATCTCACAATAAGACAAGTATATGCAAAAGCGCATCAAAAAAATGTAAAACTAAATCTTTTCTCTTTTTTGTTTCTTGTTTAATTTTTGGTTAAACCTACAGAAAATTGTCCTTAATGATGTAAAAAAAATGTGGGAGCATCTTTCAGATTTGTTTCCCCTCAATTAAAACTGGGGTGCACTTGGTTTACTTTTAATATTACTTAATGCAACTAAGTTCAAGGAAGCTGTTTTTCATCCCATTGTGCATATACTGTATATATGTGTGTGTGTGTGTGTGTGTGTGTGTGTGTGCTTTTATGTTTCTGTTTGTGTGCACTGCTCAGTGAGTGGGTGTGTTTGTTTCCAACACCAGTTATTATCACATCACTAATTACCCTGGGGAATTGTGGGTAAACAAATCATTCTAAAGAAAAGAAGCCCACAGAGAAGAAGAAGGAGGAGGAGTGTCGGCATATGAAAACAAAAAAAGTAAAGAGGGTGGTTTGAGAGGAGACTTGAAAGGATGTCCTTGAGCCCAGACAGACTGAATCAAAGCACAAATCTGACTCCAATCACAGTGTTTGGCATATCAGGAGCACCACGGTGTTCCTCTACCACTCCAGACCTGCACACCTCATCCAATTATGCTGTTATGAAAATGTGTGGCTCCTAATTGGATCAGGTGTGTTAGAGCTGGAGCAACAACTCACAGAGCAGGTACTCCTTCAGGACTGGTTGGGAGACTAGTGGATTATATGAGGAGAGAACTTTTGTATAATATTTGGGAATAGGCTTTGACTGTATTGTTTTAGATCAGGTCCAAATAAGCCATCATTTCATATCATGATGCCCTCAGTCTGTTGACTCGGGTTAGTTCCATGAGTCTGAAGGCTTGTCAGCTACTTAGTCTCACACTTAATTACATACTTAGTCTAATGGAGTCGGTCTTCATTGTTTTCAACATGTCTAAAACCTGGGTATAGTCAGTATCAAGTCTGATCACATGGTAGATCATAACCACAGCTGGAGAAAATATTTAACGAAATCAGTAACCTATGCTATTAAATGATAATTACTTTTACATAGCACTTCATGCTGGTGCCAGTTTTGGTGTTCTCTCTCTATAAAAGTCTGTTCAGGTCGACCGCATTTGGATCGGGGCTAATCATCCTCAGGTATAGTGTGTTCAAGTCTCCTTTAGATCACGTCTCTCTACATGAAAACTAAGTTATGCACATTGGGTTCAGGTAGGTTTTGAGATGGTTTAGATTTCTGTATACCTCAGTTCATTGTGTCAAGCACTGATATCAGTAAACCTCCTTGATGGGAGAACTGCTTAACTCTGACTGTGATTCACTAAGGCTGAGAAAAAGGCTACACATGCATCAGTAATAGCTGTCAAACATCATCAGTGGACGATAGTTTTGTCCAAATGTTCAAATCTGTTATTGGAGTGTGATGTCTGCCATGTGGTACTTCAATACCATGATGCACATCATCTCTGAAGAGGCTCAACAGCTCACCAGCAACTAATTCATTCTCTAGTCACCAGAAAATGTGTGTGTCTGTGTATGAGTCATGACTCACATGGCTAACATTTATTCTCTCTGCCACTCCTCTTCCTTCTCATCTTTCTGGATGTAGACATCATAGGACTCGCTCTGTCTGAGTGCTGTACAGACTGTGTTGTGAATGGAAGTACACGCCTACGTAAATTGACGTGTGCTAGACACACACACTCAGGCACATACGTGCAAAACACACAACCCCTATGTTTGCTGAAAACATCCTTCTGTAAGAGGACATGCTGTAGCTCAGGAAGAGATAGAAGCAGAGGGGAAAACAGTTATCAGAAGAGAAGGTGAAAAGGAAATGGACAGACAAATGCAAAATGTAGAAAAGGATGAGCAAGGCCTATCCATCCAGTGTTTTTTAATTCTGTAATAACTGAAACAGAGCTGAACCCATTAGTTGGTTACGTGATTAGTCCATTCACAGAAAATGAATTAGCAACAATTTCAATAACCAAATTATTATTTCTTTTCATTTTTTCAAGCAAAAACCTCAGATGAGAGGATTTTTTGTTATGTAGTAAAATGGGCATTACTCATTAATTTCTGAACAATTTATACATAAAACCATTGATTTATTAATCAAATAAATACATGGTGAATTAACTGATAATGACAATAATCATTGTGGCAGTGTGAAATATGAGATCCGTTTCGTAAGTGAAATACCTGCAAAATCAATCATCTAAACTAACTGGGCTGATTTAAATACTTAATAACTATCATATCATGATGTTTTCATTAAGTATTTTGTAGCCTAGACTTGAACATAAGACAGCTGTCGAGGGATCCATTAACTACATCTTCTTTGAAGCTAGACTCAAGTCAAAGGCAGCACTTCTGCTCCCAGTGAAAGACACTGTATCACTCTCATAGCTATGAAAAACAATAATGTAAAGCGAAGAGCAGGACAGACAGATTTAAACTTCTGATTTCCTTCAAGGGGACGAAGAGTTTTGGACCAGATTTGACCGCAGGGTATTTGCCGTCCCTGACTCTAAGATTTTTCGATGACCTGAGGATACCTGGGCTAAAAGAGAAGGGTGGAGAGAAAGGACTAAAAAGCGCAACAAGAGGATGAAAAAGCCGCCTGGAGGATGGACTTGAATTGAGGGTGTTCGGGCTCCCAGGACCTCTCCAGCAGACAGACTGGGGCTCTAACAGTCTGACTCACAGGAGCTGGCACGAAGGAATACATTTCCATTTCTAATCTTGGCTGGTGGACAGTCAGCACAATTCAGATTTCAAAAACAGGCAGATTTTAGAGGGGGGGCACTGCTATACATCAGCTTCAGTCATGATCTAGATGCATATCACGACTACACTGGTACATAAAGTTTTACTCATTATAACCTTAAGAAAATGCTTTAAATGTTCTTCTTGTTTGTCTCTTTAGAGGATTTTGTTACAACAGCTATGATCTATTATCTTTTAAATCACTTCTGTCCAGAAAAGCCTTTTTACAATTCTGTTAATTTATGTTCATTTACCCCTAATGTAACAACTGTCTGTCATCTGTCTCACCATATTCATTAACTCGTATATAGGAGAAAATAATAATATAGTAGGAGTAGCAGTACTCGTGGTATGTCACAGGAAATGTGTGATGAGTTTCCTGAAAAAGTCCACTTCCTCTTTCACCTCTCAGCTGACATCCTGACACCTACCCAAACACCCTGATACACCCACACATGCACACACAACATACCAACGTGTGTATTACACACACTTTTGCGCAGGAACACACTCCCGTCACTCCTAGCCTCACTCATAGCCTCATAAACGCAGTCAGTCTCAAACTCATCAGCACTTTTTTTTTCCCACTTTCCCCAGCATGCACCATAATTATCACATAGCAGCTCATTGCACACTGTGCCATCTGTTAGTTGCACGCACGCACACCCAAAAACCCACACGCGCGCACACACCACGCGTACATGCACAACCACACACTGCCAGATGCTTTGGTTCTGGGATTAATAAGATAGTCCTACCATGTATAACTAAGTTTGCAGCATATCATTAACAATTTGCAATAAGTGGATAAAGAATCTCATTGAGGACAGAGCAGCATAAATTTAGAGAGAAGCAAAGGCTCAACAACTGTTACACAGAAAATGCACTGTACAAGAAAATTGAATCAATTGCTCATAAAAATAATTGTTAAATACATCCCTAAATTATCCTTATTATCCTTTGGCAAGATTCACCTTAATATTCCTTTGGGGATGAGAAATGTGAGCCATGACATGTGACATAACACTCCAGTGTGCTGCATACAATCATGCTCTTCCTTCAGGCACAGATACACAAAGAAATCCACCAAAATGCTACATGCAATTAAATATAACATGAATTACATATTTGCCCCATAAACACCTTTTCATGCACACTGTGTTCAGTATTCAGTACATGATGTTCTTATTATGGTTACAGTGCAGTGTGCTTAAAATGTTCCCACTCAATCATGTGTGCTTATACCAGGAATGTCAGCTTGCTTGTTTGTGCTCACATGTTACATTCATTCAGGCCATTTGGACAGGTGAGAACAGAGACACTTCATTTAATGCTGCAGGCCTCATTAAATGAACATAATCCAACCTACTGCAAGAAAAAAAAAAAAAAGCTAGATATACCTTGCATATATAAGAAGACGTGCTGACATCGGCTAATCAACATAAAAATTCTTCCAAGGGCAAAATGCAGCCTGGATGTGTTACAAAAAAGACTGCTGACAAGTGCACCATGTTTAGTTGAAGCTACAGGAACTAGCATCTGATTTGTATCGAGTTCTTGACGCCTCTACAATAACTAATCCACACTGTGTCCGATAAACAAGCTGCTCAGCCGGCGTGAACCTGAACCAACCAATTACACAAATACATAAAGGTAAACTGCTCAGCCCAGGATAAAACAAACTGTAGCTGTGATAGCACCCTCGTAATGTTTAATGAGTATCACTTCAGGCACAGTGGCACCATCCTCACCACACACTACAACACACTACACCTGCCAGGACCTTTTGCAGCAGCCAATTAAACATCAAGCAGTGCTGACATCATGATAAATTAGACCTGCTGTATGTAATTTATATATTCGTTATCATGGAGCTGCCTGCACATCAGTCACAGAGCTGGAACATGATCAAACATCCTCACTTTCCCTCTACGCAGCTTTAGAGGGGATTTCTTCTGTGTGTGTGTGTGTGTGTATGTGTATTAGTCGTGCTGTGGGGACATAAATCTGTTTACACAGTCACATTGTGGGGACTTGCCTTCCTAATGGAGGTCCCCATAATGTGAATCATTACATTTGAGGGTTAGGTTAGGGTAAGGGTTAGGTAAGTAGTAGTGAGGGTTAGATTAAGGGCAAGTCTCCAGGAAATAAATGTAAGTCAATGTTATGTCCTCTGAAGTGATGGGAACACGACTCTGTGTGTGCGTGTGTGTCTATGTGAGTGTGTGTATAGGGGGGGACTCCCCCTCTTCAATTATTTACAGGAAGCCCTCATGCATCTGTGACTTTCAGCGACAGGCTGAGAAAGCCCAGCAGAGCAGCACAGATCTTTCTCTCTCCTCCCGATTACTCCTTTCTCCTCCTCTCATCCTTTTGTCTACAATGTTTTTTCTACATCTCCATCTTTTTTCTCTTCAGACCACAGCTTCTCTCTTCTTTGTTTCCAAACTTTTTCTCTCTTTTGTCTGGAACCTTTTTCCTCCTTCTTCTTCATTGTCTCCTCTTCTATTCACAACCTTTTTCCTCCCTCAACTCCATCCTTTCCTCTTCTTCTACATTTTTCCTTCTTTCTCTGCACCTTTTCTCTTCTGTCTGCAACCATTTTGTCCTTTCTTTCTGCTCCTCTTCTGTAAAACCTTTTCCTCCTTCCTCTCTCTCTCTTTTCTGTCTATGACCTCTTTCCTCCTTCCTCTCCATCTTTTTCTTTACTGCTCTACTGTCTACAGCCAGTTTCCTGTGTCCTGTCCTCTCATTGTCCCTGTCCTATTTCTTCCTCACCTCTTTTCTTTCGCCTCATGACCAAGTCTTTTCTTCTCCCCTCTCCTTCTTTTTTTCATGATTTGTCCTGGCCTCACCTTTATTCCCCTCACCTCTCCCTTTCATTTCCCTCCTTTCATCTCCTCTCCTCCTTTCTTCTCCCCTCACATCCATTTCTATTCTCCGTACCCACTCTCTATCACCTTTCCTTTCGCCTCTTCTCCTCCCATCACCTCCCTTCCCCTTCTCTCTGGCTCCTGTCATCTCCCAAAAAAAAAGTAAAAAAAGAAATGAAGGGGAGGAAAGAGGGATGATGTGAGGGAGAAGAGACGTCAGTGGAAGAGTGTGAACTCTCTCTGAAGAGTCAGCATGCAAATAATTCATATTTCACTCAAGCAGATCTCCTAGCGGCCGACCGCTGCTCTTCTACCTCACTTCACCTCCGCTTACTCTTCACCTCTTTCTTCACACATGTCTGCAAAATTGTTCATTTTGTCTCTCTCATGTCAGTGATTTGAAGACTTTCCCCCGTTTCATTTAGCATTTTTTTTAACTTAAATATATGAAAGACAGATTAAAAAAACAAAACAAAAAATGTATTATGTGTCCATGCTTGCATAGTTTATGTGTCTGCATCTGTGTGTGTGTGTGTGTTTGCTCACCGATGAGTAGAGGTGACCCTCTCCGTTCATGGCGATGTAGAGGCCAGTCTTGACTGATTGGATGGCCACGACTCTCAGACCCACAGGAATTAAGTTAAACAGAGCTGAAGACAAAAACAGACAAACTTAGTGTGTGTGTGTGTTTTGTGTGTGTGTGTGTATGTGTGTTCTGTGCACCTGTGCATTTTTCTCCTCTTGAAATAAATGGCTTTGAGAGCTTACATAAGAACATAAGAAAGTCTTTTCTTGAGGTTCTGTTACATCACTCATTTTTTCTAGTTATTTAATTAAAGTGTGTTTTACTTTAGTCAAGTCACATAGAAACTGACTGCCTTTCACACCTTAATCACAAGTAATTTGGAGATTAAATATGTGACCAAAGTCTCACATGTAAAAATCAGTTGTATTTAAACATGTTCTACAGCTGGAGTCTGTTACCCCAAACAGAAGTAATACATCATTTCTGAACTTGTTTGTTCAATACCATGTTCATATGCAGCATCATAAAATTAAGTATCAAGGTGATAAATCAATTTTCTGTATGTTTTTTGAGTTGTTGAAGAGAAGGTGTCCAGGACTGAAACAGAACATCAGAGTGTGATATAAATTTAATATTCAGCGTGATGTGCATCATGGAGAACATCTTCCACTGCTGTAACTGTAACATCACCTATGATTGAATACACTTTCCTGTCCTCTTCACAACCTGTCATCTCAGTTATGGTCCACTTTCCTTTAGCAAGACATATTTTTGACATGTAACATCGTGCCAAACCATTCCTTAAAATAAATGTTTAAACCCTGATAACAGCCATGTTTTGCTGACATCTGGATTAGGAGACACCAAAAGTGCTTAATAAATTTCTATCATCATCCATACATGAAAAGTCAGAATTTACATTAAATTAACATAACAAATGAGCAAACACTCTAATCACACTTGAACTGTCATTTCAGGTAACCAATCAAATGAGGAAAACCTCTCAGCTTTAAAAATTCATATTACACAAATATGGAGGAGCTGCAACAAGAGAGTAATTGACATTTTGCTCTAAAGCATTAAATGACAATAATGAAGCCAGAAATTATTATCATTATTATTATTATTATTATTATTATTATTATTATTATTATTATTATTATTATTATATTTCCATCATGGTATATTCCTGTATCCAGATCCTCCCTAATGTGAAAATGGGACAAATATGATATCAATTATTGACCAGCTCATAAGTTGTGACCTTTCAAGGTTGTTGAAGTTCTTCAGTCTTCCTCTGAGGTCAATTGAATCCACACCTCTTTAACCCCTGTGCCTCTTATTATTACAGAGTTATTGATTGGCCTGCTGACAGCATATACAGTCGAGTCATGACAGAGACAATGTCAAAACCCAAATCAAGGTGATTCTGCTTCTCTCTGTACATTCACTTTACTTTACAAAAGTCTGATATAGTGCTTTAATGTAAAGCTTTTCCAAACAGATTTACAAATTTATCAAGGTAAATGTGGTAAATGTAGCTGCAGCATAAAACAAGGTCAAATTAAATCTCAGGATCAATCAGTGAAGCAAACCTTCGTGGTTGTTGTGTGATGATTCCCCTCTCCCCTATTTGAACATTTCTAGTTGGCAAAAATTATTTGCAATTTATTTCACTGTATTTTGTGGATCTTTAGATACATTTGATCTGTTTCTGTTTAATATGTATTTGTATAAGGAGAAGTGTATCACATCAACAAATGCAACATACCATAGCATTTATAGCCTAAGCCGGTTTGCAATGCCCATCCACATTTGTGCAATTGATACACATAAAACTCAGCAATAAAACACAGAGTATTGTTTGTCTCATTTTAGGGATGTTTTCATCAATTATTGATGGTGCAATCGTCTGCGGTTTTTTTATGACTTGACTCATTTTGGTTGGTTGTTCCAGTGACTCGACTATGAAGATGTTCATTGTTTCATGTTGTGAGTTTGATGCCTGACAAAAGTGTGGGAATCCATTGCTTTCATTTGCTCAGGTTTTGAAATATCTACCTGTGGAAATTCTGCCCCCTACCCCGACACAGTGGAGATGAACAAATTTTATTTGTGCTACTCAAAACATCACTGTACACACCTCACTGTGACTTGCTTTTACGTATCTCCAGTTTAATGCTTTTGTCCAATCATGCCCATATTAGCCTACACAACTAATCCAGCCATGTTTCAAAGATAAGGAGGCCTAAAACACACTTGACTCTTTGATTAATCCTTTAAAGCTGAATTCTTGCACGTCGTTGCCCTCTCCAGTATGGAAACATAATCTTAAATGATGACTGAATTAAAGCAAACACGGCTGTTGTGATAGGCTGAATCGAAGCCTACAGTTTATTTCATTCAGCCACTGCAAAACTCTGCAAAAAAAAAAGTGTGGGTTGAAGCTGTTGATTTTATTGAATTAAAAGACAATGGAAGAAGCATCCATTCCAGTGTCATTATTCTACTCTGAGCAGACTTTATTGATGCTGTCGCTTAGGCCAGGGACAGCATGACAAGCTGATCAACATTGCACAACAGCAGAGTATTCTCTAAAGACACTCAATGCCATTACTTTTATTTTATGCAGAAAGAAACATACACAGATCAATTTGTAATTGATATACTGTGAAATCGTAACATAACAATGACCCGTAATGAAGGCCATGACAGTGGACGTTATATTTGGAACCGACAGCCCTGCTGGTTTTCCTTCTAATCAAGGGCTGATTACACCTGGGATATCATTGCCCTCATTAATCAAGGTTGCATAGACATGGTTGTTAAATCCCTCCAGCAACCAACATTTACAGTGTTCAGATTTGAGCAGAAGAATTTATCAAATGTGTGAAAGTACACCTGCAAGTAATCATCCATGGTAAATATCACCATTTCTAAACCACCATCACGCTCATGCACAGCCTTCATTAACATAAATACATGCACCCAGCTGATTGGAGATGGTAACAACCGTCCCTTTAAATGCTGCAGGAAATGTCACTGATGTCTCCCTCTGCTGAACATGGCTCAGCCAGAAAAAAAAACTGACAAACAAATGGAAAACGAAGCTTGGCAACAAGTGGGTGCTGCAGTAAATTCTGCTTGATCTAAATGCCGAGCAGTGGCAGAAATTTAAAAAATGGTGACGTGAAGACGTTTGCCAAAGATTGATGCGAAGGCATTTGCCAAAAAAAAATGATAGTAAACAAGTGGGACATTGATGCAACACGCGGACGGCAGAGAGCAAGCAGCTCAGCCAATGTGGAAAGGACTCTTTGAACCAGTGAGTTGCCTGCTGTAGTGATTGCTGATTAGCATTTGATTTTCTCTCAGCCGAGCACGACAGAATATAGAAAAAGCTTCGTTAATCAATAAGACATCCATCTGCAGCTCCTCCCTGAGGGCAGTGTTGGGTGCAGAGGTCCAATAAACTAGGCATTAAAAAACGAAATCCTCTGAGCAGCCACTTGTCACTTTCAGTCGAACAGTTGGTGTGTTCTCTGAAAACACACTGCCTGCACAACATGAAATGTCCCAAATGGAGCCACTATGAAAACACTATTACTGTCTCATTGCTGTCTTTATGATTGCATATACTCACTGAATATCACTGAATACCAACATTAAAAATGACTTTCTGTCATTTAGTTCAAACTACTTTAAACTATAATAACTCGGAGTCATTAGATTTTTCCTGCTGGCCTCGCCTCGCAGCGAGAAAGAAGTATCTTTTGACCTTCATCAAATCAAATGAGGACAAGTGACAGATCATCTCTAAATAACTATTTGACCATGAGAGAGGCTGTCATTTCTGTTCTTTTGCTGTGATGAAATTTTTGACTTGGGATGCAACTCTCCTCAGCGCTGTTGTTGTTTTTTTGTTTGTTTTTTTTTTGTCTTTCCTTTTCAGACACTTGTCGCACTGCCTTACAAATGCATCATGCAAATGATGAAAAACACAAAGTAACTCTTGAAAATGTACACCATCCACACATGCTTTGAGTTAAGCTGTGTTGATAAATGAGGGCCTTGGTGAGTGTAATTGACTGTATGCTTAATCCAAATATGTAACACACGTCCTTGTCACAGGTAGCTTTATATTTCTATCACACCATATTTGTATATTTATAGTATATATAGTATATAGACATAATCTAGGTGACAGGGTTGCAGCAGGGCTGTGAAGGAGACCTTAGATTATTCTGACGAGTGTTTTCTTGGCATATTTACTCTGTATTTACTATAAAATATAAGAGCACCTGGTTGTGTGTCTATCAGTGTCTACTTACAGGAGTTGGTGCTGTCGTCTTTGGTCCCGTCCAGACTTCCATCCTGGCCCATCTGGAGATAGAAGCCCTGCCTGCAGAACAATCTGGTCACTATGCCCTTCAGCTGTGGTTCTACACAACACAGACACACACAAGGACACAGGGAGAAGAATAGTTGAAAAGAACTGATCTTCAAATCAAGACGTGCTATACATCATCCTAAATATGAACGAGCAAATGAAAATAAAATGAAGCAAATGTAATAAGTTTTGTCAGCTTCAACGGAATGATTTATAAATGATTTATCTACAAGTCCATCCCCACAAATCAATTTCTGCACAAATCCTGAGAGGCACATTTGAGATACAATACAGTTTGGCATTAAAGAACAATGTGACCACATGCTGCATCCTAAGGGATTTCCTGTGGAGAGACTAGTCAGGCACATCCAATCCATTACAGGATTCTTGGACTAATCCTTCCTTCATGGTCATTGTTCCACTTGAATAACACTGATAAATTATTTCTGAACCCTTGATGGTCTTGAGCTGCTTCATAATGGCATTGTATCTAATATATTCTGTTTACTATTTATCTATTGACCGATTTATTGGTTTGTGGCTACGATTCCCTTTATCAAAACTTAGATAATTGCACGGCCCTCTTACAGTTTCCTTCCACCGAAAGCAGCTTATCTATTAAGATAGATAATGTATAATACTGTATTACACTTAATTTTGATTAATCCACAATATTTGAATTTGCAGATGTTAAATGCTGCAATTAAATCATAGTCATTTTTGCTTCTCACTGTTCAGTTCTTGCATCTCACCGTCGAAATGACTAAAACCACAGCTGGTCAAAATGAGAGGACGTGACAAAGAGAATGGTAAGAAGCTGAGAGACAAAGACTGACTGAGTCACTAGATAAAGATGGAGACACCTGCATTAGGTGATATAATATAAGTGCTTCTTCGGCAGGTACAGACAGGCATTGTTCCATTCTATCGTCATTGCTCTCTGTAGATCGACGGCACGCTTTTTCCACAAAAACACACGCCCTCATGTTGGTTGGCGACACTGATTATCTAACATGGCTCCTCACACACACACTTACATGTGACCACACCCATCCTCCCTCTACAAAACACACATCGATGACATCGCCTTCGTCGGCACAGCTACAGCAGGGTGGGAATCCCCTTTGAACATGTGTGTGTGAGACGGAGAGTGAACGCGTAAAGGTATACCCTAATGCACAAGGACAGAAGAAAGCCAAAACTGACCCAGTTTACGAAGAGCATGTGTGTGACAGAGAGAGAGAGAGCGAAAGAAGCGGGGGTGTTTTCCATCTTTGTGAAGGATCCATCTTGTGCAGCAGGGGAAAAGGAGGGAAAGAGGAGCAGTGAAGCTTGCAACCAGCGCTAGAACTGAGATTCCCAACACACTGCTTAGTATGTTATGTGGTGCAGTCACTAATCAATCTAATTAAGATTAAATGGACAGCTAGAAACAGGGTTCTTATACATTTCCAGACTTCTTGGTAGACTTTTCAGACCATGTGAGTACAAACAGCAAGATATTTATTATCTAAAGAAATGTTTTTTAAACTGCATTTTATGTATGCAATTATTATCATTGCCAGAAAATTATTATAGCTAGGTATTATAGCTCATACAAACCAATTAACACCAAACCCAGACAAGTTCAAAAGCACAGCATTTTATTCAGGCTGCAAAGCAAAAGCCCGCATTTACCCACTGTGACCGTTCCGTCTGCACTCCTACACAGACAGCTGGACAGTGTAACTGCTGCTACCTAAAGTACACTCATATTATTTTCCCTGAATATATTGAATAAATAGCATTATACTTTTTAGTCTCTTTTATTCATAAGAACCAGACATTAGCTTTAAAAAGTGAAATAATTTAATTTTCACAGCATCTGTTCAGCTTTGTTCGTTCACTGTTTCCTCATGAAGAAAAGACAGTCCATTTACTTTTCTGATAACAACATGGCAGCATAAGTCATAAATGTTCAGGCAAGCTTAATATTTGGTTGTTTGGTATGCTGTGTATATATGCAAACTAATTTGTTGCGTATGTCTGGATTTGGTACTGTTCAAAGGCACAGAGCTGTTTTGCAGGCGGTGACGTACAGGCGTAGATGCAGCTCTGTGTAGGAGTGTGCGTTCGGTCACACACATGCTTCTTGCTTTGCTTTCGACGATATCCAGCTCGCTCTGACCTGTACTCACTCACACAGTGGTAAACATTTTGGCACTCTAAATGCCAGATTTTTGATGTTTTTCAGTATGTACTTATTGAACTGTTAAATGCTTTGATATGTTTATCACCCTGGACAGGTTGGATGGTAAACCAGATCAGTGTGGTGACCATTTGTACAATCTTGATCTGATGATCTCATGCTTTCTAGTCAGTGTAGTGCTCTTTATGTCAAAGCATCATCCAGTATTGAAAATTGTGATTGGTCAGATTGATTACTGATTTCAATCATATTTTGCCAATTGAAAATATCTGATAGCTGCACCCCTGTACACTCCTCACTGCCTTCTCTCATTCCTCTTTCCTATATGTAGAGTATAGCACTATATTTTCATGCGTTAAGTAAATATCATTCCAACTGACAGCTGTGATATTTCTTGCTGTTTTATGAGTCAAAATACCTGCCTGGCATCCGTCTGTCAGAGCAGAACACAAATCTGCACACACACTACCCACTGCAGACGCACTGAAATCAGTCACATTTCAATCTCTCTGCCCTTGTTTGTGTGACGCACTACCACAGGAAGCTGCTAGAAATCTAATTTATTGTCTCTTATCTCTTCTAGAATGTGTCTTCTGTGCTTCATCTGTCTTTTTAAATTGTAAAAGATATTGTAAAATGTATTTTTGTGTCTTAAATGTGACTGAATCAGACCTGAAGGCAGAGAGGAGAGTGTATCTTCTAAGCCCGGCTTTGCATTTATATGTCTGTCTTTCCTTTGAAACTCAGTCTGATATGGATATATTAGAGCAGGTGCATATCAGTGGCAGCATGTAATATCAATATACCTTTTTTTCCTGGTTTGTGACTCAGATGATGGGAACATTTTCAAGGCCCCAAAATGTATTTTTTAAAAAAGGGTTTTATAGGAAAACAACATTTCTCAAGCAAGATATTGGCAAAAAAAAGTTTTGGTAGTGATACCAAAACGTTTCACATCTGCATAAGTATCATTAAATTTGAAACAATATCCAACAATACCACCTCTACAAGCCAGTAACTTGTCCCTTCCTGTGCACCATACTCTCTCTGAGTGCAAAGCAAAGCAAACAGTTCAAAATGGCATCTTCTACTGTCATTCCTGTTCTAATTTTAAATCAAACCTCAGAGGCAACATTTATTATTTATATTTTTTAGTATTGGTATTTGGACTTAGGGCTGGACAATAAAGCAAATGACCAATATTATGGATCTTGTATTAACCTTGATTTACTCAGATTTATATAAACATTTTCCCTGTAATTAAAATGAGAAAACCTTCAATCACATCTGACCAGAGGTCTGAAACTGGTAATGAAATAGGATATACATCACGACTGAGGCCATCCATGTAAAGAAATATAATGCATTGATGCATTAAAAAAAAAGCTGTTACCATTACATGTATCTTATGCAATATGGTGATGCAGATGTTTAATCACATTGTCTAGGCCTATTATGAGTCTAATTACAGTCTAAAATGGAGCTGTTGTTGGTGTTTGCATAGCTCCCTGCTGTAACAGATGAAAAATCAATACTTCTCCACAGGGGACTGTCCTGCTGCCTCTCATCATCTATTTATGTGTCTATTCATCCACCTAACATCCACTTATCCATTTACTTATATTCCAACCTGACGTGCCCAACCGTTGCCACGGTGACATTCCCACAGTCGCCAAGGTGATATTCCCACTCTTCCCAGCATCTCCACATCCCGTCTGTTACTAGGGAAATTCCCAGTCTCGCGTTGCCCAGGCAACAGTCTCGTGATTCCAGACTGTTCCAGTGGAAGGGTATTCCCCCATCCACACAGACACACGCACACACACATACAGCACACACACAGAGCTATATTCTCACCATAATGTGATCTGATTCAATCAGTCAGGCAGTCAAGCAGCCATGCTGATTTGACATGTCATATTGTCTGTTAATTCGCCCCAGTCTGAGTCTAAATACAGTGTTTAACACGGTATAAAATATCAACATGGGTGTCTCATACAAGCGATGCATAAAAGACATTCTCTCTCTCTCACTCTCTTTTACACACACACCATCTCACAAAACAACAGCACCCAAGTGAAGAATTCACGAGCAGCAGCTGAATGCAACCATTTCATCCTCATTTACATCAGAGTGATTAGTGATTAGAGAAACACTTAGAGTGCTGAAAAGGGCAGATTTCTTGTTAAAAACAGATCCAGTTCAGCTACAGCAAATGTCCTTCACCTCTAATATGGCAGCAATGACGCAGTTTTGATTATGTATCTGTATTAACAAATTAAAGTCCTTAACCTGAATATGTCCAAATGAGACAATCTGTACAGATTTCATACAAGTCTGCAGCACAAATCTTCATTGTCTTTGGCTTTAATGATGTAATGTCTTGATACGTTTTCAGAGGCTTTTCCAGCCTTGACAAGAATACAATTTCTAGGAGAAACATTAATGACATCTTTCGATTATCCACACATGCTTATCATTGTAATGTACTGACTTAAAGGCAAGGAGCACTCTGTACAGACAGACAGTCCATCACGGGGATAACACATACAGAGGTGACAGTGTCAACCACATAGCTATGCCTTAACAAGGACTTTAATGTGAAAAATATTGAAATTGGTTTTCTGATCTGTGGATTTTATTAACAGTGATTCTCCATCCATTTTCAAGCTGGGTCAGAATCATGTGGCAACAGAGCAGCTGAGATGTCTTTTTTATTTTGCATCTCACTCCTGGGGGATGTCAAGGTGATCTGAGACCGGCTGGGAGAAATATTTCCTATTCCATTTTCTTCCATTTACTGATTTAAATGACAATTTTCTCAGAATTAGACTGTGTAATTTAGCTAAAGTTCCACTGGGGTATCCTTTCCAGGTGCCTCAAAATGTGCAACAGGCTCCTATTAATGTGAGAGCAGCAAGTGAACTGCATCGCTAAACTCATCATCTCAGCAGTGAATCCTTATTTTGGCATATCCATAATCTCATCCTCTCGGTCACTGCGCTGGGTTCATGACCATGGGTGAGGGCTATTGTGCATACAGAGTGTCATGGATAATAGATATGGGTCTTTGGTGTAACATATAGTCCATATGGGCTGGGTATGTTTATATGCATGACACCATGAATAACATGACTCTTTAACTAACTAACAAGACATTTAAATATATCGCCCCAGGCTCCGGGAAACAGTGTTTTTATGTAGTTACGATATAAAAATTATGCACATAATTCTTGATAATGAAAACAATCACTTGTTGCATTCCTGCAGATTCTCTTGTTTCTCATTTCTTATGAATATGAAAGTCTATATTTTCTTGTGTTAAGTAAATATCATTCCAACTGACAGCTGTGATATTTCTTGCTGTTTTATGAGTCAAAATACCTGCCTGGCATCCGTCTGTCAGAGCAGAACACAAATCTGCACACACACTACCCACCGCAGACGCACTGAAATCAGTCACATTTCAATCTCTCTGCCCTTGTTTGTGTGACGCACGACCACAGGAAGCTGCTAGAAATCTAATTTATTGTCTCTTATCTTGTCTAGAATGTGTCATGTCTTTTTAATTTGAAAAAAAGATAATGTGAATTTTTTGCATTTCAAATGTGACTGAATCAGACCTGAAGGCAGAGAGGAGAGTGTACCTTCCAGCCTGGCTTTGCATTTATACGTCTGTCTTTGCTTTGAAACTCAGTCTGATATGGATATATTAGAGCAGGTGCATTTCAATGGCAGCATGTAATATCAATACACCTTTCCTGTCTGGCGTTGTGACTCAGCCGATGGGAATTCTTTGAGGCCACATGATTTATTTTTTGACTGAAGGAAGCAGAACCAATATTAAGTGGCAGTGATTATCTTTTAATTTGGCGAGGAAATCCTGCCCATCATGCCACAATCAAATCCTGCACTCGAAATCTGACTGATGAAGTAGTTTTAGGCGGTTTAGCGGCTTCTTTAATGAGGCTGATTTCACTGCAGGGTTGAGTAAAATCCTCCCACACCAGCGACATGAATTCTCCACTCAGACTTCTAATTACTAATAATAACAACAACACTAGGACTAGCTGTGGACAAAAAAGAGCCTCTATCATATCACAAGTGAGCTGATACCGCATCTTTAATAAAAAGCCAATTTTGACTCTGTGTCAGTCTAACTCTAGCTGATAAAAGTATGCAAATTTAAGCTGAATTGAACCACATCTTTGATCGAGTAATGAAGGCTGCAGATCAGTTTAAGTCTGTCTGTCTCTCCTTCACAAAACCTCTGGAAGACAGTAGGGGATGTTGGCAAATCTCTCTCTCTGTCCCTCTTTCTCTCTCTCTCACACACACACACACACACACACACACACACAGAGCACAGACATTGTAGACGTTGCCAAGCTTTCACCAGCAGCTCTCACAGCTGGGAACACAGGGGAGGGAGAGATGGAAGGAGTGAAAGGAGGAGGTGGGGGAGAAGGGAGGGAGGAAAAAGTAAAATCAAGCTGGAAGGAGGGATGGAAAGATATAGCTCATGTGGTGAGGATTGGGTGGAGGAGAGAAGGAGACGAGGAGGAGGAGGAGAAGAAAGGAGGTGAGGGAGAAAGGTGACAAAAAAGGGTAAGAGAGAACAAAAAGGCAGAGGAGCTGAAGAAAAGACATGAGAGGAGGAGGAGTCCGAAAGAAAGAAAAAGGAGGAGGACAGGAGAGGGGAAGAGGCTTTTTTCTATCCATTCTTTCCAAATATGAAAGAAGGGATGGAGGGATGAAAAGAAGAGGATGGATATAGTGGAGAAGGAGGGTGGTCGAGCGAAGAGATGAGGAGGAGGAGGAGGAGGAGAGAGGAGGTAATGTAATGAGGTGACAAAAGGGGAAAATGGGAGGAGAAAGTGAGAACAAAATGCAGAGGAATTGAAGCTAAGATATGAGGAGAGGAGGAGGCAAAGAGAGAGGGGGGATGGATAGGAGAGGAGGTTGAAAAGGGAAGCTGAAAGAAGGGATGAAGAGATCTAAGGTGGAGAGGTAAGATTAGGATGGAAGGGTGGTAGAATAAAGAGATGAGGAGGAGAAGAAGAGGGGAAGAGATGAGGTGAGGGAGAAGGGTGACAAAAATGGAAAATGGAACTGAGGGTGATGCAAAACAAAAGAAGGAAAGATGTAAAGGAGACAAGAGTGGAAGGGAGGAGGTAAGGGGAAAACAAGCTAGGGAGAAGGTGACAAAAGGAGGAAGAAGGAAGAAAGGAAAGGAAGCTTTTGTCTGCTCCTCCTAAAAAAGGAAGGTCTGAAGGGAACAAGGGAGGAAAAGTAAAATGAGGCTGGATGAAAAGATGGAAGGTAGGTAGGAAGGTGACAAAAAAAGCAAGAAAATTGAATAAAATTTGGAGGTTGCTGATGAAGGGTGACGAAAAAAGAGGAAAAGCAAGTGAAATGTAGAATGTTAGTGTGAAAAATAACAAGGAAATAAGGAAGAGAAGGGAAGAAAATATTCAGAGGAACTAAGACACAAGAAGAGGAGGTGACAAAAAGAAAAATGAAGAAAAAGAAAGAGAAGAGAGGAAGGCTGCCTTCAACTCCCACCACGATCTGGAATCTGGCTCCCACGTATTCCCCGCACTCACCAGCCCAAACTGGTGAAAACCAATTTCTACCAACATGACTCCTCACAGTCGCCTCTCCTCCACCTCCTCCTCTGTCCTTCATTTCCTGCCTCCTTCCCTCCTCCCCGCCTCATCCGTCCCTCCGTACACCATCACCTGCTGGTTTCTCACACAATCAATTGATTACAGCAGCACTTATCACCTCTGCTATTGAACACTTACCAAGCACACAATCACAACACTCTCATTAATCTGCATTCACCATTCAATGATTGGATTTGGAGTGAGCTTGAAATATGACATTTTTCACTTTTTGACCTCCACATGAACAAAAATCTGCTTCTCCTTTTCACACTGAGAGAAATGTCAGAAATGCATGGAACAGAGTGTAATTTCAAAATAAGAGTTTTGCTCCTGTCATTGTGCAAGTGTGCTAATGTCATAATGCAAAGTCTGATGGTGGTGATTTGGAATTGTGGGCTGAGAAAATGAGAGAGCGAGGTAGAGATGCACAGACAGACAGAAGGAGAGAGAGAGGCTAGACAGACTAATCTGTGGCTTCAATAATGGATGTACCTGGAAACTACTGAACCATGGGCCACTACAAGACATGACAGTGTCTGTGTGTGTGTGTGTGTGTGTGTGAGAGAGAGAGAGAGAGAGAGAGACCACAGAGGAGAGACAGAAAGGGGGGGAGAGAGACAGAGACAGGGGCGAGTCTGTCAGTCTGCCTTTATGCATGATTTGGGGTGTGTGCGCGTGCGTGTGTGAAGGTGTGCATTTCTACATATGTGTGTGTGGAAGCATATCAATATATTGGCGCGCGCGGTTGTCTGTGTGCATGCATGTCCGCCCCCCCGACACCACACACACACACATATACACACACACCTTGCCTCCGTAGCCTCCTCTTCTTCAGGCCAAATATCCGGACTTTGGAGAAGATGTCGACCAGGTTCCCGTTGCACAGCCCCTGCTTCTTACCGGGGCTCTTCCGCCGCCGGTGAGTGGTCGGTCGGTGGGCGTGTTGCTCCCTCGCCTGTCGCTTCTGCCGGATCAAACCGCTGGCTATCGCCGCTGCCATGTCTCCGCCGAAACAGCCGACACAAACACAACCGCGTCTCCGTCCGCGTCTCCGGTCTCTTCAGCCGTGTCCACCGGAGGAGGACGGAGCGCAGACACGAGCAGACACAAACCTCCAGTCTCCTACAGCGGCCCCATACTTCAGCCACAACAAGTCCGAAATAAACAGCTTACAGCATATTTCCTCTTCTTCTCCTCCAGGCCATTGATTTGAAACGCACCTGTCCGTCACGTTTCGCCGGTCTGTCTGTCACTGAACGGCTCCTTCCACCGAGCTCACCGGAGCCCGTCTGCCACTTTGTGTTCCCATGGTCAACAGGCGCGACTGACAGAGAGAGAAAAAATGTCTGAAGAAGGAAAGCCCCAGAAAGAAAGCGACTGTGTCTTCTTCTCTGAGGGAAAAAAACGGCCGTTTGTAGTCCTCCGGCAGAGGCGCGCGTGCAGCCGCGAGCCGCTCCAGCTGCGTGAAACTAGCGCGAGTTACTGAGAGCATCACCGGAAACAGGGCGGTTTGACTTTCAAAGTGAAAGCCTGATAGGAGTTGAGTTTTTCATTTAGATGAGCTGGTCATTAATAACTCACTTTACTGACAAAAAATGTTTTATAGTCTAACAATTTAGTCTTATTCTTATTCAAAGCATAGCCTACTATTCTTATTTCAATCTTCTGTCTTTTTGCTACTTGTTGCTGCCATCAAGTGGTCGATTTCCATTTAATCCGAATTATTTCATAAAGACAAATTAAACTCAAATAAATGGGACACATTCCACCCTTTATTATAAACCTGTTTTTATTTTAAAAGCCATATGCGCCACATTATCTATGATCTGTATTTGCCTTATTATTTATCTTATGATTTGGTTAACCCTGGCTATTACATAGCAAAAATTCTCCTGCAGTGTAGTAGTTTAATTTTGTGTTATTTAATGACTGTGTTTTAGTTTGTGCATGCATTTACTGAACACTGACCTTTAGTTTTCTGGTATAATGTATCAGACTAGGCTTATTTGTGAAACGTCTTTAAAAGATTTTTTCGTTTCAATGTCGAAATTACATAAAATACGAAACATGTGAAATTAGAAATGAATTTCAAAGCCTACATTATCGATTACAGTCGATTGATATTTTGAAAGCGTTGACCGGAAGTCCCTGTGATTGTCGTTGTGGGTGGTTTGACGTTGAGAGAAGCGCGAGCGCTCTCTGAAACCACACCGTCGCCGGAGCCACGCGCCGAGCGAGCGGTCACACACGCGCTCTCGAAAACAACTTGTCATCCTCATTGCGGGCCAGTGAAGGCGTGTGTGTGTGTGTGTGTGTGTGTGTGTGTGTGTGTGCGGGGTCCGGGGGCGACGTCACCGATCGGCTGGAACCGGTAACAGGTGTTCATTGACTGATTGGAGTCTAAAGCTGCACAACTGAGAATAGACCAGAACAAGTCGATATATATAGAGAGATGTTAATACTGATATATTGAATTACATAAAAGAGTTGATGTCCTGTGAAAGATTATAACTTTAAACAATTATATATTCTGGTCAAAACGCTACAGTATTTATTCTTTTGGTGCCTCATCATATTTGCCAAAAACTGCCACATTTTTCCTGGAAGACATCTTTGTTTAATTGTTTTTTATCTTGTTTTGTTTTTTGTTCGTTTGTTTAAGAATTTGGAGCTTTTGCTGTTTACATTCTACAATTAAAAGCAAACACTTTCCAAGTATCATCCCACTACATTTTTTCTTAGAAGGACATGTCTTAAAATATATAAAAAATACCATAAAGTATGTTCACAAAAAAGTTCAATCACCTCTTTTAGAAAATCTTAAATTACATCTACATGTTCTCCTTAAAATCCTTGATGTATGAATGTGCATTTCAAATGTTGGATGCAAGATGTCTTCAACTGAAAAATCCATCCTCTGTGTGTTTGTGTTGGTGGGTTCAAGCTTTAGCTTCAGCAGACGAATGAGAAAACTCTGCACATGCATCATCGGGCACAGTGAAGGTCAAACAAGTCAACAAGTGACGAGAAGCAAAACACATTTTTGACAAATACGTTACAAAGGAAAACAGATAAAGCATTTCTTACAGTGTGCAAAAATTTAGACAATATAACTGAAAAAAATATAAAAATCATAATATTTAAATCAAAACTACAGACTTAATTTCTGCAGCTTGTCAATTTTTTTTTCATTCAAGACTGACACAAGTGAAGAATCTAAGTCATATGTTCAGGAATGCAAAGCAGACAATGAAACCTGCTGCGCTCATTACCTCATCCCACATATTCCTACTGTCTGCATTCAGCTCGTGAAAGGCTGCCTCAGTGAATGGTTTAAAAATGCAAGAGGTGGGCTAGATTGACAGGCTGATAAACTGGAGGGCTGCCTGCCTCACATGTCTGGTTTGTCTACTGTACACGTGCTTATCCCTTTCAAACCGGGTTCCAGCTGTAAGCTTATACTACAGGACTGAAGACAGTACGCTCACATGTCCTCCATGATGTGACAGCATGTGGGCCGGTATCAGGTGTAGCACTGAGTTTTTAATGTTTTAAATCTCACTTGAGTGGTGTTACTAAATTAAGTGCACTAGAAGGATATGACCAGAGAAAGTATTATTATTTTGAGTTACATTCTGATTTAAGTTTGGTGAAAACTTCTTTGAAAGTCTTTCCAGCATGTAGGTCAGCCAGCTCTTTGGAATAAAGAGCTGGGCTGGGACCCAGCTGGACACAAAGGACGCTGAAATGAAATGTTCCTTTCCTCTGGGGCAACTGATATCAAAGAAAATCTCAACACCTTTTCCCATCTATGTGTCCTCACGATGAATAATGGACGGCAGAGTTCGGCCGTGTGGGCTTTTTGAAGGCAGGGTGGAGCCCCTGTCATATCAGGGAAACAATTCATCAGCTCTGAAAGGTGTAATTCCCTCCAGATACTCTGACATGTTATTAATAATTCTCAGGAACAATGTGTGCCTCAGTACTCCCTGTTTCTTAAAAATAGTCTGACATTTCTTCAACAACAAGTCATTATTTTCACTTTTGCAAAGAAATATCGAGATCTGATCAAATTTACTCATCACATTCATATCAGATATCTCACTGTCTGACAGATTAATTTCCATTCAATATACTGATCATTTCCCCAGGGGGATACAGCCTTCTGATCCCAATATAGATTGCTGCTTTATTATAACTTATATGAGATATGCATTAATATGGGTGATCACAAATCAGAAGAAGTGTGTCTACATTCAAAAAGCTTACAATTATTATATCAGTGTTACTAATAGTATTTGTTGCCTGCATTTACTGTATTTCACTAGTTTTATTTTTGTATGTAAATTCTTGGTTTTAAAGCTATTCAGTATAAAAGAAAGTCCGATTCATTCTTAAGTATTTTTGTCTGTGTTGTGTGGATCCAAAAAGGACCTCGGGGCAGTGGATGAATCATATGCGATTAAAAAATAATCAGATGTCACTTTGCGGCTTCATGGCTTCAGAGTCAGGTCAGCACCATTTCATTTCAGCACCATGGACAGTGAACAGCCTCTCTCTCGCTCTCTCTCTCTCTGGCTGTCTGTCTCTCTGTATGTGTGTGTCATTCATTGGACACGGACACGGACACGGACACGCGCGCGCGCGCGTACACACACACACACACACACACACACACACACACACACACACACACACACACACACACACACACACACACACACACACACAGATACAAACACACACAAAGTTTTCTCTAAGGTATCACAGAAATATGATGTATATCTTTCCTCATGCCCACTAGGTGGCACCAGAGTGTGTCTATCAGCTCAACAATTGGAGTCCACTGATAACAGAATTCATAGTGGAAGTACATCAATAACACAGTGGTGGTTCACTGTGTGTGGTACATAATGATCAGGAGCAGTGAGGGACCCTGCAGAGACTAAACTTGCTCATATAAATGCTATAAAAACAAAAGGACCTCTGAATGCGGACAAGCGCTTATTGGATTTTTGAGAACTGAAAATATGTCAGTGCCATTATATCATTTTCATCCTGGTATAATTCTGTTATGGCCTCATATAGACTCACAGCAGCACTCTGTCAACCTGGATTTTCATCCTTTGTCCCATTTCAGCAGGTAGACCCACAGTCTCTTCCTTCGTCTGTCCTTCATGGTGCTGACACACCACTATTTAAGCACAGAAAGAACCACCGATTCACCCTTGCTTGTCTTTCTCCCAGACAGCAGGGGGGAAAAAAAGACAACAAAAAAAGATGAGTGTGATGGTGTGTACACTGTTTTATCTAGGTCAGTCCAAGTGAAGGAGTTATGAATAAATCAAGGCTACATTTACATTAAAATTCATCTTCTTCTGCTGCTTTTTATAACATCGCAGGAAGGCGGGACGCAGCTCTTAAACTTCAAAGAAAAATCCTTTGCACCTCATCCTTTTCCAGGGACTTATTCCACCATGCAAAACTGAGCCCCTGCCAAATCTTTCTGCTCCATGGCACACACACACACATGCAAATAAACACAAGCGCACACATGTAAACAGACATATGCAACATTGAATTAATAAGTATGTATGCTCTTACACTTACAGCACACTTGCATACACACTGCTATTCTTTTCCATTGTATTTGAAGCTTTTCTGCTTGTCTGTAACTAGTTTTCTTGTCTGAACAGAGGCAACAGTGCCATCTACAGGCACTTAAAGAGCACAGCACTCATTCTCTTTCCCCTAAATCATCTTTCGTTTACCAACATCTACTTCTCTCCAGTCCATCATTCAGCACAATTTGATGTTTAGGTGTCATTGCTCTGTAACTTTTCTATGAGTCATCACAATACGTCCATGTCCAGTGGGGATGGATGAGTCATGATCACACATTTTCATACTCAAACAAAAGAATCAATGGTCAATATTTAAAGCAATGTAAATATTTATGTATGGATGAAAGTTCATTCAAATGATCATGTTTCTTGAAATAGTTATTTAATTGTATTTCTGTTCAGTTTTAACGAAGCTAGGTTGTTATGTGATTTATTGATAATCAGTAAGAATTACATTGTGATTGTAATAAGAAATTCCTAGTAATTTCAGTGCTCATCTGATGAGCTCTTATGTCTGCTTACTTCACACATTCACTTTTTACTATGTGAAAATCCTTTCCTGCTTCACATTCAATAAGATTATGTTCTATGAGTTACTAATCATGCACCTGACAGGACAGATGTTTGTCAGGTTTAAGCCCTCCTCCCCGCTGTTGTCCCTCACTAGCATGAGGGGTGAAGTTCTCCAAAATCATGTCCTGCAGATGGTAGAGATTTTCTATTACTCTGGCAGGGGTCACCTTCTTTCATTATATTCAAGCTGTCAGCAATATTGTAGCAGGGAGCAGCTGCAGTGAGGATGACAGCATATACTGTACCTTTGAAAAACAAACAACCCTTGCTTTACTGATGAAGCAGTGGGAGAAAAGGTTAAAGTCAGAATGCAATTTTATTTTAGCAAACAGTTTTAACTGTCCAAAGCCTCTGAGTTGGTAACTTATCTTGTCAACTCCTTTACAGATTTGGCATAAAACTTGGTGTGGATATTTTAGAATAAGGCTCTTGGCACCCTAACCTTTCTTCTAACACCACCTTCTAACAATCAAAGTGTAGTCAGAGTAGGCTATATGGAGACAAACCTCAGGTGCAATGTCCTTATAAAGCAGATAGTATTGTTGCTTTGCTGTATTTGAGAACACCAGCGATGTAAAATGTCAATTTGTCTGAAGTGAAATGCCAACAAAAGCATCTGTCAACACTAACAAACAGAGCTGTCAATCAAATAGGTTTTCAAAACTTGTGAATCAACGCAACCATGAAAGATTCTTAAGCATATAGTCATAAATGTGCACAAACACTATTAGGCTGATGGGTCCAGTAGTGTGTGAGATTAGCTGCAAACAGATACAAACACACACACACACACACACACACACACACACACACACACACACACACAGACAACCAAATGCATGATCCCCTCTAAGCTTTCGCCTGGTGGAGATAAAAAGCAAATTAATGTGCATAAACCTGGTGAACCTGCCTGAAACAATAGCGCTGAGATGCTGAAAGCAAGATTTGTCTTTGACATTTTAAAGTGTTTGTTCACCAAGAATGGGCCTACGCCTACAAGGGAAAAAAAGAGTTATTGTACAGTATGGGCACCAAATCTGCTCGAGTACCTTGAGAGAAGTATTGAACATGTTGGGTGTGGGAGGATGACGATGACTGTTTGCTTCTGATCTTCTGTGCGTTCATCGAGAAGCACATAGATATATAGTACAATACAACTGTTCTGGAGGCCAGATGGGGAACTGGTTGGAGGCAGGTTTTTATGGCTTTTTAAAAAGTGCTGTCTACATACTTTTGTGTACTTTTAGTCTGCGGTTGTTTTGTGTTACTACTACTATTACGGCGTACAATGATATTTCGAACCATTGTGTCAGCAGATTTCCTGTTTCAACATAACAATACTCCCGTGCACGAGCCAAATACAGGCAACAAATCACGACAACCAGCTTCCATCTGCTGCCCCAGAGGAGTGGAGGCTGTTGTAGCAGCACATTCATGGCCATGGTTTTGGCATAAGATGTTCACCACATGCTTCTGGAAGTGTATACTTCTGCTACTTTTTAACTTTACAAGACCCACTAGCTCATCAAACTACTTTATGGAGTACTTAGATTTTTTTGTCAATTTTTTGTTTGCTTTCTTATCAAGAGCATTAATTTCCCTCCAAAGTTTAAAAACTGTCAATGAACAGCTCTAAATTTGACTAATTAAAGCGTTGTATTTTGTTTGTTGTTGTTTTGACAAATTGAAGTTAAGGGGGGGGGGTTACATGCTGAGACTGTTTGAGGATGAGCAACAGCTGGGTGCAGTGACTTTTCAGTCTTTCAGGTTGCCAGGTGTCGTACACAGACCTGTATACTAAAACATGAGCTCACCGAATGTATCTGGCAACCGGTGTTATAAAGCTCATCTTTGCAATTTGGTTGAACTAGTCCTTTAAATAGAGTCACCTGGTGGGGTTAGTTGTAGATACAGCCCTCAGTTCCCAGAGGATTATTTGTCAATCAAACAGCATCTCTGAAGGTGGCGCTCTTTCTTTCTTTCTTTCTTTCTTTCGTCATGGTGACTATGGCTGTTTGTGCTAATTAATGTGTTCCTCTCCTGCTCTGAACAAACAGCAGACACAGAGAAAGCAACAGGTAAACATCACGTATCTAAATACTTTAAATCGAATGGCATCTGTAAGTATGGGCAGAGGAACAGAAAAAGAGTTGGAGAAGAAGAGGGGATGATGGAGAGACAGGAGGGGAAAGAGAGACAGACAGGGAGGTAACAGATGTGGGTGGGTGTTCCCCAGACAGGAGTGTGAGGATAGCCACTCTGAACTGAGCAGGATGAGTCATAATTTACACTCAGACACCCGCCCACACTCACACACACACACAGAGAGACGCAGAGACGGGGAAGTCCACTGTTACCTAGGTAACGAGTGATTAGTGACGCAGGTGGGTCTCCGAATGGAGGGGGAGAGCACCTGCTGAATGCTGAGAGGATGACACACACAGACACACACAGACACACACAGACACACACATCTGGCATCAATTACATTCATCGTGCTGCTTCTCTGACTCTGTCTTTCTGCCCTGCTGATGGGCTTCTCTCTCTCACACACACACACACACACTCAAACACACACACATGCACATCAACTGTTGCCTGCTGCTGAAATGCATCCAACACATCCACATATTCACACACAATCGCACTACCAAACAACAATGGTCTCTTTTTTTCCCTTTGTTTTCATCCCATTCCTCTCCTCTTTACTCCTTGTTTCCTCTCCTCCTGTATCTTTTCCTTTCATCTCCTTTCCTTGCCTACTCTTGGTCTCACCTCCCCTCCTCTCCTTTCATCTTTCCTTGTCTCTTCTCCTCTCTTTTTAATCTCTTTTCCTTGTGTTCCCTCCTTTCCTTTCATCTCCTTTCCTTCTCTACTCTCCTGTCTGTTTCATCTCCCTTCCTCTCCTCTCCTCCTCTTTCCTTGCACCCTCCCCTCTTATGTCCTTTGATCTCCCATCCTTTCATTTCTTTTTTTATCCTCTTTCCTTGTCTCCTCTCCTCTCTTCATTCATTTCCTTCTCTTGCCTCCTCTCAGTTTTTAGTTTCACTCTCCTTTCCTTTCATCTTGTCCAATCTCCTTTCCTTTTCTCCTCTCCTCATCTATCTTTGTAACATCACCAACTCAGCAGGGAGGAGGAGAGAGGGAATGGAGCGACTAAATTATTCATTCACACTCCCCTCTCTTTTCTTCCATCTCTGTCTGCTGTCTCTAGCGTCTTGAATCCCCCTCCTCTCCTACTCCTCTTTCTCTCTGTTATACCTACTCCTCTCTCATCCTAAATTTCTTTCGACGCCTCTCTCGCTCGCAGCACAGACGCCAGCCAAGAACTTTACATCTAGGGTGTCGGAAAATACACGGGATATGTGTATCACAAGGACAGACATGGTAAAACATATAGAGCATTTTTGCTCCTGTCAAACTTGTTTGTCAGGTAAGCTTTATCATCACAAGTATAACTTTGAGATAGGGAAAATGGTGACATGAAGCTGCCTTTGCAACTGAGCAAACACAGACAAAGTTATGTGCAATCTCTTGTATCTAGTCTTTCACTATTAGTTCAAAGCAAGAATGTAACTTGAGCATTAAATGTAGCACAAGAAGATGACAAATGTGAACCAAATCCAGGACAAATCTGGCAAGAGAGAGTGAAAAACCGGGCTCATTATCACCACTGAGGTGCCCTTGAGCAAGACACTTAACCTCCAACTGTTCTGGTGGAGCCGCTCAGCGACCAACAGAGGTCATACTGGGCATCTTCCAGGTGCGAAAGTGTGTAACTGCGTGAGCGTGAACACTTTTTCTGAACAAAGAGAACATTGCTCTGAGGGAAACTTCCTAGGGAAACCTGATTCAATTAACTGCAAGAGAACAGAGGACAGATCAGAGAGACGCTGAGAAAGAAGACAGAGGACCAGAAAACTAATTATGAGATGGATCCACAAACACACACACACAGATTGTCGTGGACAGTCATGTTGAAGCCAGTCTCACATGATTGTTTGTCTAGAAAGACTCAAGTGAAAACCAGGAATGCAAGGATGTGGGTTTCTGGACTCAGGCAAAGAGAAAAATTTTGATGCTGACATGGGTCAATTGACATCATTATGAATATTCAAGAAAACAGTGGAAACATGCATTATTCCCTCAAGCAGCAGTAGTGACTCTTTAATTATTATTTCCTACTTATTGGAAAAATGGAGATGAGAATTTCTTTGTGTTTTGTGGCCCAGAACCTTCTCATGTCATGGTTGTCAAATCGGTTTGTCTAAATTTGGTTTTAGTAAAAATAGAGGATGTCCACTTTATCTAACAGTGTCAGTGTATCAAGAAATCTCCTGTGTGTATATGGAGCTAGACTCTGAGATTAAGTACTTCAATATAAGAGGACTTCATGGATCATGGTCCTCTAAACACCTCACATATTACTATTGATCTCTCCCTTAAAAGCTCCCTGCTTTTAGCCTGTGGGACATTTTATGGGGATATCCCCAGGAAGTGCTGTTCTAATATTCCTGGTGTTGTTGGTACTTTGAAGTGTGAAGTAATAACAGTGAAAGTCAATTCGTGTTAGTCATGCCTTTTCCCCGGAGTGACCAACTGTTAAAAAAAAAGAAAAAAAAAAAAGACTGCAGGCAATGGATGTGTCTATAAACAGTCTGCTCTGACATTACTTCACCCATTATGGTTGTATTAGATTTTCCCCCCCAAAAAACAGTCATACATTAAAAAAAATATTATTTAAGATTATGGTAAATGAAGAGACATTATGATGAAAACCTGTATTTAGGAGAGATAGCTCAGTGAATGCATTCTAATTGTATGAAGCATTCTTACAGCTATTATTATAAAAGCATTATTTCAATATGATGTTTTAAGGTACATCCCTCCATTTTTTCGATTTTCCCCGCGAGCTCAGAGGTCACAAGCAGCAGATTCAGCAGGTATAGTAGGAGGCTCGAGTCATCAGTGACAATTTTCCACGCAAAATGATAACGGTTGAAAATGGAAGACTTCTGCGTCAGAGCGGTTACATAATCGCTCCAGATCTTTCCCCAAAAAGTCAGAACTACAGAGGAAGATGGGAGGAGGGGGGAGAAGAGGAAAGAGAGGGAAACTGAGGGGATGGGGGAGAGATAACTTCAGAGACTGAAGGGAGAAATCCTTCAAGCAAGAGTTTGAATTAAGGAGGTGCTGAAAGTCAAAGCTGGGTGGAGGTGGCAGAGGGTTTCAAAATATGTTTATATAATATGAAAATGTATAGTCTGAAGCAAAACCCCACCGACTACTGTTAAGTTTGTTTCTGTGTTTTTAGAAATGTGTTTACCATGACTTTGGCTATGCATCAACACATTTAAATGAATCTAAAAGATAACAAAGTATGTAAGAAATGAAATAAATCATCATAGATCATTCATTCTAAGCAGCGTCTAAAAAAAGCATGTTATTTCATGCTGTCTCATCCTCTCGCTCTTCTCTGGATCATGCAGTCAGTCAAGCAGACTTCCATGATACCACTTCATCCCCTCTCTGCTTTCCAAACATGGCTCTACTTAACCTACACATCATGACTGGATTTGATGGCTGACTACTGTGAGACTGCAGCTTTCACCTGGATCCGATCACTACTTAGAGAGCGTGTGTCATCGCTGTATTTCTATTTGTGACTGGACTCAGAACAACCATGTAGATCCCTTCCATTTGTGCAATTTTAAAATATAATAAACCAAATGATGAGACACAAAACACCCATGCTGATCAGTAACTCAAATAGCATCAAAAGTCATTGTCTACTAATCTGTCCAGACAATGAGAGAGACAATGAGAAATAATGAGTGAGAATGAATAATAGACTTCAACAAATATAAATTAAAAGAACAACAATTGGCTTACTGTCCTGAAAGCACCAATATTGTGACTGACTTGTTGAGCCATCCATTAATCAGTCCTCCAAACTAAATGAGAAGATAAGGCGTTTGGCATTGACCCCTAAAGTGACACATGGGGCATTACTGACCTGTCAATGCCTAGTCAGGTAAATGGATCTAATAACATTCAGGTCACAGGTGGCTGAAGCATATGGCTCAGCATGAATAGGGCAGGAGGTTCCCAGTCTATCAAAGGGTTGCTGGTGATCTGCACACCCTGTTGCTTCTGTGTGATAAGTTACACTCTTCTTACCACATAATCACCTGTTGATCCTGAGATGTTACATCAATGCACAGAGCAGTGCTGTTCAATACAATTAAGTGCCGACACTTTATTGCAGTGTAGTGCTGGAGAGTGATAGTATTGTACATACAGTACAGACTGGACCATTAACAGTGAAATCTAATACTTCTGTCAATGCTAATTCATTTACTCTCTCTCCTCTGTGGTTGTGTGTGTGTGTGCTGTGGTGGTCTGGGTCAGAAAGCACTCACAGCCAGAGTAGAATGAAGTGCTTTCTAAATTGCTGGACTCTTGCGATCTCAACTCAGCCGGGCCACCACTCTTCAGCCAGCAGTACTTTTCAGCATACTGGCTTTTTTAATGAGCAATGACAGTGATTTTATTCTCATGTCTCTGCGTGTTTACATCACTGTAACCTGCCGGCCTCTCTGTAATGAGTCAGTCACGTCTCAGGCGAGTCGTTGTTTGATTGCGACAGCATATAAAAGAGTGTTCACTTGAGTTGGTTTTAATGCCCTTGCTATTAGGGAAATATTTTTAACAGAAGTTTAATGTGTTGTTTTCTAGTCGCAGCATGACAAACTGTTACAATATGTCACCTATCTGCTCCACATTTCGTCGCTTTCAAATGCTCCTATATGTGACTGAATAAGACACAAAATTAGTTTTGAATAACGGGAACAGAGAGCGTAGGTAGATAATGTGACAAGAGATGAAACTTTGCTAAGAATTTAAGCCTCAACAAAGGAGAGTGTTTTCAGTGCCACCCACAGCAGTGCACATGCTGGGTGAGAACTTAAGCTTATTTCTCTCTGCAGCAGTTCCAGTCAGCTATTGTCTGAGTAAGACGAAGACTAATTTCAGCTATTTTGTTATGAAAAACATGTTATTCCTCACACCTCTCTGCGGAGAAACGTTGGCAGATAGATAGAGGAGGAGGATGGCTCAGCAGGTTGGTGGATTCTTGGAGGAGGATCTTTGCATTGTTGTGGTCAGCTGTGATTTCTGGCTCAGCTGGGTGAATAACAAAGGCTAACACGTTCTATAATCAACACATAGGATTAAAAAAAATAGCTTTGTTGACTAAAAATCTGAGGTGATACAGCTGATCTGTTCCTTAGAGTAACATGACAACAGGTATACAGGTGGTGATAAAGCATTTCTGGGGCCGACAGTAACGCTGTGGAGACCTCTGACTAATCTGTTTTCCCCACATGGCTGCATTCAAGGAGCCCTTTATATGGTACTTGCATGTGTGTGTGCAGAAATCCCTCTCAGTGACAATGTGAACAGCAGCGTTCAAGGATCCCATTCAGCTGGCGAGGCTAACGTACGACTGCATCTAATCCAAACTGTGCCACAATACGACTCTCAGAGCAACACTTCTCACAGGTACAAGGGCGATTTGATATAAATACAGCACTCCCACCCCTGGCATTGAAAATACTGAATCTATAACCATCCCGCGACCGGGCCCATTATCGAGGGCCTCAGAGGGAGCAGGCTAATGGATGTGAGATGACAGAGTGTTAACATGCATTACAATTCATTGAAAACTGGACAAAAAGGCATGAAATTGCTCCCAATCGCCTCATTTCACAAGAGCCGGTTTATCAGAGGGCATTAATTACTGGTGTTAACCATCAAAACACAATATGAAAAGCATTGCTTTTACAGAAGTGAAGACTGTTAGATTCTCATTTTGCCCTGTTTGAGAAAAGTTGTGTTTAAGGGATTTGCTTTCAAGTCGTAATATCACAGTGTATACACAGGTAAAAGATGAAATCGGATTGGTAAACAAACAAGCAAGCAAACAAATAAAGTCTAACACATGGATTTAAGAATTAAGCTGGTGATAGTCTACTTTTTCTGATTGTCAGCCATTCAAAACCAACAAAGAACTGAGTATTACTTGTGTAACCAAAGGCTGATGCAGCTTGTTCGTCTGAGCTCCTCTGTTGTTCCAAACTATTAAAAGACATCAGTGAGCCACACTTTTGCACCGGGTGGCACGTTACAGTCTATTTTAACTCGATCCCACGTACACCGACAGAAACTTACAGAGGATGGTGCAGCTTTACTCTTTCAGTCCATCCTCCACCCCCAACCCAACTGTTTTAACTTGAAGTTTAAATTTATTCTTGAGTTGGTGGGATGAGCTGGTCAACGTGCTCCTCTCTGGCTGCACATCGCTACAAACTCTGCTGATTAAAAGATTTCGCTTGCCTGCTGAATAATCACCTACAGTGACCCATGTGGGACAGCGTTTGCCTTCATGGGGGTGTTCGCCACCTCATGTTTAATTCACCATCGCAGCTTTTTTTTTTTTGTTTGACTCTATCTTAAAAGCAGAAAATAGCCCACAAGTGTAATAGCTGAAAGTGGAGGATTTGAAGGGTTGGTTGGATTAAGAGTGTTTACACGCAGCTACACCTGAATGGCTCTATCTTGCAGGAGCAGATTGAAACTGCCTGACACAAACTGTAAGAGAACAAAAGAGGAGACGAGCGACACAAGCGCACACACATATCATTGACAGCTATATAATACACAGTCGTGCAGACAGAGGCTAGAGGGTGACGCCTGACTTATCAACCACAAATGGCATGTCACGTTATGTCTCTGTGTGCTGTAGGTGTATTATGTGTTTACTCTCATTATCAGTCCAAATTCATAAGCTCTGTGAGAACTGAGGCACTGGCTCGGGAATCATAGGAACTCATCCATGTTACAGCAGCCTAAATCCTCTGGAGATGGGATTAGTTTAACATCAGCAGGATCATTTTTGTCCGTTCCAAACCTACCAGTCGTATCTGTGATATTTTTGGACTTTTGAGAAATAACAGCCTCCTACGTCTTATCTAGCAGGCAGTTAAAAGAACGACAGTCCTAACAGATATGTCTGGAATTCAATCAGTCATTCTGGCCTAATTTCACATTAACTAAAGGATGTAAGGGAAGCTGGTGTTTTGCCCCTCATACATGAAATATAGATTTTTTTTTTCCCCCAGATTTTCCTGCTCTCTCTATTCTGATCCTAAGTCTCTCTCTCAGGACAGATGCACACAGCTGTTGCCAGTGTAAAAAGTATCTTACCTGCTTCAGTTTTGCCCAAAGCAGCCTTTATTCTCTTCTCTGCTACCTTCAGTATAAACTCAAAGTCCATGGCTAACACACACTCACACACACCTGTAACACCAGCCCATTGGTATCCTGTGAAAACTCACTTCTTAAATTGCCTTCACTCCCCCAGTAGGGCCTCAGATGTGGACACACACACACACATAGCAAGTGGGACAGATATGGCCATTATGTCATGCAGGGCTGTCATCAAGCAAAAGGTTAACACAGACAAGGCAAGAAGTCAGCTCAAGTGTGTGTGATGGAGAGGTAGAACAAAGGAGCAGGAGAGAAGTGGAGAACACAGATAAAGAGAAGAAGTGCTGTGAAAAAGCTTGAGAGTGAGAAGTCATCAGTGATGTAAGCCGCTTCGCTTTCACATCAATGTTTATATTATGTTTGGCTTTTCTTATGGCAACTTTCAAGGTCACTTAAACGTGGAATTATAAAGACACAAGCTAAGAGGAGGAAATGTTTGGTTTTAATATTTTCCTCTTTTATTGTTGTAATTTGTCTCTTACCACTATAGATTCTGTTTTGTTAAGTTGAGGTAACTAATCGCCCACTGAGTGTTCAGGACTGGTGGGAGAAAGGCTGCAAACTACAATCTCTGTTGGTGAAGCTTGGACATCCCAACTTCCTTTGTTTTGTGATATAACTACAATGATCTTTCCTCCTGAAAGCAGACAGTCATTATCAGCATGATAATGATAAAAGTTCTCTTGTCAGGAAAACAAACACATAAGTTGTTATATGTATTTGAACAGACAAGCAATGGTGTTTTCTGGTGAGAACTGACAAAATGTGTGTAGACAATGGACTTAAGGCCCAATAAAGTACTATGCATGACAAATATTTGCATCCAATGTCTGCATGTCAACAACTGTGCAATATTGCTGAAAGTTTGCATATCACCAGCTTTAATACTAAGGCACTATATAATATAGTGATGACGTATATTCGGCATCTCCACCCTCGCCAATTAAACACATTTTATGCAGCGAGTCAGAGAGAGACTGAGTTGTTGTCAAGTGTTTCTCTGCTTCTTATCATTCAGTCTGTGAAAACACTTCTTAGTGGAGCCTTTGATGCCCTGCTGCTTTTTAAGTGCACTTGGAAAAATAACACTCGGCACTCACTCTCTCTTGACAGAAACCTGGAGCGAGAGCTGTCCAAACACACACACACACACACACACACACACACACACGTGCAAGCATGCACACACACACACACACACACATTCCCTCATTCACCTTTCTGCTTTTTCCTCATTGCTTCATTAAGAAAATTATAGTGTTTTCATTGCTGAACAGATTCACACTGTAATCAACTGCACTGGCTTCGCATAAATATATATATATGTTTGAAAATATGTTTGGTAACCTTCAGTAACTCATGTGCATGTCAGGAATGTAACAGTGTGACAGGGACACATAAAGACATATGCACTTGCTCAGCTGAAAGGCTACAGACCTTAATGTCATCAGTTTCCACTAGAAAGACTTTCCACCAAACTTCATTGTAATTACAACAATATTAATTATAGGTGCTTTAACAACACATTTCTATGCTAAACTGTACTTAATTGTGCATAAGACATCATCAAAAGCCATACAAGTTTACCTCTATGAATATTGCAGAAGACGTACGGCATCTTTTTTTCACCTGCAAAGTTCAGTTCAGTTTGGTTTGTTCTGGTCTGATTATATAAACGACCTGTGTGACTGCAGTGACGGATGTGATTAGTTGACGGCTTTCGAGCGTGCGTATGTGTGTGAAGTATGACGTACACAAGACGAAAGCAGACAAAGTCATAATGTCTTTCTGCAGACTCAGTGTGTTGAGGCAATGAGGCCATGAGCTAATGAGTTCAGTCACACACACATACGCATAAAGGGAGCATATTAAAGTACTGCACCAAAACCCTCCATGTGACCTTAGAGGACAGACATCACTATGATGTCTGTCACTATTTTGTCAACTCATCACCTTTGGACAATGTAGCAGCACGCAACTGGGAAACAGAGACGGAGAGACACACACAAATTTAGTTTGTTGCAAGCTTGAGGAAAATATGATGTGAATATTTTGATCCAGGCGGATCAAAGGCACGTCTCAAAGATAAAAATGAAATTAAAATACAATATATTTAAAGAACATAAACTTGTAGCATGTGTGTGTATGTATGTGTGTGTGTGTGTGTGTGTGTGTGGGCTTTTCACTTACAGAGACAGATCGGAGTTGGCACGAACCCCACTGCTATACTCCAGTGTTTGAATAAAATATAAAGTACGATGCCTTAATGGCAGCTCTCCAGAGAAGGTGAGCGGGCATGTGTGTGTGTGTGTGCATGCGTGGGCGTGCACGCCTACGTGTGCTATAAAGGGTGAAAGTCTCTATCTGGGTCACGCCACATGGGACACAAGACATTGAGTAACTTTGTGCCTTATTCCTTTTAACAATGAATGATATTGATGCTGGTTCATCTGGAGGAAACCGAGGGAGTCCCATTTACAACAGTGGAAGTCCATTCACGCAGTTTCAGCTGTTTCTAACAAAAAATGCTCTGTTGCAGTGGGACCTGACCTAATCACTACAAAACTGTAAATTTACAGAGGAGTGAGTTTTTGTTATGTCATGGCTGAATTTAAGTTTAATTCGTTACTGCCTTTTAAGCACAGGATTCAACTTGTCTGCACAAACACAAGTGATTCACAGAAAATGATGCATGCATGTACTCCACTGTTTGTAATTTTATCTAATTGAAATAAGCCCCCCCATTTACTGAATGCTCTCCTACAGCTGTAACATAGTTGAATGTGTTACTGCTAATGCAAACTGAACATTCTGATTGATTGCTGATTCGCACTAAAGCTTTCAACCAGCAAATCATGGGATGGCTTTTAATGTGGCCCGCCAACAGCAGCCACAGAAAATCCAATATATTTTCCTCCATAGAGTGGTAATTGTGGCAATGCTATTGTTCACTAAAATGTGTCTGCATAACGAGACATTTTCTGTAGACAGGGAATGAGTTTAATATTGCCAGGGAACAATGAGGAACGTAGCACAGACAGACAAACAGTGGACAAACACTTCAGCTCATCGCAAGAAATATCAGGAATTATCAAATTATCATTACATTTACTGTGGACTTGTCTGGAGGATGGATGCAGTGTTTCAGTGTTTCAGGACAAACCTTGCACACTTGCACACAAGAACTCTAATAGGTAGACTGATTGATTGTAATGACCCCCAGGCTGTGACGTCTCCTGTGGCGCCATCCTAGGACAAAATGTTTTTAATCCCAGTGCTGCTAAAAATAGCTAAATCATTAATGCTCCTTATTCCATTCAACTCTTTTATATTGTGAAGTATGATGAATATTGCAGTATCTTGGGAGCTGGCAGGGATTTAAACTTTAATCTTGTTATTTTGCAAATTTTAGAGACTGAATAATAATACAAATTTGAAGCATGAGAAAATATATAGTATAACACAGTTAGCAGCTTGACAACAGCAACCATGAGAGCAACAATGCATTGACTACTAGAATACTAGTGACACCATGCCTAAAAGCTGCTGTGTCGCATTTAGCACATCAAACAATTACAAAAAGCTATAAAAAAAAATGTTTCTTTACTTCCCCAAAGATTGAAGGAAAGTAAAAGAAGAGGTCTGTGACTTAAGGCATTTGTGCTTGTGGATCAAAGTGAATCAGAAAAGAGTCTTAATGATGATGTATCTGACGTTTTTACTGTGAAAAAGTATGAAACACTCACTAAAACCCCTGCTTTAAGAATGGAGTTTGGCACAGCAGTCTGTCGTAGAAGCTTTAGATAGATAGGCTACAGTGTGTTTTAATATAAGAGTACTTTCTGCTCCACCTGCCCCCACCCCTGTTAGCCCCCCCAAATGTCTGACTCAAGATTTCACCATTGACTGCAACTATAGTAAGGAAGAAACTGAAACTTTTAGCTTGCTTCTTATTGAATCACCCCCATACATACTGACGCACACACACACGCACACACTTACACACTAAATAAAGCTGTATTTCTCTCCTCCCGGTGGACCTTCACTAAATAGTGCAATTCAGAGGAAAAACGCCAACAAATCCTGAGTCAGCAAATCTCTGCCTCCTCCCCATCTACAGCAGGCTCCATATTTCACCACCAACTGCTGTGTTTATTACGCATAAGCACACACATACACACTAAAACGCCGAGGGAGAGAGTTCATACGTTTTCTTTAATTAAAAGAGAAAGTGACAGCTAAATTATGCCTGCTGCTATAAATCTATGAGGCTGCCTGCAGGAAGCTGGTGGGAACTAACTTGTGTCTCTCCAAGATAGTGTACAGTATGTACCGTTCTTCTTTGCATTCCCACTGTGACTGCGTGGGTGGGTGAGACATTCTTTAATTAGCTAATCGCCTCACATGACAAATCAACATATGCAAAAGCCAAGTTTCTGAACTCCTGTTTGCAGTCACTTGGATTGAACCATTTAGACAACATCACTAGAGTTGGCATGACACCAGTAATTAAGGGCAACACATTGAGCCAGTCACAATCATAATAACTTCATTGGCCATGTCAAGTAAATGTGTGAGTAAATTTGCCTCATTGCTGCAGTGTGTGTAAATTGGAAAATGGATGATTACTTGTATCCAGCTATTCTTTTTTTTTAATAATTTAGTTTAGAAATTGTCCAAAAAAAAGTTTCTAATCCAATATTATGTGTTAAATTTGCATCTGCACACAAACAGTCAACTCTCAACCACATCTCATGGTTTCAGATAGAGTTGGCTCAGTTATCATCATATCATAGGAGCAAAATTTTAAGGCCATGTGGCAAGTGAGCCGACTGGTGAAGAACATGTGATGCAGTTGAAAGCCTGAGAAAAAGCTAGTAAGTAGATCTTGAGTTAATGTTAATGTATGATCGTTTCTTAAATTAAGAGTGATGCATTGTTTCATCACTCTGTATATTGTGACCTACTAGAGAAAAACATGTAGTATGTTTATGGACATTAAACATCAGTATGTATATAAAACCAAACAGTGGCTCAAAGTCTGTCCATTTAATGACCTTCTGCACCTAAAGAGGAAGTTTGAAACTGCAGGGTAACTGTGAGTTCAGCTGTTAATATCCCTGTTTATGTATCACAGGAGCACACGCGTTCTTTCATAAATCCAGCAAGTCTAGCTTCAAGCCAATTCATCAAATAAGCAAAGAGGAGCACAATATAAAAAGGAATTAAAGCAGAAGCACAGAGAGCCCAGAGGACACAAAAAAACACAACCAGTCATGTGACACTTTGTAAATTGCAGGCAGTGGTGTGTTGGCAGGCAGTGAAAGGAAGCTGTGAAAATTTTGCAGTTAGTACAACTGTTCGGCTCTGAGAAGTAATTTGGTCCATTTACCTGTGCCAACACATCAATATTGATTTTGTTTTGTTTGTTTTCACCTTTAATCTGCAAGATTAGAGGTTTATCTTCGGCGCGAAAGACTTGCTGCTAGTGTTTTCCCACAGATTACTTGTCGATCGCACATGGCTGCCTTTTTACTTGAAATGACTGTTGATGAAGTGCACATATTTTTCTCGGGAAAGAGCTACCAGCTTTTCATGAACTGTTTATAAGTCGAAACATTATCATATCAGTCAGTGAAGAAGAGAAAATGTCACAGCTTAGATCTGATACTGTGATCTCAGGTGATATTTACAGCACTGACTTCTGTTTGCCTTTGTAGTCACAAGACAGCGATGACCAAAGCTTTGCTGCCGTGTTTTTGCAGATTTGATTTATTATGTATTTGCCCTTTTTACACATCACCTCCAAACCAGAGGGACAATGCTTCGTAATCACTCAAACAAGTAAAAAAAAAAAGACTCTTCAGCATTCAGGGACAAAGAGGAGACACAGCATTAATGTCTTTGACCTCATCACAGCGTCAGAACATCCACTCGGCATGTTTCGTTTTTCCTTTTCCTTCTCAGCGCTGAATGTTTTCACTTGTCTGTGGTTATGCAAATATTTCTACCATGCCACCACATGGTGATGTCAACGTATAGAGAGATACAGCAAAGGACTTTGGGAAACATTCATGTGCCCACGCGATGAAAATGTTGCATTATGGTACCTCTGAGTACAGTGTAAACAGGCTTGTTGATGCATCAGAGAGAGCCTGGGAGCAGGACAGAACTTTTTTTTTGTCTAAACGCTCCATTTATACAGTTAGCACAAAAACCATTTGGGTGATTTCCTCTAAATGCCACTAGATGCTGTCTCTGAGAAAATAGGTTTCATTTGCAGCTATATTAAGGTTTTAAAAGAATTCTGTTGGCTTGTTTTGGAGGTATCTCAGCTTCTCAGAGTCCGATATGGTTGGTATGGTTGACTCACTACTGTTTGTCCAAATATGTTTTCTCTGGCTCCAAATGACAAGGTAGTGAAAGCACAAGCATGCCACATCCATGTGTTTCTACCATTTAAAGTTTGTAGCTCAGCAAATGTTAGCTTGCTTGGGTCAAAGTTTAAGAAAAAGGAGAGAAAAACACCCAGATATTGCAGATATCTAAACACAACTTTCTTATAAATGGATCACTTTCTACTGGTCATTAGGTTGGTGTAATGGTGTACTGCTCCTTTAATTGAGGTATGATGAGGTGCCCTTACGCAAGGCACAGAAAAACAACCAGCTACAGGCCACTGAGCCATGTGTAAATCCTCCTTGCAGTTCATACGATGCATAAGAATCATCTGAGCTTATCACTTCATAAACTACAAAAAGTGATGGCAGTGCCTGCAACTACACATTTGCATATTCATAACTACAAATCCCATGTGTCAGCTACTTTGAAGGTAAATTAGTTTACATTATATTGGCTGAAACTTGGTCACTGTATACTGCAGAGCTGACTTCATATAGAACTGCAAATATAGATACTGTCACTGTCAATTAGTCTGATCAGTTTTTAATTTGGCTGATTAATTATTAAACATATTATGTGTAAAAAAAAAAAACTTTTGTCAGATAGTTCAAATTCAAATCTAACAAATAATAAACTACTATTTTTGATTGATTATTTCATTAATGGATCAATCATCCAAATAATAAGTCATTACTTTTTGTAAATATAACTGTAATGTAACTTTCTGTGTATGTCATTTACTGTGAGGCTTCCTCTAAAATACATAAACAGCACCCAGTCACTGTCAGGTAGCACCTCATAATTCCAAGCTCAGAGATAACAGAATGCATTGATGGGTGGCTTGGTTCATAAAAACATAATATCTAAGTGCCATGTGACCTCAAAAAGTTGGCTTATGGGATGTGATGTTGCCCTCTAAACACTGTGTTGAGGATAGAGAGGCCAGCTCTGTGATGCAGTGTCAATATGCCAATAATGTCAACAATGTCGACTTCCTGTTGCCAATGTCAATCTCTGTCCTGCCCTCGTCCAGAGAGGAGGGAGAATCTGGTGGACAACAAAGCAAACTGTTCCGTTCGGTCAAAGCTTTTAGCAAATCTGAACGTGTCCTGCACCCTCTGGAGAGCATGACTAAGAGAATCAAAAGAGCTGCTGGTGAATTAAACTGCTTTTCACTCTTAATTATATCATCCCACAACTGGGGACATGTGACAGACGGGTGTCCTAGCCCTCATCCTAGAAGTCTACACATATGCACACAAATCCAACTTTGGGAGATGTTGCCTGTGAGCCTCCCATAATTAACAGTTCACCTGGATTAAAAAGTTGGGCAGAACATTGCATGACCCTTTAAAGTCAGTCCTCCAAGAAGCTCTCATCACATTCAGTGTTGGATCTCATGAGCAGAGATGTTTGTGTTCACACAGTCTGACTGAAATGTCTGCAGCCATAAGGAAAAACACACACACACACACACACACACAGACTCTCTCCACTCTGTCCTATTCCACAGTACCACTCAAATATCCACAGTGGAACTCTAAATAAGGCCATGTGCTGTTTAATCATGCAGGTTACTGGAGCCTGAACGGGTCTGCATGCTGCATTAGACTTGATTTTCTGCAGCATCTCTGCCACGCACAGCACGCACGCACTCTTCCTCGCACGCACTGCCACTGTAGTCAGTTTCTGTGCTAATAAGTTATCACCACCCCTCACCCCCCGCCTCCCCCATCATACCCACTCCCTCCCTCNCAGCCGCACGTATTCCGCGTCGACGTCGTCCCCGTGCGGCAGGAAAAGAGCGACCGCTGCGGCGCTTCTCTCCGCGGTCTCCGCCTCCGGCTGCCCCAGCGGCCGGTGGTCCTCAGCGGCCGAGGATGGGTCGCTGCTGCTGCTGCCGCCCGGCCGCCGCGGCGTCAAAAGCCCCCGAGCGCTCCTCTTCAAATGGCGTCGTCTGCCGCGCGGCGCGGGGAGAGGAGCGGCAGCGGCGGACAGGCATGCGGCGGCGCTAGCGTGAAGTCGGCGGTACGCGGCGGCTGTCGGCTTCTGCACAAAAAACCATTGCATATTAGTGGGGGTCGCAGGGGTCGGTGCGTCCGTCCGTCCGGGAGGAGGAGGAGGAGGAGGGGGAGGAGGAGGGGGGGGGGTGCGGATACCGGGTGTCCGTCAGAAAGTCGGTGGCATCCCTGTACCCGTAGAGCGGGCAAGTACTGCAGCAGGGGGGCTCCTCTCCAAACACACACACTCGGTGACACACTCCTCACACACACAGATGCAGAGCCGTCCTCCAGCAGTGGCGGCAACGGCAACCGGGTCTCCGCTCCGTGGTCAGTGCGTGCGCATGCTGACCGGCCAGGTGAATCACGGCTGCTCTTTCCCGCGGCTCCTCACAAAGTCCTGATGAATATTTGATCCGCGTTTCGGCCTCCACTTCTCAATAATCCATAAGCTCCAATGCGCCAAGATGCTGCTGCTGTCTGTCTGTCTGTCTGTCTGTCTCCCCTTCCTCCTCCTCCTCTTCCTCCTCTTCCTCACCTTGCTGGTGAAAAAAACTGCTGGCGCTCCGGCAACTAAGATGGAGAAGAAGAAGTAGTAGTAGTAGAAGAAGAAGAAGAAGAAGAAGAAGAAGAGGCTGGTGCTCCTCCCGCGCTCCTCTCGTGCTTCAATGTCTTTCTTCAGCAGCGCGCGAGACGACCAACGGCCGGTGGGGCGCGAAGAGGTGCACTGACTGATGTGTACTCAACCTGCGACAAGATGGACGCAATCAGACAGAGTGTCTGTTCCGGCTGGCACCTACAAAATAAAAGGCGCATCAGCGTTTTAATTGCGCTCAGTTTCATCTACATTAATGTGAGAATATGTGACTGCTTCTCTTTTTTCCCATGTAGAAGAGTACTTTCTCACAATATGTTCTTTTTATTTTCTGCTAGCCACGTATGTTTTTGTTTTAATGAACATTTTGCTCAATTTTTTTTAAGTCCATGTGTATTTAGCAAAATAGTTATATATAAATTAAGTTTGGAGTGAATAAAAATCATAGAATAGTTTCAGAACAAAAATCCTCCTTTCAATTAGTATAAATTATGAGTATCCACATAATCAATAAATAAAATAAGAATAAGCCCAAAAATCAATTTATAATACAATAACAACATAAGGTTGCTGACATTATAATGTGCCAAAATCTCCAGTCATGCATACATAGGCTAGGACTTTCCTGTCTTTAACTGCAAAACATTTTTTCTCTCTAAGCAACCTACAGCGATGCATATTGTCAAAGTACATTTTCTCAGCCTTGCCCTCGACTTTTATTCTGAAGGAAAAGCTACCTCCGGTTGGCCTGTACAGTTTGATGCAGATGCACTCAGAGCGGCTGCTTGCAGTCAGGCCCAGGCTGCGTAAACACGTGGTTCCCACACCGTCAGTATCTGGACTGACTGGATGTAAACCGGCAACCTTTGGGGAGGGGGGGAATCACTGATGTTGGCGTGAGACCACCGCACACGCCTTGTCTTTATTTTTTGCTGTTTCACGAATGCACGCTTCTTTGCATCAGTTCAGTCCGTTCAAAAACCTAGCCGTTTAATGCTGTCCTGTCTATCTGCACATGCACACACCTGTTGCATGCTTCCCATTGTAACACTGGGGTCTTGTAGTCAATTCGGCTTAATAATATGATCCAGCACTCAATCTGAATGAAATCTCATCCTCTAGAATGGCCTCTTTGCATTTTTCTGTGAATTAATTAAATAATTAATTAAATGATCAGAGTTGAGATTTTCTTGAATGAAGTGCTGCTTGGTGTAGGTTTGTTAAATTTGTCCTAAGAAAAGTCCTCAGAAATGATTGAATCCTGGCCTGAAAATGCTGCAGTGGTTTCAGGAGAGCTGCCTCTGTCCAGAGTGCTGAATCCACATGAGCTGCTCAGAGTCACAGCAGCAACACACACAAACCTTTTCACTTGACAGCTTCTTTGTCAGTGAACAGTCAGTGACATTTTAGACCAATTAAACAAACAAGGACAAGCAATAGACTGTCAAAGACACAAATATCTTTTCTACCTTTTATCTCAAAAATGTCAGAGAAGGATATGTTTGATAGAAAAATCAGTCTACAACAAACCATCATGTCCCTTTTTTGGCATCTTGAGAGGCTTTTAAAACACACCATCCATCCTCTAGATAGGTTTGTGGCTCATTTGCCTGTGAATCACTCAATTTATAAACCAAAACAGCAGTTTGGCTGAGGAAAGAGGAAAGACTTTTATGCTTAAAGTGCCTTTGATGTTTGCAGTGTAATAAAATCCCCTCTGTGACAGAGCTGACAGAAATGAAGGTGTGGACCTGGGAATTTTAGAAGGAAATTGAACATATGAAGAAGACATCCACTCTCAACAAGTGCACGATTTTCAGGAGAAATGGTGTCAAGTTGTAGTCAAATGTAATTTTTCACACTGAAAAATGTTGAAATCATAAACTACAAAACATGTAAAACAGACAGATAAGAATAAATCATTGCTATAGGATACAATGATTTTCTTGGGCTATAACCTGCTATGTTTGTATTCTTTAAATTGATAGATGATAACAGCATAATGTCCACATCATTATTATTACCTGGCAGCCTTATGTAGCAGTTTATTTATGCTGTTGGCCATTAAATCAGATGGATTGCTCTATAGCACAAAATGGAAAGAGGTCAGGTGCTGTTCTGTTAGCACAGATGATGGAAAGAGTGAAAGATTAATGGTAAAAAATCTCCTCCAACATTATCCTCCACAATAAAGATAAACAGGATAAAGAGCGTGTGGCTTGATAAGCCATTATTGCCTCTATCCAATAAGGGTTTATGGGAAATTGGATCTTAGTTTTGAGAAACAGCAGATCTGCTACCAGCATGAAAAATAGTCCACCAACTGTATTCATGCTCTCATTTGTTTGTAATGATTATGCCAAGCTATCACAGTTAATCTGATAACTGTATTTGAATGTTTAAAGAGAATATACATAGCACCTTTAATCATTCACTCACTCATTCATTCACTAAACAGCCAAATGCAACTATGTGAAAGACATTTGCATTTTTCAACTTGTCAGTCACACACGCAAATGAGTGAAATTCTGCAGTGACACAAATGACCAATTACAGACAAACACTGAACTTCCTGGAACAAACATCACTCTCAGCTGCATTGCAGTATTGGCAAATGAGCCCAGGGTAATGGTCCTCACAAACAGCCACGTCTCCTGCTCATCTAGTCTTGTATACTGTGACATTTGGATCACCACACATATATAAGAGATATACACACACACAGTCATTACTGCAGGATGAATGACGCCTGGCACATTTTTTTTCCACACTCCCTTCACGACTTGTATTGTTTTGAGGAGCTCAAGGCTGCAGCATGGAATTGCTGTCATCAAGGGGCAAAATATCATCTGTGTGCACTGAGAGCTGCCTCGGCTCTGTGAGCACACAGTCACAGCTGCATGTGTGTGTACAGCGTGTGTGTGTGTTTGTCATACACAGCAAGTGGTGTCGCTGGGAAAAGGAAGAGGGAGAGCAGCAAAGGAGGAAAAATGAAAGGAGTGAGAGTGTGGGAGGAGGAAGGGTGCAAGAGAAAAACAAGGGGTTAGAAATAAATATCAAAAATCTGAGAGTGAGTCAATGGGAATTCATACCAAAGAAGAGGTGACTTTTAATTACAGCACTTTCAGATATAGGAGGGTGTAGCTGGACTTTTCAGGGCCCCTGAAAACACCACATCAGCCATCTTTTTCTTTTAAGCCAATATACTTGTGCACAGGAAGAAACAAGCGTGGAAGTAGCATTTCATTGATAGAGCCTCTTAGGGGCAGTAGAGCACAGGTGAGAGAGCGCTGCCTGGGAGGCTCATATCAGGGGGGAAAAAAGTCTGTCTTCACACTAAATATAAACTGAACTTGAACTGAACTGAACAAAGTAAAGCTTGCCTTTGTTTGAATGGCTATGCAATGTATTTCAAACTTCTTCTAATTCATCTCAAAATTCTTCCAGTGGTCGTCCACCAAAAGGCTGACAGCCCATCTGAGTGGCAGATTTGCAGACTGAATGCCTGTAGGAGCATGGACACCCAGATATTGAGAAGTGGGTTAGCACTAAGCTTGCTGATGCATTGATCTGTTGGCTGCAGCTCCACGAGAAAAGCACAACATGGCTTGCATCCAGGGAATATCATATAACTGCACTCTGAGCCACAGAGTGGACTGCGACATAAGTGCTACTGGACAAAAGTGGAACTCAAATTTGAAATTATAATCCTGATTTGCAAGGCTTCGCATTTAATCTGATCCTGAGATTCTTCCACTCAGGCCATTGCAGAATTTGAAGGAGAAAGCTTTGAGCCAGCATGCTTACCTCATTTGAACTAGAAAAGCTGCTATTCATAGTCAATCAGAGTCTTATTAAATTGAGAATCTAATCTTCAAAATCATTCAGTGACTACCTTTTTCCTGAATCATGACAAATGAGCGGATGCCATATTAAAACCTTAAAGCTTAAACCCTAATTTTCTGGCACTGTATCTCTCTGAGAGCATCCCAAATGATGCAGCACATGCAAGCTGAGGAGCCCACATTTATGTAGTTATACTCCACCTGCTGGTTGTCAGAGGAAATTAATGTATTTCCATATAGATGGGGATGTGGTGGCCACAGCAGGATTTGTGCATTATAAACAAGCTCAACTGTATTTTGATAGATAGAATTAAAAATATGAAGTTTAAGCGAACTGTCCTGTGCACTTTTTGACATTAGTCCATCATCAATTAAGATATTGATCAAACTTCAGCTTGATCACTTATTTAGGACTGTTATTCACCCAATGGTCGGAGGGGGGCAGCAACACTCACATCCATTCATCGTCTGCTCTGCCGGAAATATAGGAGACGAAGAAGACTGGACTGAAAGCAGTTTATGAGGCAGCTCTGCTTGACAACGAACGATTGAAGCCGGGTAACTTCATACTATTAGTGTCCGTATTGTAGACGTGTGTGTTCTACTGATAGCGGTGTTGTAATTAAATGTCTGTCTGTCTGTCTTTTCTCAGTTGACTCGTTGTCATGGAGCGATGCTTTAGGTAGGAAGAGCACAGGAAAGCGCCTCACTAAGCTAATAACGTTAGCTTCTTCTGTTTACCACACGCTTCAGTGCCAGTTAGCTGAGCAGTTTAACAGCTCCCCTGCTTGTCAGCTACACGACATACTGTATCTGATCATTTATTACTCGTTTATTACTGTCTCTTTGAGAGAGACGATAGTACATCTAGAGTTTGGTTATCATGTAAGCACACATTTATTCCAGCAAACCTGCCATTATTATACCCATCACTTACAGAACTTACTCTGCAATTTAGAGTTTGGCATAGGGCATTATATGACCCTATATATTACTTGAAGTGAAGTTGCTATATATCCCGAATTGAATGACTGATTTGGTTAAGCAAAGTAATGAGTCATAACAGGTGAACGAAGTATTCAATATCTGGCCCATTTTCAAGGGCAGCCAAATATATGAAAAGCCTTGCTATAATAGATCACTTGTCCTGCTTTGCACGCCTTGCCTCATCTCCATGATCTGGGACTTAAACCAGGGATTCTGCTGTTTTCTCAAAGTTGAAGAAAATGCTTAGTTTCTTCAACTTGCTTCTCACTCATGGATTAATTGAATTGTTTTGCATGTGATTCTGAGTGCATCAGTCCAATCTGTCCGCCACTGCTTTGTGAAGCCCAGTCTGTTTTCTTTGTATTCACAACTGCCTCTCATCTTGTCCTTTCTGTCAGCGTCAGCAGGGATGATACTGCTCCTTCCTCCCCACCTCCTCCAGCGTCACCTCCTCCTCACATCCTCCCTTCCCCTCGTCATCCCCCTCCCGTTCCTCCCTCCTCTCTCCCCTCAGCCGTGACTTCTCCTCCCCAACAAGCGAGGCTGAGTTCTGTAGGAGCCATGGTGGATGTCAGCAAATGGCCCCTGTTTTCTCTGCTGGACACTGAGGAGCTAGCCACAGTCCGACAGGCCTGTGTCTTTGGAACCTCTGCTAATGAAGCCATCTACATCACACATGGCAATGAGGTGAGGAGTGTGTGTGAGACACTGGTATATATAGACAATATGTTACTATGTCCCAAAAACCAACTTAAGAAAGGTGAAACATCCAGCCAAAACAAAAGGCTTTTGGGGGGCACCATTACCTTTGTAAAAGAGGGTCAAAGGCCTGATGTCCAGGGCAAAGCCAAGCAGAATCTGCTGCAGTCAACCGAAGGATAGGAAATAAACGTCAACCTCGGCAGAAAACTCCAGTTCCCAGGGACCAAATGTTGTCGTCGCTCATCTCCTGAGGGAACAAGATAACAAAACTTGATCAGGAATCAATAAAGAATGCAACCGATAAGCAGAATCAATAATGGTATTGGTATGAACCACCTCTTTTATGTAAAGTAATATGTTTGTGTTTATGTGTTTATGTTGTGTTTTTATTTTCCAGGTGTTTGTGTTTGGGTTGAACAGCAGTAGCTGCCTTGGAACAGGAGACAGTCTGAGCACCATTGTGCCAAAGAAACTGGACTTCCTTCAGGGGAAGAAGGTAGTCAGTCTGAGCTATGGCAGCGGGCCCCATGTCCTATTGGCTACTGATGGTAAGTTATTATTTATGCTGGCTATATAAATCTTTTAGCCTGTAAATCATCTACTCACACATAGCATGCATCTCTGCTCCTCTCACCTTCAACCCTGTCAAGTAGACGTGCTCCTACCTCTTATATAACAAAATCATCTTGTAATATTAAGTTTCTTAAGAGGTTCTGTCCTGCAGCGTGTAGCTGTGGTTCATTTCAACTGTCAGGGAAATTTGATGCAAATGTTTTAAATTATGCAGACAGATGTAAATTACTTGTGTTTGAATCAGCTGGGTTAAAGTGATAGTTCACTCAAATCTTTTAAGCATTAAGTAATTACAATGAATGTAAGTAATTACATGAAATGTTTGTGATGATTTTCCTTTTTGCAGATGGACAGCTGTTTGCTTGGGGACATAATGGCTACAGTCAGATGGGGATTGGGAGCACAAACCAGGGACTGTCCCCGGTGCTGGTCACCGCTAACCTACAGAACAAGAAAGTGAAAGAAGTTGCATGTGGTTCTCATCACTCCATGGCCCTCACTCATGATGGAGAGGTAGCCATTCATTTCATAACTCCACAGTTTCATCATCATTTAGTGTAACACTGTTGAATGGAGTGTGTATGTACCATGCAGCAGAAAGCATATTTGCATATATTCTTATGTGCTAGTATGTTTGTATTTCATGTTTAGCTTTAGATGGATCACTTGAAAACCTTGTCCTAGCCACCTCCTGCTTCGTTCGTGTCAGACTAAGCAGCTTATTTTTAACCCCAAGGCGTTAAAGCTAATTAGGCTGTGTGTGCAGCAAGCAGGAAAGGCTATTACTATGTTGTACCACGTAGTACATTAAAGTAGTACATTTCACAGTGTTGTGTAAACATTGTTTCCCCCATTGTTTTTACATGATTCTTGTTGGCAGGTTAAAGTCAAATCTATCTTAAATTTGAAATGCCTCCCTGCCCCTCCAGGTCTTTGCATGGGGTTATAATAACTGTGGCCAGATAGGCTCAGGCTCCACAGCCAACCAGCCCTGCCCCAGGAAAGTCAGCGGCTGCCTGCAGGGCAAGATTGCGGTTGGCATAACGTGTGGACAGACCTCCTCCATGGCCGTGATCGACAATGGAGAGGTGAAGATGGCGTTACATAAAATCCTAATTATCCCAGTGAGAAATCTGAACTTCATGCTGTAAAAAAGATTGTTTTATGTTTGTCTAGGTTTATGGCTGGGGCTATAATGGTAATGGGCAGCTGGGTATCGGTAACAATGGAAACCACTTGACGCCTTGTCGCCTCTCTGGCCTCCAAGGGCTGTGTATTCAACAGGTAAGACAACAACCTAATGTAATGCTGTCAGCTGATGTTACTTATGCCCAGGTTGTCTCTGCGCGTGACTCACTCATGACTCAAATGTTCCCTGTTTTCCAGATTGTATCAGGCTATGGCCACTGCCTGGCACTGACAGATGAAGGGCTGCTGTATGCCTGGGGAGCAAACACCTACGGCCAGCTGGGAACCGGCAACAAGAGCAACCACCTCAGCCCTGTGCAAATCATGACTGATAAAGAGAGGTGGGGGGAGGAAAGGATGCGTGCTCAAAGATTTTTTTTTTCAGTGCAGTATTTCGTTGTATTTGGAGAATAGATGGGCAGGTTCTTTCCCATCCTGTTGAGACTTCAACTTCCTGTTTCCTGTCCTCATTTCCTCCCTCTGTACTTTTCTCTCCTGGTCTGAAGCAATGACCTAGGCAGTCTTGTTGTCCCTATAACACAATATTTATACTTTCCATGTGATTCTTTACACGCCTGAAGATAAAAATATGCCCATTTCTAATTTAACAGGATTGTGGAGGTCGCAGCTTGCCATTCAACACACACTTCAGCAGCCAAGACCCAAGGCGGACAGGTATGTCTATATATGCAAATGAAACTTGTCTACGGTGGCTCCAGGTGGGTTTTGTTTATACGCCAGTGGACTGCTATGACCAGGGGTCGGCAACCCGCGGCTCTGGAGCCGCATGCGGCTCTTTCATCCTTATACTGCGGCTCTGAGTGGCTTGGGAAAATAAATTACTAAAAAAAAAAAACTAAGTATTTAATTGAAGTGTATTTTATTTGTGTTAGTTCTTTAATATTTTAGTTCTAGATTGGAAGATTATTGTGATCTTGACATATTAGAATAAATATATTTTATTGTTTTTCGTCGCTCAAAATAAACGTCATACTCGCGAAAGCCGGTATAACCTTCCAAGACCGGACAAACTCGTGTTTGAAACATGGAATGCCATCCCCGACACCTACATGAACATGAAGACATATGCCTTTGGAGTCCTGTCGATCTTCGGATCCACATATGTATGTGAGCAGCTATTCTCCACCATGAACTACATTAAAAACAAACACCGCTCACGCCTCACAGATGACAGCTTACAGTCCTGTGTTAAGATGAGAGTGACGTACAGCCCCGATGTGCAGACGCTGTGCGCAGAGGTTCAGGAGCAGAAGTCCCATTAACCAGGTTAAATAAATATTTATGCAGATATTTTGCAAATATTTATTTTTCATTGTTTAGTGACACAGTGCTTTCTTCCCCAATTTATTTTTTAAATTCAGGTCAAGACTCCGCTACATGCTCTGAAAGCCCAAAGGCGATATAAGGATGACGGCTCACGGCATTTTTTTTGCTTTTGTTTGCTACATGGATAATTTAAGTTCAGCTTTTTAATGTATTTGAAAGAGACATTCAGACATTGTATTATTTTTTCAAGAATTCAAAATGTTCAAAATGTGTTCATTACATAGATAAAATTTAATTTTCTCTGTAGCACTTCGTGGATTTCATAAACAACACACTTTAGTGTAAGGTAAGAAAAAGCAATATATACAGTGTTATCTTCATTTTAGATAAGATGATAGCCCATCTTCAAAAGGGTAGTCAAAGCACTAATAAATGTACAGCTGGGGTGAACCCCGAAGCATGAAAGGGAAGTTGTTGGTTTTTTTTAAATATTTTTTCTTTCTATTTAATAAATGCGTTCATAAATAAATTCATTTTAGATGTCAAAAAGTATTTGCGGCTCCCAGTGTTTTCTTTTCCGTGGAAACCGGATCAAATGGCTCTTTCGGTGTTAAAGGTTGCCGACCCCTGGCTATGACAGTAACACTGTTTGTTTTTCAGGTGTATATGTGGGGCCAGTGTCGGGGGCAGTCCATCGTCACGCCACACCTCACACACTTCACCAACACCGACGACGTCTTCGCCTGCTTTGCCACACCTTCCGTCATGTGGAGGCTCATGTCTATGGGTGAGAGAGGGTGTGGGACCTCAGCAGTATGTTTGTCATTGTAAACAAGGATTCTGTTTTAAATATATTTCAAAATGGGTGATGAAGGGTGATTGTTGCATTCTGCTTTATTCCAGAGCACGATGACTTCCTGACTGTTGCAGAGGCTCTGAGGAAAGAGTTTGACAGCCCAGAAACGGCTGACCTAAAATTCAGTGTTGACGGCAAATGCATTCACGTTCACAAAGCTGTGCTGAAGATCAGGTGCGTGTGATCATGCACATATGAGACACAGATATAACTAAAAGGTAATCATGACAAATTATTGATAGCATGGCATAGATATAGACAGATAATTGCCTTTTGTTTGGAGTAGGTGCGAGCATTTCCGGTCCATGTTTCGCTCCCAGTGGACGGAGGATCAGCAGGAGGTGATCGAGATCAGCCAGTTCTCCTACCCCGTCTACAGATCCTTCCTGCAGTTTCTCTACACGGACACAGTTGACCTTCCGCCTGAGGACGCCATCGGTCAGCACGCACACAGTTGTCAAATACTATGTTTTCTCACTGGTGCACTTTCCAAGGCTTCTTTCTTTGTATGGTATTTATATGCATGTGTGTGTGTTGTCTGCAGGCCTGTTGGACCTGGCCACCTCTTACTGTGAAAACCGTCTGAAGCGTCTGTGTCAGCAGATCATAAAGAGAGGAATCACGGTCGAAAACGCCTTCACCCTGCTGTCTGCCGCCATACGATATGACGCAGTGGTATATTATACACAGACATATTGACAGTACTGTAATGCCAGTAGTACAATAGCAGCTATGTCTGTATATTCTAATCTCCTTTTATTTGTCTTTTTCTAGGACCTGGAAGTGTTTTGTTTCAGGTTTTGTGTAAACCATCTGACTCAGGTGACTCAGACCGGAGCCTTCTGGCAGGTTGACGGTGGGATGCTCAAGGAGTTCATCAGCAAAGCTAGCCGCTGCGGAGCCTTCAAGAACTGAGTAGTCTTGCATTTTTCAAATCAGAAACTGACCGAGTGGATGTGGTTGTGTCACTTCTCCAAAGGTTATCAGTTCCGATCACATTCCTAAGAGAAAGTGAAGGCCCTCCTATTACGTGTTGATTTACATATTTACTGAGGCACATATTGGCGCTTAAGCAGCATCTGTTACATGTTGTTCAACTGGAATTTAATCTGCATTATCCATGGATTTCAAACATCAGATATTGTGCTCCTGTCTGAGTCCAACAAACACGTGGTTCTTATAGAGCTGACATGGGAAGATGGTTTGGAAGAGGCCTTTAAAAGGAAGCTCACCAAGTATGAGGGACTGCTCAGCAGGTGCCAACAAGCTGGATGGAGAGCAAGGTGTTTCCCAGTAGAGCAGATGCAGAGGTTTCGCAGCCCAGTCCCTGTCCAGAGCCTTCAGTTCTTTGGGCATTTAAAGAGTAAAGGTTGATTCCAGGAATATCACTGACATTGTGTCCAGAAGCATCAGCAGATGTACTTGCACATACTGTATGAATACTTGAATATTTGTTGTTTTTTTTCTTGGCCAGCGCTTCTGTTCTGAGAGTTCTCCTTCAATTATGGAAAAGTTAACATTGCTGGTTACTTTAATTGTTTTCTTAGCTGGTGTTCTTTTATCATTGTGGGATGTTTGATACTTTCTTTTTTTTATACTCCTCTGTTTTCTTTTTTGATATGTTCATTCTGTCTGATTTTTGCTCTGTGGCACTTTAAGACACTACATTTTCTTCTTTATATTTAGTAAAAAGGTGAAAACTGAGATACAAAAGCAACAGTAAATATATGAGACACTGTTACATTACTTGCAGCCTTTTCTCTTATTTGCAAGTGTAAAAGATGTAATGTAGGTATGTTACAGGCATTTTATATTTCAGGAATAACCTCATTTTTCCCTATAACCCTGGGACTTAAACTGAACCAAGGTGACTGTTTTTAATTGTTTCAGTTTGCTAATGTTAATGGAGCAAATGCAAAGAAACAAAATGGCAATGCAGCAAACTCAGTAGACCAAAACAACTCCTTAGTAATTCCTTGGTCATTTATCACATTTTCTGCAGGTTTTTGTCTGTAGATACAGTAAAAATGCACTGCACTGAAGACACAAGCTAAAGCAATATAAACTTTGAAATGGTCTTTAGTAAGACATGAGAGGTTTTGTTTGTATACTGTTCTAACCTTGGGCTTGATGATGACCACAAACTGCCTGCAGATCCTAGATAGGACTTAATGCTGTGTCTGAATTTCTGCTGTATCACCAGGTGTTATAGTGTTGTTGACCATCTCAGCTTACAGTAAGACTGTGAGATCTGTTCACCCCGTTAGGTTGCTATTTCTTGATACACTCAGATGCTTGAAAGCACCATTTTAACTTGAGTTTTAGTTAATTAAGTTTATTATTAAAGCAGTTCTTTTCTGCAATTAGCGCTGTAGTGGAATGACAAGCGGGTTTACAGTTTTCCTCATTTTATATGAAAAGCAAAGTGGAAAAAATAAGATTTATTTGCTTACTGTATTAAGATAAGAATATATATTTTTATTGTGCTTTGTTAAGCTTTTATTCACATAGGAGACATTTATAAAACTGCTGGTAATTTGGTTAAGCAGGTTTACTAAGGTTTACTTTGAGGAGATGGGATTTGTATGACTGCTTTTTGCTGTTACTTGACTGTGACATGTTATTTAAGTTTGTTTTTTTATATTTAGCTATGGGATGACATGTTCCTGTGAAGAAATAAATAAGGCTATGATCTACTTTGTTTCTGTATTTTACATATTTTTCACTCACTTTATTGTTCTTTTGCATTAGACTTTGCTGCCAGGTGATTCAAGTTATTTAATCCTCATTTGAATGATCCCTTTTTTTCTCCATTTAATTTTGTGATTTAAAGTCTCATGTTATATGATAATACAGTAGTATGCTGCCACCTTGTGGAACAAGCGTATTTAACATCTACTCCTCGTTGCCCCGCCCACTTGTCAATGTCGAAGGTTAATGCGGAAGTAACCCGGAACTTCGTCAAGCTACAGAGCGTTAGCAGCGAGAAGAACAGAGGTAAATCCACGTCTTTAAAACAAGATTAACAAGGATATAAATAAGGCCTGACTGCACAGAATAATCTCGACTAAGTATGTTTAATACTTACGTGTAACTGTCTTACGTTTGGTTATGAATTTTGAATCTAAATCTGTGAGTTTCGTTTGATCGCTAAAATGAATTACCGATAGTTAACTTCGTTGTCTTTAGCTTCATATTTATGAATGGTCATAGAAAAATATCTTACAAGGGTAAATTCAGAAGAAAATGCGGCTGCTTTTTCTTTTATCGATGTTAAATATTCTGCTCAAACTGCAACCTGTATTTGTTGCTTTTGCAAAGAACTACTTTAGTTCGTCCTCCGGGCTTTTATTTTGAAAGGAGTGATCAGAAACTGTATCCCATGTGTCGAATTGACACTGTGTACCACGTTAATATTCATCCTGGTTGATCGATCACCATCTTGCCAATTGCTCTTGCCTCATTAGCAGTCGGTACGATACGTTATTTGACTCGCTGGCGGGTTGAATGGAAGGAAGCGACCTACAGAACCGAGCCGATCCGGGCCAGATCAGGCCAGGTCGAGATACGAGAGACAGCAGCACCCAGACAAACAGCAGAGTACAAGGTGAGCCACATGGAGAGAGAGTTCATGTTGTTATGGGTTAGCTACATGGGTTCATGTCCTGTCATAAAACAGCTGATTGAGATGAGTTTACAATAGCCACCTGATACAGTAGCTATGTCTTCTCTGAGACTGTTATGACTAATGATTAATCTAATCATCATGATCATCTAATAAAAGTAGGGCAGACAGAGTCACATCATGAGTGCCTGACTGTATATCAAGCCCAGTCCTGCAGGAAGGATCCATCTGTCTCATTCACATATGACATTCTCACACAACCTCTTTCCACTGGAGGGGCCAAGCCTGAAAGCAAACACCTGTTGTATTGCATTGGTAAGATGGTAATAAGATGCAAAGATCCCTTAACAAACTGCCTTCCTGCACAAAGACTCTGCTCGCTTTGTCCAGATGATGAACCATATCCAAGAAAAACCTGGAAACTCTTCATTCACTTCTCTCTCCTTCAGGCCATGACCCCAGGTTATCAAAGGTAAACCTGTTTACCTTGTTGAGCTTGTGGATGGAGCTGTTCCCACAAGAGCAACCTGAAGAGGATGATCACGGTCAGGTTGGTGTACAAACATGCAGAGATAGAGCCGAGCTGGAGTTCCAGTTCACGACACATTTAGCATTCACAGTGAGTTATAATAGGCTCCATACAAGCACTGGGGCTGCTATAGAAGGGAAGTCACAGTTTTGAATGTGCTGTCTTCTAGACCCGTGGGATGGGGCTGGTGGCGGTGCGGGACGGCAAGGTGGTGGGACTTCACTGTTCGGGACCTGATCTCCACGCGGGACAGGCAGCCATCATCCAACATGGGGTCTGTCTGGCTGACTGTCACTTGTACTTCTCGAGGAGACCCTGCGCCACCTGCCTCAAGATGCTCATCAACGGTGAGGAGAGAGGGAGGGACTTTAGATAGATGCCAGAGGGATTATACTCTCATACTCTTCACCCCAAAGGTGCCATATATTAGTTAGAATATGCCATTAAAACTGTCATATCTCTGTTTGTGCAGAGATCTCCTTCCTAAATGCTCTTTAGATTTTGTTAGATTTTGTCAGTGGTTAAGAATTTGTCAGGCATTAACTTTCACTTTCATTTATTGTGAAAGTCATCTTGTGCAAGTATTGACCTCATCCTGCCTCCTTTCTCAACTCAGATCTTTGAGAGGGGATGTGAAAGGGCTTGGCCAAGCATGTTGTCTAAGTTCTGTCACGTTGCTGTAAATTCTAATGGATACAGTCATGCTGACTTTTTTTACAGCTGAACTTGGGACCAGCCTTTCTGACCTCGTGCTTTGTTCCACCACAGCTGGGAGAAGTTCCTAGAAACTGGAAACAGAAACTGATGATGCTGTTTGCTCTTCTCCAGCTGGTGTCAGTAAGATCTCCTTCTGGCCCGGAGACCCCGAGGTCAGCATGCTGACGTCCGCCTCCACAAACCATTCAAACTCCCACTCCCACAGTCCCCCTGACTGCATTTCAGAGGAGGCCGCGCTGGACGCCATGGCAACAGAGAAGCTTAAGTCCAACAGCCGTCCTCACATCTGCGTGCTGCTGCAGCCGCTGGCTCCAGGCCTGGCGCAGTTTGTCCATGAGACGTCCAGAAAGTGTGATTTCATGGAGAGAGTGAGTGACGACGAACCGGGGCTGAACACGGAGGAATTCTTCAACAGGTACCTGACATTAGCATTAGCATTGTGGTGGTCACAGGGATGTGACAGTGAAAGTGAGACTCAGTTTTCTGAAACTCGCTGTGTTGCAAAAAAAATATGGGAAATTCCTGTTGCTTTCCAGAGAGCGGACGAGACACCTGACAGACTTCTCCAGACAGTTCCTGGTGGATACATCTCAGCAGCACCGGAACATTCTGACCCAAATGGGCCTGGAGGACCTTTGTGTGGAGCCGTACTTCTCCACCCTGAGAGACAACATGAGGGAGCTGGTGGAGGTTCTAGCTACAGTGGCTGCTGGGGTGCCGCAGCAACACTACGGCTTCTACAGGTGAGAAACACTCAGTTCTTCATTTTTTGCCATCAGCAGATGTTATTTGTTGCTGATTGTGTTGTCCCTGTGACCCAGGGAACAGCATTCAACCCCAGAGCCGTCACTAACCAAGCCCTCACCGCCTCCCCGTCAAGAAGGACTGTCCCAAGAAGGGGCTCGTCATTGCATCATCCAAGCCAGACTGCTGGCTTATAGGACAGGTCTGACTGCTTTTTCTGTCTCACAGGCTGCTTCATGTTACTTGAGCAGGGTTTAGTACATAAGTTGTTTTAAGCCAGAAAAGAAGGAAAAGAGATGAAAAAGCTGCAACTGTTCAGCTAAAAATTAATCAATGTACAAATTAGAATCCTGCAAATTAACTCTTAAATATCCAAGACTACAATTAAAGGAAAAGAAACAAATGGATTAAGTCAAGAGTAATGATGTGTTTGTCAAACAGTTGTCTGACCGTTCACGTAATGCAGGATGACACGTCAGTCCACTCTCTGTTTATTTTAAGTTATCTAACTCCAACAGCGCACAAGCTTTGGCACTGACTCTCAAGTCTTTAAAGGGCGAGGCAGCTGATCTGCGCCTGTGGGACGATTTCCCTGAATGACCTGCTTTAAGCTCTCAGTCATTTTAAACATTTTTGCACCAGCTTCTCACCTGCAAAACTGTCATTTTCATTCCAGAGGACCCTAAAGTGGGCGTGGGTGCTGTTATCTGGGCCAAAGGACAGTCGGTGAGCTCGCCTTTCTACCCTCTGATTTGGCTACTTTGTCTCAGGTGCGAAACAACATGAGACGACGCAGAGGAGCTGCAGAGCGACAGGATGGTCAAAGACATCAGCCTCACAGAGATGGCGGCTTTGTTCCGCTCCAAATGGGATCAAATATTAATGCATTGATGTTTTCAGTGTGGGTGGATACAGCGCTCTGTTTCAAGGCGATATCTTTTGACAAAACCCTTTCATGATTGTAACATACTCCTGACTAGAGAACATTAAGGCCATCCATTCGAGTTTTCATTTTGTGTTAGTGAGTATTTTAATCTAAAAAGACCTCAGTGTGTTGGTTCTTTACAGCAGACTACAGTAGATATTTTCTTGTCCCAGGCCGGCAGTGATGGAACAGGATGTCTCCACCTGGTGGGCTGCGGCTACAACGCGTACCCAGCAGGCTCTCAGTACGCAGAGTACCCCCAGATGGACAACAAACAGGAGGACCGACAGAGACGCAAGTACAGATACATCATCCACGCCGAGCAGAACGCCCTCACCTTCAGGTCAGAGGATTCACACAATGAGAAAAACAGTGTCTACAAAGTAAAAAAAAAAAAAGCTCCTTTGATTGACAGAAGTGTTCCTCCTGATGCTTGTAGGACTCGAGCCATCAAAGCGGGAGAGCCCACCCTGCTGTTCGTAACCAAGTGTCCCTGTGACGAGTGCATCCCTCTGATCAGAGGAGCCGGCATCACACACATCTACACGTCCGACCAGGACCGGGGCAAGGACAAGGTGGACATTTCTTACCTGAGGTTCAGCAGCCTGAAGAACATCAGCAAGTTCATAGTGAGTACATGGAGTGATGACGCAGCTATAATCCAGGTTTAAGCCACAAAAGGGTTTCAACAACTTTAGAATGTGACAATCTGTTGAGAAAGAAGATAAAAATGTAGTTAATTCATCCTGTTACATCTTTTCTGACTCAGTGCAGTACAGTTGAGAATACAGTCGTCTCTCTGTCTTCACAGTGGCAGAGGAAGCCTTCAGCCTGCACTACATCCTCTCCTCACCTTGCCAGTGAGTTCCATCTCGTTATCTTTGCGTCTTCAGATGTGCCTTTGTTGTCTCGTATTGTAACGGCGGTGTCTTCTGTTCCAGACGGTTATGTCGGGAAGCACAGCAGACAGGCCGATCCGGAGAGCCACAACAACAAGAAGCTGTGCACCAGCAGATCGCACAACTCACCTACTGTTCGCTGAACGGACAAATAAATGGATATACCAAAAAAAAAAAAAAAGTTTTTAGCTCATGTGCCACAGGTTTGATATTCTATGGCTGCACTAGGAGGAATCTGAAAACTAGTCATTTCCTCCCTGAAGATCAAATCTGTGCCACGTCTTCATTTTATGTTATTTATTTGCTCTATTTAGCAGAAGTGGGATTGGTTTGTGTGTGTATTTTTTTGGGAGATGGATCAGTCTTCATGTCATGTAAGCAGGACAGAGATGTTTTTCCTGTATGTTTGTTTTACACCATGCTGAGAATAGCTTTGACTAGTGAGTGTTGAGTGACTGGAGCAGACCTGATGTCCATGTAAAGGCACAGGTACATACTTGATCTGAAACTTTCATGCACTCTTTACAAAGTCCTTAGCAGAAGGCTGGAGAGACGAGAACAAACTGAAACCTTCCGACACGCTGCTCTCAAAGAGAAACCACTAAGGATGGATGGATGAGTGATGCAAGAGGGAAAGAATGAATGTGGCTGTTTGAAATGAAGTGGAGCAAGTGCAGGAAGTGAGGATACCACAAAAAATATATATTCAAAATAGTAATAAAAAGTGTGATATACAGATTGAATTTTATTTTTTATATAAGTGATAAATTGCTTATTTAAATGGTGTAAGGATGTAACATGGACTGTATGTATGTGTGCACAGGTTACCTGTTCTCAAAGACTTGAATAAGGCTCAGAAGGACTGCAAATGCTTCGCAACACGGCAGCATCTGGACGTGAAAGGCTGTCGCTGCGTTGGTGCAAAAAGAAAAACGATAAAAACAAGAATGCTTCTCCTTTTTTAATAAACGGTTATGTCTACCAAATGAAGTATGGTCATTGCAATAGATGCATAAAATAATAAAAAACATTCTACAAGTCATTCACTTGATCTTGATTATATTGTTAATTTAATTTGGGCAGAAGCAAAATCAGTTTGCATCTGTCAAATGAGCACGCAGACAAAGCATGCATTACCATCCTTTTATTTGTCGTGAACGTGGTACAATAGCATCAATGTGGGGGAACAAGGTGGCTGCTTTCAGAGAGGATACTGGGAAGATAACGCGGAGTTCTGCTGAGACCAACGCTGCTCGTTGATTTAGTTGGAAAAACAGGCAAAATCAAACGTTTGGCTCAAATGACAAGTCTGATGTAAAGCTGGTTGGTCTACTTTTGCATCTCATGTTATTTTCTGATATAGTATATGTCACAGCTTGTAACATCAAAAAAGCTGGTATTGTTTTTTTTTTTTCACCCAAAAGACAAAACAAGGCAAAGTATTTTTTCCATTTTTCTTTAACGCCAGATGAAAAAGCAGAATGGCGATTCACAGATTGCTCCTGTCGTCCTCCTGCACTCCACCACTGCCTACTCAGATCTGCTGTATTGAACAAGTGACAGCTAAACATTAGCTTTGAATACTTGAGTTTTCATTCATCGTGGCTCCATGAAACGTGTTGAAAAACTTCTATGGAAGCACACGAGTACACAAATCAAATATCGATTGGGAAGAAAAATTCAGATTTTAACTGACTCAAGTGTAAAGTCATTTTTAGAAAACGGAATCATTTCTAAGTCAAAAATAAAACCAACACTACTTTATAAGTAGCATTTTAACCTCATTGATTTTTGCACATCTTATGGTCCTTTAACTACTTTTTTTTTTTTTTTTTTTAAACCATCAACTTTGGCCTCACAAGTTTCCAGATGAATTTGCAGCCGACACAGTTTACAATTCACATATTGAATCAGCTCCACTTTGGCCACAAACTCACAAAGTGAAACCCGCCGCCCTGGTCCGAACGCCATGGCAACCAATCAGCTGCAAAAAAAGTTTCAAATGTTTCTTTGACAGCGCAACTCAAATATAGTGAGTTAAGAGGTTCACTGCTTAATCACAACAAATATGTTCTATCCAGAGCATATTTTCATTAACATAATAATTAAGCTCCCCCTAGAAAGATACTGGAAATACAAAAAGATAAAAGAAGGGAAAAAACACACCAAACCAAAAAGGCACCTCTGAATCGTCTCAGGATTCCATTCTAACACCAACATCAGATCCAAATCAGAGTAAAACACTTGTTACAGTACAGAAAGAAAAAAAGAGTGAAAACACAAACAGCCATCTTTACAGCTGCTCTCCTCTCTCGGCGAGGAGCTCCTCCACACAGCACAGTGCCTCCTGTTCATGTTCAATGTTCTCACTCGCAATGGCACTCACTTCAGGTGTGCAAACCGGAAACTGTACATGACGAGAAATGAAATTATATTTATATATATAAAAAAAATACCATCAAGCGGTGTGAAAACAGTGATCATCTTAAGATTAACAAAACATTTGAATCATTATTTTTTTTATCATACAGAAAGTGCTATCAGCCACCAGCAAAGAGAACCAGTGATCAGAATGATTGAAGCTTGCTGTACCGATAGCAGCCCAATGTCACCATACAATTAACAAGGCCCTTCATTTCTTAAAGTCTTAAAATATTCCTACAGGTGCTCGTTTCTGTTCAGAGACGACAACCAGTTCACTCCAAACACCTCTATTCTCAGTCTTACTAAAGCTTGCTCACGTTGTTAGAATGGCACAGACAGATCTGAACGTCACACTGGACCAAATCAAATCACTCACTGATTTACAACCAGATAACATCTTGACATTTTGTAGACAAGTGCCGAATCTCGGATCTTGGAAAAGTATTATTATAGACAAATCAGCATTTATATACCATGTAGTGTTTTCAGTCATGACACTGTCAGAAATTAGATGTTGAGCCTTTCATCAAAATTAGCTTTTGAGTAAGTTCCGTTGGCATTTTAAGTTTGTACGATTGAAGTCTGGTGATGCTTTTCAATCCTTGGCAGCACAATAAGAAAGAGATGTTTGGCTCTCAGAAGGCGACTGAGGGTTACTGTTGCCATTTGGCCACAAAGCTTTTAGCAATGACTGAGAATCTGAGATTGTGTTTCACACGTAAGATGTTCTCACTCCGAAGTGTATCTGTGTCTGACACGTTGACCCAGCTAAAACAAGGAAAAAAAAAAGAAGGAAGTTCTTCATTGTTTTTTTTGATTTTCAGCTACTTCATTTAAAGAGTTAGAAACTAACTTCTGTGCCGCGAGCAACCGGCGACTGTGACGACAACGAAAACGGTCACGTCTGTTTTGTCCGACAGCCGCTTTTTTTTTAACCTGCTGGTTCTGCCGACAGAGCCAATCAGCTGCCTCCAACACCATGAGTTGTGGCACTACATGCTACGGATGAAAAAGAAAAAAAAAATCATGAGAAAAATTTACAAAAGATCAGTGATTGAGAACTACTCTTGCACAAGTTTTAAATGAACCAACAAAGAGAAAAAAAGACAAATAACGTCTTGTTTTTTTTTTTTTTTTTAAATAGAATAACCATTATTGTTAATGTGTTTTTTTTCTACTGTATGTCTTCCTATCAATAAAAAGTTAGGGTTGAGGGTGGGGGGGGTGCTTCTCTAGGAGGCCGGCTTCTTCAGATCCCGGATCTGTTTGATTAGGTAGGTCTTCTCGTCGTTGAACTGCTCGTCGTCTGTGCGATCCTTCTGGAAGTTGCTCAGGAAGTCAATTAGTTTGGTCTGGTTCTTGAGCAGGATGTCGATGATGGGCTGCGTCTTGTTGGGGTTCGCTACGAAAACCTGAGCACAGGGGCGGCAGGAAACAGATGTTTTCACTTTCAATAGATGGATGACAATTTAGCTTCTGTACATTCTGTGTCTGGGTTTGACTAAATAGAACTGCTTGCACCTCGGCTGGGAAACCTGATTACAGCACTGTATTTGCTGTACTGGCTTGGGCCTTCATGCATCAGCTAATAGACTTTGAAAGAAGCCAGTCAACAGATTTAGAGAATGCACAGAACATCAGAGGCCAACACAAGCTGCCTGCCTGACATCAATTAACTATGACAAACCATCACACCCCCTGAGGCTTCTCACTACACTCACTTCATGACAGAGCGTTCTGTTTCTACTTCAACGGACAGATGAGTTGTACCTTGAAGACGTGGAAGGCCTCAAACTGGATGTTGGGACTCTTGTCTCTTAGCAGATTCATCATCAGCTTCAGATTCTCCGGCTTGCTGATGTAGCGCGTCATCACTGTGAAGTTGTGTCTGTCCAGTAACAGCTCGCCCAGAAGCTACAGGACACATGATCCGAAACAATATGACAAAGTGAAAAATGAGGTCTGATAGTGTGTCAGGATGCCGAATATGGAGAAACAGACCTAGAGGACGAGGGGCCGACGACTCCCTCTGTCAGTCATATTTCTGTTAAGATTTAAAATGCAACAGATGATCAATACAGGAGTCAAACCTTTAGAGACTGCCTCTTGGTGACGTAGTTCTCAGAGTGCAGCAGCTTCTCGTAGTCTGCAAACACCTGCAATTACACAAGAAACAAAACAGTCTGAGATGGAAACTGACACTGTAACTGTAAAACTTGTGGTGCCACCAAAATCTGGCTTTATCTGTCCTGGCTTTTGGCTCAGCCTTGTTTCGATTACGTGGACTCTACTGAACCCACAGCATCGTCCCCTGACAGGCTTCTCAGTGACATCTGTCAACATACAACGTCTGGGCAAAAAGTTTTCAGTTTCAGCCTGAGACCCCTGGGGGCCACACCTATGAAAGGGACCCTCTGCCTGGGGGAAACTGACAGCATAGAGCAGAGCTTTGTATCTGGATGAGTTGTGACACAGAGGCTTTCCACTGATCCAGTTTTCCTGGAACCTGAATTAGTCCAGACCTTATTTCTTAATTCCTGACGATGCTCAATGACAAACATTTTTTGGATACATGACTGGGCCATTGAGCCCTGAGGTGACTGACACCTGATCTGGTCATACTGTGTATCTGTGTGTGTTTCCTCTCTCGGGGTCCTCCTGGTGAATCAGTCATTCAGAGCTGTGGACAGTGTGGATGTTTATGTAAATAGCACTCAGACCTACATGGGAGCTGTGTGTGTGTATGTGCTCCATGTTGGATGTGATGGAGGGGAGGCGTGATGCAAGTTCCACCCGGTTCAAAATAACACGTCAAACTTGCATTAACATGTGTGGTAGCTATTACGGTCAGCCATCATGTGTTTTCCAGATGAATCCTCTGTGGGGCAGAGCTACGGTTTTGGGAAATGTGTGCGCGTTCCTGTGTGACTCGGTGACTCACAGCGTCGTAGTTCTGTTCGAGGTATTCAGCCACAAGCACTTTGTGTCTCGTCAGGAGATCCTGTGGATGAAGACAGAAAAATGAATTATACATGAAGTCAGACGGGTAATGGAGCTAAGTATTTGTGTAGTTTTCTGTAGTCCAATATGGCTGCTGGGAACTGTTTTTAACAGGAAATGCCAACTTTCTGTACAAGCTGGTACAATGCAAGAAAAGTGAAAGCTAATGAACAAGTAGAAAGTGAGATTAACTGATGATTAATCATGTCAGTTAAAGGAATTTCCACAACAAAATATTAAATCAAACCTGCCACAACCTGCCTTAAGAAGCTGATAATCCATCTTAAAGGGCTAGTTTACTCAAATTACAAAGAAAAAAATCCTCTCTACAGAGCAATAATAATCATTTCTATAGTGTCTAATATGACTGAACCTTATCTTAATACTAGACCGGGAAGAGCCGAGGTACCTTGAAGGTGGCGAAGGCGTCGGAGGCGATGTCGAAGGTGGACATCTCCACGTAGTTGAAGAAGCTGTTGAAGTGATCCGAGTGGAGAACTATCTTGGCGAGCGGCTCGTGACGGATGCACTCCCTCAGCATGATCCCACAGTTCAACGCCACCTGGGGTGTCTCGTACCTTTAGACAGAGAGAGAGTATTTGTGTCACCTGTTTGGCAGCCATTAGACTGTGTACAGTATGTAGAGCGTGTGTGTGTGTGTGTGTGTGTGTGTCTCACCCTTTCAGCAGTATAAAGAGGACCTCTTGATGGGAACAGAAATATTCAACAGTGGGGCTCCTTGTTCCAATCTGCCTCCTCAGGATGTTGTTAAAGATCTGACACACATCCTTCTTCCCCTGAAACACATGCACACATCAGACAAACAAGCACTAAGCACTGCGATGCCCCTCTGCTTAAGAACCTCTCGTGGCTGCGGTGGCTCACAAGTTTTAAAAAACCTGTTTTATCGACTGCTCTGTATATTGTTATTGCCATGGACTGCTGACTCCTCACTCCCCTTGACTGGCCAGTAGGGGCCTCAAGTGTTCCAACAACTGCTTCAGTCACAACAGGCAACACTTACCTCGAAGTCTATGACCTGCAGGTTTTCTACCAGCGCTATCAGCAGCCCACTGTTGTACAGCTCCTGGGCCAGCTGGGCCACAGTCTCAGTGTGGGGCTCCTTATCGTTGCTGCCGTACAGGATCTCCTTCATGGACACCAAACACTTTGATACCTCCTCAGACGCCTGGAGAGCAGAGAGGCAGAGTTGAAGAAGAGAGGAGGAGAAAAACATGAAAACACATTACAGATTAAGAGTCATCCTGGAAAAAGAGGAAAAAGGAGAAAGCAGCAACTGAGTCTGAACTTGGCTTGTGTGGCTAATTTTATATGTGTGTGTGCAAGTGCATTACTCATATTGTGGGGACATAAATGTATTTACACAGTCACATGATGATGACTCACATTCCTTATGGGGACAATAACAATGTAATGAAAATCATTAAAGTTGAGGGTTATGGTTGGGGTTAGGGAAGTCGTGGTCAGGGTTAGAGTAGGTCTCCAAGAAATTAATGTAAGTCAATGTAATGTCCTCTGAAGTGATGGAAGCTGTGAGTGCTTGTGTGTGTGTGTGTGTGTGTGTGTGTGTGTGTGTGCATGTGTGAGAGAGCGTAAAGCGTCTTGACAGTGAAGTGTCAGGAGATGACAGGACCAGGCTGTTCCATGTTCTAATTTCACAGAGGGCCGTCACCCTCGGGCCCTTGGACACGCAGGCATTCGCACACAAACACACAGGAACGCACAGTCCTTCTCTACCTTGTCTGTCTTCTTATCCTGTTTGACCAGGATGGCCAGGTTTTCCTTCAGGGTCCTGACGATGTCCGCCGGACTCTTGTGGGATTTACCAAACAGCGGCATGATGGACGCACACTCGCCTTGGGACCTGGGAAACACAGCAGCAGCACAAACACATAAAGATGATGAAGGAGCAGGCAATGCAGAGCTGGATACAATAGAAGCATAATTAAGTAATTTTCATGTGAGTAGGATGTGTCAGTTTTCCTTTTCTGCACTCCACAACAGTACGGAATCTGATCTGCGTGAACATCTGCTTCCGAACATTTCTGTGACATTTAGGAGACTCGCCAGCTTTTCCAGGATGCAGGATAACGGATAAGAGCCCAAACAATACTGAATATATAATCAATATGAGGAGGAAGTTTGGTCTGATTACACACACAGGAGGAATTCATATAGGTTTCAGAAGACACTACAGGTGGTCTGAATGAATTGCCAAGAATATGATTCCACTAAATATCAGATTTTTTTCTGGATTTTTGGAAAGCAAATTCCAAATTGCACAACGCAACGTGCTCCTTCTTCATCCAGTTGATCTGACAACTCAACAAAAGGCTGCTGACAGAGACACATTCCAGTGTCATCTCCAGTCGACGTGAGCACCAGCTGCAGCCTCTTTGACTCTTCAGAAAATCAAAGTCAAATACATTAGATTGTTACATAACACAAACCATGGAGGAGTCGGCTGGAATTAGCTGTATGGGAAATTTCTCCATTCGTTTGGATGCAAAGATAGAGGCTGCACGTGTGGAAGGATGTTTCCGTCCATACAGCCAACACTGGATTCAAACAGCTCTTCATCATTAGCTTTTACCTCTGTTGAGTTATGCATTTTATCCACGCTTGAAACAAGAAAAAAACTGAGCATTTAAGATGTAGTCAGGTAAAATGTGGCTTAGTAGAAGGCAAACCTCTTATATAAATAAGCTTAGGAATATCCTCTTTGAACTTTTGTTGGACTAAAAATGTGATGCCTAATATGTCGAATGAGGCCTCTATCTTAGTGAGGACAACATTAAAAGATCTTTCTGACAAAAAGTCAACTCAGGGAATACAATTTCATTCAGGTCCATTTGTATTCCTTCAAAAAAAAAAAAAAAAAAAAACAACAACAAAAAACTAAACCTGCATCAGCTTAGTGGCATTCACAATCTGAGAGTTTTGCTTCATTTCATAATATCCGAGTAGGCCTCAGGTTATATTTTGCCCTGGTACAGTAGGAATGTCATGACCTGTTTGGATATCAACAGTCAAGAAGGTGGCAGCAGATGTAGGTTACTTCAGTGTCCTGTTGCAGCTATATAATGATAGTGTCAAACAAGGTTTTCAGTATGGGTGGTAATGTTAGTTAGAAGACTAAACAATATGTTTTTAAGTTACAATGCCAGGGGGAAAAATGACATATAATGGATGTATTGCTGTGTATGTGATGAGTGAGCGTGAGGGAGAGAGAGTGAGTGAGCGTTGTAAGGATCCAGGAGGCGGCGGTGGCCTTCACAATCCAGGCCAGGTCAGGAGCAGGCAGAGAACTTGTGACTGCTAATCCTCATCTGGGAATGCAAAAGGGCATTAGCCTCCCCCGCTAACTCCCAACTTCATTCCTCTCCATCCACCTCTGCTACCGTTCCTCCTTTCATCCACTCAGCTCAAGGTCTTCTCGTGTGAAACAGCTCATCTACTCAATGGACTGGCAAAAAAAAAAAAAAATCCTCTTCCTCTTGTACAATCATCAGGTCAAAATTTCCTTCAGCTCAGGACTTTGGTTTATGACCAAATACTGGCCTTGATTGGACTTTGCATTCAGTGCTAATAAGCTGATGAGCATGATAAGCCTGAATTGCCACTGTGAGTAAGCTGACATTAACATTGAGCTCAAAGCACCACAGACGAAGGCCTGTATCATAAAGTGGGGATGTAAATCACTGGTGGACTCTTTTAAGCTTGCACACATCCTGAAGGAGGGAGCCACATTCACTCCCTCTGAGCTCTGCAAGGCGGCCACACCCAAACTTATCATCAGCTCCTGAAAAGTTCTCAACTCTGTCCAAAACTGTATATTACTATCTTGGACAAAAAAACTTCTACAGACAGTCAATAAATGGGTTTCCTCAGCCCAGCTTCAAGCCACAATAACAAAGAAGAAGTGCTGCAGTGAATGAGCTGTAGGTCCGAGCAGCAGAGAGCAGGGGCTGATTTCCCCAGACTACACTAAAACAAATTGGTAAACTCTAAGCTGCGCAATGGATTTATTACATCAATTTTGCTCTATTAGAAAAATCTAATTACATGACATGAAACTCTGCTGCCCAATTACGGTCGACTGGAGGCTTGGTGGTCGTCATGACCACAGGGCCGCAACAGCTGCTGCAAATACACAGAGCAGATCATCACCTGAGATGTTTGAGAAGAGCATGAAAGTGGAAAAACACTATAAAAGGCAGTATTTTCATTACTTATATTATTTTGCATTCATTTGATGGCTGCATAACTTTAAGGAACTGCTATAGTGCATTTTTACTTTTTCCACTGTTTTATCAATGCACTTCTCCATATACCTCTGGAGGTGATTTACATGACCTGTAGTCAGTCTATTCAATTGAAATGCTAATTTACAGATGTAAAGTGTGTGTAAAGCACATACATGTGGCTTTTTGCTCTTGTCTGGAAAAAGCAGAAAAACACAATAAGGCTGCTTATGTTTCACTTTATCGTCATATTACGTCAGGCCTGCACAGCTGCAGTCCGGTCAATATTTGCCAAAGGATAAGCAGGTAAGGAGGAAGTAGATATCAAAACAGGAGAGCCACATTGCACAAGGCTTCCTGCTCTTTGATCCAATCATATCGCAGACTACTGTGTCAGATAATAAGTCTAATATTTCCTCTGTCGTCTGGCGTTGCGGCTGCAGCTGTCACCAAATGTTTCTGATTATTAAAGATGACTTAAAGGGCTCGTTTTAATCATCTAATAACACTTCTTTGAGTCGTGGAAAGCTTAAGCTCTAGGTGACCGTGAAGCCTTCATTTTCACTTGTAGCCTTCTTAAGACTGACTAAATGTTATGTAATGGAATTAATCTGGTGCCCACTGGGCTTGAACACACACAGCAAGCTGCTCTGTTTAAATATAATCTAACAGAGAAGGGCTCCATGTTGCCCCAAATATTAATTTTTCAGCTGTAATTATGAGAGGCCAAACAAGGACCCACAGAATAAAGCTAAAGGACGCACTGACAGGACAGGTTCTAAAGAATAATTTCACTCTTAGACATGACATTTATCCTTATTTTGTTTCATATTTCCCTTTAGTTTCCTTTGCTTCTGCTGTGTGTTTAATCATTGCTTTTTATATTCCTGACTCACATCCTGTCACAGTAATCATGATAATAATAATAATTGTATGTATCATAACTGTTGGAGAAATGATTATCCTTTATGCTCATGATCATTATTATCCTTTATGTTTATGACTGGGTGACCACCCCGTGCTACTTGTGTAAGGGGTCAGGCTGTTGACCCAATGATCATCCCATGATATGTTAATGTGATATGTTTAACAGTTATGCAATTGTCTTATGGCAGCACTATGGCGACAGAAGCTGTGAATGATGAAGGACAGGGCATCTTGTTCTTCCTTTAAGGTCATCTGACTTGTCGCCTATTTCTCTTAATGATAAGTAACAGTCTCTCTCTCTACCATGAAATTAGGTGTTTGTCAGTGAGAATACAAGCTTCCACTTATCTGGCATTATAAAAGCCTCATGCGTATTCTGTATCCTTGAACAACACTTGCACTGCAGACTCTCTGTGAGTAACTTGTTCCCTTGCCACAAGAATAAACGACCTACTCTCGTGATCTTAAGACAGAGTTTGTTTTCTAATTTTAAAAATTACTTAATAATGACTTCCCTCTTCCTATTCTTTTTCAGAATAAGGGCAGATTTTAACACACAAAAGAGAGATGCTTCAACATACTATTATCAGGCTTCCTTTTGGTCTAAAAGAAAATTTGGATTTGGCTGATAAAGGCAAATAATGTACTGTCACATAATATATGTGCATGTTAAATTGACCAACTGTGCTCTGCTGCAAAAATGTGTCTTCGAGTATAAAATAAAGGTATTTAACTTTACAATTAATCGCTGCACTTCAAGGCTACAAGAGATGGCTGTATTCATTATTGCTTCATCGCTATGAAAATGCCAGAAAATAGTGAAAACTGCTCACCACAATTACCTAAAAGTCTTATGTGATATCTTCAAATTGCTGGCCCAGTCCAAAAACCCGAAAATACTTAGATTCACAATCATATAAGACAAAGAAAAGCAGCAAGCTCTCACAGTTGAGAAGCTCAAACTCGATAATGATTGACATTTCTGCTTAAAGAATATAGATATATATACTGTAAGATTTGTCTGGTGTCACATGAGACAATCCAGCCTTCGTGCTGCCAGGGAATATTCACAGTGAACTCACTTGAGTGGGAGCATGGACGTAAGAAAGATGACATGCTTCAGTCGTAAACAGATTCCCAGGATGATCTGTAAGCATGACCTTTGCTGTGACATATGGGCTTAATGTAAAAACAGACATCTGAAAGAACACACTTCCATCTTTATCAGAGCGGTGCTGAACGGTCGCTCAGTGCATTCTGAATAATTCAAGCCGTCCTACAAAACACGCATTAAGGCTGCTTGAATGATCGTAAAGTTTATTTTGTTATTGTGTGTTCCTGAACTCTACCATCCCATTTTTAGATTTCTTTGTTCAAACTTTTTTTTAAACTCACAGCATTTCCCTTTACACTGTATTCAGTTTATTCTCTTATTTGCGACTACTTTAAAACACACATTCTTGTTCGATTTGTCTGCCATAAATATATGAATTGCCAGCACAGTTGTATGAGTCAGACACCCTGCCCTCATCAAACACCACCGCTGCCTTTTGCAGCATCAGTTTACAGTGACATACAAGAAGTAGTTACACTTACAGTGGGTGTCTTTGATGATTAATCAGAGTCATTCCAGCACTGGCAAGACAGTGATCCATCACACCTACATGTCACTGTGACAGCAGTAGTGAATTCAAGTTGGGAATTTCATGGCTCATGGCAAAAACAGGTTTGACATCAGCTTGTGGAGTGACTTAGTGCGCAGCTGATTTTACATTCTACAGACCTGGTCAGGAAACAAGAAATTAACTTATAATCTTTCACCTTTACACACAGTTGCTAAAGAATCATATGCGATGAAAAAGCCTAATGATAACTTTTTTGTCTGTGCACGTCTTTGAAATCTTTTAAAGCATCAAGGAATCCTTTACAAATCGATTTCATTAAGACATGAAGGCCTTCGACGACGTGATGAATGTGCTGCCTTTGAGAAAAGAAGAAAGGCAGCTGCCTCTGATTTGACAGTATGTCTTCTTGACTGCCTGGAATGCAGGTGCAGTCATTCATGATGTAACACATAACATAACACATACAACTGGAATTTAAGCATTCAAGGAGGAGCGAGGAGGCTATTTAACCCGCAAACACTCACTCGCCCACTCTGCGCAATTTACGACTGTTGGTATAAGCTGATATCACATAGAACTTTTTAGAAGTGTGTGTCAAAGAGAAACTGAGATTATTTTAACTGAGCAGAGAGACAACATTTTAAGAGCATTTAAGAATTTAGGGAATCAATTAAACAGTCCTGAAAAACACCCTGCTTTGCTCCAAATTCTATCTTGAAAAAGTAGTTAGATTTGTTGCTCTCTCCGTGCTACAGAGCCAGCTCCCAGAGACAGAAATGAGGATCTACGCGAGTGTTTGATCACGGCCCGTCTCAAGCTACAAAGAAGCGTTCTCTTTGCAGACGTCCACAAGGAGATTGTCCTCTCCGAGGTAACCTGGGAGGAACGCTCCTGAAAGGACAAACATCAGAGCATCAAGCCCTTTCCTGAGATTGATAATGATGTGGAGGATTCCTTCTCTTTTTTAACTTTGAATGGGAAACAAAAGGATATCCTGACTGCCAGACAACCAATATCACTGTGAACCCTGATGCCTGTCTGTGTTTGATGCACTTCACTGAAGCATATGGAAACCTCCATAACAATAAAAATTCAGTAATGGCTCTGTGGTATTGGCTGTGTCAAGAGTAGCCATCACCTGCTGCTTTGATAAACAGTACAATGGCTGAGTGAGGAAGATGCTCTGTACAGGTTAACACAGCCCATTAAAAACAGTAATCTTTCAAAAGCAAGAACTGGTACACCCTCAGTTCGGTCTGACAGGCAAACCTTCCAAATATCACCTCCTTCATCATAGAAGGTGTGCACAGCCTGAGGAGCCAGGTTCAGGGCAAAAAGGTGTAACTAAAAGACATACAAATAGCTTAAATTGTCATGTTAAATACAAATAACTGAAGATGATATTGAGAAGTTTGTATGACACAAATGGACAATTGCAAACCTTTTGGTCAAAGCCCCCACCTGTCATACATTACACCAGGTTACTACTACTGAAAGCCTCTGTGATGCAATACATGATGCAGGAGGTGAAGTACATTCAGGTCCCTCAACAGCAAGCTCACAGAAACTGACAGACCTGGGCTATATCTAACAAGTTCACTATGTGCTCCCATGTGCAGCTGTTTCATCAGGACAGTTGCTGCAGTTATGTGCAGAGTCAATAAGGGTTAATATTGTGAACCAGCGACAGACAGGCCTGTCCTACCAGGATATGAAAGCCTACTGTATCTGACTGTGGTTTGTCAATATGTGAAGGCAGATGGAGGGAGCCAGAGGAAGGCCGGATGTTAGGTAGTTTTACTTTCAAACTAAAAGCACAGCAGCTTTAGAGCCCCTCACACAATAAAAAACCTAGATATTCAAGGTCTAAGATTTTAAAAGTTTATTATCATGAAATACTACGGGAGGATATTTGGGTCAGAGAAGCTGACATTTGAGAAAAAGTGCCTGAGCAAACACTGTTGCAGAAAAAAAAATTATGGATTTAAGACAAGACAAACCTTTGTTCGTCCCTCTGTGGGGAAATTTGCATGATTAAATTGGACTAATTGACAAATATTCCAATAGTTAGATTTTTTAAAAGTATAAAAACAGTCATATGAATCAGCTTTCAGAGTCTAATCCTGCATGACAAATGTAGGCGGGTTGTGGCTGTAAAATCCTTATTGAATATCAACAATGACAACAAGGCTGCAGCAGTAACTTTCAATATTGATCAATCTGTCCAGGTTTCTTCAACTCATTGATTATTTAATACACAAAATGTGAGACAATACTAAAAGATGCTTGTCACAGTTTCCCAGACAAGAGAGGTGACATTCAATTTGCTAATTGTGCATGTCAAAGTTCAATATTAAAAGATGTTTAAGATGTTTAAGTCATAGATTATAATAGAGACCAAAGCAGCAAATGCTCACATTCGAGACGGTGGAATCAGAGCATATTTACTTGATCACTGTCTATACTTGTCAAAACTTCTGGGGCTCAAATGACAGATCACTTAACATAGTATCAGTTCTACATAACCGTTATTTTAATTTGAAATGCGTGACCGGAAGCTGCATTGTTGTCATTCTGGCTATCCTTACGCTGGGTCGTCTAAAGTAAGACAGCAAGGAGGAAAAAAAACACAAACAAATAAAACACATAGTCTATTTGTGCTGCTGGTGAATTAAAGATCCGGTGAAGGGCAGGGTTTGGATGAATAAGAGCTTATAACGCAGACAGGAGTTCATAACACATAAGGCCGCATAAACAGTCCCAGACAATGTGATTTAACAAGGCTACACCCCTCTCGCCTGCGGCTAAAGCCCCGTTTTGTTTGACAGATTTCCAAAGCTAATCACAGCTGTAGCATCATTTTAGAAAGAACTAGAGAACAGGACATTAGCTAATTCCTCAACAAACCACACATCATAACCCAGGTCGAAGTTACAAAGACTGTCAAGGGCGCTAATATTTCACCATTAGCCAAACTACAGGCGACTGCTCCTCGACAATATGGGCTAGAAATGATACCTTCAGTGGGAAGATGTTTGGTGGGCTTTCTCTTCAATGTCTTCACCGCTTCCGTCCCGGTTGCCTCCCAGAGAAGCTTGTGTGGTCACGCCAGGGCTGTCTGTTAGCACGAAAGTCGGCTAACAATGTGTCCGATACAATTTAAAACGTGAGGAATCTGTTAAGAAGCCAGAGCTGAATTCCATCTGGTCGCTTTCCAGTCTTCTGTCAGCTAGCGTGAACGGACTTAAAGACTTCCGATGTAAGCTTTCAAAATAAAATCGCCACTCACTCTCATCTGTTTACAATAATGGACAATGGAAGTGAAGCGGGGTTGCAATTTGAAATGAAATAACTGCTGCTAATCGAAATACTGCCTGTGTTTATGAATTTCACTGATAAATTTTCTTGTCATACACTATTGCGCTGTCACATATATAAATTTGCTTTTATCGAGTAAATGACATCACTTCTGGTGATAGATTGTCTTCCGTTTACTAACTTGACAAATCTGTATCTTTCCAGCCGCGGATCAGTCTCGTCCACATTCTCTCAATTAAAGTCTTGTCCTTTGTATTATATATGATTCAAAATGGCAAAAGTAGAATTTAATTCGCCATATTTAAATTTAGGTAATTGTGTATGGGCCTGTTTACTTTTTTCCCCCGCTAAGAGGAAAAAATAAAGCTGAGAATAGACTGAAGGTCGGACAGTGTTCATATTGGGACGAGCCCCAGGCCAAACTATGACGGTCTAAACTGGAAAACGCTCATTGGAGGTTATAAACCATGTGGTGGGAATTACGCTTCCGGATCAAAATACATAATTAATGATATTTATCCATGTGTTGGTATATTGAAAGCACTTACTGAACCAGTAGAATTGATTAGTAAAGCTTTTTTTTAAACTAATGCCAGTTTAAAAATATTAAAGATATTAATTAAATACAATAAAATGGCTGTTTTTTTTGTTTGTTTGTTTGTTTTTACAAAAAAAGGCAGCATCCCATAGAGGAAACCATTTCAGACTTTATTAAAGCTGCTTTTTCATTTTACATACAACTCAGAATTACATATTTACAAATATATACAGATTTGTCTCATTATAATATCTTCATATCAACACCATACTCAGTAGATACAATAGGAAAATAAAGACAGTGGTTGCTGCAATGTGCTGCATAAAAAGAAACTAAAAAATATAACCCATCTCATCTCTTCGGCCCCCCGAGTCGAAAGTACAAATAATTCAGTAAGCTTTTATTGTGTGATCATGATAAAACACTGACAAGTTTAGTGCCCGCGTCAGCTTTCGTAAGAGGGCAGAAAATAAACTCTCACAAAATACAACAGTGCCTGGTAAAAATACTTGTACATGAAAGCTTTAAAATTGGGGCTATGGACAACATGCCACAAGGAGTGGTGATATACAGAGAGACGAGGAGACCCACGAAACCATGATCCTCTTCACAATACACATGCTCTCGAGGAAAACAATGTGAGGTATAGAGGACACATCTGTACAAGCGTAACATACATTTCTCAGTCTTACACAACTTACACAGATCAACACATAATGCCAGCCACTGTTTACTCTCTGGTTTAGCTCACAGTTTGAAACCGAAAGGCCTCTTAACTCGTTCCTTCCTTTTTCTGGATAAGAATCTTTCCTTTCACATGGAGGACAGTGGTTTTGTTAAGCCAATGGACAAATTCAACCAGTAATAAACAGGTGGGGCTGGTTTTAGTGTAACAGCATGCTGCACTTAGTATTTTTCTGTTTAATAACAGTCACACATTCAACATTAAAGACGGGAAAATGAACAGATTGTTTCAACAGTGCGCCTTGTGGATACAGTAGAAATCTTGGTATATAAAACATGTTCACCCTTGAAAAACAAGGGAAGAAAAAGATGTCATTCAGTGTTCAGAATAGCACAGGCTTCTTGTGTGTGTGTGTGTGTGTGTGTCACAGCAGCTGGTTGTCAGAGGTGTGCCATCGACCTGTATCAACATCTTCATTTCCACTCCGGGGCCAAACAAGGCCAACTAGGGCTAAGCTTACTCACCGCCCCGCTGTGCAATTCACACAGAAAGTCAGACTTTTGTCATTATTTTCTTGCACCTTGTTATTGGACCGTGACGATTACTCAGCCAGTGACAAGTAAACAAATATTGCTCTCAGGCTGGTGGTGCAAGCATGTTGAGAAGGTCTGGGTTCCAGTTAGTCCTGCTCGTAAAGAAGTGGCTACTGTCACATGCCTGAGTGGGGCTGGGAGGGGACAAAGCCTGCTTTTGTTGCTGCAGTGCAGACCAAAGATAGGTGAGAACAGCGGCCATGACACAAGAACTCATTTATAGGTTCTTAAAGTGGGGTTTAAGGGACCCTTGGAGGCCACAGAGGGGCTCCTGGGTAAAATTAAAGTGATCAATTAACCTGACTAGAAATTAGGTCAATGCATTAGAACGACTGTTTCCATCCCACCACTATCATCTCCACACATATCTCTCTGATGGGTTTGCAACATTTGTTGGTTGGTTTGCTCTGAAGCGCGCACACACACACGCAGGAATGCGCACACACAATGACATGTAGTCGACGCAAGCAGGTATGCAGTCACACCTGCCTGCCCACTTAACTTCTTGGGCTTCCTGAGAGGTAAATCCAGAGCATTTCAGAGGCGAGTTAGACAATCACTCTTGGAGGAAAAAAAAAAAAAAAGAGGTCCAGAAGTTGTTCCAAGCTGCCACTCTCTGTGTGATTTGTACGTGTAGTTGGAGAAGTGCATCTGACCACCAGGTAGTGCTGTTGGTGACATTCACCCGGTGATACATCTGACTCTGTGTATTTGTAGTTAACACCATAAAACCAGGGTTAAGAGGAGCTCATATTAACAGTATGGGAGGACTACAGCATTCTTGAATGAAGGACAAAAAAACCCCAACAACAACGTCGACCTTTGACACCACTGATCTGCTGGACATTATAGGGATTTAACACACATCACCCCGTATGTGTTACACGTACAAAAAGCTTACAAGACTTACAGTATCCCGCCCTGAACATTTGACCTGCTCAGTGATTCTCCACGACACACTGAAAGCATTTTTTCTTGTTGCAGCCAGCTGCCAGTTTTCACAGTGTACAATTAATGTCTGACACTAAACCCAGCGTATCATGCGAAATACCAGCCTTGTAGTGTCTGTACTTGTAGATGTTTCACCCAAGAATCTGTCGCTATGCTGTGATGCTGTTGACTTGAAGGGGTTTCAGCGAGGTTGATGCCAGCAGTTTTGTAAGCTGCTGACGGCTCACATTTAGTGCAGATATTCTTTAAATTTTCCACTTTAATGCTACATAATCAGGAGGGTCAAATACAGCACTGAACTCTGTCTGTTCAGGAATTAATTCTTACACTGAAGACATTGAGCTTTTCTCTGTCGTTGACAGAGATAATGGAGAGTTGAATGATTTTTGAAGAAGGCCTGACAGGAGGACTAATACTCTGATATTTCAATTACAAATTTTTACTGTAACTGAAATGGACGGTGAAAAGGCCTTGCACTTAAAATTGTTAATTTTGTTGGCAGAAAGAATTGAAAATGAAAGTATAATACTGCTGAGTGGAAATCGCTGATACCATGATTGCTTTGGTTTCTGGGAGCTGGGAGGTTGATGAAAGTTTATCCCGTCCTCCTGTCAGGGTCAGCTTTAGGTTTCGTAATGCCACCTGGGAATTGCTTTAGGTTGAGGGATGGAACCGGGACAGTGACAGCGGGTCAGGGTTTGATGTCAGAGAAGCTGGTGTAAGTCTCACTGCAGCTGGAAGAAGTGCTGAGGTTCCCAGAGACGCTGCCATCTGCAGGACAAACACACAAACAACAACAACAGTGTGGGTTTTTACCAATTCTAAGCTGTTGTGTTTCTAGACCCAAAATAGTGTAGATGCAAAAACTACCTGAGCTGCTGAGTGACTGGGAGGATTTGGACTCTGAGATGAGGCTGAGGAGGTTTGCTGCTGCCACCCAGCCCTCCTTACTGCTGCGGAGGTTCTTCACAAACCTACAGAGGAGTAAAAAAAACAGTGACTTTAGCCACCAAGTAAATATCTAATATTGCTCAATGATATTTAAATACTATGTAAAGTTTAATTTGGATTCTTCTGTCGTTTACCATTGTCCCTCCTCTCCTTCTCTGATTAGCTGGACCACGTCTCCGCTCTTGACAGACAGCTCCTGAGGTCCCGCCTTCTCACAGTCTGCGACCACTGTATACTTCCCTGGGGTCTAAAGGGTCAAAGGTCACCAAAGACAGTCAGCGAGAGGTTAAAGGAGTCAGGTCGAGTCAAACAGCAAAAGACACTGATGACAAACCATGAACTCACCAGCTTCTTTCCTATTTCATCCTCGGGGTCAGAATTCATGGGGTCCTCGCCACTGGAGTACCCATCATTCTCTTCTGAGGCATCCACTGAGAGAGACGCCTTGTTCCAGCCTGTAGGTGGACGGTGTTGGCGGTGGTGGTGGTGGTGCAGAGAGGAAAGGGCAGACACAGGAGATTTAGAGGCAAAGGAGAAAAGCAGAATACTGAAAAGTGGGAAAAGTGACTTGCAGTGATGTAGAGATGAATCTGTATCACACACACTCACACACCACGTGGCATTAAAATTCATCCCGTGTCAATATTTAAATGCTCTGTATAAAGAGGTGATATGTTGATATGTCAATTTTTTTCAGGAGCAAACCAAATGCCACTTGGAAGGAGAGTTGCAGATACAGATAAATCACCACCAGGAGCAGAAAACCACAAGATCTTTAAGTCCAAACTGACGGACAAATCAATCACACACAGGTCAAACCAAGCTCCTCTAAAATCCCAGCGAGGACCAATGGAGACAGCAGACAGATCCCAGTTTATCAAGAGTTCATGATCAGAGAACACAGATTTGAATCACCTGGATTCATTTCAAAGTTGCTCTAACTGCCAAGGCTGGAAAATAAGTTGTTCAAAGGGTGACCTGTGTATGTTTTTCTGATTCTCATTATTCTCCATGCCACACAACCGCTAACCCAAGACACCCGATAGCAGAAGAGAGGATGATTGATTTGAGGTAGCTGAGAATTGAGACTTAAAATCTTAAATAGCTTTCAGGTAATTGGCAATTTATATTCATCTCACTCCTATGGGAGATAGGATTATAAGAGCCAACACAAGGCTAAATGAAAGGAAAGTGAATATTCTGCTACACTTCAAGGAAAATCAATCAAGATTCAACTGGATGATGAACCACCACAAACCACAGCAAACACCCACAGTGGCTGATCCTCAGAGTGGCTCTGTACCTCGCTGCTTGCTCTGTAACAGACTAGAGGTACTCATCCATTTGACTCTGCTCAGAGTGACATGGGGAGCCGGCTCTAGACAGGGAGAGACAGCCAGCGAATCAGTGAAACAGACAAACTAGTCCTGTACGTCACATAGCTGCTTTCGCTCTGTGAGCTGGTCGGTTAGTGAAAGGAAGCTTCTTTGATGTGGACCAGGAGAAAAACTACAGGTGGAAACACACCCAACATCACCACTGTTGGACAGACACAGGGACCCTTCACTTTGACATGGTTAGTAAAGTAATCAGACATAAATGATTCATCAAGTTAATGATGAAAAGCAACACAATATATTCACATATAATGATGGGAAATATGCTTATTTGTTTCTTGCTGAGAGTCTTATGAGTAGATTTGTACGGTACATATGTAGCTGGAGCAAACAAAGCAAGCAAGCAAGTGGACAAAGCAAGGCTCGCTGTTTTTTTTTTTTTTGTTCATGCTAAGCTGAGCAAGCAAGCTCAGCAAGTCAAAGCAAATCAGCATATTTCTCCAGAATGTCTACAAGACTTCAAGTGATGATGATGATTATGGCCTGTGAAAAAATGTTGTCATGCACATGGCAACTGCAGCACTGATTTGAAGACTTCCAGGACCTGCAGATATTATGTGTGAGCACAACACGTCTCTCTCACCACACATGTACAACAGTGTCATGGTAAACATGGGTGATCATCATATGAAGAACAGCTTCTATTCCTGGATTAATGTTTGGAATAACATCAAATCCAATTTCACTATATGAGACACTACATGATGGAAACACACACGACTGGAGATCACTGTAGTGGTGAGGGATGGGAAAATGAATGATGGCCTCTAGAATTAGATGGCGCCTATTATGGGACATCAATATACCTTTGAACCCAAACGGTGTGGGGTCACTCTTGACCAAGTGGCGTTTGGAGCCGTGCTCGGGGCTCAGGGCCGAGCCTGGCCACGAAGGAGGAAAAGAGTGAAGAGAAGGAAGAAAGTGAGGAAGAGAGTGGCCTCAGAGGAGAACACTGTCATTAATTATCTAAACCAGTGAGAAGCTTATGTAACTAATGTGACCTTCATCATCAGGCAAAAAACAGAACTAATCCTAAAAAAATCTGATAAAATTGATACTGACTAACTTTGAATATAGCTGAACACTGAACAGTGAGTGGACATGAGAACAGGCATTCACATACAGTAACTCTTTCACATGCTATTAAAGGATTGATGTACACTGCAGTAAGAAGTACAGCAGTGGCAATGTTAGACTTTGACCACCAGGAGGCAGAGTGTCTGCAATATGAAACTAGAATCACCAGTTCACCTTACAGTGAGTCAGTTATACTGGATCAGATTAAACAGGTGATGATAACTATCTTTAATTTAAAAACACAGCACTGATCTGTCACTGTTTTTCTCTGAAATAAGGGACATACTGAGGCTTAATTTGCATTGCGTGCCTGTTCTAAAAACCTCCTCAGGTCTGCTGATGTTACCTTTGGGACTCTTGAGATTGCTGAAGCCCTGCAAAGTAAAACGCTTTTTAGCCATTGAAGACCTGTCAGTGGTGGGACTGGTCACTGGTTCATCTGGAAACAATGGTTTGAAATGGAAAGTGGGAGGAAAAGAAAAAAAGAGTGTTGCAACCATGAAAAAAATAAACGTAGCCCCCCCAAAAAAGAGAGGTAGAGAGACAGAGAGAGGAGCGATGAAAGTGATGAAGAAAAGAGTTCAGATCAGAGAGTTTATACTACAAGCCATAGTTGAGTAACACATTCTCTGTCATGTATCAAACATTCACCTTTGTGTTTTGGTGAAGAAGAGGAGTTGATTTCAGAGATCATGCTCGTCTCTGACTTCTTCTCCTCCTGCTTCTTCTGGTTTTTCTGACCGCTGCTACGAAAGGGACTGGGAGAGAGAAGAAGAAAACATTACAATAGATAAAAGGCATCTTGGTTGTTTCTTTCTCGCATGTGTTTATAAGAGCAGACACCGACCTGAGGGAGATGGAGTTGTTGTTGCTGGTGGGACTCGGAGAAACAGAGTCCGAGCTCTTTTGCTGACTTGCATCTAAAATAAGTGACAGTTAAACACAGTTACAAGGAGATGAGTAGAAGAAAAGCAAACAAGCCTGTGTGTCTTGGTCTACAGTACCTCTGCAGGCTTTGAGCTGCTGGGTCAGAACTTTGCGGATCTCGTTCACCCATGATGTTTTAATCTCTGGTGTTGGAGCCTAATTGAGACAAATAATGGTGATTACACAGCATTAATAGTGCTATGGTTTCTTCTTCATCTCTGGCTGAGGGAGTTTACCTGCACAATAAAAACTTCATCTCTGGAGTTGCACCAAATCTCAAACTTCTTGTTGTCTCCTTTAGCGTTCTCTGTGATGCCCACCGCACTCATCTGAGACAAGAATGAAAGGATCACTACAGCTGCCTCTCCTGACGGCTTTGTGCAAATATTAACAGTCTTCAAATGTGACAAACTGGAGCTTACACTGAGGGAGTGTTTGAAGCTGTAAGACGGAGCTTTCTCGTAGCCCTCCCCGTTCTCCTCTCTCCTCTTGCAGAAGAGCAGGGCCTTCTCGTGGAGGAACAGGTGCCTCTGCATGGGCTTAAACCGAGCCAGGTCCTTCACCTTGGCGTGACCTTTTTTATGCTCCGTCCACACGCTGAAGGAGCCCTGCATCAGCAGGCGGCCCAGCTCCGACAGGTTACCCTGAAAAAATGGAAAGACAGGCAGGTGTTTACGGTCTTTGTTGCAAACTCTAATTAACACTTTTCTACTGATTCATTAATAAATCCACTCCTGCTCAAGACAACCAGATGATTAACAGCATATTTCTCACAGTGATCCTCAGTGTCATTTCTCTGACCTCATATCCTGTGATGGCGATGAGGTGCATGGAGTCGTTAACAGCTTTCAGGATCCCCAGGATGGAGGAGAGGGCTTCCTGTAGGTCATCACAGCCATCACAGCCCTTACTGTACTTCAACAGCTCCTGCAAACACACAGCGAAAAGCGAGTGGAGAATACAGTGAGTCTGAGTAAACACATGGAGGCAGACAGTAAACACAGCACAGAAACACAGCTCACCTTCAGCAGTAGCTGGTATTTGGTGATTCTCTGGACAGGTTTAAGGAGGTAGGAGTCCAAACCAAGTTTATGTTCCAGCTTCTTCTGGCACTCCTGGATCACAAGACACAAACCAATGAAGATACTTATTCTTGTAAACTGCACAAAAAGGAATGTGTTGCTATGAGGAGACGGGCGAGGGGGCAACCTGGAAGAAGGCACAGTCGGAGCACTGTCTCCACAAGCTCTCAGAGCGAGGTTTATTCTGGCAGTAAGCCTCGTAGATCTGCAGGTCCTTCATCTGCAGATGGAGAACAAAACAGGTGCAAGGAAATGAAAATCATATCTGTCAGTGATTTTCTTTTATTGACTCCAGACAAAAATGGAGGAAGTAAGTGCTCACCCTCTCTAAAAAGCAGCGGCCCACTAGTTCTGGGCAGTCAGTGTACGCTTCCAGTTCCTTCAGAAACGTCCTGGAGACAAAAACAAGATTGACACCACCCTCACATCTGTACAGTAGGCATGAGGCTGTAGCCAGCAGCCGTAAATGAGGAAACAGTTTGTCAGTCCAAAGGGAACAGAGTCTGCTTACCCAGCACCTATTTTCCTAAATGTCATGTATTTTCCAAAAAATGATTCCTTAAATTGAAAACACAAAATGCTGACATTTTCCCTTTCAAGAAATAACCGACGGTCTCAAAAAACACATGACCCAAAGACTTTATAGCACAGGTTTCTGATTGGCTCCCTGGCGAGGTGAACTGAAAGTGTGAAAGGAGCGCACCTCTTATGAAACTGGTAGATTTCAGACATGTTGCCAAACAGAATGTCCTTCTTGCTGAGCAGGTTGCTGGGGATGAGGTGAGCCATGGTGGGGTTGTCCATCTCTGCTGCATAGCCCTGGAGTTTATATTACACACAATGTCAATTCAATCATCTATTTTGTGAATGTACAGACATTTTGCTAAGAATAGACACTGACATGATGGACACTCACCTCCAGCACACACAGTAGCTCCTCCACATATGCTCTCTCCGTCTCCAGCAGTTCATTCATAACATGTCTGGAAGGCAGAAAACAAGATGAGACAGCAGTACTGAAGTATTTGAATATGTTGAATGTTTATTATAAAAGTGATACAGGCAAAGGAAAGTGATCCATTAACTACTTCGTTATCTAAGGCTCTGAGGACGACCCCTTACCGCCGAAGTACTGCCAGGTTTTCTTCTTCTTCTGAGAGAGAAGCATGCCTGGTGCTACCGTTATGTATGGGAGACTCCACCTGCACGCACACACACATTCATATATAGTATGAAAACACATATATTTACATCCTTATCACTTTGACCACATATAAAATCTTTTTTACCAAACAACTGATCGGTAGTTGTGCATTTACCTTTTTGCAGATGGCATTATCTGCAGAGTATCTCCTCTCTTTTCTCTGTTGATCTGCAGGAGAGACAGAAAGCAATGTTTTTATCTCTTTACGCCTCAAACAAGGTGAGAAAAGCCCCAATATAAATAACAGTCTTGTTATGACTGCTGCTCCATTTCATTAAATCATCATCTATTGATTGAGGCCTACTGGGAGAGGAGATCGGAGACTTCACTTCAGGTCTCGGTGCCACAGGCTGGACTGGTCTGGTCTGTTTGGCGGCAAGTTTCTTCAGGCTGATGCGCCTCTTCTCAAACATCTCCTGGACAGAGCTTTGCTTCTGGAAAACTTTCTCTACCTGGTCCTGATGGAGAGCAAATACAACCACAGATATTACAGCAAATAAACTGGTAACAGGTAAAGTTTGACATCAGGAGGAAGCAAGCATATTTTTAATCTATTCAATCCACGTCATACTGACCCTGAGCTGCGGCGTGAGCGTCGCCTCATACTGGCAGCAGATGGCAGCGCGGTCAGCGAGGGTGTGAAGCGGCGCTGTGTCCAGGTATCGCTCCAGTTCTTGCAGAGCTGCTTCAGCTCCGTCCTGAGACTGACAGCGGTCCACTGGCTGGCTGGCCAACAGGAAGATGCCCTCCTCACACCACCGCGACGCCTGGGAGGAAATGTTTCATGGAAATAATGTGAAAAGTTTATTACTTAGCTTCTAAAACACTTGAATAAATGCAATCTGAGCTTGAGGTGTACCTTCTCCAGAGCGTGGTGCAGCTCCATCGCCCGGAGCAGGAGGCTCTTCTTACTCCTCAGAGTGGAGCTGATCTCCTCACACACTCCCCTCAGCTCGCTGCACTTTGGCCTGATGGAGTCCTCCGCATAGTGGGAATTTTCTATCAGCCTGTCACCTTCACTGGCCAGGGACAGGGCACGGTCTAGCACGTCCTATTGCAACACAGTGAATATGGCTGTTGTCAATATGAGCATATACTTCAGGATACAGGGAGAGGTTGTTTTTGAGTGTTGTGCAGTCTTAATCCAGTGAATATGTAATCAATCAAAGTGAATGGTAAACATCATTACTGAGCTTGAAACCAGATCTGACTCAAATAAAAGGCTAATACCAACCAAATATATCATTACACACTTTGGTCCAGTCCACACATCTACACACACGTGCTCTATTTCCCTTTCTCTCTCATCCCTTTCTCTCACTGTGTCTCTCTCTCACGCCTATTTTCCAGTGAGTGGGGGGTGGAACAGGGCATGGTATTGATTATATCATTAGCCACATGGCTTCAAGGATGCATCAAAGGTGAAAGTGTTGACTGTGTGTTTTCTGGACCACGTGAGCTGCAGGATGAATCAGGGTTGTGTGTGTTTCTTACACAGGCCTTGTCCTCGTGGCTGTTGAGCTCTCGGAGGACGTGCTCAGCGTGGGCAGGGCTCACGCTGACCTCAGAGAAACCCGACAACCGCTCTGATGTCACATCAAGCTGGGCACGCACCTACAAACACACACACATGGTTAATGTGTAAAGTTGCCGTGTTAGTTTGTGCTTAAATGGGAATTTCCCACAATTCAACTCGACTCACTTCACGGAAGTGCTGTTCAAAATGGCGGAGTTGTAAACACTGTTCCAGCTTGGTGCGGTGACGCTCCCAGAAATCATCAAACGCCGTCTCCGTTTCATCCAGCTGGCCCAGGAGTCTGAGAGGGAGGAGGAGAGGAGGAAGAGTGATGTGAAGAGATTTCATTCATGCATTCAGGGACAACTTCCTCGTCTATTTCTGCATCCATTCATGGCTTCCTCTACCTCTGTACAGTAGCTAAGTTTTCCAGTTCATCGTGGGTCATGCTGTATTCAGGGTCTGTCTGCAGAGGCTCGTTGATACACTCCAACAGACGTCCACCTTGAGACAGCGCCACCTGCAGGTCCTCCTGGAAATTGAGAAAATAATTTTCCTCAACACTGAAGCACTTGGTGCAACTATGAACATACACAGTGACAGGGAGATACTGTATGGTAAAGACAGAAAAGTGTATCCAACCTTCATTTCATCCTTCTTCAGAGTGTGTGTGTGCAGCAGGTTGGTGGTGGCCTCGGCATCGTTAGGTAATTCTGTCTCTGCAAGCTCAGTGCCAAACGCCTGCAAGGTCTGAGCCGTGGTCTTCACCATGAGGGCGAAGGCCTCGATCGCCTGCAGAGGAGGCAATCAGGTAAGTATAAACACACAGAAGCCCATACAAGTATAGTCAAAGTGATAAATGATGCAGAAATTCATGCACACAAGTAGACTCAAATCACGTTTTACACCATGGAATACTACCCATGTGTAAAAAATTAATACTTCAGAATGTGAGATTGTGTGCTTCAAAAAAAGAAAAAAAGAACTAAAAGCACAATATGTGTGTGTGTACATATATATACATACAGTGCGGTGTGAGATCCAGCTGTCATGGCAGTACTCCTGCGTGCCTCCCAGCTCTGTGGTCAGTTGTCCTGGGTCGATATAAGCATGGAGCTCAGTCACCGAACTCAGCATCACCACCTGATAAAACACACAGAAACAAATGATTGCATCAAGAATGATTTATAGAACAGACAATCCTTAATAGCTTACAAGCTGCTGTACACATGCAATGTACAAGTCATACTGGCACCTTCATTTTGAACTCATCCTTGTTGTACTTGAACAGGAAGTCTGACAGAGTCCGCTGGAGCAAAGTCGTGGGACGCAACACCAGAACCAAGTGTAAGTTCCCTGGAAATGAACCCTGAGAAAGACAAGAGGATGCATTCAATATAGTCCTATATGATAGAGTCATCGCTGTGTCCTGAGTTCAAGATCAACCGAAATAATGTTTTGATTATATGACAGCAACTGTGAGTCACCTCATGTATAATATATTCTGTGATCAGTATTTATTATGGCACTTTTGATGCATTCATTTCAAGATTAGAAATGATAATGGGTGTTAATCAGCTCTCTCAGTAAATGAAGTAAAAGACTTGGTTTGTGCTGCCTCCAGGTTGAGAGTTCAGGAGAGGTGTGAAGCCCACTTGTGCAGCACCTGTCCCTCGGCTGCAATCCTGAACCGACCGTGAAGACAGATTTTCTGGGATTTAATATCCACAAAATTTCCTACATTTCATCACAACTGTTCCCTTGTTGCACGTCACATCTAGAAAGCTGTGACTACATGGTAAATTAGTCCTGTGACTCTGGGAGCAACCAGCGTTTTTTTGTCTGTCTACCTCCACACTAACAGGTTAAAAGCGTAAAATTGCTTTTACACAGACAACAGCCCAAGAGGCCACTCAGCTGAAAGGCTATATTGGTTATGGCTTCCTCTAAAACCCTTGGTGAATTACTCCACCCTGTTAGGCATCATAAATCGATGTAGGGTGACGTGTGCACACGCACACACACACACACACACACGTGCACACACAGGCCCAGAGGCATGCTCAGAGATGTGCGACAAGCTCATAAAATCTTTAGCATTGCCGTAAATAAAGTCTGAAAAAAAATGGAAGCGATTTAAGAAAACATGTAAGATGTTTTTTGCTGAGATTACGGGGCAGTATTTACACCACTTTTCTCGTGGACCACCTCTCGTTCAAACATCATAGGCATTCCTGGTCTTTCCTGATTCATAGCAGCTATTATTATTACTACTATTTATTACATCTTCTATCTGTTTCGAGGGATGTTTTCACACAAAGAGGCGATGATTATATTACATGTGTAATGTTGTGTGCACAATCTCTACGAAATGGTGCCATCCGTCACCGTCGTCTCAAAGCAGATAGCAGGGAACATCCCATAAAAACAGACAGCACAAGTACTCAGATGGAATCGGTAAAATAAAATACTGTACATGGCTTTAATTTGGTCTGCAAGGAGACCTGCACTCACACAGAGGCACACACACATCATATTCATGAAATGCCTGCACGAGGTTGCCATGGAAACCATTCTCCTTGGAAAATGCATGGAGAGAGAGAGAGAGAAAGAGAGAGAGAGAGAGAGCAATGACGAAATGCAAGCAAGAGTGATGCTACAGAGAGCGAGTAGGAACCACAGAGAGTAACTGATGTCTCTCTGTGTGGAGGAGTCTTCTCAAAGTGTTGATGGTGCTGCTGAGCCACTTTGCTCTCCCAGTCATTTATTTTTGGCTCACACTCTCTCACACACACACACACCGCCTGCTGTGATGTTGATGAAAGACAGCCAGGTTGGAAAATTCAGCGCTCGTTCTACATGGTTCCTTTTTCAATTTCCGCCCAAACCGACAGCAAAAATTTAAAATAGCATGTGCAGATAATAAACTGTGAGACAGAATCACTCATTAGAGATTAATTGTAATTCTGTCGACGCGACCTGGTTCTTCCACCAATAACAAACCGTAGAAAACCCAGAAAGCAATACATCTGTAATTGGAATCCATTAAATTCAATAAACCCTGAGAGGTCCTGGTTTAATTTGTACCTCTGCATTAACATGATAATACACAATCTGCTCGGTGCATCCCCCTGACAGATGAACACAGACATGCTAATGTGCATACACAACCCTGGACACACACACACACATACACTCCTCACAGATAAAAAGCACACATAAATAAATGATAAGGATTAGAATATCATTTTCTCTTGACCAGGCTGATTTATATTCTTGCAGGGAGGAAAACCACTCCAGCCATGTCCTCTAATGACATCCACATTGTTCTCCTGGGAGTTGGGCAGCCACAATATTAAACCACCTCCCTCCCCACGTGCTCGAACCCTCCTCTGTCTGTAGCCCTGCTTTTGCTCTTGGTCATGAAAGCAGTCACAATTATGACAAAGAGAATGAGAAGTGAGTCTTGACAGAGGCGGCTCTCCTGTAGCTGTCTGTAACAGATTCAAGCCTCTCGTTCGCACCGGCTGATAGAGCCGTCTGCGTCTTCACCCTGCAGCACTGTTCCTGTATGCTTGAATGACTGCATATTTATTACCCTAAATCACTAAGATGGGGCTGCAACAGAGGTGATATCCCATCATCATTTGACTGCAGTGCGTGTAGATTCACCTTGTTTACCCGAATTAAAGTCTGCTAGTCGGGTGGTGCATCTAAAGAAAAACTATGGTGTAAATATGGATGATTGAGTAAAAACCTGTTGTTGAAGCATCCAGAAAAAAAACTGAAACTTTTACTAATAAGACTGGGAACAAGTGAGACTGTGAGGTTTCCTGAGAGGTTACAGAAAGATAAAGAAATGAAGGACACTGATACTATAAACATGAGTAGTAACTGATGGATATATACAAAAGTGTTGCTTTAATTTCTTGAGTCACTGATTGAGGCTGAATTATTATAAAGAAATTATCTCAGGGGTTTAATGCAAATCATTTTATGAGATGATGAATGGCATTATTTAAGGTGCTATATGGAATTTCTATGATTGTGTGAGCAGCAAATTTGAGAGCGATTATCACCTAGAGGTCAAATGTCAAGCTCACCTTTATTTACTGCTATAACAAATCACTGGTCAGCTCCATCTGCGGCCTGCCAGAGAATCAACATGGCCGCGCGAGAGCATCTGTGCATGTGCCGTGCACTTATCTCTGGCTTTTTCATGACAATACTGCCCACTCGTTTTTTTTTCCCTTTCCGGCGGGAGAAATGGCAGTGGGCGACCTTGAACGGCCTTGATGAGCAGAGCGTCTCACGGGAAGATGGAACGACCTTCATTCTCCAGGAAGACCGCGTGTCATTGGCTGGTGGACAATGCAGGCGTGTCCAAGAAGGACATCCGCCGTAGGGGAGCGAGGTGGAAGAGCATGTGAGACGCTGCTCCCGCCACCTGCTCTTCATGCCTTCAGGATAAGTTATAGTGCTGCTTGTTTCCATGAGGGACTCGTGTACTCTGCTCCTCTCTGATTTAAAGCTGAAACACCTGCTGTATTTTTTTGCATAAAATTTATATTTAAGAATCATATGACTGATTAAGCAAGGACCAGACTTTGCAAAGAAACTTTTGCTAGATGAATCTGCTGATTTACAGAGTATCATAGTGTCATATACAGAAGCTATTACTGTTTTCATTCCACCTGGTTCTCTCTTTTGTTGTCTGTGTGCAACATTTCCCTTTGTGTTGCCGATGCTATATTTGCCTGGACTTCCCCAAAACATGCCAGGTGCAGCATCTTGGCATCAGTAATTACTGCTGCAATCATTGTGAGATATTCACAGACAAAGCATCAACAAGATTATGAGACTCAAACCAGCTGGTAAATCTGCTGAAGTGGGTTAGTGCATGAGAGAGGAAGCTGTAGAATCACTTCAAACAGCAGTACAGAAAAACAAATGCGCCCCTAATCATCTCAGCCATTTTCTTTGTTTACACTTCTGACATTATGATTTCATTTTTCAAAGTAAGAATACAGTGGTCCCACTTGTTTGAAACGTTGTTTTTCTAAGTGCTGCGTGGGAAGCGAAGCAGAGGACGACACCAAGCAGCGGATACGAACTCAAAAAGCAGAACAAAGACGTGAAGTAATGGCAAAAAAGAGGAGCGACAGATCAGCAGGAGATATGAAGGGAGGACTGGAGATCCTGCTGAGAAGCTTCTGCTATCATGCTGATAAACTCCTACCTACCTCTCCACATCGCTGGGTCTCTACTGGGCATAATAGGGTGTGAGACACATTTTACTGAGGGCAACACAAATTGAAAGAATCTATCTGGCCAAGACAATCACTCATCAGTTTTACATTGGTTGAACAAATGAGATACACCATGTTCATTAATGGGCTAAAGACTTGTTACGATAATATTATAATAATTTTCTAATAATTAATAACAAAAGTGTTCTAAGTTAAATGAATTTCTCCTCAGACGACAACACCTATTCTTGGCCTGAAAAACTATGTTTCCATGTATCCTGGTTTGTTTTTTCATTCCTCCACGTGGACATACAGAAACACCAATTAAAACAGAGAGACACCGACTGATTGGTTCCCTGTTATCAGTACAACCCAGAGTCCATCAATGTCCCTTTCAAGGACACAGACTGGGTCAATGGACTGGAATAACATAATAGAGCTGGAATGGTCCATGATGCCTGCTGTTTGTGTGGACGGATTAAACTGACATGGTGGAGTTCAGTTACTAAAGAAAGGAGCTTAATAATGATTTATGGTCACAGTGGGGATAGTTGCTTGGAAATACCCTGGAAAGACCATTAGGTGTGATGATAATCAGTGTCCAATTAGCATACATTAGCATATATCTGCATATATTGGACATGCTTAGCGCTGTAATACAGGACGAGCATCTTAACAACAGATGTGGAAGGTGTGGTGAAGCCTCGTGTTGCTGGTTAATCAGGATTCAAAACTGGAGCTTGTAGGACAATGTGAAAACCTGCTTCACAAGCAAATCTCACCCTAACCACACACTTCTGTCAAAACAGTTTCCCTTTCTACTTTTTTACTTTTTATATGAAGGGCCTCAGAGAGCAGCGATCAGTAACTTTGATTCTCAAGTCTGTCTGATGTAAATCGGTCTCTCTCTCTCTCTTTGATTCATGATTCTTTTTCCTCTCTTTCTGCCTTTTTTCATCTCATCACTCGCCTCCTTCCCTTTTTAAGCATCTCCTTTCTCCTCCCATCTTCCCTCTTCACTCTTGTACTGCTTCTCCGATTCGTCATCTCAGAGAGGAGTGAAAGTCTGACACTGTCCAAGAAGTAGGCCAGTGGGCTAATGGCACGCAGATACAACACTGATGGTTAGGAAAAAAACAATTAGAGAACGAGACTAATGGCTCACACAATTTGGACTTTCTATTTCTAACGAGCGGGTATGTCTCAGCACACACACATACACACACTACGTTCTCACATTGTAGGACTCCACCACCCACTTCAGCATAATAGGCTATTTTTAATCCTCCTCCTGCCTCGTTCCAACATCCAGAAATTAAAAAAAAACCTGTCACCTAACTGCCGCTACATGTCCTTCCTATGTGAGCTAGTAAACACACGACCAAAGAGGAGCAAAACAGCCATTACTCTAAGCTGCGACGAACCAAATTATACACACACACCCCGCTGACACCAGCAACTACACCTGCAGCCCCATGTTTAACCCTAAGCATTAGTATAGAGTAATGCTCCAAAACTGCTATTTGTGTTTGTACTTGATCAGCAGAGGATGCTCACAAACAAACTGACACACACACATACACACACGCAAACACACGGGGTCTTACAGCGATGCGGAGCAGGGTGGCCCTGACGGCGGCCCATCGGTCCAGTCGTCTGTCGATGACCAGGATGAAACCCAGACCTGATGCTGCGATGCTGCAGGAGAGAAGCACACGCGGTTACTAACAGGGAAACAGCTTTTCTGTCTGTGTGTGTTCAAGTTGAGATTTAATCGTTAAGACATCAGGTCAAATCACTCTACGTGGCAACACATTAGTCCAACGAGGGAACTTCATGGAGCACGCTGGTGTGATGTGTGGCTCTGACGCCAGGGGTCCCTGAGTGAACTCCAGGGTGTCCCCAACAAGATCCATGCTCCCCAGTTATATTTATCAGGTATCATCCTAATCACAGAACATATATACTTTAGGAATGACCTGTAGTCCCAAACTAAGGTGTAAAAATCTCTAAATCTTTGGCATTAATCAACCAATACAGAGATATTTCTGCACTGCATTTCACAGAGATTATCTCATCATTTAACTGACACATAATATACATATATGCTAAATATATATATAGCATTTATATAGACTTTATAACTGACAAGACCTTGCTGGTCTCTGTGGCAGAATATAAATGGGGATTAAACAGCAAAGCTAAGGAAGGTCAAAACCTTGGTACATCATTTGTCAACAGTGATGATTTTGAAAGGGACCCTCGTGATTACCATGACAACCTTGGCTCTGCGTTAACATGTGTGTGTTGCTTGTGTGTGCGTATGTGTGTGTCAAAATCTTGCCATTCATTCCACAGGCAGTGCCATATGTGGCGGCCTCATTAAGCTAATGTGTGTGTATGTGTGTGTGTGTGTGTGTCAATGCAGTATTTGCAGCAAAGGTCCCGCTTGACAAATTGACATGCATCCTGACACCTAAACACACACGCAAAATGAGAAAATACACACACACTCTCACACACTGTGGGGCCAACATACGAATACTGCTGAGTTGGACCATCTGGGCATCATAATTAGCCAATTTTCATTATCATCACACACATGCACACAGACATATTAAGAAAATTAACACACTACACTACCCAGTGAAAGCTGCGACAGCAAATCCTCAATCCATCTCCGGAGAAAACATTCAAACCACATAAATAAAGCCGGCTGAGTGGGGAAGATCTTTCCTATTCCAGGACAAAAAAATTACACAGATCCTTAACATCCTATTGTTGCCATCCAGCAATAATCCATTGCTCCACAATTTGTCCTGATTCCGTTGTTGTCAGTGTTCAAATCCTGCATCCACAATCATCTGGTTGCAGCTTGCAGATGGAGAGAGGTGACCGCTCACATCCTTACACAGCATCTCGCTCCTCCTTTCCCTTCTCCCTCTGCTCCTCCACCACCTGCATCCCACCCTCGGCCAATCAAAACCAAGCCCTGCATCTTGCTGTTCTGCCACAGCCAATCAGAGCTCAGAGTGCAGCTTATTGGCAGCCGGGTACAAATAGCTGGTGGGGAGGAAGGGAGGGGACTTGGAGTGGTGGGATATGAAAGGTGATGAGCCACAGAAATAAATAATAAAAAAAAAGCTGAGGCGGCCATGACACACACACACAGACACACACACATCCAAGTAAACATATATAGATATACAAATGCATACATCTATATCCTTTCTCCTCCTCTTAATTATGTGTGTGTATGCAAGAGTATGTGTGTGTGTGTGTGTGTGTGTGTGTGTGTGTGTGTGTGATAGGAGTGCAGCGCTCAGCAGTAAAGGAAAGGTGAAAGAAAGGGAGGGGGGTGAGAGAGGGGAGGGACAGAGAGAGGGAGGAGAGAATAAAGGAGGAGAAAGGACAGAGAGAAGAAAAGGAGGTGTGTGTCATGATTTGATTTGAATTTAATTAGCAAAACAAATTGTGCTACATTCAAGCTCAAGCCACACCTAAAATCTCTCTTTCAGGGTTGAGGTTATTATGGTAGTTTATTGTCAAGGATACCTCAAATTATGAGCAAATTATAAATAGAACTAGATTAACATCATCTGATTTTAGATGGGATGTCATCAGAATATTGCTTTTGCTGTTTCCTCGCTGCAACTCATTTTTTAATCATTTAATTAAAATCTCCATTTCTGCAACCTTTCATTCTCTCTAAAATGTATTTCTTCATTTCTTTTGTGCCTAGTTCCTTGTGGCAGGCCTTTTGTATTGTGCTGACATCTGTTGGCTCCACATGGTATTGCACCTCCACAAATCAGCCAGATTCACTTCACAATTTTTTTTGTTATTGTGAAACCAAATGAAGCTGTGAACAGGATGGTGTGTGTGTGTGTGTGTGTGTGCGTGTGTGTGTGTGTGTGTGTGTGTGTGTGTGTGTGTATGTGTGTGTGTGATGCCAACCTGGGGACACTGGTGAGGTAGCTGAGGACATTCTGGACCTCCTCCTCGTCCAGCTCGCCGAAAGCTGGGAATTCTGGCAGGACGATGATGGGGCTGCCGTTCATCCCGCGGCCCCCTGGAGACACAGGAGTCAGAGAAACAGAAACAGAGAGGTCAGAATGACATCCAGGCCGCGTCAACAGGAAGTTTTGATGTTATTTTCTATAGACCTGTTGTATGTGACAGCTGGAGGGAAAATCCTGACTTCTGAGAAGAGAAACTCGTGATTAAAAGGTTAAAAAGATTAACATTGTGGCTGTGTTCTCAATTTGTAAATGGAGGCAACATATTTTGTAAATGCTTTTATTTCATGGATTATAATTCTCTAAATTCAAAATATGTTTTAGAAGAGTTAAAATAGAAAGATATTTTCTCCAAAAAGGAACACATGAGTTCATCATATGTACTGTATGTATGACAATCCCTTTATGCCTCCCATGGCCTATTCTGTCTCATTGTTTGCTCTGGTTTTATTCTTCTCCATAAACAGCTCTCAACCTGAATAACTTTTCCACAAGACCTTTAGACAAATAACTTATGACCGAACTAAAAATAAAACCAAAGTAGAAAATCAAAAGGGCCTCACACGGACACAAAGTCAGCCTTCTCTTTCGTTGGCGAGTCAGGTTGCAGAGCAAATCATCATGGTGATGAATTATTTACATGCCGTCACTGGGCAGGCGTTATTGTAATGGTAACCCAACACAGGGCCCTAAGTGTGTGTTTCTGTGTGCATCGGTGTGCAAGTGTTCTTTTCATGTTGCTTTCTATGTGAATGGATAAAAAGATATAAAGAGAGATAATTATCAAGAAAGAACGGTGCAACTTTAAAGTCTGTCTGCAGCCATTTCTGGAATCTGTGTTACATGCACTGTAAATTTTCCTGCCATCAGAGACACACTCACTTTGATTTCAGCTTCAGGGTTAAAGACAGATATTCAGATAAAAGTCAGGGGCAAAACAAAACCACAAAAATGAATTTAGACTCTAAACACTGTCATTCTGTTGCAATGTGTTCATCGCTCCAATTGCTCTATTCCCACATAAAATCCCCCTTTGGTTTATTGAATGTGTTCTCCACCCTAATCTAATCTAATCCATGCTGCCTATTTGGAAACACTGCACGTCTAACACAGTAATTTAACAGCATTACATCGATTTATTTAATTGCATTCGTTAAGCTAATTCAAAATGTTGGGTCTACTTGCACTTTTGCTTCTGTAAAAATGTAGAGAGGTTGCAGCTGTCACTAGTTCATGCAGTGCCCCATATCCCCCCCCAGTGTGAAATCAAACCAACCTGGCAGGATGGCAAACTGTTTCTGGAGTTCAGAGCCAATTTCTGCTGCACACAGAGGACCGTCCTCCCTCTGCAGGATGCCATCTGAGGAAACAGACAGACACAGAACACACCCTTACTACACATTATCATCCTGCAAAGTGGTGTAAAGTGAACTGAACAGACAGTTAACATGCTGTTTATTCTGCTGGCTCACGAGGTGCAGTGGCCGTTACAAAGGTCGAACTGGATTGGACGACGAGGACAGGCCGTGGGGAGCATTGTACAGGCGCTCCACTAGTAGAGGAGGGGAGAAAGCGAGGTAGAGATGCTAACAGGGGGATGAACTAAACAGCATTTGGATTTCCTCCTCTTTCCGGTCAAGCTGGATTACAGTAATCTCATTTAGCCCTCTGAGACGGAGAAACATGGAGGCAGAGAAAAAGCACTCCCCCCCCCACACATTTGATTTCCATGTGTGACCCACACATGCCAAACGCAAGGGAGGGAATTGATTGTTTACGATCATGTGTGCATCTGTGAATGAAAGCTGAGATTTTTAGCGTGTGTAAAAATCACTGTGACATGCATGTGTGTTTTTGTGCATATAGACAAAGGCTGGCAGTGAGACAGGTGTGATGTGGCGAGGTTTCCCAGCAGTATGGTGGGACTGGCAGCGAGAGGCATTAATTACCATGGAAGTGCAAAACAAGCAAACTGTTCATATTTTAGAAAAGAGCCAGACGCACAAATCATCCCGACAGGAGCAGCTCTGCTCGCTGATTATGAGGCTCCAATTTTGGGGGCAGATTGAAGATAGCATGCTTGTTTTAATCTCATAATAATGTTGTGTTTTAAGTGAGTGTGTCAGATAGCCAGACCTGGGGACTGGAGACCTGGACATGAGTCAGATTAAGCCACATTAAGGGATCTGGAGAAATGAAGTATTAAAAAAAAGACAGCAACAGGCAGTAGTAAAAATTTTAAATGTGTTCTGCTTATTGTTACTTATTGTGAGTTTGAATCTAGAAGGCCGTTTTCATCGGTTGGAGGGGGAAAGTTTCTCTGAGCTCACCTTAAATCTGAGCTTAAGACGTGCATGTACGGGATGATTTTGTGACATCACAGCTACGATGGCAGTCAGTCGTGGTCCAATATGCAACTTACACGTGTATATGCACATACACAGAGAACTGACTTTTCATCTTGTGTCAAAATGAACGATATTTGCATATTTATGATTCCTGATTTGTCAACGACGGAGAGGGAGTGGGGAAACTCCAGCACTCACGTGACCGTTGGTGAAACCATCTCTGTCAGTCAGGGACAGACTTTTGCAATATTGTGGTTGAATAAGAGCAACCAAAAGAGAGACCAAAGCAAACACACACAATACACAGACACCTGTGCTTTGTTGGCAATCATACAACCAGCATTCTCCATCATAAATATAATCCTTTAAGAGGTTTATCTGGAAGCAAAAAAAAGAATGCACAGTCATTTGTTATGTCCATTTTTTAACTGATCTTAGGAATCTGTCCCACTGTTGAATCTATTGTGTTCTGCAGCAGCTCCGTACGATGAAGAAACAGACAGATTAAGAGCTTAGATCCTCAATAATGCACGGTGTGTAAGCCTACCGTGGGCCAGACAGTGACTCATGCCACATACTGTAGGTCTCATGTCTCATGCGTAGTCCACACTTAGCACAGAGCAGCGTGTGTGAGCAGCTGTTTAAGTTACATTGGGGCCATCAAACAGGCAGCACAAAACACATGTAGCTGTGGTCAGGCAGGAATCTATCATACTGGAGGTGGACAGCAACCACTGGCACGCACATGCACACAGTGATAATGGCAGTGAGGCAGCGGGTCTGGCATGAGATATCATGGGATTATATTAAAATGACAGAGCAGTGAGTCAGGAAGCATCCAGCTTCTGTGCACACAAACACAGGAACACCCTGGACCAAATATGACATTTATGGAAAACACATATTTTTAACTTGAAGAATACAGCCTGGGAAAGATGAGGAAGGAAACATGAATAATTGAGGGATTTTAGATGGAATTAATTAATCAGGCAAAGTATGAAATTATGAAGGTGGCAAAGAAGGAAAGGAAGAGATTGTAGTCAAAATGTTAAGCAGGATACTGTTTATAGAGATGGTTAACGTGGCACTAATGCACGTCCACTTTAACAGACCACAGAGCTTAGAGCAAAACCAAGCAGCCTGTAATTTAACCAAAAACAGCAACTCAGCTGTAATTAGCTTCTACTACAGTAGAAACCAGAAAGGAAGGAAGGGATGGATGGGAAAAAGAGGCTGTGCTTTGAAATGTGAACAAATCCCATCACAGTGCCTTTGAGCAAAGCGCGCATGGAGCTTAAAAGACTCCGTTTTGGCCGCTATCAGATGTTCAGACTGTGTGTGAGCAAGCGTGTTGTCATACTGTATGTCGGAGTGTTGTCCAGCCAGCTGTCAGTTGAGTGTGTGAGGCAGTAAGCTCTGGCTAAGACCCAAACTCTGGAAGGCAGCCAGACATGTGCGCTGCTCTCTGACTGTATGTGTGTGTGTGTGTGTGTGTGTTTGACCTCCAGACTTATACTCACAACCAAGAGGCAAGCCAAATTACCAGCTTCTGTGTCTGCCTGCAATCACCATTTACAACTAAAAGCTTTGCTAAACTTGTACATACAACTGTCGAGGATGTCAGACAATGGGATATATATGATTCTACAGCATATTCAGTTTATGGAAGCTTTTGCACTTGTTGTTCCTCACAGTTGGTGTTAGGGTTCGTCTCCAGCCATTTCCATCATTTCCTTTCTTTCCCTTGAGAAGTGCATGTATCATTGAGCTGTGGATTTTAAATGCAGGTCAATAAAGACACTATGATAACATCAGTGAGGGACTTTTTCCAGTCAGGAAAATGACAGGGTGGGATTGAATAACAGCTGTTCCACTCTCTATTTTTAGTGTTATCATTCAGATGGAAAGAGCAGGTTGGCTTTGCTGGTAACTGCATAAACATTAGCCTTACATGATTCCATGATTTGTCCTTGCATTTGATTTATGAGCTGCAAACAATGTACTGAAATGTGGTACATTTTGTAAACAATCCTTACTGTATACAGGTACAAGTAAAACATAGTCATCCAGGTCAGTGAAATGTGAATGACAAATCCATTTGCCATCAATTTAAGCCTTATTCTGAAGTACAAAAGTGTGAAAGTTGTGTGTGTTATAGCAAATTTTGTGACTAATGGATTTTCAATAAGCAAAAGAATTTCTTTAAATATGACCAAAACAGTAAGTCTGTCTCAGTCTGGTTTTATTGTAAATAATGTTGGACAGGTCAACCCCCAAGAAGTTAGAGTTAGTCACTACAGACCTGAGATCAGTGGCTGCTGTATATGTAATTGACAGGTTGCAACTACCTGTAGAACAAAACTGCAAACATCTCAAAATAATATTTCTAGGATTTTAGGGTAAATGTATGTATGTTATTAGGAAAAAAGTGGAAAAACAACAATTTCATCAAGCTGAAAAAAAGCTGCATGCCCATAGGAGTGAATGGTGCAGACAGATCAGACATTCAGGCGTCAGGCTGCTTTTTGCTGCTGCTGAAACTCTCAAACTCCCAGCTTTGTCCTCAGTCAAATGAATGAAATTAAACTATGGCTGTGAGCCCCTTTACCCAGCAAACAACACACACACACACACACTGGAAGTGGGGCAATGCAAGCCAAACACAAATAGTGATTATGGGGGGCCTAGAAAGAATGTCCCTCCGCCTGCTTGTACCCTTCCCCCAAGCCCTGACACCCCTTCACCATTTCATTCATCCTTTTTTCCAGGGGCTTAGCTGAGGGGCAAACTGATACATAACCCAACAATCTTCCCATTAAAAAGTAAATATTAGACCATTCAGCTGGATTTGAATCAGACTCACTCCAGTTCTATAATCTGTATTTCTACTCAGCAGTTAGATTTACTTGGAAGTCAGCTTCGCTCTTAATTAGCTCCTGATATAACAGATATATTGCAATAGATAAGTTATAATTTTCATGCATATTTTCAGGATTTAAATACGAGACAAACTCAACAACACAGCAATTCACATTCTTGAGTGTCTCCAGCTGAATGCCTGTTTGTGTGAGAGAATGAGCCCTGGATTTAGAGAGGTGAAAAGATAGTGAAGAGGAGGAGGAGGAGGAGGAGGAGGAGGAGGAGGAGGAGGA